>CM074120.1:31077464-32327464 GCA_037177725.1 Cyamopsis tetragonoloba | reverse complement strand
CTCACTTTTACTCCCCCATGTTTCTCAACATCATGACTTTCTATAAGCTACTTTCGCTTATGAAGTAACTTGTCACAATAAATCTCCTTTTAAAGTATGCTTCTTAGACAATAGTTCAATTTCGCTATTTAACCGGATGCAGCCTAAGCCAGTAACATAAAAAACAGAAAATCTAAAAATACGACAGATAATAGAGTTAATTCATCCACAAGCAAAAGGAGCAATAATTTTCCATTTATCATACCACTTTTTTTTCCAATTTATATGAGCTTTGAAAAAATTAGGGTGAAAAATTACCTTGCGACCTACAAAGGGGCGGGGAAACACAAGGTCTTCGTAGACGCAATTCTCAGCAATAAGGAACCGTACAGAATCCAGGTCATGCGCGTTGATTCCGCCATAGAAATTCCTCACCACATCGGAACCTGATTCAACTACCTTATCATCTTCATCTTCATCCAATTTTGTTGTTGGAGCTGGTGATGCAACGCTAACTGATGATTTGTTGTCGCCGCTTTCGTTAACGCCTCTCCATTTTCTTCTTCTTCTTGTTCCTCCGATCTTAGGGATTGCAAAATTGGCATTCGGAAGAAGCGTTCTTACGATTTTGAACGGCGAAGGTGAAGAAGCTGAATTCAAATACAGCACAGTGGAAGAAGTGTAATTCATGATAAACATTTTTTTCTGTTTATTCCTTACTTCACTCTTATCTTCACTCCTCTCTGTCTCACACACTCCCTCTCGTTGTACTAACTGATCTTTAGCCGTTTGTTTATACTTTTAAAAGTATTTTTTTGGAATGAATAAAAATTTTGGTATAATTATAGTTTTGGTCTCTTTATTTTATTTTAGGTGATTTTAGTCTCTAAATTTTAAATAGGTAATTTTAATCTCATTTGTTTTAAAGACAGGTAATTCCAATCAATTTATTGCCAGAATTTTTCTTAAAATCATGTGTTATACACTTGAATAATAGGATGTTTTGATTTAAAAATTAATACATGTTTTTTAAATTACTTAAATTATTTATATCTTTTTTAAATTAATGTACTATTCACTTTGTAACACCTTAATTTTTGAGTCCGTTTTTTTTTTCAAAACACCAGTAGAAGCTAAATTATAATTTACAACAATTAATAATAATAATTACACCCCTTTCAATTTAAATTAATATATAAACTTGAGTCTTAAGTTCACCATGTGTGGTTACTACTAAGAAAATCTTAATCTCATCTCGCTTGTTTATTTTATTCTCCACAATGCCCCGATACCTGCAATATGGTAACCGTTAGTTATATACAAAACATATAACTGAATAACCCCTGGCATTTTTGAAAACACTTTTATACCTTATCGCAGCCCGTGTAACTGAAAAACACCTTATTTATTTCTTAACACACAATTCAATCCACAATCAATGCAACACTCATACATAATACATGCTATGACAATTATAAATGTATGCATGTCATGATCTTTCATTATCATACTTGTTTTATTTCTTTTCTTTAGTCTTTTACGGAAGCCTCGTGCATAAGACTCCTCCCTAGGCGCATGACAGTAACGCGCGCTTGAGCTCAATCATGGGATCACGGCAAGCGTCGCTACCGTGATCAACTGCCGGGCTATCTTATCCCAATCACTGGGATAGCCCAAGACTATCTTACCCCATTCATCAAGATAGTCCTTTCTTTCGGGCCATCTTCTCGGTCACCGGACAACCCTACTAGTTCATGTCATCTTACCTCGTTCATTGGAAGACCCTACATTCTCAATATTTTCATGCTTGTCCGCTTACCCGGTGTGTAACCGATGGGAATCAATCCGCTTACTCAACATCCGTTGATGGGGGAAAGCTTAAACTTGTCTTTAAATTTCATTTTCATTTCACATCAAATATTATCATGCATTTCACATTCAACTCATATCATTTGCATTCCACATTCATCATTCATCACATGACAATTTCACAATTCGAATCAAGAGCTTACCCTATCATTTCATAATCTTAAAGCATGTTACTAAGTCATATAAGCCTATTTCCTTACATTCCTATCATAGAATTAAGTTAAATAGGCTTACATGACATTTTAGAAGCAAAAATAGGTCAAGAAGGTACAGGACACTATTGCCCGGGCCACCATTCTGGCGTCTGGGTGCCAGAAACGTGTCACAAATTGCTAGACAACAAAGTCCTGTCGCCCAGGCGCCCATTCTATCACCTAGGCGCTGTGACTGGGTGCAAAACTGCCAAATTACAGGGCTGTGTCGCCTGGGTGCCAGTCACAGATGCAATACTGTGTATTTTATGTGTTCCAGCGCCTAGGCGCTCAACACTGGCATAGTCTGCTATTTTGACCATAACTTAAGTTGTAGATCTCCAAATTGAGTGAAATCAGTGGCAAATAAAAGCTAACAAAATTATCTACAACTTTCATTCGGAACTTAAGATCTAAATCAATTTTTTTCCAGTAGATAATTTCGCTTTAATTCACTTGTCCATATCAAAATCCCAATTTTGGCAGCTCTAAGTGTTTTGTCCAAAACTCAAGCTATACAAATTGGATTCTCATGAAATTGGTGGCATTCGAAAGATAATAAAATTTTCTACAACTTTTATGCAGGCCATGAAATCAGAATCCAATTGTAAATAGGTCTAATATCCATCTCAAGCTATGTCAAACTTTATGAAAACAAGGAATGAAGCATTTATTTACATCCTACCTACACATTCAAAAGCTATTCCTTCAATTCCCATCTCAATTCCTCCAAATCAAATTGACAATATGCTACACCCTATTCATATACCCAATATACACCTTCCTCACCCACTCTCAACTTCCAAAAGCAAGGAAACCAAACAAGTTTTCACCAACATCACATATGCACTACAAAAAATCCAAACATACACACATGAGCATTTCAACCAAACCACACGCATCAAGTCCATTTATCAAACATCTAATATACACATGACAACCTATTTTAATATACATGCTCAAAAGCTCAATAACAACCACATGCAACAAAACCAAGTTATCAAATTTCACAAGTCTAAACCTATTTCTATCCTACTTCGCACCGTAGCTCAAAATTACATTCCACACCACTTTCATTCCTTCACTAATCTAGTTTAGGGTTTAGTGGGGTTGCCTTTCAAGCTTAGCTCCAAAATCCTTGCCTTCTCCAAATGTACCCAAGAACCCTAACTTCACCCAATGACTTGATGATCCCTAATTTTCACAAATGCAAGTTATTAGTACCCATTGGGACTCATTTGCAAGCTTGCATGTTAAGAATGGGGTTGAGAGACCATTTACCTCAAGAATGGGGGTTTGATCCAAAAATGGAGAAGTGGGTTTGCATGTCTTACCTATGTGCTTCAATGGCTTCTCCAAGCTCCAATGGTGAAGAATCAAAGAAGGAGAAGCTTGATTTCTCTTGGGCTTGGGCAACCCTAGGAGAGCAAAGCTAAGAGAAAGATGGAGAAGATGAGTTTAAGTGTGTGTGATGGAGAGTGGGGCGAGAATGAGGGAGGAAATAGATGAGCCAAGGTTTGTCACTCATTCATTGCATGCATAAAATTGAAGAGTAAAGTGAGGAAGTTAGTTGATGGTGGTGGGGAAGAAGAGTGAGACCTTATGGAAGGAGAAGAAGAAAAAGTGATTGTGATTTGGGAGAGTGGAGTGGCGTGTGAGAAGAGGGGAAATTGTTTCCCTACTTTGCAATCCAAACCCCACTTATGAAACATTAAAATTGCAATTTAATTCCTTCTCCACATTTTTATAGTTTTTGCAACCAAGTCTCTTAATCTCACCTTGTTACCCATTTAACCTCTATTTTTATTATAATCTAGTTATTTCCTCTTAATCCAATTTTCTTTCTAATCTATTCTAGTTTTACAAATTCCTTATCTTTTCTAAAATAGCCCCTTAAGAACAGATTTGTGGATATAAATAATTTACTCTAGGAAATTAGAAATTTGGGATGTTACACACTTTGATTTTTTTTTAACTCAATTTATATAATTTTTTTCTATTTTTGAAATTATAACAATGTTTCTAAAAATCTTATACTATATACTTGAAGAATACATTGTTACAATTTAAAATCAAAACATTTTTTTGATTTGATTTTTTTTAAAATAATATATTATTCAACTTTTGAAGTTTATAGCTCAATTTATATAATTTTTTTATATTTTTAAAATTGTAACAATTATATTTCGAAATCATGTACTATACACTTAATAATGAGGTCTTTTTATTTATAAATCAAAAGGTGTTTTTAAAAGCACTTAGATTGTTTGAAGTTGTTTTAATAATAATGTATTATTTACTTTAAAGTTTGTAGCTCAATTAAATTTTTTTTTTATATTTTTAAAATTGTAAAAAATTTGTTTTTGAAGTCATATCCTATTCACTTGAATAATTCTTTGAAAACAATATAATTTTTTATATTTTTGAAATTGTAACATTTTTTTAAAAATCATGAACACACTTGAAAAACATAGTATTTTGATTTAAAAATTAGAATGTGTTATTTAAATTATTTAATGCTTTTAGAAGATAATTTAAGATTCTCTATGAAATTTCTAGATCAATTTGCATAGTTTTTTATATTATTAAACTTGCAACTATTTTTCTAGAAATTATGTACTATATACACTTAAAAAATATAGTGTTTTTATTTAAAAATTAAAATTTATTTTTTGAATTATTTAAATTATTTAAATTATTTAAAATTATTTAAAAAAAATATATTATTCACTTAGAAGTTTCTAGCTCAATTTACATTTTTTTTTAAACTGAAAAGATTGTTTTTTAGAAATCATGTATGATCCACTTGAAGAATACGATGTTTTTTTTAAAATCAAAACTTGTTTTTTAATTTAAATAAATTATTTGAAGTTTTTTTGAAATGATGTATTATTTGCTTTAAGTTTTCTAGCTCAATTTACATAAGTTTTATTCTTTTTGAAACTGTAACAATGTTTTTTTTATTGTTAAAGTGTAACAATGTTTACAAAAATCTTGTATTATACACCTAAAAGATATGATATTTTTATTTAAAAATCAAAATGTATTTTTTAAATTCCTTAAATAATTTGAAGTTTTTTGAAAATCATGTATTATTTACTTTAAATTTTTAAGCCCAATTTACGTTATTTTTTTCATTTTTAAAATTGGAACCATATTTTTTTAAAAATTATTTACTATCACTTGAAGAATACAGTGTTTTTTATTTAAAAATCAAAACATGTTTTTTAAGTTACTTAAATAATATGTAGTTTCATGAAAATAATGTCTTATTCACTTTGAATATTCTAGCTCAATTTACATTAGTTTTTATTTTTTCAAAATTGTAACAATCTTTTTTAAAATTTATGAACTATACACTTGAAGAATATTATGTTTTATTTATAAATCAAAATTCATTTTATAAATTACTATAGCTATTTAAAGTTTTTATGAAAATAATGTATTACTCACCTTGTAGTTTTTAGCTCAAATTAAATTATTTATTATATTTTTAAAATTGAAATCATCTCCTATACATGTGTAGAATACGGTGTTTTATTTAAACATCTAAATATATTTTTAAAATTACTTAAAATATTTGAAGTTTTTTTAAAATAATGTTTTATTCAGTTTAAATTTTTTAACTCAATTTACATAATTTTTATTATTTTTACAATTACTACAATTTTTCTAGAAATCATGTACTATACACTTGAATAATACAATATTTTATTTTAAAATCAAAACGTTTTGTTTAAACTACTAAAATTTATTTGAAGTTTTTTGAAAATAACTTATTGTTACTTTGAAGTTTAAATTATTTTTTATATTTTTAAAATTGCAACAAATTTTTTAAAAAAAATTATTTACTATACACTTGATACGGTATTTTTATTTAAAAATCAAAACGTGTTTTTTAAACTACTTAAATTATTTGAAGTTTTTTGAAAATAATGTATTATTCGCTTTGAAGTTACTAACTCAATTCAAATATTTTTTTACTTTATTGAAACTGTAACAATTTTTCTAGAAATTATGTACTATATCCTACCTTTGAAGAATACGTTGTATTTATTTAAAAATCAAAACGTGTTTTTAAAATTAGTTGAACTATTGGAGTTTTTTTTCAAAAAAAATAATATATTATTCAATTTTAAGTTTCAAGCTCAATTTACATAATTTTTTATATTTATGAAATTGTAGCAATTTTTCTAGAATTCACGTACTATACACTTGAAGAATATAAAATTTTGATTTAAAAACCAAAACATGTTTTTAAAATTAATTTCATTATTTAAAGTTTTTTAAAACATTGTATTATGCACTTTAAGGTTTTTAGCTCAACTTATATATTTTTTTTATATTTTTGAAACTGCAATAATGTTTCTAAAAACATTATATCATAAACTTGAAGAATATGTTATTCACTTTAAAGTTTCTAACTCAATTTATATGACTTTTTATATTTTTGTAACTTCAACATTTTTTCCTAGAAATCATGTATTTTTCTATAACAAGAAATCATGTATTTTTATTTAAAAATCAAAACGTATTTTTTAAATAAATTAAATTATTTGAAATTTTTTTATAAATAATATGTTATTCACTTTGAAGTTTATAACTTAATTTATATAACTTTTTATATTTTTGTAACTGCAAAAAATTTCTAGAAATCATGTACTATACACTTAAAGAATACGGTGTTTTTATTTAAAAATCAAAATATTACTTAAAATATTTAAAAAAATTTAAAACAATGTCTTATTCAATTTGAAGATTTTAACTCAATTTACATAATTTTTATTATTTTTACAATTGCTATAATTTTTCTAGAAACCATGTACTATACACTTGAAGAATACAATATTTTTATTCTAAAATCAAAACATTTTGTTTAAACTACTAAAATTTATTTGAAGTTTTCAAAAATAATTTATTGTTTCTTTGAAGTTTCTAGCTCAAATTAAATTATTTTTTATATTTTTGAAATTGTAACAACTTTTTTTTGAAATTATGTACTATACACTTGATACGGTGTTTTTATTGAAAAATCAAAAAGTGTTTTTTAAACTACTTAAATTATTTGATTTTTTTTAAAATAATGTGTTGTTCGCTTTGAAGTTCCTAAGCCAATTTAAATATTTTTTACTTTATTGAACTGCAACAATTTTTCTGGCAATTATGTACTATATCCTACCCTTGAAGAAAACGGTGTTTTTATTTAAAAATCAAAACGTGTTTTTAAAATTACTTTTACTATTGGAGTTTTATTAAAAAACAATATATTATTCAATTTGAAGTTTCAAGCTTAATTTATATAATTTATCTAGAATTCATGTATTATACACTCGAAGAATACAAAGTTTTGATTTAAAAACCAAAACATGTTTTTAAAATTACTTTCATTTTTTAAAGTTTTTTAAAACATTGTATTATGCACTTTAAAGTTTCTAGCTCAATTTATATATTTTTTATATTTTTGAAACTGCAATAATGTTTCTAAAAATGTTATAGAATGTGTTATTCACTTTAAAGTTTCTAACTCAATTTACATAACTTTTTATATTTTTGTAACTGTAACGTTTTTTTTTAGAAATCATGTATTTTTCTATAACAAGAAATCATGTATTTTACATTTGAAGAATATGTATTTTTATTTAAAAATCAAAATGTATTTTTTAAATAAATTAAATTATTTGAAGTTTTTTTTTTTTAAATAATGTGTTATTCACTTTGAAGTTTATAATTTAATTTATATAACTTTTTTTATATTTTTGTAACTGCAAAAAGTTTTCTAGAAATCATGTACTACACTTAAAGAATACGGTGTTTTTATTTAAAAATCAAAATGTGTTTTTTAAATTACTTAAATCATTGGAGATTTTTTAAAATGATATATTATTTAATTTGAAATTTCTAGCTCAATTTACATAATATTTTATATATATGAAATTGTTGCAATTTTTCTATAAATCATATACTATATACACTTGAATAATATGAAGTTTTGATTTAAAAATCAAAACATATTTTTTAAAACTTTTCAATTATTTAATTTTTTTTTAAAATATTATATTATAAACTTTGAATTTTTTATCTTAATTTACATTTTTTTTATATTTTTAAAACTGCTTATAAAAATCTTGTACATAAAATTGAAGAATGTGATGTTTTTATTTTTTAAAAAGGAAGAAACAACCTTCTAGGTTTATCTTAATCAATAATTTGTACTTTTAATTAAAAAAATATGTTTTAATTCATCGTCTTGAGAAACTAAAAAAATACAATTAAGACAATAAAATTCCATTTACCAGATGTATTATTACTATCACACATATTTCTCTCCGCACCACATATAAGCCCAATTAAATAAACAAAGCCTAAAAACTGCTTTTTGCACTCCTTTTTTCTTATCATTCACCGCATTTTTTTTTTAATATTCTTCACCACATTTTTTAAAACTAATTTTTGCTAGCAATTTTTATTACTTTCAAAATTTATTTTCAGAAAATAATTTTATGGAATTTAATTTCCAGAAATGATAAAAAGTTAGTTTTAAAAATTAATTTGCAGAAATTGTCCAAACAGTTGGGTGATGTACATAGAAAAAAAGGGGGTTGCATATTCTAATAATACTAAATACTAATTAGCTAAAAGCTTCAAGTGTGTGTTTGGAAAAATAAATGTTAAAAATCATATATTTTTAATTTTTATATTTTTATGAATTTATAAATTTAAAAATTAACGGTTCGATATTAGTTTAGTAGATGATTAGCAGACAAAACTCCATAAAAAATTGAAATCCTACTATAAATTATTAGTTTTAATATTTTTTGTTCTATTTTCATTCAGTTATCTCTTTTGTAAATACTGGGATAGAATATAAAATATGATTAATTTATTAAATAAATGTGATTAATTAAAAGTAATGTAAGAAGATCAATTAATCATACAAGAAATGATTAGAGACAAAAGGAAATCATACATCATCATACATTACATAAAAACTTCATCTTCTTGACAAATGGACTTCCAATACATATATCATCTTAATTTAATTTAATTAATAATAAAATAAATCACACCACACTCTTCCACAGCCTATAAAACACAGCCAATTAAATAGAGTTCGTGGCCATTTGCTAATTAATATATAACACAAAAATAAATTAATCTCACCCACTATAAAAAAAATTAAAAATTAAAAACTGTAAACAAATCTAAGTATCTTCTCACATGGGACCTCCCAAATACAAATGTCACTCCCTCAAATAAAATGGAATTCTATTAATTATTCCATCAAAATAATAATTAATAACTTGTTCTTCTCTCAAACCAATACTACTTCTTCTGATGTAGTGAAAAAATCAAGAAAAAACAAGAATCAAAGCTCACTGTTTCCTTTTTTTTTCTTTTTTCTTTTTTGTTAATAATGTTAATTTCTTTCTTTTTCTTGAAAGAAATTAAATAAAGGAAACAATTTAATAATGACCTGTTCAACTCGGACGAGTCAAATGGAGCAGAGTCGGTGTCACCATCCCAACCGTCTGTGTCTACTCAGACACCAAATTTCCACCTTTAATTAATTGTTTGTATAGTTATGTAATAATAATAAATTTACTATAAGCCTAATTAATTAATTAATTCAAATACTAGAAATAAAAATATTACTATAAAGTGTATCTGTATTCTATATTAATTATTAGTATGTATACGTTACTCTACGTTCTTTTACTGCTGACTCAATCGTATAAATAAATATGTAAAGTGAGAAAGTAAAATATTTATTTTTTACATAAAATCACTAAAATGAGTTGATTTGATGAACTGTTCAATTAAGATCGAACGTTTGAAATGTGACGAGACTTTAAAAAATCAAATTTAATATATTTTTGACATTTTATTCGTTCGATATTAATCAAACAGCTCAAATCAACTAACTGAACTGAATATAATGAATATATTTTTATTTTCTCACTTTACATAATCACTTACGGATTCGTTTAAGGATCCCATAAAGAATCATTTGGCACCATATCCTCCCACTGGTTATCCTCAAATGGATACTCATTTGCAAACACTATGGATTGATCATCCAACATGAAAGTGTCTGGCATTTGCATCCACATCTTTGGAGAATCAAGAGGAGAGTCATTGATGGCTTGAATCTGAGTTGGGGAGAGCCTCACGGTGACCGGCGCGGTGGCGGTTGAGCCACCAGGCTCGGCCGCCATCGCGTTGGTCCTGAGCCTCACTGCCGCCTCGTGTGCCGCCATGCGAATGTGGTCCGCATTGTTGCTGGCGGGGCGAGGAAGCGTGGCGGCGAGTTCGGAAAAGTTGAGCCTGGCTTCCCTTCCCCTGAAATGCAATGCCGCCACGTCGTACGCGGCTGCCGCCATTTCGGGCGTCTCGAAACTCCCTAACCAGATTCGGGTCTTGGTACCCGGCTCGCGGATTTCGGACACCCATTTCCCCCATTTCCTCTTCCGTACACCTCTGTATGAAGAAGTGGCAGGACCAACCATATGTGTCTTTGAATTTGAACTTGAAGGCATTTCCATGCAATGAAAATGTTAATTTCTTGAAAAAAAAAATAATAATTAGTAATGTATCAATGTTAAGAATTCACTAATTGAGATAGTTTGAAGTAATTTGAAAATTTTTCTGTGCCAGATATTGGTATTTATAGATGTGGATGAGTGTGTCTTTTTGATTGAAACGTGGATCGATTTCAGATATCTTCAGGACTTTCCTCGTAGCTGCACGATTTTAATTAATTAATTAATTTAATGCTACTATAGTATAGTAGTAGTACATTTAATTTTATATAATTGAAATATTGAATTGAATGTGTGTGCTGATGCTTTTTAGTGTAGTACAGTAGTTAATGGAAGAATGAATGAATCTCTGTTTCTGCTAACTTAATTAATTCAGGATATGCAGGTGAAGATATTTATTTTTTTTTTGAATTTGCAATGGAAAAAAGTTGTGAAAGTGAAATTGGGAAGATAGCAAATTAATGAGGGAGTGACACGTGTCAAGTATAGAAGAGTAAATAAAGAAAAAATGATTACAATTAAAATTAAGTGACAAAAAAAGAAAAAGAGTTTTCCTGTTTGGAACGCGTTTTTGAGAACTTAGGTGGCATGGGTTTTGGAAAACCACTAATCTGAATTCGTAGAACCTAACTAATACTAATATCTGGTTTTGGAATTCTTAGATCAGCATATGGACATAGATATGTTAGTTTTGTTATTATTATTATTTTTAGTTATTAATTAATATTTATTTTACACATATGCACACATACACACACTCTGATATCATCTGATTTTTAATTTCTTCAGGCAGTGACCCATATATCCTGGGGCTAGATAGATTTTCTAAAAGAATAAAAACTTTATTAATTACAGCCACAGGTGAATAGGTGATGTAATGCTAAAGAGAGCAACTCTGTTTTTTGTTGAGAGATTCTACCGTTGCTCTCCAATAGTTAAGGGGTTGTTTACACTTTTATTATGGTTGTGTTTAGAATAGTTTATGCACAGATCGTGAAAATAGCTTATAAATCTTTAAAAATTATTTTTAACTCATTTTCATAAACTTTGATAAACTGTTTTAGCTTATTCAAAAAAGTTTCATAGTTATATCTATATATAAACTCAGTTTCAAAAAGAGTTTACTTATAAATGCTTACTTAAGTTGTGTTTTCAAAAAGAGAATGGAAAGGAAGAAATGAGTTCGGTGGATTTTGTTTCTCAACTTTTGATAAGAACGAAAGGAAGAACTGGAGGAGATATAAAATTCTTTTGGTAACTATGGTCTATGGTAACACTAGATTCACACCCAAAGTAACCATGGTTAATGTTAAATGTATCTCTGTTAAAGCCTTAACGGCCATGACTTTAGTGAGGCGGACTACAATTCTTTTCAAACATTGGGGTTGAGTGCAATATCTCAAAACCTCAAGGTTAGTTATTGTTATTTACCTTAAAAACTAATATAAGTGTTGTTTTTGTTAAAATAAGTGTCTATTTTGCAAAATAAGTGCAAACAAAGGGGCTCTAAGACCAATTGATGAATTAAATTCAAGTTTAAATACATTTTTAGTCCATATACTTTTCACTTATTTATATTTTATTTCTTTTAATTTAAAAATTTTGATTTAAATCCTCGTACTTTTATTAGTGTAGGTTTTAGTCTATGTCATTAACTATCACATAAAGTATAGGACTTAAAATGTTAGTCTATACTTTAATAAACTATGACATAAAGTATCGTACACAAGTCATAAAATTATTTAATTGATTATAGTAAATTTAAAAGGGAAAAAAATGAAAAAGATATAC
Organism: Cyamopsis tetragonoloba; assembly: GCA_037177725.1. Taxonomy (NCBI): domain Eukaryota; kingdom Viridiplantae; phylum Streptophyta; class Magnoliopsida; order Fabales; family Fabaceae; genus Cyamopsis; species Cyamopsis tetragonoloba. Next base: position 32,315,094 of record CM074120.1, on the reverse strand, counting down.
ATACATACAAAATACATAATTTATTATTATATTAAACTTTTTGATTGAATTCTATATACATTTTTTATGTGTTGTATCATACACCACTTGAGATATGATGTATTGTAGAAGGAACTCATTAGTCTATGTCAATATTTAAAATTTTGATTTAAATCCTCAAAATTCAAAATGTTGATGTTGTTTTAGGCTATACTTTAATGTTGGTTTTAATCTTTATACTTTATAGGACTAAAACCAACATCAACATAAAGTATATAGATTAAAACCTAAATAAATATAAAGCATAAGGATGAAAATCAAAATTTTAGTCTTTACATTAGTTTAAAATATTGATTTTAGTTTTTATAATTTTATTTCATTAATGAAATAGTCCCCGCTGTTATGGCAAGATAATACATGAACCAATTCCTTCGTGAAAAAAAAAATGAGGATCAAAATCAAAATTTTAAATTGAGAAGACTAAAACCTAAATTAATCTAAATTATAAAGATAAAAAATTGTATGTAAACCTTAAATTAAATTAAAAAAGCACTTAACCTAAAAACCTACAAAGAATATAGTCGTAATAAAATATATAATTTTATCAGAAGCATTGTTAGTTACTAAGTTTGTCAATAGAGAAGGTGGGGTGCGATCTTGCATTAACAAGCTTTGTTAGTTACATTGTTTTATTATTTTATTAATATTATTTTTTGATATTTTATACCATTATTATTTATCATTACAACATATAACTCATTCACACAAACTGACTTAGGACTTATTTGATTATTGTTTCTGAAAATAATTTTATATTTTTAAACGTAAAAAATTAAAAAATTTATTTTGTAGACTACTTTTTAAAAATAGTATGTGATTTTTGATTTTTAAAAATTAAAATTTGAAAATATTTAAAATTTATTTTAATTTTCAATTTCAATTTTTTGAATTCGCATACTAACTTACATTAAAAATTCTTTTTTTTTCTTTTAAAAATTATTCTTAAAAATTATTTTATAGTATAATTTTAAAAACTAAAAATTAAAACTTAATCAAACATGCTCTGATTTTTTAGTTAAAAGAACTGTCAGTTGTATTGTTGAATAATAATGGTATAGGAAACATTCACAAATAAAAAAGGTACACGTGCGATATAAAAAATTTTAAAATACACAGTATAATTTTTTAAAAACTAAAAAAACACTTAAATATAGTTTTAGTTCTTATAAAAGTCATGATTTTTAGATTTGGTCCATACAGAATTTTTTTTGTTTGATTTTTATCCCTATTAATTTTATTTTTTTTTGGTTTTAGTCCTTTTCTTCATAAAAAGTAAGGAGAAAAATAGAAAAGTTAAGAATTTTGAGGATGAAAAAACCAAAAGAAAGAATTTTATTGGGGCGAAAATAAAACATTTGAATTTATTAGGGAAAAAAATCAAATAAAAAATTTACAAGAACTAAAACCAAAAAACATAAATTTTATAAGGACTAAAATTATGTTTAAACCAAATTTTAATTATTTATCTTAGTTCACGAGAAATGGTTAAATAATAATAATAATAATAGCCGAGAGCTTGTAGTTCAAGTGACATAAAAAGGAGCTCTTGAAGCTCAAAAGGAGCGGGGTTCGATCACCGGTGAAGTAGATTTAGGAATAGCGTAGTGTGAGAGAGTGTATGTGTTTGGCCTATCAAAAATAATAATATAGTGGAGAGACTATTGTTTTTCCTAATAGTAATATTTAATTTAACTATGGTTTTTTATTGAATTAAAAGCCAAAAATCAAATAAATTAAAAATAAACAAAAATAAGTAAATTAAAATAAAAAATACTAGATAGCGAGAGACTATTGTCGTGTCATTAGTGGTTTCTTTTATTGAAAAAGATATTAGATTAATTTTTGTACTAAAAAAGTTCTAAAAGAAATCTATTTTTTTATTTTTTTTTGGACTGAAATTCTATTTTTTAAATGAATAAATAAAAAATAAGAATAGTGGCCACATCATGAAAGCCATTGTAACGCGTTAAGTTCAAATAGTTAACCAATATTACTCTATTGAATATGATGAGCATATACCAATATTGAGTTTAATTAGGAGGCTTTGAAAACAACACCAATTTTGAGTTTGTGCAAATCTACTTTAGGATTGCGTACCAAATCAATTACTCTTTTTTTATTGGTGAAAATGAGCGGAGTTATTTGTGAAATATTTAAGTTTGACTTATTAAATGTTCGGTAAAATTCGTTCATTTAATTAAATGAACGAGTTCAAATACTTTAATGAGCTAAACCAAAGCTTTGTAGACTATACATTAAAATCCTCATGAATAACTCATTTATATATTATAATAATAATAATAAGAAGATAAAATATAAACGAAACAATATTTATTTCTTTATATAAATTAATAAGTAATATATATCGTAAAATTTTTACCTTATTAAATTAAAATATTAAATTATTTATAAATATAATATTAATAAATTTAAGTTAAGAGGAATATTCATAAAATAGTAATTAAATAAATAAGATTAACAAGTCAAGGGCAAACTTCTTTTGTTTTGTTCTTATCAAGTTAAACTGCATGAAGCTTATAATTTGATTTGTTTAAATAAAGGAGTTAAGTTTGAGCTTTTTATTTTTTTCGCAAGCTAAACCTAAATTTTAGATACTCAGTTCAGCTCGTTTCCACCCCTCCAGTCCTTCCGTTTCTTTGTAAGGGGGCGTTTGTTTCAAGGAGTGAAAATATATTCCTGGGCATCTTATTTCCAGGAATACATTCTTGGAAATATCATTCCCAGATATTTTGACATAACTTGCTTGGTTGATAATTATTATTTCTGGGAATATTTTATGAAATTCCTGAGAATGTTTAAAATGTATGTTTTGTGTATAACACATTTTACTAGGAATATAAGTTGTAATTATCAAAATATCCTTGTTGTCACATGTCTTGTAAAAATTATTTCTAGTAATATAATTAGTTTTAAAAAATAAATAACATCAACTAATTATTAAAAATTTTAATTTGACTATTTCATATTAAATTAAAATGACTTTTATCACTTAAATTTTTTATATGTTACTAAACAATTTAAAGATATAAAATATTTCTTAACCCATAAAGTCATAAAATGCATGTCCAACCTCATACTAATAATTTGAAGAGCTAAGGTAAATTAAGCAATTAACATATTAGTAGTAGAGCGAATTAGAGGGAACATGAAAATTTTTGGCGAGTAATTGTGAGGGTAGAGCAAATTGGAGGGAGCATAAAAATTTTAGACAGGTAATTGTAAGGGTAATTTTGAGACTTAGTCAAAAAAAGAAAAGTTGTTACCCAAGTCATGAGAATGTATATACCCATCTTTTTAGGTGGGAATGAAAATCCATAAAATCATTGAAATATAGATTCTCGGAAACAGAATTTACCTGGGAATGTTTTTTTATTATTTGTAACCGAACGTGAGAATGTTCATTCCCAACCCAACATTCTCGAAAATGTTGTTGTAATCCGTAAAACAAACGTCCCCTAATAGTTTACTTAGAGAGTAACAATTTATTTTTATTTAATTATCTATTAAAAATTTAAGGAAGTATTAATTGTAGTCTTATTAATTCTATTTTTATATTTAATTTGAGTATTAATTGATACTCTATTGATTCAATTAAACAAAGAGAGATAAATTGTATTATATATAAACTGTTAAAAAGACATTTTAATAAAAATAAAATTATTATATTTTTTAATATGAATAATTTAACTCTAAGTGAACCATTAAATAACAATTCAACAATAGGAGTGTAAGAGGATACAAGACATATTCCACACACTTAATTGTTCATCTAGTGTATGAACAAGCATAACATAGATAGTATAGTAAAGGTATAACATAATCTAATGAGTTATAATATAGCTATTTAAAATTATATACTAAAATAGTTCCTGCCTTTATATTTTATCAATCAGTTTAATTCCTCGCAAAATTAGTTATTTTAGTCTCTGACTTTCACTATTATTGATCGTTTTAGTCCCTGACTTTCACTATATCATTTATTTTAGTCTTTGACTTTGAGGGACTAAAATGAATGATCATATAATGTGACCTGTAAAATATAAAGTCAGGGACTAAAGTGATTTATCCGCGGGACTAAAATGAATTATTCTCGCAAAGTTAGAGATTGAAACGGTACATCACTCTAACTATTTATGTTATTTAGTGTTTGATCATTAAAGTACAATTTTTTTACCATAATATCCTTTATGTTATAAAATATTTATTTTACATAAAACATTAATGATTAATATTGTGAAAATTTTGAATTTATTATAATATTGTATTTTTATTTTAAAAATTATATATATAATTTATACTTGTCAAATAATTTGATATATTTTGAATTGTTTTATTATTTTTTACCTAAAAATATTATTAAATAATATATATATATATATATATATATATATCACGGATGGTAACAACAAAAAGGTTTTTTTGTTCAAAGTTGTGTTTTGCATTTTGTATTATATTGCATAGAGTATTTAATACTATAAAATTATTTTTAATTTATTTTAAATATAAATATTTTATTCATGGATCTTATAATATATGAAATGAAAAGAGTACCCATAAAAACATATTAATAAAATTAGTATATTGCAAATTAATTATTACTCCTAGCATTATTAAAAGAAGAAAGATTTGTTTTATACTGAATTCCCATCTGACATGAAACAAGGCAAACCGTACTGTCTTTTTTTCTGGTCCAATAGATTGTTTTCTCTAGTGAAATTGACTAATAATTCAAAGACTAAATGGCCCACTAATATAACATCCATAAATGGCCACTATAAAATCCAAAACGTCCAACACCATTTTTTTTTATTAAAAAAAAAAAACATCTTTCCCTTTTTCTCGTGGATATCTAGGGACTAGTAGGTAGCGATACATTTAACTTAATAAATTTTTAAAATTCATTATAATTACTTATGAATTGTTAAATAATAAATAGTTTCTTCGATAAAGCCAGCATAGTTGATAAAGACATACATGTGAGTGTGAAGCACAACACATAGTTTGATTTCTGGTTATTGTATAAAGATATGCATTATGGATTTTCAAGTATATTTATGCTTGAGAAATTAGTTTTCATTCTAATAATAGGGTGATAGATGCTAGAAAAATAAAAGATAATAATAAATGGTTTTTTATGTTTAAACAAATCAAAGGGGAGTTTGTCCTAATGATGTCTCAATAAGATGAAATCTTTAACCCAAGCTATCTTAAGTCCCACAAGAATAGCGAGTAACTCGAGTATAAGGATATTAGAAGTCTTTTTACGACATTGAAAACTAAAGATCTATGAACCATCCTAGCATCTAAAGAGTCTTCCAAAATTATCATGAGCGACCTAATGAACTAGACTGCTATCAATATTCAACTTGACGATAGTTTGTTGAATAAGAAATAACTTTTGCCAATAAAAGGATGAATAAATTTTACATTATTTAATAATTATACTTTAGTTTTAATAATAAAAATTAGGTTAAAAGGTAGCATATGAAAGAGAATATTGTTAGTAATTTTTTTTTATCTCTATCTCCCAACAAATAGTGTTTCATGTAAAGTAAGATTATTATTATTTTCTTAAAATCTTATTTTAAGAAGAGTCAAACATATTTCACTTAAATTAACCGTACGTTAGTAATGAATTTTTATTTTATAAATCGAAAGAACGTTAATAATGAATTTAAGTTCAAAGATGTAATCAATTGAATCAAATTATCCTATTGTTTTTTGAAAGTCAAAATGTAATAACAAAGAGTATAAGAAGTATTCAAAATATATAAAAATATTTAAAAGAAAATAAAAATTCATTAAAAGAGTGCAGTATAAACAACACATACATTGTAATTAATAAAAATAACATTAAAGTAATAATCAACAACAACTTCCTATAACACCTAAATACATCTCTCCAACAATACTAAACACAATAAACCACAGTAGGACACAAAAATCCACCCATCCCTAAAGATCGGATGACAGCAACCATATTAGTTAGACTGAATAACAATGCAAGACATAAAATTATCCTCATATTATACGAAAGATAGTATAACTGGGGGATCAAACCTCATATTCACACACACATGTCTCCATATGATCACTAACTGAACTACATGACTAGGACGTTAAAAGGTAATTTTTTTTTGGTAACAAAAAGTTTAGTTAAGGGGCAACCTCAGCGAGGATTTATAGTGGAAATTACAGATCGTCTATTAACGGGAGCTAAATTCAACGAAATGAGACTCAAACTCATTACCTCAAAATCATGGGCCTAAACACACACCATATGGGTCAATCCCCGTTAGCACGTTAAAAGGTAATATATGAAAGAGAATGTTGTTAGTATTTTTTTTTTTATTTCTATCTCCCAACAAATAGTGTTTCATGTAGAGTGAGATTATATTTTTTTCCTTAAATTCTTATTTTAAAAAAAATCAAACATATATCACTTAAATTAACCGTACGTTAATAATAAATTTAATTTCAAAGATGTAATCAATTGAATCAAATTATCCTATTGTTGTAACCCATTAATTAAGAATTATCTGAAACTGTAAGTAACAAATTCACATACGTTAATCAAAAGCAATGTTAATGTTATCACAATAAACGCGTTAGATTTTTTTTCCCTATTCCACATATCTTTATAGTGGAGCTCAGCTTAGCATGCAAACACCCTTTTCTTATATGCATTAACATCTGTAAGATTTTTATTTGGAAAAGATAGAGCAAATAAACATCAATAATATTTGTAAAAATATTTTTATTATTAAAAATAAATATTGAATATTATTAATTGGTCATAGAGAGTCAAAAGTGCTATTAAGTCTTTAGAAAACTGATCGAGTGACAAAATGTTTTATAAATTAGTTTTTTATCTTTAAAAAATTACAAAATTTTCTGTTTTTTTTAAAGAATGCATGATTAATTATTTTAATTATTTAAGCAAATAGTTTTTTTTTTATTAAAAAATAGTACCTTTTCAACACAACCCCCACCCCCACACCAAAAAAAAAAAAACTGGATGCTTCAAATGATGGGGACAACTAGCTTCAATAAGTTGTGTTATGATTTTGGTTTCTAAGAATGTCAACATTTAAGATTGTGGTTCTTATGATAAAAGTGAACCAAAGTGAATGAATTAACGCACTCAATATCTAGTGGACAACAACAAATTACCATTTTTCATTATTTCATTTTATTTTATAGTAGCAGTATGTTCACCGATCCTCTATTCACCCTAAATAGAGCTGCCAATCGGGTTAACCGACTCTATTCGGGTTGGTCCATTCGTTTAACAGATTTTTACGATCTGAATTAAAAAAGACAAATTTTATTCGGACTCTCAATTTAAAAGGGTGGAAGGGATTAACACTATCCTTATTGGGAGTGATATCATTTTTTTTGATATATAGATCTATGAATTTTATATATAAAGAGATGGTGAAACTTCTAAAGTTAGGTAGTGTCAATCTCCCTCACCTTTAAAAGTCCAGTCCAGCCCTATGCTAGTATTGCGCTTTTTCGAATAGCCTATATTTTTTTGTCATTGTAAAAAAGTTGACCTAATATTTCTTAAAAAAATATATTATTATTATTTTCCTTTAGATAATATACTTGAGGCTCTAAGGAGTAGGATATGTAAATAATATTTTTCTTTAATGTAATATACTTTATCAAGATAATATTAAATCTTTAATAATGTGTAGCACAATAAATAAATAAAAAAATGGACAGGTATCCTGAGTCCGATGGGTTTTTAGAGCCCAAGTCCTTTTTTTATTTGCGGACTTCAGGCTAAAAACACTCGATTTTATTCAGGCTTATATTTTTGGTGGAAGGGATTAGCACCATCCTTATTAGGAGTGACATCATCTTTTTTAATACATAGATTCATGATTCTTATATATAAATGCACGGTGGGATTTCTAAAATTTGGTGGTCTCAATCTCTCCCACCATATTTTTTTATATCCAACACTTCCATTTTATCGACTATTTGGCATTGTCATAATGGGCTAGTCCATTTTACCGGCTCTAATTCACTCCAATCCAATATGTTTCTTAAATAATATATATTATTTGATCACAGTAAATGTATTATAGTATAGGTTAAGAATTTTTAAGATTTTTTCTTATAAACAAAAGAAATATTATTATTATTGTTCAGAGTATAAGAAAATACATACTCTTATGAATAATATAGAGAAATTATGAAGATTAAACTATGGATTAATAAGGAAAAATCAACGTGACAAGATACAGGACTGTACAACAAATCATAGTCCCCTAAAAAACCAAAAACAAAACAGTGAACAACAATTTAGTAATAACATCAAAAATGGAAGGAAAAATCAAATTCCCAAACATGACAACGGATTACAAACCATAGAAGCTTGAAAAAATTTGCTTTAATCCATATCATAACTAAGAATGAACCTTAACCATATTCAAAATATGCTGAATATTTTAAGGTTTATCTTTTAAAATAACCGATTTACGAACTATCCAAATGACTCAAATTACTGTAAACTCAGTGACTATCTAAATTGTTCTTGCATTTTTTCAAGAAAAAGAGCAATTATAATTATTCTCTTGAAAATTGTGCTTGGCTACAACTATAATGTATCTTCAGATGAAAAAAAAACTTGAATTTAATATATAGTGACTGGTGTTTTCGAAATGGTGTTTTCAGATGGTATTATCTGAAAAATAAGAGTGGTTTATTTCTTATTTTCACCATCCCTAATGCTGATATTTGGAAAAAAAATGATCCATTTCCAACTGAAATGATGACAATTCCTGCGTTCATATGTAGCTTGACACAAATAAAGTTCAATTTTAATATATATACTATCAGAGTTTGACAAATTATGATATATGACATGGGTCACACTCGCATATGTGTTTTCACACATTATCACATCTAAAAGTTGTGTGTTAAGACCATAATGAATTGATGATAAAGTCCCACATCATATATCTATGGTAATTTAAGTTGATCAGGACAAAAGTCTCATATAAATTAAGAATATAATTAAGAAAGAGAATATAACATTAAAGTTAGGTGTAACAAATCTCCTTTTATAAATTTACTTTTAAAATTAAATTTTAACTAAATATGAATCACAATTGCAAAAAAATTTTCACAATACAATGTTTTTAAATATAAGCAAATTTAACTATTTTCACTTGTATTTAATGAAAATTTATCTATTATATCCTCCACTTAATTCACTCACTCATTTATTATATAGATTTTGAAGAGGAGTGAGAGTAATTTAGGAAAATAAATTGACTTTTTGATAAATTCAAAAAAATTAAATGAGGCTAACTAATTTTCTTAAAGAGTGTAGTTAGATAATTTTTGCTTATAATCGAAAACGGAGAAAATATATATTACTGTCCCTATCTTAGTCAAAATTTTGAGCTATTTATTTTTTTTTAACTCAACTTTGCTATTTGTATATTTGTACATTACTGTCCCTATCTTACATCTTTCGTTCCCTTTGCAAAATTTTGGACAAACCAAATTAATAAATAACCTCATTGCCCGTGATTTAAAATGAATAATCAAATGTCATTTCTTAACTATTTACCAGAAAAAAAAAAATGGGATCATTTCTTAACTTTTCCTTAATAAAAACAACCGCTAATTATACATTTTAATCAAATAATTTACAACCGCCAATTAATTCACCCCGAAAATTATTTTTCAAAAAAACTAATATAGTTTTTTTGGCTTATAAAAAAATAGCACATTGGGCCTTCAAGGGCTGCATTTGCTTGTGCAAATAGAAATTAGGGGTAATGTTTCAATCCTGATTCTTGTGAGTTAACTTTTAAAATTAAGTTTGACTCAATCTCAAATTTAAGATTGTATAAGAGTTGAACGGGTTTGCACAAAATAGTATAGGCAAAATAATATTTTTGGTCCCTTAACTCTTTGCGCCAATTCGCTTTGGTCTCTTAACTTTTTTTTATTTATTTTGATCCCTTAACTTGTATTTTGGATTCAATTTGGTCCCTACCGTTACTTTCGTCAAGTCATAATACAAGTGTCCAAATTGAACGGTAGGGACCAAATTAATCTAAAATAAAAGTTAAAGGACCAAAATGAATAAAAAAAAATTAAGGGAAAAAAGTGAATTGACGCAAAGAATTAAAAGACCAAAAGTGTTATTTTACCAATATTATAATGTTTTTTTCGATAAACCAAAATATTATAATGTTAAATCTTACCTCTCAACTAAGAATATAGCTTAAATTTTCTTGAAAATAAGAAAAAGATAAAATTAAACACAAAATAAAAAAATTAATACAAAGATTTTCTTAAATTAGTGGGGGGTTGATAGTGCTGAAAGTGAAACAAAAGTTGAGTGGATAATTGCAAGAAGAGGGTTCCAGTTATGGCATTAATTAAGTCAATGTCTAAATCTTTAAGAATTAAGAATTAGTTGTAGTAATATAGTTAATCAATAAAATAAATAAAAACTTTATAACTAGTAATTAATTTCCATGTGATTGGTGTCAATGCGTTATATAAGAAGAAGCAAAATCAATATGAAATGACGATGATGAATAAAGTTCGGTACAATTGGCAGATAGTTGAATTCTTTAAGTATTTTGACAGGGATTCAAATGTTAGTGGTGCGTATAAAGAAGATTTTGTTAGAAGAGGCAATGCCCATTTCGATAATCTCTACACCTCGAGAAGATTAGTTTTCAGCTAGCAGCCGGAAAATATCCTTGGGTTAAAAAAAAAAAAAATGAAATGATGATGATGATGGGTGCAAGAATTTTGAGAACAGCTGGATCATGCTAAGCTTCAACAAATAAATTCAGTTCAATAAGTAAATTAATTAATTAATTTGACATTTCGTTTTCACAGGAATTGCCATAAAACTTTTCTACCTATCACATACAAATATGTCCCAAAGATCTTTGAGAACCTATGAAGACGTGTGAAATAAAATAATTAAATAATTAAATACTATATACGAACTCCGCGTTTGCTTTAATTTTTTCTTTGACTCATATTGATTCATATACTTGACTCAAAATAAATAAATAAATAAATAAAATATTGATTCATATATATACTCTACCCTGATTCTCCTACCTCAGTCAACTAAAGAAATTGAGTTTCGATGGACATGTTTTAACCGCCAAGGACTCATTATTTTAAGAAAAAAATTTTTATACTCATGTTTTTCGTACCGTACTCATGTTACATACGTTAAAATATCTGGTATATCTAGTTATACAGGTAGAAGTTTTGTTAAATTTTTATTTTTAAGTTGTAACACATATTTCTACATGTGTAACCACTAAATCCAAAAACACTGTAAAAAAAGAATAACTAATGTAACCACTTTTTCAATGTACGTAATCAATGAGTATATTAAGTATAAGTATAGAAAATTGTGAGTACAAAAATCACGACTTAAGGGATTCACTTATGTTGTTTAACTAAAATTCATTTGTTTTAGTTTATTTGATAACATAAGTATTTATTTTAATAAAAAAATAATTATAAAAAATTTTAGTTTATTTATTTGTATTTTTTAAAATAATCAAAATTAGAAAATAATTAGATTTTTTTTTGTTTATTTTGAGAAGTGAGTGTCAAGTTGTTTCTCAAAATAAACATAAAATCTGATTATTCTTATTGTAGTTAAATATACATAGTTTCTTATTCTTATAATAATCACTTAAAAAATAATTAATTTTTTACTTATAAAAATAATTCATTATTTTTAAATTTAAATAAATAGTCTCTTAGTATGATATAAATATAAGCAAATGAAATTTTATACGTGATGGTCTATAAGTAATTAATTTAAACTATTTTTATGTTATCTGATGTTATTTTACTAATATTCTTTAATTAATGAATTAGTAATAGTTGAGAAATAATACTATTTTACATTAAATTATTATTAAAAAATTTTAATTTGATTTAACAATTGAATAACCAAAATTAACCACTAGTAATTAATATTACGTCACTAATAATTTTAATTGCTAATCCGGTGACTAACTTCACCGATAACTATTTTGCTCCTAAATCTCTACTATAAGGTTCGAATCTTGGTACATGATCAAGTGATTTAAAGCTCACAACCATAAAAAAAAAATTTAATAAATAAAATTTATTTTTTACATACAACTAAAAAAATTAAATACACTTAATTAATTGTTTTAATATGCGTTAATTTATTTTTATTTTTATTTAGGTCTGAACAAGAGTATTAACATATTACTTAAATAGGTAGATAATATAAAACAATTATTAATCTTTTCTGAAACATGTAGTGCTAAGTTATTTTGGTAAGTTGTCTTCATGCACTACATGAAAAATCGATTTCGTGACTGCAAAATTTGGTCGCCAAATTACAGTTTTTAATAGCTAAATTATCTTGCGACCGAATTGGCGATCAATTAAAGGTGGTGGCCAAAATCCTAGTTGCTAAAGTCGTTTGTGACCGATGATGTTGGTTGTCACTAATTAGTGACAGATTAGTGACCAAAGAATTCGGTCACAAAATTGGTGGTCACCTTGCTTACTTAGTGACCATAAATTGCGACCCTTTAAACCGTGGTCGCAAACATGGTAGCAAAAACAAGTGAATTTCATTCACTAAATTGATCGCAAAATATGTCACGAATTTTATGTCATCTTTACTTGCGACTTTTTTGTTGCAAATTTGGTCGCAAAATATTATTTGTGCTTCTATTCGTGGCCAATTTAGCGACAAAATTTGTTGGTCACCAAATCAGTTGTTAATATTTTTTTTCCTTTTTTCTTCATTTTCAATATCCAAAAAATACAATAACTTAAATGTGTTCAGATGTGTCCACAAATGACAAGCACGATGCATAATTTAACTAAAATGCATAATAACATAGATAGTTGTTAAAATAAGCAGTACGTTTAATTTTTTACATAGCCACCAAAGTCACTAAAGCTATCAAAATGGGTAATACACTACAACTATACTATCTATACATAGTCAAAACAAATTAAGGCCACACTATGTATACTTGATCAAAATACACTAAGACCATATTATATATGCATAGTCAAAGCTGTCCTAACCCATATACATGGTCTTTCTTGTTGGATTCACGAGCCACACGTCAACGTGTATATAATCATCCTGAGAAAGTAAAAAACCCACAATTAAAGACTATAATGACACATAATTTCCAAATCCAATCAATGTAATAAAACTAAAACCAAATGAAACAAAGGTTTTGACTTCGACTAAAGACTAATCAAATAATCAAGAGAAAAAGTTGTATGTGTGTAGATAAGAGATTCATAACAGGAAATGCTAGCATCTAATATTTTCATTTAAGAACTTCATAAAAATCTCAGCCCATACAGAGGAAAAGATGACCACTTTCACTTTCTCATAACATACTACATATTTGTGATGTACCAAAGAGAACATACAACATATATTTTAAGAGCAAATGAAATATTAGTATTATATAAGTCATCACTTTCACTTTTCAAAACATACAACTATATAAGAGCATATGAAGATTAACACTTTACATATATATATTTATTGTCTGGAAGAAGAAAAAAAAGAATACCTATGTAAAAAGAGATGGTACGAATGTGCTAGCCAAATCCATGCCCTTTAAAAGTCAGCCTGTAAAATCAAATTGGTACTTAGAAATATGCACATGTAAAGGAAAAACAAAATACATTATCAAATTAGTTTTAAGATATGATAACCAACATCCATATATGTAAAGAAAAAAAAAATTGCTTATAAACGTTTTACCTGTGGAAAACACAACTTATGTAGAGAAAAGGGTACACATTATTTTAAATAACTATATGTCAATTTTTAAGAAACATATCAAAAATGTGAAAGAGAAAAAGAAACCAAATGTTATCAAATACAATATATACTTATAAAAAACACCTCTTGTACTTGATTGATGAGGACTTCCTGCGAATTAAAGAATAGAGAGAAAAAATTAAACAAAGGGCAGTTAAGTTAAACACTAGCTATACTGAAAAAGTCTATGGAGTTATATATATATATATATATATATATATATTAAAATGGGAATGCAATTCATCCATATATAACACAAACAACAGTAACAAACTGGACCATGTAAAAAACAGAGAAACTTGTGAGTTTATCCTTCTATCTCCTTCAAAGAACATGCAAAAGAAGTAAAATTAAGAAATATAAATTAACAACCCAATTTACATTTTGATGCAGTTTTACATCTAAGAGATTATGGTTACACTAATCTGAAGTAAAGTAAATGATGGTGAAACTCAAGAATTTCATTTACCAACTCAATATTAAGCAGATAAGTGTACAGACATTTGGTGATACCTCTTGCTGCTCATTAGACATGAATGAACTTGAAAAATATTTCAGAACTTTCAACATATCTTTGGAAGACACCTTTCTGTTATGTTTTGAATCATATAATTATTAGAAAATAATAGTGACAAGGAAAAACTAATAACAAGTCTACAAATATATCCTAATGCAAAGTAACCAAGCAACATCATAGTTTGGTATTATAATAATCGTTACCAAAAGAATTTAGCAAAACCCATCCCCCACAACCCATAAAGCAATCCTTCCTTCATGTATGAAATCAGTTAACACTTGAGGTAGTTTAAACTATATATTTTGTACAAACAATTCTTAATATTTGATTAACTTTTATGCTGCAGTTAACACCTTTGAAATATATTAACAAAAATCTGGAAAATTATACATAGATGCTGAAGTCTTCTACTTATAAATTTCATAACTTACATCGGTTCTGATCCTGCCCAAAGAACTCTTATTAAATCTTGTAACTTATAAATTTCATTTTGAAAAATTTTCAATTCAAATTGACGTGACTATAATTGACCTACAAAATTTTACATGTTATCACTAACAAATCAAATTGTGACCAATCTATTCTTCGATAAATACAGTATTCATGATAATTATTACTCTAAAAATATTTGCTATTCAGTCAATCCATTGTTTTGTGATCTTTCTTTCATTTTCTTTTTCTGTTGTTGTGTTTTTGCTAATTACCCAGTGTGTTCCAATTCCATGATATGTATTCATAATATAAAGACGAAGGATTGAAGCAGAGTGACGGAGAGACAGAGAACAAACCTTAAATAGAGAGATCGAGTTGAAGAACATGTGGTGAGAGGCAATGTTGATGGCTTGAGAAACTAGGTATGCAAAAGACAGAGGTGGACGGCGGCGAGAGCGAGGTCGACGGCGGTGAGAGCCAAGGTCGACGATAGTGTTAGGAGCCGTGGGTTACTTATGCAAAAGACGGCGGCGATGTCGATGGCACGACTAGAGGCAAGGTCGACGGTGGTTGGAGTGAGGTCGACGGTGGTGAGAGTGAGGTCCACAGTGGTGGGAGCCAAGGTCGGTGATGGTGGGTTACGACATTGAGGAGAGGGAACTAGGGTTTTGAAATTAGGAAAATAGAAAATATGAGAAGTGGGTGAAAATGGGTTTAGCCATTTAATATAAGTAAAATTAGTCACCAAATTAAGGTGGTAGCAAAAAAAAAAAAAACACAAATAATAGTAAGATTAGCCACTGAAATAAGATGGTAGCAAAAAATTTTTAAAGTAACGGTAAATTAGCACTGTTTGTGACCGTTTTAGCTACTATATTTTAGAGACCGATTATATTAGTCGTTAAAGGAGTTACAATGAAATAAAAAACTTGTTTGCGACCGATTTAGCTACCTTATTTTTAGAGACTGACTATATTGGTTGCTAAACCGGCTGCCAAATAATAATTTTTCAAAAAAAATGCTTTTTTCAGTTATCGGTCACTAAATTAGTGGTCTCAGTCGCTACTAGTAACCTTGTTCAGGTGGTCGCTAACTTCGGTGACTAAATCGAATTTTTCTAGTAGTGATGTAATAACAACCTTTTATGATTAATTATGAAGGCGTATATAATTTGGATTAGTGAAAGGCTGAAAGCATGAGTTCATGTGAACTAATGAATTTTCTTAATTCAATATAATGTGACTTCATGAGTTAGTGAATAGGTCATCATTTTATAGATAAGGTTAAATTAATATTGAAGATCTAACTATTTTAAGCAAATGAAAAATCCTTATAATTTAAAATAGGATTAAATATATTTTTGCTTTCTTAGCTTTAGTGAGAATTCGTTTTTAGTCTATGAATTTTAAAACGTCGGTTTTTAGTCCTGAACTTTAAAAAAGTTCATTTTTAATCCCTCCGTACATCTTTTGGTGACGTGACAAACTGAGGGCCCTTCATCAAGTCCACGTGTTAACAGATCAGACTGTCACGTCACCAAAAAAATGTACAGAGGGACTAAAACTAAACTTTTTTAAAGTTTAGGGATTAAAAATAAATTTTCGCTAAAGTTCAGTACAAAAAACTTATTTAACTCTTTAAAATATCTTTTTCTATCTTATACGTAGCATGTGTCATTATAAATGGCCTAAAATAACGAGAGCCAAAACTGTTGCTAAATAGCCTAAAACTGTTGCTAAAAAAGAGTTAATGACAGCCAAGCGACAAAAATCGGCCGATGTTGTTTGTTTTGCGTTGCTAAATACAGCGACGACTTTTACAGTAAAAACCATAACTATAACACGCGCTAATTTCCTTTTGTTTTTTTTTTCGCGCCAATTTAGATACGGTATATATCGTCACTAAATTATTACGCGTCAAATTTACGACTGTATACAATGTTGCAAAAAGTTTTTTTGCAATGGTAAAATCTGTCGCATTTTTTTTTTTCCAATTCTTCTTATAATTTACAAACTTTATAATTTTTTAACAAAACCTGAACAATATCTTATAAAACCTATCATCTAAACATAATTTAAAACAATTAACAATCAGAAAATCCACAATCTAAAAAATAAATATGAAACTCCACAGTCAAGTCTATATCAGGTACATGCTAAGACTATTTAAAAAGCTTTATTTAAACAACAACAACAACAACAATAATAATAATAATAATAATAATAGTGGTAGTAATAATAAATTATAATATGATTATATATATTATTACTATTACTCTTTTGAAATTTTAGTGCTATGCTTTATTATTATACATTTATTGTGTTAATATATATTTTTTCATTAGTTTATTTCCATTGATTTATTTAAAAGTGTGATTTTGAAATAATTTTAAGGATTTTATTATGAACCAAGCTTTTAAACAGGCTTTTCATGCCTTAAAAAAAGCCTGTGACAAGTAATAAGCCAGGCTCAAGCCTCTAATTTTTTAAGCAAGCCCAAGCCTGACCACCCAAGACCTACTTTGGCCTAGCCTATTTCCATCCATAATTGTGGGCTTCATCCTCCTCATCATACTCAACATAATTTGGATGTTGAGGCTGCTACCTGGATGATCTCGTGACAGGATGTCGATGCTGAGACTCCATGGCACTAAGAAGTTGCATCATCTCATTCATATTTCGCTGCATCTCTAATTAGAACTGTTTATAGGCCTCATGCACACGCTGCAACTCCTCCTAATGGGCACGTTCCCTCTCCACCACTTTCCGTTGCAAATCATCTATGACCCGCTGCAACTCAGAATCTGAAGATGTCAATCCGCCACAAGCTGATAACTGAGTGGAGAAGTATGTAGGAGTTTCTCCGCGCGAAAAATGAAAAGACATATCCATAGCGCCATAAAGACAGGCCCGGTTCTTCCCTCCAATAGTGGTATACCAAGCGGCGGCCCTAATCTCACTATTAGTCTGCTATGATTCTTCAAGAGTAAGCGTCTCAGTCTCAGAATGGCATTAAATTGCGTCTGGAAAAAATATAACATATTCTATAGTAATATACTCCCTTCGTCCCGTAATATAAGTCCCAACTATCAAAATATCGTGTCCCATAATATAAGCACCTACACATTAAATGATAAACATTTATTATGATTTTTTAACTTTCAAAGTCATTCAACCAATAGAAAACAATTGAGTTTAAATTTAATTGATGTAACATCTCAATAGTAGTTAATACTTCTAATTCCAATAATTTAACCATTTTTCTTAAACTATGTGAGGGATTACTTTTATAATTTTAAATAATATATTAATACTTGAGGCTTATATTATGGGACGGAGGGAGTACTTTTATAATTTTAAATCAATTGAAAAACTAAAACTTTAAATCTATTGATATAAGTATCCTAAGGGCATTTATCAACCCAGACTTCACTAGCTTTCTGATGAGTGGCCAGAGAGAGATGGTCAACTTACACTAGTTCGCCAAGATTTTCAGACTATACGTACAATAATCAATCATATTATTATTAAGGCAAACTTATTAACTATATATAAGGTAATAATCATCATAAAAAGATTAATGCATACTGCATGCATTGCTATCTCAGAGTGAGGGACGCAGCTGGAAGTGTGTAATACTCCACCTTTTTAGAGGCTTGGTTCTTCTTAGCTTGATTTTGGATCTCCTTGTATTCTGGTGTATCCCAATATTTAAGGAGTTGCACCCATGCTGATGGTCCACATCAAGTTGGAGGGGTACCATCTTTGGCATATTTCTCCCTCGCCTTGTTCATATATCTCTAAGTCGCTCTGAACCTTTCTTTTCAAAATGAACTCGCATTTTAGCATGGTCACAAGGATATAGTTCAAATCCTATATATTGCTAAGTTCAACACTAATTACAAGTTAAGTTAGTCAAATACTTACCTCAAACTCCAAAACAAAAATCGTAAGCTCAAAGCAATATCCAAATGTACTATGCAACCTCCAAGCAAAAAATGGAGCACAAACTACAATAATAATTTAAAATCAGTCTATTATACTCAATTCTAATTCAAACCTATTAAATTTCACATACATATATTGCAATTGTAATTTCTAATATTACTACTCTACTTTTGCATTTTATAATAAGACTACTCTACTTTTGACACTTCATATACACATTGCAATTTTAATTTAAATTTGAATTTCTAACAAAACTACTAGCTCTATTTTAGCATTTTCAAAGTAAATACAATTTCTAATACTACTGCTCTACTTTTGAAATTTCTATTATCAATATACTATTTTTGCATTTTGTAATAAAACTATTCTCTTTATTTTATAATTTCACATACACATTACAATTTCAATTTCAATTTCTATGTATACTTTGACAATTTCAAAGTAAAGGCAATTTCATAATTACATACAAATTCCAAGTCCAATTTCACAATTTTAATTTCACATTCATACATTGCAATTGCAATTTCCAATATTACTCTACTTTTGCAATTTCTATTACTACCACTCTATTTTCACAATTTCTAATAATACTAAACTTATTTTGCAATTTCTAATATACTAATATACTACTTTGTCTTTTACAATTTCAAAGTCAATCACATTCACACATTGTAATTATAAGATTCCTAAATCCAAATAAAATTACGAAATTAACAAATCAAAATTTTAAAAATGAATAATAGCTTACCTAAATAAGGAGTTGGTGGTTTGTGGTGGAGAGAGGGAGGATTTGTGGTTGAGAGAGAGGGTTTGTGGTGGAAATGTTAGAAGAAAGGGAGTGGATTTGGAAGAAATGAGTTTGGAAGTGAGGTTGAATGGAGTAGTTTTGGAAGATTTGGGTATGGAGAAAGAAATGGGTTTTTAGGAGAAAAGGGGAGAAAGTGGCGTGATATGTGTGGAGAAAAAATGGCTTTGGAGCGATAAGGTGCGCTCTTTTTTTAATTTGGTTCCAGTAGGCTTAGAAGTCGTATACATCGTCGCTGTTAAAAAAATAGATCATCAATATTAGCGGCAGCTAGGTCCGTCGCAAAAGGCTTGATTCTTTAAAAAAAATAGTGGATGGTAGTGACGGTCTAGACCGTTGCAAAATTAGCGACGACGAGGATCTTTGCAAAAAACAATTTTTTTTTTTAAAAAAATAAACTTAAAAACTTATGAGTTTAAAATAGTGACAAACTAGACCATCGCAATATTAACAACAGCTAGAACCGTCATAACACAATAAAATATTAAATTAAAAAATTCATTAAACATCACTAATCACTAAAATACCGTCATTAATTTGTCGCTAACTTTACGTGACTATTTTGCCAAATTTTTGTAGTGTGTAAGCTAAATGAGATTCTAAAGTTACTAATATCCTATTGAAAAACAAGTATCAAATCAGTTTTATATTTATTATGAATAAATATTTTACCAATAATTCTTTTTAACTTGTTTAGGCATATACATATATATAATGCATAGGATAAACCGATAAATGCATGTATTTTAAATTTATTTTTAACAAGTTTAAGTTTCTAATAAAGTAATTAAAGCAAGAAATTAAATTTATTTTATGTACTATTAATGTTATAATATATATATATATATAATATTTTTAAAAATAATTATAAAATATCTTTTTATGTAAAATAATAATATACAACATAAAGGTTATTATGATAAATATATATTATAATTTTAGTTCTGTTTCTTGTTATCAAACAATGGACAATCAAATAAATTGTGTTGTAACTCATTAAGTTGTACCGTAATGTATCAGTTGTACTGTCCAGTGCTCGCATCAAATGTACCGTAAGAAAAATCTATCTATATCTATATGTAAAATCCACTTGAGCTCTAATATTAAATGCTTAAATGTAATGATTACCATTACTCTATCCCACCTTTGAATTATCCATTTTTAAAATTTTTCATAAAATTATTCCTAAGGAGTTTAATTGTATACATACATAAATTGCAATGGTAAGCTATAAATATTTTAAAATCAATGGTTATATATTAATTACTCCCATTTACTTACATCATCTATATTATTTTTCTCTCTTTTGAAAAAGAATGAAAAAATAATTTGATACAATTTTAATTTTTTAAGAGATTAATTTGTTAGTATTTTAAATTTTTTTAAAACTAATTTAATAAAATATTAAATCTATGAGGGAATAATTTGACGTAACAAACCAAATTTAACCCTTCAATTTTAATAATTTTTCTCAATTATTAAAGAAAATAAAGCAATTTGGTGTTTCCAGGGCTTATTTGATATTGTTTTAAATCTTTAACGGTCTAATTTTTTTAGTATTTTAAATCTTTAAAGGGACTAATTTTAGAGTGTTTTAAAAAATTTAAAATATCAATTTGATGTTTTGAGGGACTAATTTGATATTGTCTCAAATTTTAAAGAAACTAATTTTGTAGTGTTTTAATCTTTAATGTATTAATTTGATAATAATTTAATAATCCTTTAAGAGATTAATTTAGAAGTATTTTAAACTTTTTAAAATTAATTTAGTAAAATATTCAATCTATGATGAACTAATTTAACGTGAAAATCCAAAATCATGCTTGAATTTTAAAAATTTGATAATATTTTAATTCTTTCAGATAATAATTTGTTATTATTTTAAATTTTTTAAACTAATTTAATAAAATATTAATTCTATCTATCTATGTATATCTATATGTAAAATTCACTTGAGCTCTAACATTAAAAGCTTAAATGTAATGATTATCATTACTCTATTCTACTCTTGAATTAGTTATTTCTGAAATTACTCCCAAGGAGTTTAATTGTTTACATACATAAATTGCAATGATAAGCTACAAATATTTTAAAATCAATGGTTATATATTATTTACTCCCATTTACTTACATCATCTATATTATTTTTCTCTCTTTTGAGAAAGAATGAAAAAATAATTTGATACTATTTTAATTCTTTAACAGATTAATTTAATTTGTTAGTATTTTAATTTTTTTTAACTAATTTAATAAAATATTAAATCTATGACGGAATAATTTGACGTGACAAACCAAATTCAACCCTTCAATTTTAATAATTTTTCTCCATTATTAAAGGAAATAAAGCAATTCATGTTTTTAAGGCTAATTTGATATTGTTTTAAATCTTTAACGGTTAAATTTTGTAGTACTTTAAATCTTTAAAGGGACTGATTTTGTAGTGTTTTAAAAAATTTTAAATCCCAATTTGATGTTTTGAGGGACTAATTTGATATTGTCTCAAATTTTAAAGAAACTAATTTTTTAGTATTTTAATCTTTAATGTGTTAATTTGATAATATTTTAAACCTTTAAGAGATTAATTTAGAAGTATTTTCAACTTTTTAAAATTAATTTAGTAAAATGTTAAATCTATGAGTGATTAATATGACGTGAAAATTCAAAATCGATCTTGAATTTTAATAATTTGATCATATTTTAATTCTTTAAGATACCAATTTGTTAGTATTTTAAATTTTTAAACTAATTTAATAAAATAATAATTCTATCTATCTAACTATATCTGTATGTACTAGTAAAATATTACAATGGTAAGCTAGAAATATTTTAAAATCAGTTGTTATATATAATTTACTCCCAGTTATTAACATCATCTATATTATTTTTATCTGTTGTAAAAAAATATATAAAAAATAATTTGGTAATATTTTAAATCTTTAATAGATTAATTTGTTAGTATTTAAAATTTTTTAAACTAATTTAATAAAATATTAAATTTATGAGGGAATAAATTGACGTGACAAACCAAATTCAACTCTTGAATTTTAATAATTTTTCTCCATTATTTAAGAAAACAAAAAAAAAATCGTGTTTAATGAATTCAGTGTAATTATTTATAACTCATTTTTTTATTTATACTTGATGACTAATACTTATATTTGTTTAATTAATTGAAATTCTTATAAATTAGATCTTATAAGTATAATATATAAAAAAATAACTCAAATATTTACTTAACATAATAACTCGTGCAACCTACGGGCATGCTCACTAGTTAGAAGTAAAAAAAACCGATAGATCTGAGAATGATTTATAAAAATTTTATTTGAATCAATAGAAAATTACAAATTTGTAAATTTTCCAATAATACTATACCTTTAGGCTAGAGCATACATTTTGGGCTTTGGGTTGTTTGGATTAACTTATTTTGAAGAAATAATCACTTATTTTTATAAGTTATGTGAGAAAGCTTTTGAAAAAAAACGATTATTTTTCCTGAAATAATCGTTTCCAAACATTTACTAATTAAGTCCCAAATACCCTGCTTACATCGTAAATATGTAATATAAAGTGCATTTAATTAATTTTTATTCGTTTATAGTAAAGTATAAAAATTAACAAAATAATTAGGTGTTTTAATTTTTATGAGTATTTATTACGTAATTTCTTATTATATACTTTATTTATAATTAATGACATAAATATTGAGTGAAAATATGCATTAATTATTAAGGCTAAAATGAAAAAGTAGTTTTAAATATTCATTAATTTTATAAAGTGCCTATAAAAAATGAACATAACCAAAAAGTTAAAAAGACTAATATAAAAAATAGAAGAAGTAGTGTTTATTACCTTTGTAAGTAACAAGATGATAAGTATGATAATTATTAAGAGGATATAGCAATGTTCTATTTTTTTTTTATATTCCTTGATTAATTAAATCCCGTTTGTTTACATTATAAGTAAAAATATTTTTGAAGAAAGTAATTTTTATTTTATTAAGAGTGTGTTTGGAAACATATTTTAATTAAGTACCTATACAATAAGTTATTTTTAGTATACAACTTATTAGAAATGCTATATATATCATCCTACTAATTCATCTTACAAATCTTTCTATCCACTTAATTTTGATAATTGTCATCTATCCTCCACTAAACATGAAATAACTATTACTTTTTGAAATAATAAATAAAAATTATCAAAATTAAGTGGATAAGAAAATTTATAAAAAAAATTAGTAGGAAGATATAACATTTCTCTAAAAAATAGAAGAAGTAATAAAGAAAGTGAGAAACATAGAAATACTAGCATCGAAAACCCGTGCAACGCACGGGTACAAATATCATAGAAATAACAAATTTGTTACTATTATAGAAGTAATAATAACAGTTTTTTATGTAAAAAACAAACATAAACCCATAAATGCTTAAAATAATGATGAATTACCTATTTAAATGTTTTGAAAAACCTCGTTTAAAATTATATTTTTGGTAGTAGAAGTTAGATTGCCATCATCATTTAGAATCAACATCCTTAATTCTTTATTTGATTTAACTCTAGAGATAGCAACCTAAAGTTGTCTTTGGGTGAAAACTGGTCTACAAACCAACTTGAGAAAGAGTTTGTCCTTAGCTTTATTTATAGTCATGGAAAAACAAAGAGTCGATGAAAATTGTGTTCTTTAAAATTTGAAAGGCAACCTTGTATGAGATTAATCAAATTCACTTTAGGAATCAAGACTTTGTGTCCAATATTACGATTAATTACTACAGTTGTAAGAATTATATTTTTCCTCAATTAATTAAAAGCCCAACAAAAATTAAAAAAAGATTTATTTTTTAACAACTTTTTCCTTAGCATCAATAATATGAATATATTATAAAAAATCAAATATAACTGACATTTAAAGAAATATTTAAAAATTACTTGCAATAACTCCAAAACTATATTTTAATTAAGGGTGTGTTTGGAAAGTAATTTTTAATATTTTTGAAGAAAGTAATTTTTTTATTTTATTAAGGTGTATTTGGAAACATATTTTAATAAAGCACATATACAATAAGTTATTTTTAATATACAACTTATTAGAAATGCTATATATATCATCCTATTAATTCATCTTACAAATCTTTCTATCCATTTAATTTTGATAATTGTCATCTATCTTTCATTAAACATGAAATACTATTACTTTTTGAAATAATAAATAAAAATTATCAAAATTAAGTGGATAAGAAAATTTATAAAAAAAATTAGTAAAAATATATAATATTTCTCTAGAAAATAGAAGAAGTAATAAAGAAAGTGAAAAACATAGAAATATGATGGTTGATGAGTGAAAAAAGAAATAATGAAAGAGAAATAATTAATTAATTAAGATTAAAATTATTTAGAAAATCTAAAATTTTACTTTTGACTGGAATTGATTGGGCAATGAAGCACTCGGCGGTGGTCAAATTGGTAATAGGAAGGATCTTGTGGGGCCCAATGCTGGAAATGGCGGTGGAAAGGGATCTCTTTTTCAAACTAGTCTTTGACACTAGTCAAAGAAGCCAAATGTCTTTTCTATAAAAAAGAAAAATAATATTTTTCTTTATTTAATATTATATTTACAATAATTTAAAATAGTCAAAATCTTTTTATTTCCATGAAATTTTTGTGATATATAATCTAGTACAAAAACTTTTAAAATTTGTGTTTTGGTCCCTGTATTTTTATTAGCGACTGACCGTTTCTGTTGCAAAATATATTTTTGTTTTGCGATTAATAAAAGTTTCATTTCATGCATATTAGCAACCCCCATACTTCGGTGGCTAAGTTTACTACTAATACTTAACCTATTTTATTTGCTTCCCATATTTCTCAAGTCCCCAATTTCATAACCCTAGCCTATTAATAGTGTTTTTTTAATATATTTTAGCGTGTACTAAACGCAAAATAAGACATAAAGTTTTATTAAGTATTATGATCACCAAACATAGTACACATTTTGTTATGTTCCATCACATTACATTATGTATCACGCTATTCCACTTTGTTCAGCTACCAAATGCTATCTATGTGTGTGTTTGGTTTTCGGTTGAAAAAATTTGGTTTGTGTAAAGTCAGTTTGGTAAAAGTAAGTTATGTTAAAAATCATTTTATTTTAATAAAATTTATGTTTGGATATTTTTGGCTAAAGATAAGGTCGACAAATTGAATGTTATTGTAAAGGACACCGTGAAGCACGTTTTGGGAAAAAAGAGAAATTGTATTGAATTGTCAACAGAAGAAAGAAAAACAAGGGATATAAAGAGATGGTACAAGTCGGTGAACAGAGGCCTTGGGCCTTGGAGAGATGGGCCGAGACAGTAAAAGCCCAAAAACAAATAAACACATGAAAACTATACGTTTTTATCTTCTAATACTCTCCCGCAAGCTGGAGAGTATATACTATGTACTCCCAGCTTGGAGAGCATTTGTTGAAAAGCCTTGGGTTCCAATGCCTTAGTAAAAATATATGCAGTTGGTGTTGAGTGTTGATTGGGAGCAAGTCCATTAAACCACGTTGGAGACGTTCTGTAAGGACATGGCAGTCTATCTCAATATGTTTAGTTCTTTCATGGAATACCGAGTTTTGAGCAATATAGAGAGCAGAATCATTATCGCAGAATAATAAAGCAGGAGATGTGAAATTGACTTTGAGATCGTGAAGCAAATATGTTAACCACTGGATTTCGCAGACTGTGCTTGCTAAGGCTTTGTATTCAGCTTCTAAAGATGAGCGGGATACCGTATTCTGTTTCTTACACTTCCATGAAATGAGGGAACTGCCTAAGAAAACACAATAACCGGTTATGGATCTTCTTGTGATTGGGCAGGTAGCCCAATCTGCATCACTGTAAGCCTTTAATCTGAATTCGGAATTGTTGCGATACAACAGCCCTTGTCCAGGATCATTTTTGAGGTAATGGAGAATTCTGGTCGCGGCTTGGAAATGGCTTTGATGTGGTTGATGCATGTGTTGACTCAACTGGTTTTGTTGTTGCTTGTAAGGTAGAGCATTTTGCCAATGAGACGTCTGTATCTGTCAGCTTTTGGATATAACGCTGTTTCTTTAGCAGTTTTTAAGCAATCTTTAATCATTGGACTCAAGACAGGCTTGCCTGCAAGCAGACCACACGAATTAATCAAATCCAGAGCATATTTCCTTTGATTTAGAAATATTCCATCTTTTGAACGAGCTATTTCTAAACCAAGGAAATATCTAAGCTTGCCTAAATCCTTAATACGGAAGCGTTTATCAAGTAATCTCTTCAAAGCTGTTATTTCAAGCGTATTATTACCAGCTAAGATTAAATCATCAACATAAAATAAAACGATAGAAAACAGCAAACCAGAAGGTTTTATGAATAAGGAATGATCATGATGAGACTGTCTATACTGCAAATTTTTTAAAAAGGTAGAAAGCTTTTCAAATCACATGCAGCTGGCCTGTTTTAAACCATACAAATATCTATGCAACTTACAAACAAGATTTTTATTACTAACATTCAAACCCTGAGGAATTTTCATATACACGTCCTCTTTTAAATCCCCATGCAAAAAGGCATTGTTTATGTCAAGTTGTTCTAAATTCTAGTTATTAACAGCAGCAATAGCAAGTAAAAGACGAACGGTAGTTAACTTGGCAACAGGCTCAAAAGTTTCAGAATAATGGATTCCCTCTTTTTGATTGTTGCCCTTAGCAACAAGACGAGGTTTAAAACGCTCTACCTCACCGTTTGACTTGTATTTTATTTTATAAACCCACTTTGATCCGATTGCTTTCTTATCTTTAGGTAGGGGAATGAGACTCTAGGTCCTGTTCGCTGCTAATGTAGAAAATTCTGCATTCATGGCCTCGACCCAATTAGGTTCTTGTGAAGTAGCAGCATAAGAGTTAGGTTTGTTAAAACTATTTAGGTTGTGAATATATTTACTGTAATGATCAGAAAGTTTGTTATAAGAAATAGAATCAGATAACAGGTATTTAGGATTACTACTACCACTGGAATTAATATTATCAACAGCATAAACGTGATAATCAGATAAATGGCAAGGAGCACCACGAATGCGTGTAGAACGCCAAACAGTTTGTTCATTAGTATTAATGTCATCAGGCACAAAATTATCAGTTATAGCAGAATCAGTAGAAAGAGTAGTATCAGCATCAACAATTATGATTTCATTGGCCATGGGTCATAAAAAATATTTTCGAAAAAGATTCGGAAGAAACACCATTAGAGGAAACAATGCTAGATTGATCTGATAAGAAGGGAAATATATTTTCTTTAAAGATGACATTTCTTGAAACAAAAACATTTCAAAAGTTCAAATCGAGAACTAAATAACCTTTGGTGCCCTGTTTAAAACCCAGAAAACAGCATTTAATGGCTCGCAGGTCAAGCTTATTTCTATTTTGGGTGAGAGTTGTAGCATAGCACAAACACCCAAAAACACGAAGATTGAGTAAGGTTGGAGACTTACCAAACAACAACTGATAAGGAGATGAATTCTTCAAAACTCTGCTAGGAAGAAGATTAATAATGTGTACAGCATATGACACAGCATAACACCAATAAAATTTGGCAAGTTAAAATGAAATAATATGGCCCTAGCAACATTTAAGATATGTGTATGTTTTCTTTCAACAACAGAGTTTTGTTCAGGAGTCTCAACACAAGATGTATGATACCATTCTCAGCATATAAAACAGGCAAATTGAATTCAACACCATTATCAATTCTTATGATTTTGACATGAACATTAAACTGAGTAACAACAAACTTTAAAAACTTTTCAACCAAAAACTTTGTTTCAGATTTTGTTTTCATTAAATGAATCTAGGTATATCTTGGGAAATCATCCACTATGGTGAGAAAGCATCTATGGTCATGCGAGCATTCCACATTCAAAGGACCCCAAATATCCATGTGAACAGTAGAAAAAATACTATCACATCTATTATTTTCATTAGGGAAGGGAAGTCTAGTCTATTTTCCTAATTGCTAGACATCACAGGAAGAACAGGTATCAAAATGCACATAAGGGAATTGTTTAGCAATAACACGCAAAACATCATCAGAAGGGTGCCCCATACGCATATGCCAAGTTTTAGAACATTTATTGGAATCTAAAACAGAATCAGCAGAGATCTCAGAATGTGTACAAGCAACAGCATTACAGCAAGATTTGTCATATGAGAATAGAGAATTAGGTTTGAGAATATAAAGGTTCTTTTGGACTTTAGCAAGTCCAATCGTCTTCTTGCTCTGCTTGTCTGGTAAAAAACAAGCATGTTTGTCAAAAAGAATTTGTAAATTTAAAGAGCAAACAATCTTATGCACAGATAGTATGTTTGAATGAAAATCTTTGATAAAGAGAACATCATTCAAATATAAGTTAGCAGTAAAATGGGCAGTGCCTATGAACCTAGCATGAGAAGTTTCCCCATTTGGCAAATGCACAGCAATAGGAAATATTTCCTTAATAGAACTAAAAAAAGGTTAAATCGTTGCATATATGGTCAGTGGCACCACTGTCTATTATCCAAAAACTATTTAGAATATTACCTTGAGCGTCGTGATGTGCAGTGGTAGTGTGTGTGATGGTGTTGACACTGTGATCATTAGATTCCAGTTTTACTTTCTTAATCATGTCAACAAGCATGACATAGTCTTCATTACTAAGAATCTGATTAGGTTGAGAGGTATTACTAGAGGATGTAGCAGCGGAGTCTTTCATACTAACAGAGTTAACACTAGTATTTTGTTTGTTTTTAAACTTGTAGTTAGCAGGAAAACCATTTTTAAAAAAACAGTTATCAACAGAGTGGTTTTCCTTGCCATAGAAACTACAAATTTTACCCTGATTCTGATTATTAAGTTTACAAGGATTCAGTTTATTCTTCCCTTTATTCTGATTGTTGGACCTCCATTCGGTTGTGCTGACATTCTGCACAAACTTACCCTCACTAACGGTATTACCTAGGTTACGTTCCTGTTGTTGAACGATAGAGAAGACTCTTGCGACAGTAGGTAAATAATCCATGCATAATATTTGACGCCTTACAGTGTCATAAGCCTCGTTGAGGCCTTTCAAGAAACAAGGAACATATTCCCAGTCACGGTTCCTTTTCACACTTTCAGCAAGTAAACAAGAACAAGGTACAAAACACGTGCATGTAAAAATAGGGCGTAAAACCTCAAGTTCTTGCCACTGGATTTGTAAATCAGTAAAATACATGGAAAGATAACGATCGCCTTGACGGATTGTGTGAATAATTGCAAGAAGATCGGAAAACCTAAAAGCATCGCCCTTAGAATAGCATTTTTTTAGATCTTTCCAGACATCACTTGCTTTGTCAAAATAAGCAATACTCTGTGCAATGGAACTACTTACAGACTTCGTAATCCATGAGATTACCATTGTGTTACAACGCATCCATGTATGATGCAAAGGATCAGTGGAAGGAGGTTCTGGAATCGCGTTCGTCACAAACTCTGATAGTTTCTGGCAACTTCAAGAACCGGAGTAATGGCTACGGAGGAAGGACTATCGGCTGGATGAAGGTAGTAGGGGCTGGTTGGATCTTGTGAGGGATCCACCTTTGTTAGCGTCATCTCTGGATCTGTATTCGCCGTGGAAAAGACGAAAAGAAAATAGAGAGAGAAGATGTATGTGTTTGATCGTAGGGTTTGGGATGAGAAGAGGAACCACGACGGTGAAGAAAAAAGGAAGGAAGGAGAAGAGGCGCGGCATTGCGTCCTCTCAAACCTTAACTCTAACCAGGCTCTGATACTATAAAGGACATCTCGAAGCACATTTTGGGAAAAAGAGAAATTGTATTGAATTGTCAACAAAAGAAAGCAAAACAAGGAATATAAAGAGATGGTACAGGTCGGTGAACAGAGGCCTTGGGCCTTGGAGAGATGGGCCGAGATAGTAAAAGCCCAAAAACAAATAAACACATAAAAACTATACGTTTTTATCTTCTAATATATTGTTTCGATAGTTTTTTTGAAAAGTGCTTTTGAATATGTGAAACATGAATTGCATGTGATTATTTTGATGGTCTCCTTATTAATACTCTAGAAAAACTTTCATCAAACCAAAAAGAGGGTTCCTTGAAGTTAACTACTACTAATTTGAGGTTGAGACTATTTCATTATTCATCAGTTTGGATCGGATTGGATCGGAGTCATGTCTACTTTTAGAAGATTCCGACTCCGATTCCGTATATTACACTTTTACTTATCTCTTTCAAATTTATTCGATAACAATATCAGTTCAAACTTCAAATGAATCTTTATTTATAAGAATTAAAACGTATGTTACTTGAACTCACATTTGTTTTCTTTTAAAAAAAAATCCACCGTTAATAATTTATTTCCCATCACTGACTTTATTCTTTGATTCTTCTTTAATATAATAATATAATACAGAGTGTAATAATGGTTGTATAAATGTAGTGGTTTACATTTATATAGATGAATATTAATTTTTTTTACTAAATTCTCTTACTTACTTAAGTTTTATAAATGCCATCTAATTTTCAGAAAGTAAATCATATACTATAAAAAAAGAAATCCTTTTTTTTTACCCACATACAATTATTGGGACACATGTCATGCTCACATGCTTTCACTTTCCCTCCACTTTTTGGATGATATTTTTTTTGTTTGGATGTGCATTACTCCTTTTTTTTTTGTATTTCAAGTATTCGAAGTATGTTTATTGTTCTTTTGTCTTTTACCCATTATTTATACTTTTTTTTTTAATTTTGAAATTGAAAACCTAAAATCATTCTCTCCCTCCACTCATAATTTTCTCTCACTCTCTCTCCCTTTCACCGTCTATTCCTCTCTTCTTCACTTTCTTTCATTTTTTTTCACTTCCTTTCATTTTTTTTCATTTCTATTTGTTCTTCTCCCCCTTTTCATTTCTATTCCTCTCTTCTATTTTTTTTTCATTTCTATTTGTCTTTAATTTTTTTACTATTTTATGAAATAATTAATTAAATTTGTAATATCAATTGTATTCTTTTCTTGAGATTTTTTATTTTATTTGTTAATGATAATATATTAAAACTTAAAATACATTGATGATAATAATCAACCCAAAAATTAAATCATTCTTACAAAATAAGTTACAAATAAATTAAATTATTTTATAATAAAAAATAACTTAAATTATTTTGATTTTTTTAGTTAAATCATAATAAGGTTTTTATTATTTAGTGTATCTGTTTGATTGCTATGAGGGTAACCATTAACCAAGTTTTTTTTAACATCGAATATTAAAATTTAAAATATGATAATAAGTAATTCCTTTATTTTATGTCTAATTATAGTTATGTATAATTATATTGTTTTAAATTTTATTTTTATTAAATGAGTTGGAACAGAAATTATTTAATAAAATAGAATAACACATAGATCCTTCTTTTTTCAGTTTAGATTATACTAATTGACAATTGATAATTAACTATAATTTAGTGTGACTCTTTATAATTTTACAAACATTTATTATAAACACAATTATAAACGCGTAAACAGAGACTCGTGCGAACGCACGAGTCACGTACTAGTATTTAATAAAAAATAGAAGACACTTATCAAAATTAAATGAATAAAAAGACTTATAAAAATATTTAGTAAAAAAATTTAATATTTTTCTTATATAAAAGCACGTTGATTCAATATGACATTATCAGTTCAAAGACTCTCACGAAGCATCCATGACTGGAATTTTGTAAATTAAAGGCTAATTATTAATGGCTCCATTTCTTTTTATGAGTTTTCGTTTTGAAAAAAAAATTTATGTGTCTCTTTAAAAAGTTAAGAGAGCATTTATAGCAATAAGAGAGCATTAATCCATGACTGGAGTATATTTTTTTTATTTATTATCACGTACATTCATCAAATTGAGAATAATTAATGATTTTAAAGTTTTAATAAGAGTATAAATTAAAAGAGAATTTTCTCATAATTTTAATAACAATAAGAGCATTAATCAACTTTCTTAATATGTTAAAATATAGTTTGGTCCTTTACGTTATCAAAAAGTCTCAGTTTGGTCCCTTTTTAAAAGTTTCAATTTAGTCTCTTATATTTAAAATGTTTCAGTTTGATCTCTTATATTGTATTTTTCGAATCACTTTGATTCCTTATGTTGTATTTTTTAATCAATTTGGTCACTCATTTTGAGCACTTACTTGAAAAAAAAATACTCCTTCCGTCCCAAAATGTAAGACCCCCTAGACCAATATTGCGAGAATTAAGAAAATTGATTAATTTAGTTAAATGCATTAAATTTTGTCTAACAAAAAGCATTAGTTTTCAAATTTACCATTTCAATCTCTTTCTATCACTCCACTTTCTCTTTTAATTAATGTTGTTTATTTACTTACTTTATTATAATTTTTTATTTTTAAAAAGACTTTATTAATTTCTCTATATTTTGGAAATAGTACGTCACAATGAAAAATTAAAGTGATTAAATTTGATAGCAATAAGGTTCACTTATATGGGAGAGAAATTGATTTAGTTAATTCATGACTTTATTTATTGTGTTCATCAAAATTGGTTGAGTAGCAAGGGTATAATGATAAAAAAAAATTAAATGTGCACAAAAATTCTCAAATGGTCCTATAAAATGAGATAAACAAAAATTTCTCTGGAGGGTCTTACATTTTGAGACGGAAGGAGTATAACATAAGGGACGAAAGTGATTCATAAATTCAACGTAAGGGACCAAATTGAAACTTTTAAAACATAAAGGACCAAATTAAAGCTTTTAAAACATGAGGGCTCAAACTGAGACTTTTCGATAACGTAAGAGATCGAAACTATATCTTAGCCTTCTTAATATATACTCCAACCGTTCCTATTTAACTGTCAAGAGAAAAAAAAAATCTTGTTCATATTTATCTGTTCCCTTATATTTTCAATGTAACATTAATTGTACTTTTACCAATTCTAACCTTATATTTAATTGGAGGCTAATCAATGCTTCACTATCCAACCAATCAAACAATGAGATATAAAGGGTATTATTGAGAAAACTATAAAAAATTATTACATTTGTTAACATGTGTGATTTTCTCTCTTCGAACAATTAAATAAAAACAAAAAGAATATGATTTATCCTTAAAAGACATATAAAGAAACGGAGAGAATAATTCACAGCTGGATGTAGGTTATTATAAAACGTTTTAATAATTAATACTCGTACATGTTAATTATAATAATTTTAAATATTAAATAAGATATATTTATTACTATATTACTTTACTATACTCCCTCTGTTCTTATTTAACTGTTTGGAGAAAAAAAAAATGCACTTGTTTGAAACAGTTTTTGTTTTTTAGTTTTTAAAAATTATATTATAAAACAGTTATGAGAAACACTTTTCAAAAAAAGTGAGAGGAGTTTTCAATATAAATTTGTGTGTAAATTCAGAAAACTGAAAATTGAAGTTTTCAAAACTCCTCTCACTTTTCAAAAAAAGTGAGAGGAGTTTTCAATACAAATTTGTGTGTAAATTCAGAAAACTAAAAATTGAAAACCAAAATATGTTTTAGATGTTTTCATATTTTGGTTTTTAAATACTAAAAAACAAAAACTGTTCCCGAAAACTATTTTTGAAAACTTGACTGTCAAACGGGATTTTTAGTTTTCTATTTTTAAAAACAAAAAATTGTTTTCAAAAAGAGAAATCAAACAAGCCCTATGTTTCTATTTATCTGTCTACTTATATTTTCAATGTAACATTAATTGTAATTGGAGGCTAATCAATGCTTCACTATCCAACCAATCAAATAATGAGAGATAAAGGGTATTATAGTGAGTTTAAAATTTATTTTGAGAAAAATTATAATAATTATTATATTTCTTAATGTGTGTAATTTTCTCTCTCCGAATAATTAAATAGAAATGGAGGAAGTATTTAGTATCTTTAGGCGTTAAAATATGGTTTAAAATGGAAATATAGTACGGAGTACTTGTATAGCATAGCAACTCCACCGCCCAAACCGTACGTGTCGTACGGGTCCCTCTGCTCAGTTTCAAATTACAACATCTGTCAGCACATAAAAAAATGTTTAAATAAATTTTTAGTTTTTATAAAATTGATACTTTTTTATTTTAGTTTTTATAAAATATTTTAATTTTAATTTATTTTAATTTAAAGTTTGTAGTCTCTATAAAATTAACATTTTTTTTATTTCTACAAAAAAAATTTATTTTGATTTAACTTAATTTAAATTTTTTATTTTTAGTTTTTAATAATGTTAATTTTTTTAATTTTTTATCATATTTTTTCAAAGTATTAAAATAAAAAATTAAAATTTTAGAGAACAAAATAAGAAAAAATTAAGTTAAAGGAATTAAAAACAAAATTTGGTAACTATAAGAATTAAAAGCTTATTCATTGTGAAATACAGTTATAGTGACTAAAACGAAAAATTTTGATTAAGTTGAACAAAAAAATGAAAAATAATATTTTTGTGGACTAAAAAAAACATATCAATTTTGTAAAGACAAAAAATTTAGCTTAAAAAAGGTTATTTGTGCTAAGAGGGCTAGAATATACACTAATTTTATAAATAAATATAGACTTGTAAAAATTCTTTAAAATGAGCTAATTTTCTCTTTCTTTTAGTTATTGTTTTATTGTGAGCAAATAGGTGTAGTAGTAAAAACTCCAAGGGTTGGTTTAGCGGTGTAAGACTCTCCTAAGTTCATAGGAGGGACGATTTAGAGCGGGAAGTCCCGTGTTCGAATTCCACCTATGTCAAATTTTCGGGTGCAAACGCTAGCCATGCAATGCGAACGAGATTAGTCTCATCCTAAAAGTGAAAAAACCTATATCTAAAAAATAGGTGGGTGTACGTTAACAAAACCCATATATATATATATATAAACAGTTATGCCTCTCCACCCCATTTTTAAACAAATGTCAATATATTGGTTAACTATAGTTAATTTTCTTTTTTTTTTAATAGTTAATTTTTTTGATACATTTAAAATGTTAGTTTTATTTTTACTTAAATAACTTTGTAGTTCTTATATTTTTTCGTTCAACTTAATTTAATTTTTCTTTTAGTCTGTAATGTTAAAAAAGTCTTCATGATATTTTTTTAAGAGAAAAAAAATAACAGGGACAAAAAGAAAATAGTAACAGTAAGGATTAAAATTGAAGACAGAAGTTTGAATTAAGTTGAACTAAAATAAAAAATTTTTTTTGTAAGAATTAAAAAAATAATTTTGAAAGGACTGGTGAATTTATTTAAACTTAGTTTTTTTTTTTTATAAACTAGCCTAATTTTTATTCAATTAAAATAAATTACCCTCAATTTTTTTCAAGTTATTATCAATCACTTGTTGCCGAAAGTTTTAATCCTTATAAAATTTATTATTATTTTTACTTTAGTCCCTATAAAATTTTTTCTTTCAACTTAATTCAAAACTTTTGTTTTAGTTTCTATAAAATTTTATTTCATGATAAATATATAACTTTTAAGTCTTTGTAGTTACAAATTTTTGTATTTGATCCCTTTTTTTTAACTTTCATTCTGGTATTTAATTTATTTTTTCTATTAGTCCCTTAAAAAAGGCTATGAAAAAAATTTAACATTATTAGGGACTAAAAATAAAAATCTTAAACTAAGTTGGATTGAAATGAAAAATAAAAACTGTTGGTACTTAAAATTTATTTAAATTTACAAACTAACAATTTTAGTATACCAAAAATACTAATTAACCATTGTAAGAGAAAAAAAACTATCCATAATTAATAAAACAGAGTGAAGGCCCAGAGTTTGTAGCTCAAGTAACATAAGGAGAAGCTCTTGTAACTTAAGGGAAGAGGTTCGATCTCCGATGGGTAGATTTAAGAGTAATGTAGTGTGAGAATATATGTATTTAACTGATCAAAAGAAAAAATAGAGTGAAGTCAAATTTTACTTTAAGAATACGGTAGAGTACATTTTATAT
Source organism: Cyamopsis tetragonoloba (assembly GCA_037177725.1). Lineage (NCBI taxonomy): Eukaryota > Viridiplantae > Streptophyta > Magnoliopsida > Fabales > Fabaceae > Cyamopsis > Cyamopsis tetragonoloba. The sequence continues at coordinate 32,278,457 of CM074120.1, read as the reverse complement.
ATATATATATATATATATATATAACCAAAGATATATTACCTTTCGTTCTTTTTATAGGATATTTTGGAAAAATTTTCTTGGTTCTATATATAAGATCCTTTACAAAGTTCAACAGGTAATGATTAATATTTTTTTTGTTTATCTTTATAATAAATGAAAGAATAACGAGTATAATGGTTAAAAATTTTGACTCTAAATAAGGGTAAACTTGGAAGATTGCATTATTTTTTAAAAAACAAGACATTAAATAAAATTATTAGTAATTTTCTTAATGCGTGCGAATTAGTTAAAGAGTCTTATAAAAATCAGCAAACATAGTATAACTAAAGAGTTAACTATCAATTTGGCCCTCCAAAGATTATTTTGTCACCAATTTAGTCTTTCGAAGAATTTTTTCACCAAATTAGTTCTCTAAAGATAATCTTTGTCACCAATTTGGTCCTTCAAAGAACTTTGTCACCAAATTAGTCCTCTAAAGATATGTAAGTATATCAAATTAGTCCTTCAAAATTTAAATATATCAAATTGGTCCATGATGGAGAACTAATTTAGTGAAAAAATACTTTGGAGGATTAAATTGGTGACAAGGTAATATTTAGAGGACTTATTTAATAGCAAATTTTTTTTAAAAATCAAATTAATGACATAATAATCTTTAAAAAACTAAATTAATAGTTAACTCTATAATTAAACTAGTGGTCAAGAAACGAGCTGAACAGCTATGTTATTGATGGGAGTGAATGATCAACATCAACCCCTACGCTTTTACTTTTCCAGCGATTGACTTTCTATTGCATGACACAGTGAAAATCGTATATTGTCGAAGAATAAATAAATAAATAAATTAATATAATTAAAGAAAATAAAATGTTACCACATAACATAACCACCATGTGCAAGTTGAGTGGTAGGTAAATGTTGCACCGCCATTTACTATATTTATAATTAATGTTAAGGTGAAACTAAACACACCTTTCAATTACAATTATTAATACTTTCACGAGCAATGTTATATCTTCCTAATAATCTTTTTAATTATTTTTTTAATATTATATAAAGTATGTAATTAAATGTACTTTTAATTTTGAAAATATAAAAAACATTGAAAATATTCTATAATAAGTAATTAATAAAATTTTTAAGAAACATAAATTAGGAGGATTTAGAATTATTCTACTTTCACAACAAACATCGGCTATAATTGGAAAATGTCACCCCCAACCTCATAATACTACTAATATAAAATTGTTAGGTCAAATAATTAATAATTTTGTCTTTTTTTAAATTTTTAAATTTTATTTTTATCCTTAAACTACTAAAATTTTAGATAAATTTTTCAATTCTTTTTCATCCAACAAATTAATTCTATCTATTAGTTATATTTAACACTCTTTTAGTGTTCATCTTCTTTTCAAATATTCAAGTTCATATACGATAATTTTTACTCATTCAATTAAATCTTAAGAGATACTGTTAAAAGATATTTTATTCGTTATACTTTTATGCTACTCTCAAAAGGTTTGAATGCTGAAAATTCATTCCTCTTTAGAGGGAATTTTTTTTGTCATATATCCAAATTAAATTTGAGAAAAACCCCTGGATCATGAGAACCATAACACTATCACTCCTCTACCGCACGAATTGTCAAATAACTAATTTTTGTTTTCTCTATTTTCAAGATGTAGATGTTTTTTTTTCAATTTAGGTCTAGGGCCAAAATTTTCTTCTAAAATCAAAATTTCTTAATAATCTAGTATTACTACTACCTCCGGTCCCAGTTATAAGAAAAAAAAAACATAATTTGCGCATATTAAGAAAGTTAGTTATATGTGTTTAATTCTCTTGATTTCATTAAAAAAATAAGTTTAAATTATAAAAAAGTACTCTCTCCCATTTGGATAGATCAAATGACATTGAATATGAGAAAAATACTTGAAATTAACATTAAATAAAGAAAGAGGGGTTGAGATTTGCTTCTATTTCAGACCAAGAAGTTTGAAAAAATTTTAGCTTATAACTAAGACTAAGACTCGAGGTAATAGTAGACTTAAGAATTCATTATTTCAATCATATAATTCAATTCATAAACACATGACAACATGTATGTAAATATCTCAGTTAAATTATCAAATAATGTACTTATCTAAAAAAACTCAAGAATTCACTAATTAATTAATGCAACTATGAACGGCTACAACTTACAAGTAAGTATATTAAAAGAATTAAACACCGTACGTATATAATTCACGAGACATTATACAATTAGAATTGTACTTAATTAAATTCAATAATGCAAATTAATTAAGAACATGAGTAATAGTAAACGTGGACATTCATAAACATAACATTGCTCTCTCACTGACAGCAAGTTCCCCACTTTGTGCAGCTACGTCGAAACTCCTCACCTCTCTTTGCTTCTTTCTTCCCATAAAATTTCTTATCCTCAAACACACTTATAAATACACTATTAATCATAATCATATAAATCACACTTTTTCATTTTTCACTACTCTTTAAAGTACTACAACTATATTTGAATTTGAATTTGAATTTATCAATTTATAAATAAATAGTCACAATGGAGGAATGTGCGTTACCAACGACGACGTCGTTTCGAGGAGTTCGGAAGCGAAAATGGGGGAAATGGGTATGCGAAATTAGAGAACCAGGTAAGAAAACCAGAATATGGTTAGGGAGTTACGAGGCGCCGGAAATGGCCGCCGCCGCTTACGACGTGGCGGCGCTGCACCTCCGTGGCCGCGCCGCGCGCCTTAATTTTCCCGAATTGGCCGCCACTCTGCCTCGCCCTAAATCCTCCAAAGCAGAGGATGTTCAATTCGCCGCTCAACAAGCCGCATTGAGAATCAAGGGGCAAATTGGTAATTGTACAAATGATGCAGGAGGTGATAATGTTCCCCTGCGGGTGGGCCTATCGGAATCGCAGATACAGGCGATCAATGAATCGCCGTTGGATTCACCTACCATGTGGATGCAAATGACTGAGCCGACTGGATTTGATTATTGTTATGATGATGAATCTATGATGGAAGATATACACCTTGGTTCCTTGTGGAGTTAATTAAATCCTGAATTAATAATTAATTTTTCTCACAACTAGATAATAATTATTATGGTTAATTAATTAATTGATCAGTTCTCCCTTCATATTTGTAGGGCCTAATACAAAAATTCAAGCACACTGTATTGTTTTTTTAGTGAGTGTGACTAATTCAATGTATCAAATGGATTTTTTATTTATTTTTCCTCCAAATGCATATTTATGTGTCCCACTTGTGTAAGATTATTTTCTCGGGCAGTGTTTGAAAAGGTTCTTTTAGCTTCTCTCTCCGTATTATGTTACTACTTCTCGGCTGGATAGAGAAAATTTGTTGTTAGTTATTTATTAAGATAGTATTAATTACATAATTTTTAATATTTTTAAAATTATGATAATTTGATTAGAGGTTTTATTTTATATACTTAAAGAATATAGTGTTTTTTTTAATAAATATGTGTTTTTTTAATTACTTAAATAATTTGAGATTTTTTTTGAAGAAAATGTATCATTTACTTTAAATTTTATAGTTCAATCTACTCATTTTTTATATTTCTTAAATTGTAATAATTTCATTAGAGATATTGTACTATACATCTGAAGAATACCTTGTTTTTCTATAAAAATGATTTTTTTTAAATTACTTAAATAATTTAAAGTTTTTTTTTTAAAAAATGTATTATTCACTTTAAATTTTATAGCTTTATCTACTAATTTTTTATATTTCTTAAATTGTAATAAGTTTTTTTAGAGATAATGTACTGTACACTTGAAAAATATGATGTTTTTCGATCAAAACACGTTTTTTTTAAATTACTTAAATAATTTGACGTTTATTGAAAATAATGTATTATTTACTTTGAAGTTTGTTGCGCAATCTACATAATTTTTTATATTTTAAAAGTTGTAACAATTTTTTAGAGATTGTGCACTATACCAGAATACGGTGTTTTTAAATCAAAAGGCGTTTTAGAAAGTACTTAAGTAATTTGAGGTTTTTTGAAAACAATGTATTATAATACACTTTGAAGTTTTTATATCAATCTACACAACTTTTTATATTTCTAAAATTGCAACAATTTTTTTTAGAGATTGTGTAATATACACATGAAAAATATGATGTTATTCGTTCAAAACGCATTTTAAAAATTACTAAAATAATTTTAGGTTTTTTAAAAATAATGTATTATTCATTTTTAAATTTCTAGTGCAATCCATAAATTTTTTTATATTTTTAAAATTTTAACAATATTTTTAGAAATCTTATACTATACACTAGAAGAATACGATGTTTTTCAATAAAACAACTACTTTTAATTACTTAAATAAATTAGATTTTTTAAAATAATGTATTATTCACTTTGTAGTTTTTAGCTCAATCTAGAAAATTTTTATATTTTAAAATTCCAACAATTTTTTTAAAAATCATGTAATATACACTCGAAGAATAAGGTATTTTTCGATCAAAAACTCGTTTTTTAAAATACTTTAAAAAATTTAAATTTATAGAAAATAATATATTATTCACTTTAAAGTTTCAAGTTCAATCTACACAAGTTTTACATCTTTAAAATTGCAACAAATATTTTAGAGATCGTGTACTATAGAATAGTATGCTTTTCGATAAAAAACACGTTTTAAAAATTACTAAAATAATTCGAAGTTTTTTAAAAATAATGTATTATTCACTTAGAAGTTTCTAACTAAATTTACATAATTATTTTAGATTTTTAACCTGCCAACATTTTCTTTAGAGATCTAGTATGGTGTTTTCGTAAAATAGGTTCTTTAAATTACTTAAATAATTAAAGGTTTTTTTTTTAAAAAAATTATCGTTCACTTTAAAACTTTTAACTTTATCTATATAATTTTTATATTTTTAAAATTACATCAATTTTTTTTAGATCATGTACTATACACTTAAATAATACAATGTTTTTCAATCAAAACTAGTTTTAAAATTCACTTAGATAATTTGTGTAACATCCCAAATTTCTAATTTTCTAGAGTAAATTATTTAAATTCACAAATTGATCTTTGAGGGGCTATTTTAGAAAAGATAATAAATTTGGGAAACTAGAATAGAAAGCAAATTGGATTAGGGGGAAAGAACTAGATTATAGAGATTAAATGGGTAGCAAGGTGGGCTCAAGGGACTTGATTGTAAAAACTATAGAAATGAGGAGAAGGGATTAAGTTGCAATTTTAAGGTTTCATAAGTAGACCTTAGATTGCAAAGTAGGGAAACAATTTCTCTCACCTCTTCCCCTCTTCTCCCACGCCATTCACTCCCCTCTCACATTTCACAATTTCTAAGGGCTTGTTTGATTTCTCTTTTTGAAAACAGTTTTCTGTTTTTAAAAACAGAAAACTAAAAAACTCGTTTGGCAGTCGAGTTTTCAAAAACAGATTTCGGGAACAGTTTTTTTTTTCAATATTTAAAAACCAAAATATGAAAACATCTGAAACGTGTTTTGGTTTTTAGTTTTCAGTTTTCTGAATTTACATACAAAATTGTATTGAAAATTCCTCTTACTTTTTTTTAAAAACTATATTTGAAAACTATTTTATAATACAATTTTTAAAAATTAAAAATCAAAACTTTTTCAAACAAGCCCTAAATTTCTCATTCTTCTCTCTAGAGCAAACTCTCCCTCTCCCAAACTCTCCACCTTGAATCACCACCATTTCACCATCATCTTCCATTTCCTCTCCTTGCATGTTGGCCTAACTATCCCCATTTCCATCTTCTCAAGGATTTGGAGCTTGGGTATGGCTTAGTGCTTGAAGGAGAAGCTTTAGAAGAAGCTATAGAGTTGAAGAGCAGCTCCAAATTGGTGGCTTGGGACTTCTAAGTTGAGATTGAAAGCTAGGAGCTTGAGATTCAAGGTAATCCCATTCAAAACCCCAAATTAGACCCTTAGAGAGTAGGTTATACATGTGGCTAGGATATTACAATTTGATTTGTTAGATTGTATGATAATGGGTTGAATGTGAATGTTAGTATGTTTGAAAAATCTAATAAATGTTGTGCCTTGCTTATGTGGTATGATGTGAATGCATGTTGAATCCTTGTTTGGAAATGAACTTGGGTGATTTGGTTGAGATGTGTATGAGAATCATGGATGCCTTGTCTCTTGTAATTTGGAATCTTGGAATAGGTATGATGATGTGTGCATGTTAAGTTGTTTAAAATTGTGTTGAAATATGGTCTTGAATTGGGATGTAATTGATTTGAAATTTGGATGAAAATGTGAGTTTCTATGTAGTAATTTGGGAGTGAATTTCGAACCATTTTGCATAACATTTTGCCATTTTGGTCTTCGCAAGAGTTGTAGATAATCCTCTTATATTTCAAATTCTTTTGGTTTCACTCAATTTGGAGGTCTACAACTTTAGTTATGGCCAAATTACTGAGCTTGTGTTTGTATTGAAATATCTGTTTTGTTGAGTGTACATCCCTGTTAAAGATGACTGTTTTTGACAATTAAATATTTAGATCTGGGTTTTATGGTCATCATAAGAGTTGTAGATAATTCTCGTAGCTTTCAAATTCTTTTGGTTTCACTCAATTTGGATGTCTACAACTCAAGTTATGGCAAAAATACCAACAGAGTGCAGTGCTGACGAAAAACAGAGGCCTGATTCTGTGTCCAATTCACGGCAGCGAGTTATTTCGGGGCAGCGAATATGACACAAAACAGGGACCTCTTTCTTTATTTCTAAAATGCAATGTAACTTCAAGGGCTCCATTTTTAGGGTTGGAATTTGTTATGGACCTAACCCGCAGGAAGAACACGTGTAGGTCTCACGTGGGTGGCCTAAGCCGTCAGTCCTATGTCGTGTATCCACGACATAGTGACATGACATAAGGCACAGGGGACTTCACCCCCACGTGAGGACCGTTACAGATTTGTAACTACCGCCACAATTCACGGAACTGAGACAGTGACAGGTTTGACTTTGGTGACTTTGTTTACCCTATAAATATATGTGACTAGTCTTCATTCGGTACGTTTTCATAACTATAGATCTGAGAATTCCTGCTTAAGACACACAACTGACTTGATCGTTGGATTGCTTGCAGGTACCCCCCCTCACCACCAGGTGAGTGGCCAGAGATATCCAACCGCCGTACCGGAGACCAGATTGGAGGCCAAATCCGCCATGCCAAACGCATGGTGGAACATTTGCGCCGTCTGTGGGGAAGAATTGTTCTTCTCCGATCGTAACTTATCTCTTATTTCCTCCTTTATCTGGTTTTTCTGGTAATTTTGCAGGAAGAACATCATCGGAGCCAAGAACTTAATCTCTCTCTCCTCGCATATCCAATTTTGCTAGTTATCAAGGTGAATTCTAGTCAATTAATCGGTGCAAAAGCCATTTCTAGCCGATTAATCGGTGAATTGTGGCTTTCCACCGATTAGTTGATCGGATAATTACATTCTTTGAATTTTCCTGTAATAACTGTGAATATTTTCCTATACGAATATATAATTTCTTCATCATCCTCCTAAATCATGTTTCATTAATGATTCTGCATGAGTGTGTGGCAAGAAAATCTCTTGTGCTCGCAGGCAAACGGGAACTAACTCATGCTAACCGAAAATGTGGTTGTAGCGACATGGTGAACACCAGGAGAAAGAACCAAGGAGCTAGGGGAGCATCGGCCAACGCCGGAGGAGCCCCTGGAGAACAACCCTCTGCTAACGGGCTTTCTCCACGACAACAACAAGAAGAGGCCAGGCCTGCTGGTCCGGTGATGTCCGAACAGAGGATGACAACGATTGAAGACGACATGCTCGATCTCAAAGAGATGATTCGAAAGCAGGCCGAAGAAATTTAGAGGATGAACAGGGAACGAGAAGCTTGGAAGAAGCAACAAGAGGAATTTCAAGCAATTCTGGTCAACCTTGGGATGGGCCAGCAACTCCCTCAACGACATGAGAACCAACAAGAGGGGCAAAATCCCCAAATTAAGAGGCAGGTCTCCATGGTTGGTCCACAGATCCCGCACACCAACCCAGCGATCACCCAACCCCAGCTGCCCGACTTGGATCAGGTGGCGGAAAACAACATAGGTATTGAAGGGTGTCATAACCCCTTCACCCCGACAATCATGAACTTTGACATGCCGGCCAACTTTAAGTTCGCCATTCAGATCGACCCGTATGATGGGACGATTGATCCTCAAGATCATGTGGAGATCTTCCAGTAGATGATGGTCTTCCAGGGGGCCAAGGAGCCCGTTATATGTCGAGCATTCCCTTTGACCTTGAAAGTTGCGGCCTGGAGATGGTTCTCATCGTTACCGGCGGGATCCATCGCGGGATGGAAAGCATTAAAGGATAAGTTCGTGTCAAACTTTACAAGCAGCAAACAACAATTCAAAACCAAGCACCATCTTGAGAGGATAAAGCAGAGATCAGACGAGCCATTGAGGGATTTCATCATCCGCTTTAACACAGAATCTCTCGAGGTACGCGATGTCGCCCCAAACATGATGCTGTATTTCCTTAGGCAGGGCTGAAGCCAGGAGGCTTTGCCAAGGATTTAGCGGGAGAAAAGCCCAAAATAATGGAGGAGTTGAAAAAGCGGGCTGAAAAGTGGATCCAGATAGAAGAATGGGTTCGAAATAATAAGACAGACAATCAAGCCGCTAAGCAGGAAAGAGAAAAGAGAGACAAACAGAAAAATTCTTATGGCGGGAGACCCAAGGAGAATGAGAAAACGTATGATAAGGGCGGGAGACCACCCAGGGGCGCTTGCTTAACTTATGCCTCGTTAACCATGTCGCCATCTCGTATCTATAAGGAGATCATGTATTCCGAGATGAAAGATAGGCCTCCTCCAATGAGGTCACAAGCAAAAAATAAGGACAAATTTTGTTTGTATCATAAAGACCACGGGCATCACACTAATGAATGCATTCACCTCAAAGACGCCATCGAGAAGTTGATACGACAGGGAAAATTGAGACACTTTGTTCAGAAAAGTGATGAGGGAACATCCCGTGGAAGGAGCTCGTCATCACCCAGAAGGCGTGAACCCGGTGGAACGAACGGGGACATTGGGCGGGATGAACGACGGAGATCTCGGTCCAGGAGTCCACAGCGACATAAAGAAGCGGCTTCGAAAGGGGTCATCAACGTGATTGCTGGAGGTCTCGATCAGGGGGAACTACCAGAGTCATCGAGAAAACGATCCCGGGACATAGAAGATCATTGCATGGCTGTGAAAGCCATGAAAAGAATTACTTTGGCATTCACCGAAGACGACCTGCCTACAGATGGAGCCGGGTCCAATGCCCCCTGGTGATCATGGCTAAGATGGCGGGGTATGAAGTAAAAATGTTATTCGTTGATCAAGGGAGCTCAGTCGATATTATGTTTTGGGACCTATTTCAGAAGTTGGGCCTAACAGATAAAGATCTGATCCCCCACAAGGGAAATTTGATAGGCTTTACAGGGGATACTATTTTCCCCAAGGGCTATGTAAAATTGAAGGTAACTTTTGCAGGTCGTGATGGAAGCAAATCAGTAGAGGTGAAGTTCCTCATCGTAGAATGCCCCTCAGTGTATAACGCCATTATAGGCAGACCAACTTTGAATGCTTTGGGAGCGGTTGTCTCTACTTTGCACATGGCGATGAAATTCCTTGGTGATAGGGGCGACATCGTCACTATCCGAGGGAAAGGCCCTGAAGCACAACTTTATTATTTAGAAAGTCTTAAAATAACGAAAACTATGCCAGTGCAGGAACAGGAAAAAATAAAGGAGGCACAGAAAAAAGAAACTAAAGGAAAACAGAAGCTCATTAGGCAAGATGATGCTGTAATGATGATGGACCTAGATCCAAGAGGGGAGTTACAACACGAACGACCTGAACCTGAAGGTGATTCAGTGGAAATACAACTTGGGAGTCAACCTGATCAGGTAGTTAAGGTCGGGAAAAACTTACCCATTAATATTATGAAAAATATGATCAAAGTTTTGCAGGATAATAAGGATATTTTTGCATAGGTCACCCCGGACATGCCGGACGTAGATCCCGAGTTCTGTTGTCATCGACTCGCGATAAAGGAAGGAGCTAGGCCAGTGGCCCAGAAAAAGAGGAGAATGGGCCAAGAGCGGACAACAGCTATTGAAAAATAGGTTGACGAGTTATTAAACGTGGGATTCATCCGCGAGGTACAGTATTCTGACTGGCTATCCAATGTCGTGATGGTAAAAAAGGCCAATGGAAAGTGGAGAATGTGTACAGATTACACAAACCTTAACAAAGCTTGCCCGAAGGACCCTTTTCCGTTGCCCTGCATAGATACGTTGGTCGACAACTCAGCGGGTTATAAATATCTTTCTTTTCTGGATGCTTATTCTGGCTATAATCAAATTCCCATGGCTCCCGAAGATCAGGATAAGACTGCCTTTATCACTGATCTCGGGGTATTTTGTTATAACGTGATGCCCTTTGGTTTGAAGAATGCAGGAGCGACATACCAAAGGATGATGGACAAAGTCTTTGCCGAGATGAGAGGCAGAGAAGTCGAAGTCTATATCGACGATATGATCGTCAAAACAAAAGATGATCAAGATCCAGCAAAAGACCTGGAATCCGTTTTTCAACGTCTTCGGCAATACAATTTACGACTTAACCCTTTGAAATGCACTTTTGGTGTGGAAGCTGGCAAGTTTCTGGGATTTAAGCTCACAAATCGCGGCATTGAAGCAAACCCGGATAAATGTGGGGCTATTCTCGACATGTCCAGCCCTAGGACGGTCAAGGACGTACAACCACTCACGGGGAGGGTCACAGCCTTGTCTCGTTTCCTTCCAATCTCGGCAAAGCGTTGCCTTCCCATGTTTAAGGCCTTGAAGAAACAAGACTCATTTGAATGGACGCAAGAATGTGAAGTTGCGTTCCAAGAGCTCAAAGCCTCCCTGGCATATCCCCCTGTCTTAACAAAGCCGATGGCGGGGGACACCTTGATACTCTACCTTGCGGTGGCTGACGAGGCCGTGAGTGGCGTACTAATAAGAGAAGAAGGTAAAGGTCAGTTCCCAATCTACTTTGTTTCTAAAGTCTTGCAGGGAGCTGAGTTGAATTATCAATGACTTGAAAAAGTATCTTTCGCATTACTGCTGGCTTCGAGGAAGTTACGCCCATATTTCCAATGTTACCCCGTCCTAGTCAGGACCAATCAACCGATACAACAAATCTTACACAAACCAGACTTGGCAGGAAGGATGATGTCTTAGGTGATTGAGTTAACTCAGTATGATATATCGTATGAACCACGGCTAGCGATTAAAGCATAGGTCCTTGCCGACTTCCTTGCCGAAATGACACATCTCGGAGAGAACCATCCCGGGGAATGGACAATATATGTCGATGGCTCCTCGAACATTAAAGGATGTGGCGCCGGGGTGATACTGGAAAACTCGGAGGGATTGGCAGTGGAGTATTCATTAAGATTTGACTTCCCGACATCTAACAATCAGACATAATATGAAGCCTGCCTTGCAGGAATACGGATGGCCAAGGAATTAAGAGCAAACGCGATAACTATCTGATCGGATTCAAAGTTGGTGGTGTCCCAGATTAAAGGAGAATACCAAGAAAAAGAGCCCATCATGCAGAAATATCTCGCCAAAGTACGAGATGCTCTAGTGGGATTCTCTAAATTTGAAATCCGGCATATACCTAGAGAAGAGAATGCAAGAGCTGATCTCCTTTCGAAACTCGCTAGCACGAAGAAGACTTCAAACTACCACTCCGTGGTGGAAGAGGTAATCCCCTATCCTAGCTTGACCTTGCAGGTGCAGGAAGCAGACTGGAGGACCCCCTTGATAGATTATATTGAGAGAGGGATCACTCCTGAGGACGATAAAGAGTCGCAGAAGATTATTAAAAAAGCAACGAGGTTCACAATGGTTGAAGGCCACCTGTTCAGGAAGGGAGTCTCGGTTCCACTTCTGAAATGCATTGGCCTAGAGGAGGTCGGGTATATGCTGGCCGAGATCCATGAAGGAAGTTGTGGGCACCATATCGGGGTTAAATCTTTAGCCAGGAAGGCGTTGAGAGTGGGTTACTTCTGGCCAACTATGTAAGAGGATGCTATTAATCACATTAAAAAATGTGAGCAATGCCAACGACATGCCAACATATCCTGCCGGAAGAGCTGCACACGCTATCCGTGCCATGGCCATTCCACACTTGGGGAATGGACATCCTGGGACCTTTTCACAAAGCCACGGGACAGTTGAAACATCTCTTAGTCGCAGTAGACTATTTCACGAAATGGATTGAAGCTGAACCTCTCGCAACTATTACGTCTGCAAGAGTGGAGTCTTTCACCTTCAAAACAATTATATGCCGCTTTGGAATCCCGGCGGCGATCGTAACTGATAACGGGACTCAATTCACTAGAAGCCCATTCAAGGATCTCCTCCAAGGATTACAAATCCGACATCATTGTTCAAGTGTAGCGCATCCCCAAACAAATGTTCAAGTTGAAGCCGCAAATAAAGTGATCCTAAATGGCCTAAGGAAACGACTTGAAAGCGCCAAAGGAGCCTGAGCAGATAATCTCTATCAGGTATTATGGAGTTACAGAACCACCCCGCAAACTACAATAGGAGAAACTCCTTTCCGGCTCGTATATGGAACTGATGCAGTAATCCCGGTTGAAATCGGTGAACCCTCTTGGAGAGTCATGTATACCCCGCCAAATAATGACACACTTTTAAGAGAAGAACTTGACTTTGTAGACGAAGTCCGGGAGTTGGCTCGACTAACTGAGTTATCGAGGAAACAACGAGTTGCCCAACGATACAATGCTAAGGTCGTGAAACACGAATTTATAATAGGCGACCTTGTTCTTAGAAGGGCCAGTATAGAGCTGAAGAATGCAAAAGATGGAAAGCTCGCAGCAAATTGGGAAGGCCCATATCGGGTAATCAGAAGTACTAGAAAAGGTGCATATGCCTTGGAGACTCTGCAAGGAAAAGAATTGCCTAGAACTTTCAATGCCGCGGATCTGAGAAGGTATTACAGCTAGAAAGTACCCGACTTGTTTACGCTTAAATTTGTTGCATTTTAGTCTTAATGTACAATTTCTGTAAGGGGTACTCTTTTTCCTTCTCGGGTTTTTTCCCTAAGGAGGGTTTTACCTTGAAGGTTTTAATGAGGCCCCAGGTTTTGTAACCCAACGACATATGAAATAAAAACAAATATTTGTCAAAGCTTAAGATTTTAGTTGCAGATATACAGTTACCACGACTCAGCAGGTGTATAATAGGATAAAAAATCCTAACAAGGCGACATGCACCAACGAGATAGGCCACAGGCCCTGAAGTACTTCACCAGGATCTAAGATCCCACTAAGGCGACCCGCCCAAAATAGGCCACAGGCCTTAAAGTACTTTACCAGGATCTAAGATCCAACTAAGGCGACTCGCCCAAAATAGGCATTTGGCTTTGAAGTACTTCATCAGGATCAAAGATCCCACCAGGGCGACATACCCCAAACAGGTCATTGGCCTTGAAGTACTTCGCCAGGATCAAAGATCCCACCAGGGGGACATGCCCCAAATAGGCCGCTGGCCTTGAAGTACTTCGTCAGGATCAAGGATCCCAATAAGGCGACATGCCCCAGATAGGCCACTGGCCTTGAAATATTCCATCAAGATCAAAGATCCTAGCAAAGGCGGCATACACCTATGATTTGGTTATGAAAATTAATTATGGCGAGAAGTTAAATTTCAAATAAACCAGAAGCATAAAGCTCAAGTTACGACTTCCAAAAGTCACGGTATGTGGAAACATAATGTTGAAAAGTTAAGTTAAAAGCTGCGATGTGAAAGTCGTTATGAATATAAATGAGCAGTGAAATGTCAGTAAAGGTAAAGCATTACAAAAGGAAGGCTGGCCAACATGGCAGTAAACTGTTCGTTAAAACAAAAAGTAAATCTAATTATTACAAAAAAGAGCTTCAAGGCTCAGCGGGATTAGCATCCCCGTCTTCAGTTGTTGGAGTGGAGTAATTGGCATGGGGGTCAAACGCTTCCAGCTTGGGATCATCTAGGTTGACTTGGGTTGGGGGGTCGTTGTCATAATCCAAAAGTTGACCCCCCTCAACCCCATGAAGTGGATGAACGCCCTTGAAGGTGAGTTACACCCCGAGATTCAAAAACTGGACCTGCTTGAGACAGCTGGCAAAAGCCATATAGCCGCCATTGGCAATCAGGCGACTTTGGGCATCAACCTTAGCCTTCAGCTGATCATTTTCTGTCTCCAATGACGCTTTATCCGTCGTCAGTTGATCCCTAAGTCGGGAAAGGAGCCCGTTCTCCCCACGAAGCGAAGTCACCTCCTCCTGAGCCTTGGAAAAGGCGACTTGCATCTCCTTCTTCTCTTCGGAGAGCTTGGCGCTCTCCAATTTCAATGAATCGAAACTGGAGGTAGCCGCAGCAATCTCGGCCCGGAGCTCGGACTGGAAGCTTTTAGTATGTCCCGCTCCTTGATAAGAGCTTGAATCTGCTTATCAGCCGCAGCTTTGGTGACTTGCATCTTTTTCTCCAAATCAGCCACCGAGTTAGGCTTCTCCAGCTCTTGATGAAAATACTTCAATAGGGCGGATTGGCGAGACATCCACCCGAGAGCTTCCCCGACATTAGCTTACAAGATAAGCAGCGACGTTAGTCTCATGTGAAAACTTAAAAGAGGAAGAAAAGTTAGAGACATATGGCAAGCAAAAGGGGAAATACCTTCAATGCAGAACGAGGGAGATCCTTGAAGAATTCCCCGTGATGGAAGGAGACAATGGGGGCCTGAAAGCCTTCCCATGTAGAAGAAGAAGATGACCCCGCGGCAGGAACAGCGGAGGCAGCCCCTACACAAATTGAAACAAACCAGAGTTAACGACATCAAAGCGTTAGCTAAAGTATTAATTTTGCTGCACACATAAGTATAAAAGATTACCCAAAACAAAGATGTGGATGAGTTGGGGATTTCCAGGAATGATCTCCCCAAAGGCTTCAAATAAAGGTTCTTGGTCAGAGTCAGAACTAGAAATTGAAGGGGGAGTGGGAATGTGATGGTCACTACCGTCGCACGGTTCAGGCCCAGAAGGGGAACCAATGAAATAACCAACTTCCCCAGAAAGACTTTCTTTTGGGGGAAAGTTAGTAGGTCTTTTAGGAGTAGACATTCCTCAGAAGATCAAAAAAGAAAGAAAACACACAGAAAAAGCGAATAGGGAATGAAGAAGGTACCTGGAAATGGTGAAGCAAAAAGGACCATGGAAAGTTGGAAGACAGCAAGATGAAGTTGACGGCAAGAAAAGCAAGAGGAAGGCTTTTACGCAGAGAAAAACTTGAAAGGCAGGGAAGAGTTTTAGGTTAAGAAATGGAGTACTTATAGAGAAAAGAGGGGGAGATGAAACGTGAAGAAGAAGTGACGGCGTGGGGTGTAATTAATGCGCACAGGCCTGACGTCACTAAATGATGATGGGCGCGGCCCACGAAGGGTCAGGTCCAATACCACAGAGACACGTGCCAAGGGCTAAACTAACAAACAGGAGTCGAAACAGCAGTGACTTGGGATGATAATATGTTACCAGAACGGGACCAAATCATAATTCAACGACATGTCGAACGACATACCGAAGACTTGGGGGCAACTGTTATGGACCTAACCCGCGGGAAGAAAAGGCTCACGTGGGTGGCCCAAGCCGTCGGTCCCATGTCGTGTATCCACGACATAAGGCATATGGGACTTCACCCCCACATGACAGGTTTGACTTTGGTGACTTTGTTTACCCTGTAAATATATGTGACTAGTCTTCATTCGGTACGTTTTCATAACTCTAGATCTGAGAATTCCTGCTTAAGACACACAACTGACTTGATCGTCGGAGTGCTTGCAGGTACCCCCCTCACCACCGTGTGAGTGGCCGGAGATATCCAACCGCCGTACCGGAGACCAGATTAGAGGCCAAATGCATGGTGGAACAGAATTGATAAAAATAGGTCCTAATGTTTTAAAAATCATGCATAGTGCCATGTAATTGTATTTTGTATGAATGTGGATGGTTTGCCCTATTGAATGGTTTTTTTCTATTGATTAAGTGGATATGCAATAGGGTCATATAAATGTTGTAATATGTGACATGGATGACAAGTATTTTAATTGATGATTAATATAATTGTAATGTGATTAATGTTGAAGGAAAATGCATGATAATATTTGATGTGGAATGAAAATGAAATTTAAAGACAAGTTTAAGCTTTCCCCATCATTGGATGTTGAGTAAGCGGGTTGAATCCCATCGGTCAGACACTGGGTAAGTGGACAAGCATGAATAAACATGAGAATGTAGGGTCTCCCCGCGATTCGGGGGTCAAATGACCTGAACTAGTAGGGTGCCATGTGATAGGGAATTATGGCCCGAAATAAAGGATTATCTCATTGATGTGGGGTCAAGATAGCCCGGCAGCCAGTTTGATCACGGTAGGGACGCTTGCCATGGTCTTAGTTTTGAGCTCAACCTCGCCTTACTGCCACGCGCTAGGAAAGAACTAAGTATGTTAATGAAAGATCATGGCATGCATACATCCATAATTGTCATAGCATACATTATGATATGAAATTGTTGCATTGAATTGATTGTGTGTTAGGAATTTAAATGGGGTGTTTTCTAGTTACACCGTCTGCGATATGGTATAAAAATATTTTCAAAATGTCGGGGGTTACTCAGTTATATGTTTTGCATATAACTGACGGTTACCATATCGCAGGTATCAGAAGATTATGAAGCGAAAGCCACAGATAGGACGAGTTGTGTGCATTTCTTAGGTATAGCCACACATGGTGAACCTAACTCTCAAGTTCATATATTAATTTGTTCAGCGATATAGGAATCGGTATAAATTGAAAGGGTTGTAATTATTATCATTAGTTGTTGTAAATTATAATTTAGCTTCCGTTAGTGTTTTGAAAAAAAAAAACGGACTCGAAAATTAAGGTGTTACAATTTGAGGATTTTATAGAATAATGTATTATTTACATTGAAGTATCTAGCTCAATTTGCAAAAAAAATTATATTTTTAAAATTGAAACTTTAGAGATCTTGACATCTTGTACTATACAAGAATACAAAAATTTTTTTATTATCAAAATTGGTTTAGAAATACTTAAAAAGATTTAGGTTTTCATAAAACAATGCATTATTAACTTTGAAATTTCTAGTTTAATCTGTATAATATTTTACATTTTCAAAATTGCAATAATTTTTTTAAAGATCGTGTACTATATACTTGGAAATTACTTTGTTCTTTTTTAAATCAAAATGGGTTTTAAATATTACCTAAATAACTTAAGCTTTTTTTATAACAACGTATCATTCAATTTGAAGTTTGTAGCCCAATTTAGATATTTTTTATATTTTTAAAATTGCAATAATTTTTTATTGCAATAATTTTTTAGAGATCGTGTAGTATATACTCGAAGAATAGTCTTTTTTTTTTTTTTTTTATCAAAACACGTTTTAAAAATTACTTAAATAATTTGAGGGCTTTTTTTGCAACAATGTATCATTCAATTTGAAGTTTCTAGTCAAATTCACACAATATTTTATATTTTTAAAATGCAACATTATTTTTAGAGATCGTGTAGTATATATGATAAGTGCATTTTCAGGCATGTTTTGCCAACCAATTTATGCACTTATCTCTTCTTAAAAAGAGTTTTTCTAAGTAAAAATCCTCCCTAATCTAATCTTTGGGAGTTCTTGAGCAAAGATAGTTTTTAACAAGGTTTTGTGAGTTGAAGTAATTGTAGGTGTTAAAAGAAAGTCCAAGAAGAGAAGCAAAAAGCAAAGCACTGGAAGCAGCAGGTGGCGCTCAAGCTAGAGCTAGCGCTCAAGCTAGAGTGGCGCTTAAGCGCCACCTAGCGCTCAAGCGAGAGAAGCAACGAGAAGAGAAAAGTCTCTGCCATTGTGGCTCTTAAGCGCCAGTCCCTGGGCGCACTTACGCATTGATGTTTCAGAGTTTATAATTTATATATCAGTCGTAGCTTAGGTTATAGTAGGCAATCTGGAGGCAGAAATTAAGAATTCTAGAGAGAGAGAGTACATAGAGAGATCTTTTGTACCTTGCATCCATGAATTCCATTGTTTCTCTATTCAAAATGGTAGCTTAGACCCTTACTCTTGGATTTAGACGTGACTAGCACTGTAATTACTCAACTCTTTTGTTTCTTTCTAAATTATTTCTCTTTTTCTGTTTAATTACTGAGTCCAAAGTCTGATCAACTTTCTTCTCCTTCTTCTAACCTTTTCAATTAAATGAGAATTTGATTTAAAAGGAGGTTGTGATAAAGCATTGTCATAAATCAATAACTTAGAGATAGGTATTGATTTATGATCTGTTTATTGCGAGGTTTCACTTAGTGCGTGATTGAATTCACGCCTTTTTGAGAGATTGGAATGTGTATTTTCAGTATCATAGAATCTTACAGAATGAGAGATCTTCTGTAAGTGAAAATTTTACCTTATGGTTTTTCAATAATATAGAAATTAACAGAGGCGAAGAGATCATTACAGTGCGCGTAGCAAGTTCAAATCCAAGTATTTATTAAAATTGTGTTAAACTCCTTTTACATTACGAGCATTCGTTTTATAATTCAATTCAAAACCTTTCAAAAACTTCGCCTAAGGTCTTATATTGGCACTAAATTGGTTTGTAGTTGCTGCCTGAGGACGATAACTTATTTTTCCACTATACTGAAACGAGTTAGTATTTTAGTCCTCTAAGATACTTAACAATATACTCAAAGAATACAGTATTTTTGAATCGAAACTCGTATTAAAAATTACTTAAATAATTTGAGGTTTATTAACACAATTTATAGTTCAATTTGTATTTTCAAGCTCAATTTACATAATTTTTTATATTTTAAAAATTCCAACCATTTTTTTAAAGAATGTGTACTATACACATTTTTTTAAACACTTAAAAATAGTGTGTTTTTCAATAAAATTGGTTTAAAAATTTACTTAAGTAATTTGAGGATTTTATAAAACAACATTTCATTCAGTTGCAGGTTCTAGTTAAATCTGCATCATTTTTTCTAATTTTAAAATTGTCACAATTTTTTTAGAGAAATCGTGTTACACACTTGGAAAATACATTTTTTTTCGATCAAAATGAATTTTATATGTTAATTAAATAATTTGAGGTTTTTTTGAAAATATTACATTATTTACTTTGAAGTTTCTAACTCATCAATCTACACAATTTTTTATATTTTTAAAATTGTAACAATTTTCTTAGAGATATTATATTATACACTTGAAGAGTACGGTTCGATAAAACACGTTTTTAAAATTAATTAAATAATTTGAGTTTTTTAAATTATACATTATTGACTTTGAAGTTTGTAGCTCAATTTACACAATTTTTTTTATATTTTAAAAAAATCAACAACTTTTTTAGAGATCGTGTACTACACTTGAAGAATATGTGTTTTTCGTTCAAAAATCATTTTTTAAAATACTTAATAAATTTGATATTTATATAAAACAATTTATTATTCACTTTGAAGTTTCAGGTTCAATTTACACAAGTTTTTATTATATTTTTAAAATTGCAATAAATTTTTAAGATCATGTACTGTATACACTTGAAGAATAATGTGTTCGATCAAAACACGTTTTAAAATTTACTAAAATAATTTCAGGTTTTTTAAAATATTGTATTATTCACTTAGAAGTTTCTAGCTTATTCTACACAATTGTTTTTATATTTTTAAACTTCCAATACTTTTTTTAGAGACCATGTACTACATACACCTGAAGAATATTGTGCTTTTCTACTAAAACACGTTTTTTTTAAATTAATTAAATAATTTGTGGTTATTTTTAAAGACAGTGTAATATTTAATTGAAGTTTCTAACTCAACTTAAACATTTGTTTCTATTTTTGAAATCGCAACAATATTTTTAGAGATAATGTAATATACACTTAAAGAATACGGTGTTATTCGATCAAAATGCGTTTTAAAAGTTACTTAAATAATTTGAGGTTTTTATAAAATAATTTTTTATTCAATTTGAAGTTTCTATCTCAATCTACACTAGTTTTTATAATTTTTAAATTGCAAAAAGTTTTAGAAATCGTATACTATACACTTGAAGAATATGGAACAAAACGGGTTTTAATAATTACTTAAATAATTTGAGGTTTCTTAAAAATAAGGTATTATTCACTTTGAAGTTTTTAGAACAATCTATACAATTTATTTGGAGATAATGTTTATACACTTGAAGAATATTGTGTTATTCGATCAAAACACATTTTAAAAATTACTAAAATCACATGAGATTTTTTTAAAACAATGTATTATTAACTTTGAAGTTATTATCACAATCTACACAATTTTTTATATTTTTAAATTTTAACAATTTTTTTAAAGATCATGTACTATGCAATTAAAGAATAATGTGTTTTTTCATACGAAACTAGATTTAAAATTTACTCAAATAATTTGAGGATTTTATAAAATAATGCATTATTATTCACTTTGAAGGTTCTAGCTCAATTTTCATAATTTTTAAATTTTTAAATTAGCAACAATTTTTTTGGAGATCATATGCTATACAATTAAATAATACGGTGTTTTTCGATCAAAATGAATTTTTAAATTACTTAAATAATTTGAAATTTTTTAAAAATAATGTATTATTCAATTTGAAGTTTTTAATTCTATCTACACAACTTTTATATTTTTAAAATTATAATTTTTTGAGATCGTGTACTATATACTTCAAAAATGTTGTATTTTTTATTCAAAACATGTTTTAAATATTATCTAAATAATATGATCGTTTTTGAAAACTATGTATCATTGAATTTGAATTAAATATATCAATCTACACAATTTTTGAACTTTTCAAAATTTGCAACATTTTTTTTAAAGATCGGGTCGTATAGATTTTAAAAATATAATATTTTTCGATCAAAAATCATATTAAAAGTAACTTAAATGATTTGAGGTTTTGTTTTATTTAAATAATGTTTTATTCCAAATGAAGTTTCTATCTAAATCTTAAAAAAAATTTATATTTTAAAATTGTAAAAAAAAAAAGAGATTGTGTGCTATACACTTAAATAATATGGCATTTTTCAATCAAAACTAGTTTAAAACGTTACTTAAATAATTTGAGGATTTTACAAAACAATGATTTGTTCACTTTGAAAATTCGTGCCCAATCTTCACAAGTTTTTATAATTTTTTAAATTACAATATTTTTTTTAGAGATCGTGTCCTATATATACTCGAATAATATGATATTTTTGGATCAAAACACGTTTTTAAATTAATTATATAATTTGAGGTTTTTATAAAACAATGTATTATTCACTTTAAAGGTTGTAGCTCAATTTGCACATACCATGTATTATTATTTTTTTTTGTTCTGCGAAAGTGTATCCACTAGAGTTCGAACCAAGGAGCTACTACTCAAAGTAGCACTCTCCAGCCACTACACCAACTAGTTGGATATACCGTATATTATTCAATTTCAAGTTTTTAGCTCTATTACACAATTTTTTATATTTTTTAAATTGCAACAATTTTTTTAGAGATCTTGTACTATACACTTGAAAAATACGGTGTTTTTCCTTAAAATGAGTTCTTTGACTTACTTAAATAATTTGATTTTTTTTAAACAATGTATTATTCACTTTGAAATTTGTAACTTAGTCTACACAATTTTTTATATTTTTAAAAAATTAAAAATTGTTTTAGAGAACAAGAGACACATGCAAGAAATATCATTATTTTTATGGAGTCATTTTTTATTAACAAAATAATATATATTTCAATTCCTTAAACCTTATATTCTTTTCTTCCGACCAAAATATATTATTAAAATAATATTTTAAAAAATTTACATAATAAAAAATATTCAATATAATTTATATTTAATAACTATTTTTAAAAATATATTTAAGAATTGTATTTATTGTGAGAAGTTTGTATTTAATAATTTAATTTGTTTCATAAAATATTAATACCAAAATTAATAAATTTTAAAACTATTATTTAATTATAATCATAATTTTTTTAATTTCTTTTAAAATATAGTATTTTATTTTGTGGTATGCTAACGTACTCCCACTTATTTTAGGAGTACGTTAGCAAGTTATAACTTAATTTTTTAACATACTCACACTGGGTGTAGCTTTCTAAAACCTATTTCTATACAATAAATGAGAGTACGTTAGCACCATGAGTACTATCTTACTCCCACTTATTTTATAGAATGAGTATTTTAGAAAGTTATAACTTAACTTTTTGAAATACACCCACAAGGTGTAGTTTGCTAATGTACTCTTTCCAAAAATCTAGTGGGTGTACGTTAACAAATGGATTTTATTTTTCATTTAATTTTATATTTTTTATCAAGCAACGTAAAATTTTATATGTATTACAAAAAAAATTTTCTTTTTTTTAATTTGTACTAAATATAAAACTGGTTTTAAAATTTACTTAAAGAAATTCTGGATATTACAAATCAATGAATAATTAACTTTGAAAGTTCTAGCTCAATCTTCACAATTTTTTATATTTTTAAAAATATAATAATTTTTTTTAGAAATCGTATACTATAAACTTGAAGAATATGATATTTTTTCGATCAAAACACACACTTTAATAATTAAATAATTTAGGTTTATTTAAAATAATGTATTATTCACTTTTAAGTTTCTATCTCAATTTACTCAATGTTTTTATATTTTTAAAATTGTAACAATTTTTTTAGACATTTTGTATTGTACACTAAAGAATACGGTATTTTTTGATTAAATGGCTTCCGTAAATTACGCTTTTTTTAAGACAATGTACTATTCACTTTTAAATTTCTAGCTCAATTTATACAATTTTTTAATTTTTAAAATTGTAACAATTTTTTAATTTTTAAAATTGTAACAATTTTTTTAGAGATCATGTATTATATAATTTAAGAATACGGTGTTTTTCGATCAAAATGAGTTTTTTTTAAATTACTTAAATAATTTTAGGTTTTTTAAAAAGCAATGTATTTTTCACTTTTAAGTTTCTACCTTAATCTACACAATTTTTCATATTTTTAAAATTATAAAAACAAAAATTAGAGATTATGTTCTATAAACTTGAAGAATTTGGTGTTTTTTCTATCAAAACACCTTTTCAAAATTACTTAAATAATTTCAGATTTTGGGAAAACAATATTTTATTCGCTTTGAAATTTCTAGCTCAATCTATACAATTTTATATTTTTAAAATGCAATAGTTTGTTTAGAGATTGTGTACTATACACTTAAAGAATACAGAGTTTTTCAATCAAAACTAGTTTAAAAAATTACTTAATTTATTTGAGGTTTTTATAAAAATATATATTATTCACTTTGAAGATTCTAGTTCAATTTGCATAATTTTTTTATATATTTAAAATTACAACAATTTTTTAATGATACTATATTATACACTTGAAAAATACAGTGTTTTTTTTTTTATCAAAATGAGTTATTTTATATTAAATAAATAATTTAATATTTTTTAAAATAATATATTATTCACGTTGAAGTTTTTAGCTTATCAATCTACTCAATTTTTTATACTTTTAAAATTGCAACAATTTTCATAGAGATTGTGTACTATACAATTGAAGAATACATTATTTTTTTGACCCCAAACGTGTTTTTTAAATTACTTAAATAATTTTAGATTTTTTAAAAATAATGTTTTATTCAATTTGAAGATTTTAGCTTAATCTACATAATTTTAAATATTTTTAAAATTGCAACAATTTTTTTAGAGATCTTATACTATACACTTGAAGAATACGGTATTTTTCGATAAAAATCATTTTTTAGATTATTTAAATAATTTCAGGTGTTTTTTTAAACAATATATTATTCACTTTAAAGTTACTAGCTCAATCTACACAGTTGTTTTTGAGATCATATACTATATACTTGAAGTATACAATATTTTTCAGTCAAAACTTGTTTTTCAAATTACTTAAATAATTTGAAGTTTCTGAAAAATAATATATTATTCACTTTGAATTTTCAAGTTCAATCTACACAAGTTTTTATATTTTAAAATTGCAACAATATTTTAGAGATAATGTATTATACACTTGAAGTATACTGTGCTTTTCAATCAAAACCCGATTTTTACATTACTTAAATAACTTGAGATTTTTTTTAAGATAATGTATTTTTAATTTTTTTTCACTTTCAAGTTTCTAACTCAATTTAAACTTTTTTTTTATATTTTTAAAATTGCAATAAATTTTTTTTGAGATCATGTACTATACACTTAAAGAATACGGTGTTTTTCGATCAAAACATGTTTTAAAAGTTACTTAAGTAATTTCAGGTTTTTTTAAAAAACATTGTATTATTCACTTTGAAGTTTCTAACTCAATTTACATAATCTTTTATATTTTTAAAATTGCAAAAATAAATTTAGACACTTGAAGTAAACGGATCAAAATGAGTTTTAATGATTACTTAAATAATTTAAAGTTTTTTAAAAACTAACGTATTATTCACTTTGAAATTTGTAGATCAATGTACACAATTTTTATAGAGAATGTGTTCTATACACTTGAAGAATACGATATAATTCCATCAAAACACATTTTAAAATTAGCTCCATCTGCACAATTTTTATGTTTTTAAAATTGCACTAATTTTTTTAAAGTAATATTATATACTTGAAGAATACCGTATTTTTAAATCAAAATGGGTTTTAAATATTATAAAAATAATTTGATATTTTTTTAAAATAATGTATCATTCACTTTGGTGAAATTTCTAGCTCAATCTACAGAATTTTTTATTTTTTAAAATTGAAACAGCTTTTTAGAGACGGTGTACTGTACTTTTGAAGATTATAGTTTCTTTCAATCAAAACACGTTTTAAAAATTACTTAAATAATTTGAATTTTTTTAAAATCAATGTATTCACTTTGAAGACACTAGCTCAATCTGCATAATCTTTTATATTTTAAAAATTATAACAATTATTTTAGTGATATTGTAGTAAACACTTGAACAATAGATATTTTTCGATCAAAACGTATTTTAAATATTATCTAAATAATTTGATTTTTTTTTTTAAAAAATATATCATTCACTTTGAAGAGCCTATATCAATTTACACATTTTTTTATAGATTATATATTATACACCTGAAGAATAAGAATACTGTGTTTTTCGATCAAAAAATCATTTTTTAAATTAATTGAAAAAATTTGAGTTTTTTTAAAAATAATATATTATCTATTTTGATGTTTCTAACTCATTCTACATATTTTTAAATTTTTTAAAATTTTTAGAATTGCAACAAATATTTAGAGATCGTGTACTATAAACTTGAAGAATATGATTTTTTCTGATCCAAACGTGTTTTTTTAATTACTTAAATAATTTGAGGTTTTTCAAAAAATGTGTATTATTCACTTTGAATTTTGAAGCTCAATCTAATGGATTTTTTATATTTTTAGAATTGCAACAATTTTTTTAGAGATCGTGTACTATACAGTTGAAGAATAGGGTCTTTTTTCAATCAAAACATATTTTTAAATTACTTAAATAATTTGTGATTTTTGAAACTAATTTATTATTTACTTTGAAGTTTCTAGTTCATCTACACATTTTTTTCTATTTTTAAAATTGCAAAAAATTTTTTAGAAATTGTACTGTATACTTGAAGAGTACTGTATTTTTTAAAATTTTTATTAAAATACGTATTTTAAATTACTTAAATATTTTATGGTTTTTGTTTTAAAACAATGTACTATTCACTTTCAAGTTTCTTGCTCAATCTACAAATTTTTTATATTTTTAAAATTGCAACAAATTTTGTAGAGACTGTGTACGATACACTTGATAAATACGGTGTTTTTCGATCAAAATAAGTTTTAAAAATTTATTAAATAATTTGAGGTTTTTTGAAAAATATGTATTATTCACTTTGAAGTTTCTAGCTCAATCTACACTATTTTTTTTTATATTTTTAGAATTGTAACAATTGTTTTAGAGATCGTGTACCATACACTGGAATAATACTGTGTTTTTTTATCTAAACGCATTTTTTTAAATTACTTAAATAATTTGTATTTTTTTAAAAATAATGTATTATTCACTTTGAAGTTTCTAGCTCAATCTACATATTTTTTTTTTCAAAATTGCAACAATTGTTTTAGAGATTTTATACTATACAGTTGAAAAATACAATGTTTTTGATCAAAACATATTTTTTTGAAATGACTTAAATAATTTGACGTTTTCTGAAAATAATTTATTATTCACTTTGAAGTTTCTAGCACAATCTTTACATTTTTTTAATATTTTTAAAATTGCAACAATTTTTTTTAGAATATTGTGTACTATACACTTGAAGAATACGGTGTTTTCGATCAAGACGAGTTTTAAAAACTACTTAAATAATTTGAGGTTTTTTCAAAACTATGTATTATATACTTTGAAGTTTCTAGATCAATATATACAATTTTTAAAATTTTTAAAATTGCAGCAATATTTTTTAGAATTTGTGTACTACACTTGAAGAATAAAATATTTTTTTTATAATGAAAACGCACTTTAAATTAACTTAAATAATTTGTGATCTTTTTAAAACAATGAATTATTCACTTTAAAGTTTTTACCTCAATGTACACAATTTTTTATATTTTTATAATTGCAACAATTTTTATAAAGATCGTGTACTATATACACTTAACGAATAGAGTGTATTTCGATAAAAAAAAAATACATTTTAAGAATTGCTTAAATAATTTGAGGTGTTTTCATAAACAATGTATTATTCATTTTGAAGTTTCTAGCTCAATTTACAAATTTTTTTTATATTTTTATGATTGTAACAATTTTTTTAGAGATGATGTACTATACACTCGAAGAATACGATATTTTTTTTTATCAAAACACATTTTTCAAATTACTTAAATAGTTTGAGATTTTTTTTAAAACAATGTATTATTCACTTTGAGTTTTCTAGCTAAATCTACACAATTTTTTATATTTATAAAATTGCAACAATTTTTTTGAAATCATGTACTATACACTTGAAAAATATAGTGTTTTTCGAACAAAACACATTTTTTAAATTACTTAAATAATTTGAGATTTTTAAAAGACAATGTACGTTTCTAGATCAATCTACACATTTTTAAGGCATGTTTGAAAGCATAAACTTTTAAGAGGGGCTATTGGCACCCCTTTTAGGATTTGTTTGAAAACATAAACTTTTAGTTTTTTTTTTCAAGAGATTATTGGCTTGTTTGATTTTTCTTTTTGAAAATAGTTTTTTCTTTTTAAAAACAGAAAACTAAAAACTCGTTTGGAAGTCAAATTTTCAAAAATAGTTTTCAGGAATAGTTTTTGTTTTTCAGTATTTAAAAACCAAAATATGAAAACATCTAAAACATGTTTTGGTTTTCAAGTTTCAGTTTTCTGAATTTACACACAAATTTGTATTAAAAACTCCTCTCACTTTTTTTTAAAACTATTTCTGAAAACTGTTTTATAATACAATTTTTAAAAACTAAAAACCGAAACTGTTTCAAACAAGCCCTATAACTTTAAGTTTATAGAGTTATTTTGGTAATCATAAAATTAAAGTTTTTAGCTATGATATTATTATGGTGTCTTTTATGATAGTTTAGTTTTTTTAGTGAAGCGCGGTGCACTAATTTTTTTAATTATTTTTGTCTTGTATAAATATTGCTACTAAGTCCTTCTGTTCTTCGTTTATATACTTGATGGAATCTCCCAACCCATTTGTTGTGGACCAAAATAACGGCATCCCGGATATATACTTACATGTCGGGTCCAACAGCCACAACTTACCTTGGGCATCCCGGTAAGTTTAGCACGGCCTAATATCAAGGCCCGTCTAATGAGGTTGGGCCCAGGTGACAGATCCTGGCCCAATACAGATTGCATTTAGGTCACTCACCTCACTCTATAAATATTATCACTAATGCACCATGCAAGGTACGTAAGATATATTATCAGAGGTATAAACCCTAATACACTCACTGACTTGAGCGTCAGAGTACTTGTAGGTGCACACCACCGCCGCCGGAGCTTAGGACCAGGAATCAATCATCTTGCCCTTTGCAGATCAAGGAGACCACTCTGCTCGTCCTACATACCCATCAGGTTAGATCACAACATTGGCGCCGTCTGTGGAGAGCGCAACAAAAGTCTCGTTTCCATCCATCGTCAACAATGGTTGGCTCTACCAGGAATAGGGATTACAATGATCCCAGTGTTCAAACCTAAGGAGCAGGGCAACAGGCTGGTGCGTCGAATCAAACAAGGGCATCCCAGCACTTTGATATTAAAGCAGAATTTCGCAAACTGCAACAGTTGGTGCAGTCACAGGCTAAAGAGATTGCAGATCTCAAAAAGCAACAGCGAAAGGGGAAGCATGTTGTTATCGAAGATGATTCAGAGGAGGAAAGAGCTGAGAAGCATACCCAGGCAAACCCAGAAAATCCGGAAAAAGATAACGACAATGCGGAAAAACAGCAACGGAAATCCGCAATTGAAAGAGATAAAGAAGGAAATCCGAAAAATCAGGAAAGGCAACAAGAAGGACGGGTAAGTTGCCGACATGAAGGGGCCCCGCATCAATCCCGAGTTGAGGGGGCCAACCCGCCACCTGTCCCCCCTGGAGGTCAGCAAGCCGGACAACCTGCCGGCAACCAGGAGCACATGGCTGAAAATGTCCCAGATTTCGGATACATCGACAATCCCTTCACGCCTTGGATAATGTCCCATGCTATCCCCCATGGATTCCAGTTTGCAAAGAAACTGAAGGAGTACGATGGGACCTAGGATCCCACTCTACATGTGAGCACCGTTGAAAGGGCCATGTACTTTCAAGGGGTGAATGAGGCCATTGTATGCCGTGCTTTCCCCCTCACGCTATTAGAGGCTGCAAGTCGTTGGTTCTCAGACCTTCCACCACAATCCATCAGCAAATGGAAAACTCTCAAAGATAAGTTCATTCTTCATTTCACCAGTAGTAAACGAAAGTTCAAATCTGAATTCATTTTAGAAACTGTTAAACAAGGAAAAGATGAATCTCTACGAGATTATATAACACGCTTTAATAATGAAGTGTTAGAAGTTAGGAATGTTGAACCTAACCTGGTATTATATTTCTTTGTAAGAGGATAAAACCAGGAGCTTTCGCCAAGCAACTGGTAGGAGATAAGCCCACCTCCATGGATGACTTGAAGGCCAAAGCTGAAAAGTGGATCAGAATAGAAGAGTGAGAGAAGGCCCAAGCCGCCAAGAAGGACGACAAAGCGAAAACCACTCCTCCAAACCAATCCCGGGGTAAAGATGAAAAACCCCAGGATAGGTCCCCCAAGAAGCGCAAGGGTCTTTTCAACAATTATACCCCGTTGACTATCCCGCCAGCTTCAGTGTTTAAAGAAGTGATGCACTCTGAACTGAGAGAGCGACCACCACCATTGAAAACAGTCGGAAAGCACAAAAATAAGTACTGTGAGTACCATCGAGATCGTGGGCATTCTACCAACGAATGCATCCAACTCTGGGATGCAATTGAAAAGTTGATCCGACAAGGTAGGTTGAGAAATTATGCTTGGGCATCCCCAGAACCACGGGATCGCCGCCGAAGTCCATCTCCTCAGATACAGACACCGAGATCTCCCCCCTCGGAACCGAGATCAACGAACTGAAGTCTGGCATAGATCCCGGAGCCCGAGACGAACTCAGGAATCCCCTCCTAGGGGGATAATTCAAGTCATAGCTGGAGAAGCCACCTTAAAGGGTCTTGAAGATAAGAAGAAGACCCGAGATGCGCGGGATTCTTGTTCCTAAGTAACTGCTATAGCTAACCCAATATTATCTTTCTTAGATGCAAATTTCCTAGAAGAACGTATCCGAGATAACGAACCGTTGGTCATAGCGGTCAATCTAAACGGTTTCGAAGTCCATCGAATTTTTATTTATCAAGGAAATTCAGCAGACATCATGTTCTGGAGCCTTTTTGATAAAATGGGATTGGGATCCAAGGATTTAATCCCTCACAAGGGTAGTCTAATTGGCTTTACTAGAGACACAATCATCCCCAAAGGATATGTTGACCTCAAGGTGAGTTTTGGAAAAAAGCCAAGTACCAAAACAATCTCGGCCAGGTTTATAGTAGTGGATTTCCCTTCAGCATACAATGCAATTATTGGGCGGCCAACTCTGAACAGCCTTGGCGCCATAGTCTCTACCATCCATTTAGCCATGAAGTTTCCTAGAGAAGATGGCTCAGTAGTAACTGTCCATGGAAAAAGCAACGATGCAAGAAAATGTTACCAAGAAAGCCTCAAAATCACCAAAACATCATCTATCCCGCCAATAAAAGCGGAAGAGAAGGGAAAGCAGAAGATGGAAAGACGTGATTTGATACGGGATGCAGGGGTCATGATGATTAGCCTAGATCCCAGAGCAGATTTTGAGCACTAACGACCTCAACCTGAAGGGGATCAAATCTTAGTCCAGATAGGACTTAAAGAGGATCAGACTGTCAAGATAGGGGCCAACCTACCCCCCATAATCAAAGAGCAACTCATTGAACTGCTCAAAGTGAATAAAGACCTGTTTGCTTGAGTTTCCTCCGACATGCTTGGAGTGGACCCTGAATTTGTGTGCCATCGCCTGTCTTTAAAACTGGGATGTATCCCAGTGGCCTAGAAGAAAAGAAAAATGGGTCCAGAAAGACAAGCAGCCATAGAAAAACAGGTGAAGGAGTTGTTGGATGCAGGTTTCATCCGAGAAATACGATATGCAGATTGGCTCTCAAACGTGGTAATGGTAAAAAAGGCTAACGGGAATTGGAGAATGTGCACAGATTATACAGATCTGAATAAAGCATGCCCCAAAGACCCTTTCCCCTTGCCTTGTATCGATAAACTTGTTGATAACTCTGCAGGTTATAAGTATCTATCCTTCATGGATGCTTACTCTGGCTACAACCAGATCCCGATGCACCCTGAAGATCAAGAAAAAACGGCATTCATAACCGACATGGGTGTTTACTGCTACACTATGATGTCGTTCGGTTTAAAGAATGCCGGAGCGACATACCAGCGGATGATGAGCAAGGTTTTTAAAGAATAGATTGGCAAGATCCCTGAAGTCTATATTGACGACATGATAGTAAAGACTCCTGAAGATAAAGACCCAGTGGCTGATTTGCATGAAACTTTCAAACAGCTACGAAGGTATGATTTAAGGCTAAATCCCAATAAATGTACTTTTGGGTCGAAGCCGGAAAATTCTTAGGCTTCATGCTAACCAGTCGGGGGATTGAGGTCAACCCCGACAAGTGTAGTGCCGTGTTGAATATGCAGAGTCCCAGGACCATTACAGAAGTCCAACAGCTGACTGGAAGGATCGCGACATTGACAAGATTCCTCCCAGATTCAGCTAGGAAGTGTCTACCCTTCTTCAGGACTTTACGGTGCAAAGAGGATTTTTAATGGAACGCAGAATGTGAAGAAGCTTTCCAAGAGCTGAAGAAGACATTATCAACTCCACCAGTCCTATCCCGGCCAGATCCTGGGCAGACCTTATACCTCTACTTAGTCGTCACTAATGACGCAATCAGCGCGACTTTAGTAAAAGAGGAATCCCGGAACCAGAGTCCGATATACTTTGTTTCTAAAGCATTACAGGGATCAGAGTTGAACTACCAGCGGCTTGAGAAGGTCGCTTATACCTTGCTACTGGCATCTCGGCGTTTGAGGCCATACTTCCAGTGTCATCCCATCACGGTAAGAACTAATCAACCCATTAGACAAATTTTGCATAAACCTGACTTGGCAGGAAGAATGATGACCTGGGCGGTAGAATTGTCACAATACGATATCTCGTATGAACCACGTCAGGCAATCAAAGCACAGGCGTTGGCTGATTTTGTAGCTGAGATGACACATCCCGGAGAAGAACCAAAAGGATCCTCGACCATTTATGTTGATGGGTCCTCAAACCCAAAAGGAGCTGGCGCTGGCATACTGATCGAGAACAATGAGGGGGTTTCGATGGAATATTCTCTAAAGTTTGAATTCCCAACTTCCAATAACCAAGAAGAATATGAAGTCTGTTTAGCCGGGATACGCGCGGAAAAGGAGCTAGGAGCTACCGCAATCACTTTATGCTCAGATTCCCAATTGGTGGTATCGCAGATAAAAGGGGAATACCAAGCAAAAGAACCATTGTTACAAAGATACCTGGCCAAAGTTAAGGAAAGTCTACTTGGTCTTTCTAAATTCGAGATCAAGCACATTCCCAGAGAAGAGAAAAGTCGTGCTGATCTGCTCTCAAAATTGGCCAGCACCAAATCATCCTCGACCTTGAAGTCAGTAGTAGAAGAAGTTCTCCCTTCTCCTTGTGCTATTTTGCAGGTTGAAAGTGAAGATTGGAGGACCCCAATAATGGAGTATATCACCAAAGGCTCCATCCCGGCAGATGCCCGGGAAGCAAAGCGATTGGTACAGAAGACATCCCGGTAATCTGTGATAGAGGGACAGTTGTTCAGAAGAGGATTGTTCACTCCTTTGCTTAAATGCATTGGACCATCCGAAATATGGTATGTTCTCACTGAAGTACACGAAAGAAGTTGTGGTCACCACATTGGTGGCAAGTCTCTGGCAAGGAAACCCTTGCAAGCAAGACACTTCTGGCCAACCATGAACAAAGATGCAGCTGACCACGTGAAGAAATGCCAAAAGTGCCAAGAGCACAGTCCACTATCCCGCATTCCGGCCGAAGATTTGCACAGTATCTCCACCCCTTGGCCATTTCACACTTGGGGCTTGGACCTCCTAGGACCCTTCACGCCAACCACTAGTCAGTTCAAACATCTTATCGTTGCTGTTGATTATTACACTAAATGGATTGAAATGGAACCATTAGCTAGCATAGCATCAGTTAAAGCTCGGAACTTTGTATTCCGGCTAATAATATGCCGGTTCGGTATCCCGGCAGAAGTCATATGCGACAATGGGACCCAATTCACCGACAAAGACTTCCGAGAAATGCTAGCAGGACTCCACATCAAGCAGTATTTTGCTAGTGTAGAGCACCCACAATCAAACGGATAGGCAGAGTCCGCCAACAAAGTCATACTTAATGGATTAAAAAAGAGGTGCGAGAAAGCTGGAACTAGTTGGGTGGAAGATCTCTATCAAGTACTTTGGAGCTACAGAACCACTCCCTATAGCTCCACTGGAGAAGCTCCATTTCGAATGGTATACGGATCAGATGCCGTAATCCCGGTAGAAATTGGACATCCATCTTGGAGGGTCATGTATCCCGCACAAGAAAATGAGCAGCTGCTCGGAGAAGATTCCGACATGATCGAAGAGATCAGAGAAGCTGCCAGAATCAAAGAGTTATCCCGGAAGCAACAAGTGGCTCAGAGATACAACTTGAAGGTCATCCAGAGAAGTTTCCAACCTAGCGACTTAGTCTTAAGAAGAGCTAGCATTGGAAACCAGAATGCCAAAGATGGGAAGCTCCGAGCAAATTGAGAAGACCCATTCCGGGTCAAGACTGTCGCAGCCAATGGAGCATATCATCTAGAGACCCTCAAAGGCAAAGAGATTCCAATAACGCTTAATGTCGCGGACCTAAGGCGCTACTATAGTTAAGTAATGTAATTTACATTCTTTAAAGGGGTACTCTTTTTCTTGTAGCAGGTTTTATCCCTAAGGAGGGTTTTACTGCTAGAGATTTTAACGAGGCCCCCATTTGTTATTTGCTTCTTATTATCAATAAAGCAACATTTTATTCACTCTTACACAAACAAGCTAGTTCAATTCGTAATAGCAGACAGCTCGGAAGAAGGTATGAGAAGTACAAACAATCCGAGATTGAGATGTCGTCAACATGAAGAAACCGACATACGTACAAGGCCAACAATGATTTGAGATACCATTACGGGTAATTCTCTGCTACAGACTCAATAGGGGCCCTTCACGGGTTAACCCTGGCCATAAAGAAACATGAAGTACCGCCAAGGTCACACTTCAACTTATACTTAGAGAAAGTACAAACTACTTTCCCTCCTATTCAGGAGCTAAAAGGGCGACATCACTAATGTGTCCTAACAATTAAAAAGACATGAGAAATCTCCATGTCAAGCGGGATGAAGAGGCACCTTAAATGGTCAAGCCTCAGCGACATACAGAAATGCAATAAACAAAGCATAAACCCCGAAGCACAAAGAAAAATAAACTGAAGCCATACACAAAGAACATCCGGGAACACTGGGATGCAAAAGTTTACAGTCAACATAACTTGCCCATAAGGGATTTGGCTTGCTCCTACAAAGACAAAAATAGCAAGAAGACATTAAACACAGATCGAGACCGGGATGCCTATCGAGGTTAACCCACAACAACGACAAACGATGATGATATGATGATCAAGGCCTCTTAAGGCCATCTACAAAGCGATGAAGTATGCCTCTTAAGGCTATCCACAAATGACGATCAACAGATATGCCTTTTAAGGCCATTCAAGAACAACAAATCAAAAGTTAAGAAAATAGCTACGACTGCAAGTAAACTCTACAAAACGAGATCAACACTGCTTACAGAACGACATATCAAAGTCTGTCGAAAAATGCAATGTAGAAATATAAGCTCTACATAAAACACCAAGATGTAAATCCACAGCTATCAAGCAACAAATTAAAGGCAAAAGCCCGAGATGACAAAATGTGGCGAGATTAAAGCAACAAGCATTCCACAATGCATACAAAATATTGTTTCAAGGTTAAAAACTCGAAACAAGAAGCTATCAACACGGGCGCCTTTAAGGCCAACCTTCAACAACAAGATCAACAAAGGGATGCCGCCACGGGTAACCTATGTAAACGACACCAGAACGGGATGCCGCCAAGGTTAACACACATCAACAAAATCAAAGGGCATTAACTAGGGCCAACCCGGTTCTACATTACGAAAAATCACGAGGACAATGATCCCGGCTAAATGCGCCAAATAAACACAAGCAAGAAGATGGTTGTCACCATCATAGCCAAATCAATCCTAAAGGAGGAAACAACAAAGAAGCCCAAATTCATTGAAGGGTAAAGTGCAAAACGCATAAATTGCCAAGTTCAACATAAATCAGAACATTATTTTTCAAATAGAAGTGGACAAAATGCCTACTGGCCAATCCAAGAAAAATACTTGAGTCAAAGTCAAAAAGGCTACGACCTTTTCAAGAAGACAATCCCACGGGATACTAAAAAGGCCTACGGGTCAAAGTCAAAGTCAAAAAGGCTACTTGAACTTAATTCGACGAGGCTATAGCCATCTCGGGATGACAATCTCCCGGGATATCCCATAATAAGGCCAATGGCCATCCCGAGATAAAAGTATCCCAAAACAATATCAATGAGGCTACAAGCCGCTTCGGGAAAAAATTTCCCGATATAGTATGGAGGAGGCTATATGCCATACCGGGAAAAGAAAAGAGTTTCCCGGAAAATAAGCGAAAGAATTGGTTAGTTACCAAAACGTGAAAGAAGCACAAGGGTTCATCACGGAAGAAATGTTAAGTAATTAGAAAAGTAAGTCAAGAGGCTTCAGCTTCATCGACATCAGCGTCATGATCTTCTGGAAGACGTAAAGATCAAAAGAAGCAAACACCTGCCAAACTTAGGTGAATACCGAGATTCAAAAATTGAAATATCTTAACACAATCCCTGAAGGCACCAGGACCTCTTCCTTCGAGGAGACCTGAAGAGACCTTGAAGCTCATTCACAAGACAAGTCCCAAATTTGGGTTCAAGACGTTATACGAAAATACAAACCCGCAAGCACATAAATATCCGGATTCAATAGATCCGGCATGAATAATCTAAAGATGACAGCTTGCTCAAAGAAACTTGTCAACTTGGGAGACTATAGTGTCACAGATCTGACTTCAGGCATACAACAGTCTATTTAGGTAAAACTATTTTGATTAATACTTCTCAGCGAAGTACATCTCGACAACTGACCCGACATGGCTCCAAGGCCATGATGATTCCAATAGGGACCAAGTCCCTAATTTGAAGAAGATAACCTCGGCAAGACCGTTGATCTCAACATAACTTTTGTCGGAATCTTGGACAATGAAGTTCATGTCGACCCAGAACAAAGGGTTCAAGGTTAACGACCATCATCAACCGAAAGCCTTAAACAAAAAAGTTATTCAACTCCTATGTTGAAGGATTAGAAGAAATTGATAACCAGCAGGAATCCTGAACCGTTAGCCAATGGTCACAAAGTCCTAAGATAAAAAAGTTTAAAGAACTAGACTCGACATGCGAGCAAATAAATAAAGAGCAAGATACGCCAGCTCAGCCTCAATCTGAGGTTTATAAATTTAGCAATCATAATCCGAATCAAAAGCAAATGTCTATGCTTCCCTGATTGAAAGGGGATAACTAGGCCGAAGAGCCCATTTTCATAGCAGAGATACACATCTTTGAAAAGAATATTGCTAGAGAAGTCCAGAAAGAAACTGAGATAGGCTTGAAAATATGCAAAATGCCAACAAAGCTTACTCATTATTAGAAGAGAGTAAAAAATATATACATCAAGTCCAGGCAGAAATTCCGGGATGACGTTGATCTCTAGAAATTTTCGAGATGAACTGATATTCAAGACGACATCGAACGAGATACGGTTGCAAGAACATGAGATGTCATCGGTATCCGAGATGGCTTCAACAAAGAAATCATCAAAGTGATTAGCCGTGAAAATAATTCTCCTACTCACAAATGGAGGGCAATTCATCGAGTCTGAGCACGAGAAGTTCGACATTCAACATCCACCCGGCATGGCAAATGAACTCGCCAACTTCTCCCATGAAAAACTTGGCGACTTGGGGGCAACTGTTGTGGACCAAAATAACGGCATCCCGGATATATACTTACATGCCGGGTCGAGCAGCCACGACTTACCTTGGGCATGCCGGTAAGTTTAGCCCGACCTAATATCAAGGCCCATCTAATGAGGTTGGGCCCAGGTGACAGATCCTGGCCCAATACGGACCGCATTTAGGTCACTCACCTCACTCTATAAATACTATCACTAATGCACCATGCAAGGTACGTAAGATATATTATCAGATGTATAAACCCTAATACACTCACTGACTTCGTCGGAGTACTTGCAGGTGGACACCACCGCCGCCGGAGTTCAGGACCAGGAATCAATTATCTTGCCATTTGCAAATCAAGGAGACCAGTCTGCTCATCCTACATACCCGTCAGGTTAGATCACAACACCATCATACTCTATACCCAGTCGAGGGACTCGTCGTTGTTAATTACTTCCATGACCTCCTCCTTCGCATTAACCTTTTCGTTGTTGAAACCTTACGTGGCACCTCCTTAATCTCCCATCACCCTTGGTCATGGTCTCGACTTTCCCCACCACCCTCTTCCACGCCCATTTCAACTCCAGCCACACAAGCCACGTCCTCACCGCTGTCGTCATCCGCGGCACACTTTTGCGGCAGCGAGTTTGGTACCCTCGTCCTCGATGAATAAGTTGAAATGGTCGTGGAAGTGTGAAACATAACTCTGTAATAAGCAGGGCATTTTGAAACCCCAAAAAGAAAATTCAATCCAAATAGTTGTGTAAGTAATTAATAAGTATTGTGGAAAAGGGGAAGGTGACCAATGAAATGGAATTGAAGAGAAAGAAAATAGAATTAAGTGAATATGGGTGTAGAGAGAGGGAGGTCACGAGGCGACAGAGAGAAGGGGAGTGAGTGACTCATACAGAGTGTCAGTGGAGGGAGGAGATGGATCGAAGCTATGGAGATGAGAACAAAGGAAGAGTTTCACTGCTGTCCCTAATGACATGTACGAGTAGATGATGAAACTTGTGGGGGTGAAGATTGAATAAGTATCGGGTAAAATGCATTCAGATCCCCTGAGATTTTCAAAAATTGCAGTCAACCCCAAAATATGCAGAAATTTGCAGTCTGTTCTATTTGAGTAGCAGAAGCAAACCAACTGTAACTTTAGTTAACCATGGTTAAGAGTCTCATGTGTACTAGACTAACCTTAACTTAAGAAGAACCATAATGTTCTGTTTTCAGTATAATATTCTATTTTTGCATAGTGCCTATTTGGTTTCTTTTTCTGCAGAATTAATTTTCTATTCTGTTTTCTCTTTTATATTGATCATACCTTTGCTCAGAGACATTTTCGAATTTTTAGTTCCTCAATTATTTGTATATGGCTATATTGATATTATATATTCTTTCTTAATTTCTTAATTTACTGCAATTATATTCCCCTGTTCATGATAAAGATGAATTGCAATACAATGTATGTGTTGGGGGTTATTTATAGTTGCTATATCATAGCAATGGCTGCTGGTGCACTGTGCGTTGTTTGATATACGGTACTCTTTGTTTTATGAGTTGTGCTGGTTTCTTTTACGTTCTTTTTTTTGTTTTATGCTGTGTGATGGGGTGAAGGGAAGAGTGATTGAAGAGGGAGATTTCAAAGTAGAGAGCGAGGAAAATTCGATAGAAGATGAAGATTTCTTGATAGGGCTCAAGGGGATGAAGCCCTAATCCCCTTTTTGTTTTAGAATTCTGCCCATTAGCCAATGGTCCACATTTTTATTAATTTTTTTAAAAAAAATAAATTTGTTAACTCTGGTTCAAGAGATAGAATATTCTGTTGGGATATTCTGTCTCGGTTACTTTTCATTAATTTTAATAGTGCCGACTGCAATTTTTCTCATATTTTAGTGGGATTGCAATTTTTGAAAACTTCAGTGGGTATGAGTGTATTTTACCCATAAATATTTATTTTTGGTTGGTAACGAATAAGCAACACTTACTAACTGTGCATTGAGTTTAATCTCATCCGTGAATATATTGTAACTTAAATCGGACGGATAAAAAAAGCTTGACCATCATGCTCTAATTTTGTTATCACGTAAGACGGCAGCTATTACTATAGTTTCTATAACTAACTTTCAAAATACTATTTGAAATAGCTTTTAGTTTTTAAAAATTAGCTTTTAATAATTTAGTTCCTAAATTATCTTATTTAATTTTATAAATTACAAACTATCCAACCCACTATCCTTTTGTTAATATAATACTCCCTTAGTTCTTACTTATAAGATATCTTTTTAAAGATTTAAATGTTCCTTTTTATAAGAGGTTTTATAGTTTCTATCAAGCATTTATTACCTGTTTTCTTATTTACCTTTATTAAGTGTGTGTTTGGATTGGTGTCGAATCACGTCAAATCACGTTAAGATAGATAAATCAATGGTTGAGATAAATTTGGCACATAAGCCGAGGCGGATCCAATGAACACAATAAATACATTGAAGTGAATCCACGTTAACGTAAATCCACTTCTGTCCAAACAGGCACTAAATGCATTGACTATTTGTATTCTTCACTTGTGATTAGTTAGCATAATGTTTAAAGAAAAATAAAATTAGTATGTTATATAATTTTTTAAAAAACCAATAATATTAACTAAAGTTAACTACTTTTATTGGTATGTATAATATTAGTTAAAAACATCTTATAATAAGAAACAAAGGAAGTAATCACACAGCTTTTTTTACCAAACAACTCTAATTAATAAACTAATTATAAAGTCATAATCTACCGGTCATAGTTTCGCAACATTTAGCCAATTTCACAACTAAAAAGTTTGAGCTTGTTTTCCAACCATACCATTAGTTTATTGTCACTACTATATTTACTATTTTAATAATATTTGTATACTAACACTTAAATTTTATTGATTAAAAAAATTAAATTAAAAAAAAAAGTGACATTAGAAAAAAGGAATGACAGTATCCTCCCCATTATATTTTACTTCCTTTTCTTCCTAAAGCCAAATAAATGAATTCCCTTGAGGTTTGGGGAAATTGCACTCCATCCCAAACTTCACCAAAATCAGCACTTCACCCCATTTTTTTAACCATTTACTGTTAATTGCTGGCCTAGCTAATTACATCTGTTACATATACAAAGATATCTATTTGTTAACTTTAAAAACTATTTTTAAGACTGACGTAAGAAACTGGCGGGGCAAAAATGTTAGTTAATTGCTATATTGCTAACTTTTATATCATGTCAGTTCGTCACATATACAAGTTCTAGACCCTCTATTAACATTAAAAATTATTTTTAATACTTATGTGATAGATTGACGGGCCAAAAATGCTAGTTAACTTACCAAAATGGAGTGGAGTGCTAATTTTGATGAAATTTGGGGTGGAGTGCAATTTTCCCAAACCTCAAGGGGAGTTATTGCAATTTACCCTTTTTTCTATTCATGCAACTTCAACTCTGGCATGGATATTCTCCATCAGGAGAAAACCATTATCTTAACCCCTCTCTATACGTCTTTTTCTGCTGTTCTCCCTTAAATTACCAAAGAGAGAGTGCTAATTAACCTCCTGCTCTTTCCTTTCCTTCCATTCTTAAGTACACTCCATTTGCCTTCACTCTTGTCACCAATAGACAAGGTTATATTCTAATTGAATACAGCTTCTATGAGATAAAAATAGAAAAACAGGTAACCAAATAGAATAAAGGCCCAAGCCATACACCCAGCATCTTGTATTCGAAACTATAGAATGCAACAATAGTTCTCTTCAGGATTGCTTAATCCTAAGAATGTTTTCAACAAATACCGATAAGAATGTTTCAACTGTCAACAAATAATTTGATTGAGCGTTACACCAGCCAATATTTGCCAGCTTTTTTAAAAGCAATGCAAAATGAACAAAATAGCATTGCAAACCAATGTAGCCTACTTTATTTGCCAAAGATACAGTATTCACTGCACGGCAGAGCTAAACGTTTGTAAATGAAATCTCCATAACTTCAAAAGCGCATTTGAATGTATGAAAATGTATAATTACTATGCAGTGGATTCTTTCAGGTATGCAATAAGATCAGCGCGTTCCTGTGGCTTCTTAAGACCAGGAAATACCATCTTTGTCCCTGGAATATACTGCACAAGAAACACAACAGGAAGATCAATGAAAATTTGTGGTGGAAACAAACTTCTCAAGTCACCATGAAAAATTAGATTTTTTATCATACAATTCAAAACAATAGAAGACAAAGGTTGGTGTGTATATCTCCTATTAATCCGTGATTACAGCCATTCAATATAGATATGCTAGTTTGTATTGTACCTTTTTGGGATTAAGCAAGTAATCATATAAAGTTTTTTCCTCCCAAGTCACAGCCATGTTCTTGTTAGCTGCAGAGTAGGAATAACCAGGAGTAGTGCCCGATTGCCTTCCAAACAAACCATTCAGATTTGGTCCTGAGATTGTCAGCAACGAAAATAAATTAGTCTCTATTGAGATTATCCAAGGTTTTAGATACAGGAAACAGGAAAAAAAAACTTATGTAACTGGAACAAGAGAATATGATCAGATGAGTGCCTGCAGAATGAATAAGGTGACTACTGGCTAATAGCCTAATACTATGGGGATAAGGAAGCAATGCATAAATCAGCGATCAAAATTTGATATTTTCATTCTAAACTTCACACAAAAGCAACAAAGATTCTCAATACAAGGAAAACATGTAATCCCAGAAGGATAGAGCCATCAATGTTAATACTAGCTTAAATATCCCTTATACATATATTAAAATGCATTATAGTTATAGAATTTTAAAAAGGACAAAGAACAAAAATGGAAACATCAAAATAATTAACAAGTCAGTAACACCAGTAATGTAATAAAGAAAACATTTTCCATATGAAACAGCTTTGTATAAGAAACAAAGATAAACAACCTTTTAAATCAAAATATGCTTCAGAGTGATTTGATTGGGAGTTCTGGCCTCATGAACAAATTATATATGACGAACTATCACAAATCAATACAGAAAATAACATAAGAAACTTACAACATCAACAAATCCACTAAATCGAACAATCCACAGCATCGGATCTAAACTTCTAAGATTTTAGTAGAAGCGAATAATAACTTGTTAGTTGAGGATGCAATGGATTAGTTGAACACTCCACTCAACAATAGAATTATCCAAGTGAAAGTGCTACATAACAGCAAACACACAAAGTTTCAACCGCAGATTGCTTTTTTACACATTTTCAACGAAACTCTCCATAGCTAAATCACAATTTTGACAAAGAATTTACTGAATCAAACCGAATATTAAAACAAACGATTGTATAATATTCAGCGACATCATTCACAAGAAATCATGCAACAAGGAATGATAACAATCATAATGCAGAAACACAGAGATCACATGATGATTAACAAAAAGATCAACAAAGCCAATCCAAAAATAGCGGTCAATTGCTAGATCTAAGCCTGATTTTGCATAAACTCAACGAATACAATAGAGATCCAA
This sequence comes from Cyamopsis tetragonoloba, assembly GCA_037177725.1. Classification (NCBI taxonomy): domain Eukaryota; kingdom Viridiplantae; phylum Streptophyta; class Magnoliopsida; order Fabales; family Fabaceae; genus Cyamopsis; species Cyamopsis tetragonoloba. Next base: position 32,235,887 of record CM074120.1, on the reverse strand, counting down.
ACATGATAAAATAGAACGTTAATAACGAGAAAGAGAGTGCTAACCTTGTTTGTGACCGGCACCTTTCTCGACGGTGTGGCACTGAGCGCACTTGGTCTTGAAGATCTTCTCTCCGGCCTTGGCATCGCCGGGAGGAGCCAGATCAAACGACGCCATTGGTGAACGGTGGTGTTGTGTTTCTCGGCAACGAGGAAAAGGTTTTGGGGGAAAGAAAGCGAATAAAGGAAATGAAGAAAGAGTCGTGTGAAAAACAGAGTACAAAATTGGGTATTCAGAAAGTATATATAGGAGGAGGTGGCAGGGTGGGAAATTGGAACGCGGTAGGCACGGGGCTTCTTCCAAGGCAGCCCTAACTTTTTTCGTTGACGTGGACCGTTTATAGCGCTCCAATTCTTTTTGGTTAGTAGCGTTTGCGTTAGGCGAAGGTTAAGTTTGGCATGTGATTTGTGTGAAACCGTTATGTTTATTTATGTTTGCATTTTCTTCTTTTAGTTGTGCTTGTGCACGTGTGATGTGTAATGTGAGAGCATTGAAAAGCCCAAATACAACTAACTATCTAGGCGGAAAGTATGTGAAATTACTGATTAAACCCTTGATAAACAATTGATTAGTCCGTCGTTGAATTAAACTTGCTTCAAGGAGAGCATTAGTAGGAAGTTTTTGTTGGAGCAAATCCACATTAGAGAGTTCCACACGGGCAACATCCTTTAAGATCCGACCCGACTGTTATCCCAAAATCTCACAACATTACCATCTTCCATCTTAGCCCATCCATAAGCAAGCCCCAAATTTTGCAAATTGTCTGCCATGTACAGCAAGTATTTGTCTTATGCAATACATTTAGAATAATACCTTCTCCGCATTGATATTTAGAATGAAAGACTCGAACCCATAAATCATCTCTAAACTTAATCAAGCCCCAGCCAAACTTCATAATAATAAGAGCCTTATTGAAATCATGCATGTTATGAAAACCCAAACCACCATCACACCTAGGAGCACACAATTAGTTCCAAGAATTAATATGCCATCTTCTATTACTCTATGTCTCACCTCACACAAATCTCTTAATAATTCTTTGTACATCATCACAAATATAATGAAGGAGTAGAGTTGCTTGCGTTGTATACGTTGTAACAGCCGCCAAAACAATTTGGGCAAGGGTGAGGAATGGCGCGGGGCAGGTATAGTAGCCCCTAGCTATCCGTTCTTGCGGATTTACGGGTATCATCGAGTATCCGCGGGTATTTTATACAATTAAAAAATTATTGAAAAAATATTTAAAAAATAAACAAAATATACCTAAAGTCATATTGTAATATAAAATTTATATTAGTAATTATATTAATAATTACAATAAAACAAAAGTGAAAAATAAATGTTCCAATAATATAATTATTACTAAACGTTTACGTTTTTTTCTTAAGTTAAAAGTTAAGTGAGAAGATATTTTATTTTTTAAAGACATTTTATATTGAATAAAATTATACATATTTTTTTATATTAAATATTTAAGACCACTTTTAGAAATTAAGGAAAAAGGTACTTAAACTACAATAAATTTATGTTTTTCTTATTATTTTTAGCGGGTAACGGGTACTCACGAGTACCCGCGGGTATTTCCGACGAGTATCCATGATGAGTATTATTCGCGGATATCTACGGGCGCGGATTTTTTTTTTGCCATCGGTGACCCTTCCCACAAAGGACAAGATGTTGACTCACCATGAATTCAAACACTATTTTGTTCGGCCAACAATATATGAATAAGTACTCATTCCCGTACTACCATGAATTAACAGAATATACAAGTGCCTCCCCAAAGTGCCTCCCCAAATCATATGTGAGTCCAAAAGCGGAGATATGATTGATTTGCACAATTGTAGCATGATTCACGTTCTTTGACACTAACATGAGTTTTCTCCATACTAACCTTCGAGTTGGACGCACAAAAGAAAATATTCAAGAAAGACAGAAACCTCTATTTGGTCCATAGTAGCTTGGCTAAAAAGAACTAGGTTATTAGTAAAAAAAGGTGTGAGAGATTGGAGGCCCACCTCTACCCAACTTGATAGGTATCCACTCCTGCAACTCTATCTTGTGAAGGACTAGGTGACCGGGTCACTCCATACAAAATGCAAAGAGGTAAGGGAATAGTGGGCCCCTTTGCCTTATGCCTCTAGAATGATGAAACTGGTCAGTCTTCTGATGAGAAGAAAGCCTCATAAAAGATGGATGAAGCTTCAATTGAGGTCTATGAACCAAGAAATCAAAGCATTAAACAGAAATTGAAAGCAGAAGAGGAAGAAGGTAGAAGAAATCAACACTCCAATTCAAGGAATCAGAGATAGGATCATCGTAGATTCGCCTCAGTGGTATTAGAAAATATTGATAAGAAATCAATCAAGTTCTTCAAGCTCACAAGCTAATAACCCTAAGAAAACCTATTCTCTTTCAAAAAAAAATTACTTCATATATCATCAAAAGTCGTTTACAAATGAAAGAAAATACTATTTATAAATTTCTTATGCTGCTTCTGTTGCTTAAGCAAAAGGACTGTCGCTCAAGTAAGAGAGATAGCAGTAGCACACAAAAATAGGGGCGCTCCAACGAACCAGATCTTCAACAAAGCTTTAGTTTTTTATCATTAACATGTTCTAAGCTACAACAAAACCTTCTAAAATCCTAAACAAGGTGTTTGGACCAAGTCAACAAATGTTTGGTCTTATTATTACATAGCTCTCCAACATTTATTTCTTCAATCTTTTTTATTCCTTAAGCATCCAACCCATGGTCACATCACCTTCTCCCCAATGAAGAGAGCCTACATGGAACAAGTTATAACACAAGCCAAAACATGATTACAAAAGCAATTAATAAAGCCCACATCCAACCGTGTATCTTTAAAGAACCCTCAACTGATCGTATCATAGGCCTTCTCTAGGAGTGCGGAGCCTGTCCAGTAATTGGACAAATCGAGTACCTCTCACTTTAGATCATATTCATTCATTTGACTTTGAGTCAAAAATAAAAATACAACAAAACTCTATATTCATTTCTCATCTTTGGATAAGCAACTGGCTGTCTAGTAACTGAACAGCCCCTGAACTCCTTCACTAGGTCCACCTAAACTACCATAAATCCAGTATTTCCATTCATAATCTTCATATATTTATATGTTTATATGTTTTTGGGATAATGTTTTTTCATTTCCATAAGCTTTATTGTATATATTTATTTATATTTATATATTCAAATATTTGTGGCTAATTTTATAAATTATTTATTTTATATAAATTTCATTATTAACTCTTAACATCAAATGAGCTAATTAATACAAGTTTTTGGATCAATTCTCAGTATTTATGCTGGACCTATAATGCTCAGTTTTAGAATCAAATTCACATTATTTTCTCTGTATTTCCTTCCCACAGAACCAATTGGTGACGTCGATGATTTAGGGTGTGTTTGACAATACTAACAAATAAGTTAATTAAAAAGCTAAAAGGATAGATGAAAGATGAAAAGATAAAAAACTTGTTATAGACCTAACCCGCAGGAAGGACACGTGCAGGCCTCACGTGGGTGGCCCAAGCCGTCGATCCCATGTCGTGCCCACACGACATGGGCGTCCGACTTAAGGCTCAAGGGATATCACCCCCACGTGAGGACCGTTACAGATCCGTACCTACCGCCACAATTCACGGAAGTATGACAGTGACAGGTTTGACTTTGGTGACCCTGTTTACACTATAAATACCTGTGATTAATCTTCATTTGGTACGCTTATCACAACTCTAGATCTGAGAATTAATTCCTATGACACACAACTGACTTGATCGTCGGAGTGCTTGCAGGTACTCCCTCACCGCCAGGTGAGTGGCCGGAAATATCCAACCACCGCACCGGAGACCAGATAGGAGGCCAGATCCGCCATGCCAAGTGCATGATGGAACATTGGCGCCGTCTGTGGGGAAGAATTGTTCTTCTCCGATCGTAACTTATCTCTTATTTCCTCCTTTATCTGGTTTTTCTGGTAATTTTGCAGGAAGAACACCACCGGAGTCAAGAACTCAACCTTTTTCTCCTCGCATATCCGTTTTTGCTGGTTATCAAGGTGAATTCCGATCAATTAATCGGTGCAAAAGCCCATTTCTAGCCGATTAATCGGTGAATTGTGACTTTTCACCGATTAGTTGATTGGATAATCGCATTCTTTGATTTTTCTACAATAACTATGAATAGATTCCTGTATGAATATGCAATTTCATCATCGTCCTCTTAAATCTTGTTTCACTAATGTTCCTGCATGAGTGTACGGCAAGAAAACCTCTTGTGCTTGCAGCCAAACAGGAACTAACTCATGCTAACCGAAAATGTGATTGTAGCGACATGGTGAACACCAGGAGAAAGAATCAGGCAACAAGGGGAGCATCAGCCAATGCTGGAGGTGCCCCTGGAGAACAGCCATCTGCTAACGGGCCTTCTCCACGACAACAACAGGAAGAGGCCAGGGCTGCTGGCCCTGTTATGTCCGAACAGAGGATGATGACGATGGAGGACGACATGCTCGATCTGAAGGAGATGATTCGAAAACAGGCCGAAGAAACTGAGAGGATGAACAGGGAGCGAGAAGCTTGGAAGAAGCAACAAGAGAAATTTCAAGCAATTCTGGTCAACCTCGGGATGGGCCAGCAACTCCCTCAACAACTTGAGAATCAGCAAGAGGGGAAAAATCCCCAAATAGAGAGGCAGGTCTCCATGGTTGGCCCGCAAATCCCGCGCACCAATCCCGCGATCGCCCCACCCCAACTGCCCAACATGGATCAGGTGGCAGAAAACGACATAGGAATTGAGGGGTGTCATAACCCCTTCACCCCGACAATTATGAACTTTGACATGCCGGCCAACTTTAAGTTCGTCGTTCAGATCGATCCGTACGACGGGACAACTGATCCTCAAGATCATGTGGAGATCTTCCAACATACGATGGTCTTCCAAGGGGCCAAGGAGCCCGTCATATGTCGAGCATTCCCGTTGACCTTAAAAGCTGCGGCCCAAAGATGGTTCTCATCATTACCAGCAGGATCCATCACGGGATGGAAGGCACTAAAGGATAAGTTCATTTCAAACTTTACAAGCAGCAAACAGCAGTTCAAAACCGAGCACCATCTCGAGAGAATAAAGCAAAGATCAGACGAGCCGTTGAGGGACTTCATCATCCGTTTTAACGCGGAGTCCCTCGAGGTACGTGATGTCGCCCCTAATATGATGTTGTATTTTCTTAGGCAGGGGCTGAAGCCAGGAGGCTTCGCTAAGGATTTGGCGGGAGAAAAGCCCAAAACAATGGAGGAGCTGAAAAAGCGGGCTGAAAAATGGATCCAGATAGAAGAATGGGTTTGAAACAATAAGGCAAATAATCAAGCCGCCAAGCAGGAAAAAGAAAAGAAAGACAAACAGAAATCTTCTTATGGCGGGAGACCCAAGGAGAATGAAAAAACATATGATAAGGGCGGAAGACCACCCAGGGGTGCTTACTCGACTTATGCACCGTTAACCATGCCGCTTTCTCGTATCTACAAGGAGATCATGTACTCCGAGCTGAAAGACAGGCCTCCACTAATGAGGTCACAAGCAAAAAATAAGGACAAATTTTGTTTGTACCATAAAGACCACGAGCATCACACTAACGAATGCATCCACCTTAAAGACGCCATCGAGAAGTTGATACGACAGGGAAAATTAAGACATTTTGTCGAGAAAAATGACGAAGGGACATCCCATGGAAGGAGCCCGTCATCACCCAAAAGACGTGAACCCAGTACAAGGAATCGGGACACTGGGCGGGATGAACGACGAAGATCACGATCCAGGAGTCCGCAGCGACATGAAGAAGCGGCTTCGAAAGGGGTCATCAACGTGATTGCTGGAGGTCTCGATCAGGGGGAGCTAGCAGAGTCATCAAGAAAACGGTCTCGCAACACAGAAGATCATTGCATGGCTGTGAAGGCCGTGAAAAGAGTTACTTTGGCATTCACCGAAAACGACCTACCTAAAGATGGAGCTGGGTCCAACGCCCCCTGGTTATCATGGCTAGGATGGCGGGGTATGAAGTAAAAATGTTATTTGTTGATCAAGGGAGCTCAGCCGACATAATGTTTTGGGACCTGTTCCAGAAGTTGGGCCTAACAGATAAAGATCTGATCCCCCACAAAGGGGATCTGATAGGCTTTACAGGGGATACTATTTCCCCCAAGGGCTATGTAAAATTGAAGGTAACTTTTGCAGGCCGTGACGAAAGCAGATCAGTAGAGGTGAAGTTCCTCGTCGTAGAATGCCCTTCAGCGTAACGCCATTATAGGCAGACCAACTTTGAACGCTTTGGGAGCGGTTGTCTCAACCTTGCACATGGCGATGAAATTCCCTGAAGACAGAGGCGACATCGTCACTATCCGAGGAAAAGGCCTTGAGGCACAACTTTATTATTTAGAGAGCCTTAAAATAACGAAAACTATGCCAATGCAGGAACAGAAAAAAGAAAAGGATGCACAGAAGAAAGAAACAAAAGGAAAACAGAAGCTCGTTAGACGAGATGATGCTATAATGATGACGGACCTAGATCCGAGAGGGGAGTTACAACACGAGCGGCCTAAACCTGAAGGTGACTCAGTGGAAATACAACTCGGGAGTCAGCCTGATCAGGTAGTCAAGGTCGGGAAAAACTTACCCATTAATATTATGAAAAATATGATCAAAGTTTTGCAGGATAATAAGGATATTTTTGCATGGGTCGCCTCGGACATGCCGGGCGTAGATCCCGAGTTCTGCTATCACCGACTTGCGATAAAGGAAGGAGCCAAACCGGTGAGCCAGAAAAAGAAGAGAATGGGCCAAGAGCGGACGACAGCTATTGAAAAACAGGTCGACGAGTTGCTAAATGCGGGATTCATCCGCGAATTACAGTATTCTGACTGGCTATCCAATGTCGTGATGGTAAAAAAGGCCAATGGAAAGTGGAGAATGTGTACAGATTACATGGATCTCAACAAAGCCTGCCCGAAGGATCCTTTTCCGCTGCCCTGCATTGATAAGTTGGTAGACAACTCAGCGGGTTATAAATATCTTTCCTTTCTGGATGCTTATTCTAGCTATAACCAAATTCCCATGGCTCCCGAAGATTAGGATAAGACTGCCTTTATCACTGATCTCGGGGTATTTTGTTATAATGTGTTGCCCTTTGGTTTGAAGAATGTAGGAGCGACATACCAAATGATGATGGACAAAGTCTTTGCCGAGATGAGAGGCAGAGAAGTTGAAGTCTATATCGACGATATGATCGTCAAAACAAAAGATAATCAGGATCCGTCAAAAGACCTGGAATCTATTTTTCAACGTCTACGACAATTCAATTTACGACTTAATCCTCTGAAATGCACATTTGGTGTGGAAGCTGGCAAGTTTATGGGATTTATGCTTACAAATCGCGGCATTGAAGCAAACCCGAATAAATGTCGGGCAATTCTCGACATGACCAACCCTAGGACGGTCAAAGACGTACAACAACTCACGGGAGGGTCGCAGCCTTATCTCGCTTCCTCCCAGTCTCGGCAAAGCGTTGCCTTCCCATGTTTAAAGCCCTGAAGAAACAAGACTCATTTGAATGGACGCAAGGGTGTGATGTCGCGTTCCAAGAACTTAAAGCCTCTCTGACATCCCCCCTGTCTTAACAAAGCCGATCGCGGGTGACACCTTGATACTCTACCTCGTGGTGGCTGATGAGGCCGTGAGTGGCATATTGATAAGAGAAGAAGGTAAAGATCAGTTCCCAATCTACTTTGTTTCTAAAGTCTTGCAGGGAGCTGAGTTGAATTATCAACGACTTGAAAAAGTAGCTTTCGTGTTATTGGTTGCGTCGAGGAAGTTACGCCCATACTTCCAATGCTACCCTATCCTAGTCAGGACTAATCAGCCGATACGACAAATCTTACACAAACCAGACTTGGCAGGAAGGATGATGTCTTGGGCGATTGAGTTAACTCAATATGACATATCGTATGAACCACGACTAGCGATTAAAGCACAGGTCCTTGCCGACTTCCTCGCCAAAATGACACATCTCGGAGAGAATCATCCCAGGGAATGAACGATATATGTCGATGGCTCCTCGAACATAAAGGGATGCGGTGTCGGGGTGATACTGGAGAACTCAGAGGGTTTGGCAGTAGAATATTCGCTAAGATTTGATTTTCCGACATCTGACAATCGGGCAAAATATGAAGCTTGCCTAGCGGGAATACGGATGGCCAAGGAATTAGGGGCAAACGCGATAACTATCTGCTCAGATTCAAAGTTGGTGGTGTCCCAGATTAAGGGAGAATACCAAGCAAAAGAGCCCATCATGCAGAAATATCTCGCTAAAGTACGAGATGCTTTAGTGGGATTCTCTAAATTTGAAATCCGACATATACCTAGAGAAGAGAATGCGAGAGCTAACCTCCTTTCCAAACTCGCCAGCACAAAGAAGACTTCAAACTACCACTCTGTGGTGGAAGAGGTAATCCCCTATCCTAGTTTGACCTTACAGGTGCAGGAGGCAGACTAGAGGACCCCCTTGATAGATTATATTGAGAGGGGGATCACTCCTGAGGATGATAAAGAGTCGCAGAAGATTATTAAAAAAGCGACGAGGTTCACAATGATTGAAGGCCACCTGTTCAGGAAGGGATTCTCAATTCCACTTCTGAAATGCATTGGCCCAGAGGAGGTCGGGTATGTGCTGGCCGAGATCCATGAAGGGAGTTGTGGACACCATATCGGGGCTAAATCTTTAGCTAGGAAGGCGTTGAGAGCGGGTTATTTCTGGCCAACTATGCAAGAGGATGCTACCAATCATATCAAAAAGTATGAGCAATGCCAACGACATGCCACCATCCCTCATATCCCGCCGGAAGAGCTACACACTCTATCCGCGCCTTGGCCATTCCACACTTTGGGGATGGACATCCTGGGGCCTTTTCACAAAGCCACGGGACAGCTAAAGCATCTCTTAGTCGCAGTGGACTACTTTACGAAATGGGTCGAAGCTGAACCTCTCGCAACTATTACGTCAGCAAGGGTGGAGTCTTTCACCTTTAAAACAATCATATGTCGCTTCGGAATCCCGGCGGTGATCGTTACTGATAATGGGACTCAATTCACTGGAAGCCCATTCAGGGATCTCCTCCAAGGATTGCAAATCCGACATCACTGTTCAAGTGTAGAGCATCCCCAAACAAATGGTCAGGCTGAAGCCGCAAACAAAGTGATCCTAAATGGCCTAAGAAAACGACTTAAAAGCGCCAAAAGAGCGTGGGCGGATAATCTCTATCAGGAATTATGGAGTTACAGAACCACCCCGCAAACTACAACAGGAGAAACTCCTTTCCGGCTCATATATGGAACTGATGCAGTGATCCCAGTTGAAATCGGTGAACCATCTTGGAGAGTCATGTATACCCCGCCAAATAATGACGCACTCTTAAGAGAAGAACTTGACCTAGTAGACGAAGTCCGGGAGTTGGCTCGCCTAACTGAGATGTCGAGGAAGCAACGAGTTGCTCAACGATACAATGCTAGAGTCGTGAAACGCGAATTCAAAATAGGCGACCTTGTTCTTAGAAGGGCCAGTATAGGGCTAAAGAACGCAAAAGATGGAAAGCTCGTAGCGAATTGGGAAGGCCCATATCGGGTAATCCGAAGTACAAGAAAAGGTGCATATGCCTTGAAGACTCTGCAAGGAAGAGAATTGCCTAGAACTTTCAATGTCGCGGATCTGAGAAGGTACTATAGCTAGGAAGTATCCGACTTATTTATGGTTAAATTTGTTGCATTTTAATCTTAATGTACAATTTTTGTAAGGGGTACTCTTTTTCCTTCTCGGGTTTTTTTCCCTAAAGAGGGTTTTACCTTGAAGGTTTTAATGAGGCCCCAGGTTTTGTAACCCAACGACATATGAAATAAAAACAAATATTTGTCAAAGTTTAAGATTTCAGTTGCAGATACATTATTGCCACGACTCAGCAAGGCGTATGAAAGGATGAAAAATCCTACCAAGGTGACATGCACCAACGAGATAGGCCACAAGCCTTGAAGTACTTCATCAGGATCTAAGATCCCACCAGGGCGACACGCCCCAAATAGGCCACAGGCCTTGAAGTACTTCACCAGGATCTAAGATCCCACCAGGGCGACACGCCCCAAATAGGCCACAGGCCTTGAAGTACTTCATCAGGATCTAAGATCCCACTAGGGCGACACGCCCCAAATAGGCCACATGCCTTGAAGTACTTCATCAGGATCAAAGATCCCACTAAGGCGACCCGCCCCAAATAGGCCACAGGCCTTGAAGTGCTTCATCAGGATCTAAGATCCCACTAGGGCGACACGCCCCAAATAGGCCACGGGCCTCGAAGTACTTCTCCAGGATCAAAGATCCCACCAGGGCGACACGCCCCAAACAGGCCACAAGCCCTGAAGCACTTCATCAGGATCAAAGATCCCAGCAAAGGTGACATACACTTATGGTTTGGTTACAAAAATTAATTTTTGTAAGAAGTTAAAGTTCAAATAAACTAGAAGCATAAAAGCTCAAGTTACGAGTTCCAAAAATTACGGCATGTGGAAATATAATGTTGAAAAAGCTAAGTTAAAAGCTGCGATATAAAGTTGTTATGAATATACATGAGCAGAGAAATGTCATTAAAGATAAAGTATTACAAAAGGAAGGCTAGCCAACAGGCCAGTAAACTGTTCATTAAAGCAAAAAGTAAATCTAATTATTACAAAGAAGAGCTTCAAGGCTCAGCAGGCGCGACATTACCATCTTCAGCTGCCGGGGGCGACGTGGAGTAATCAGCATGGGGATCAAACGCTTCTAGCTCGGGATCTTCAAGATTGACTTGGGTTGGGGGGTCGTTGTCATAGTCCAAAAGTTGACCCCCCTCAACCCCATGAAGAGGATGAACACCCTTGAAAGTGAGTTGGACCCCAGAATTTTAAAATTACACCTGCTTGAGGCAACTGGAAAAAGCCATATAGCCGCCATTGGCAATCAGGCGACTTTGTTCACCAACTATAGCCTTCAGTTGATTATTTTCAGTCTCCAACGACGCTTTACCCGTCGTCAGTTGATCCTTAAGTCGGGTGAGAAGCTCGTTCTCTCCACGAAGTGAGGTTACCTCCTCCTGGGCCTTAGAAAATGCGACTTGCATCTCCTTCTTCTCTTCGGAAAGCTTGGCACTCTCCAATTTCAATGAATCAAAACTGGAGGTAGTCGCAGCAATCTCTGCCCGAAGCTCAGACTGGGAAGCTTTCAATATGTCTCGCTCCTTGATAAGAGCTTGAATTTGCTTCTCAGCTGCAGCTTTGGTGACCTGCAGTTTCTTCTCCAAATCAGCCACGGGATTTGGTTTCTCCAATTCTTCATGAAAATGTCTCAGAAGAGCAAATTGGCGAGACATCCACCCGAGAGCCTCCCCGACATTGGCCTACATAAACAAGTAGCGACTTTAATCTCATAAACAAATCCATAAGGAAAAGAAAAAAGAATTAAATGATGAGACGAAAAAGATGAATACCTTCAGCACAGAGCGGGGGAGATCCCTAAAGAACTCCCCGTGATGAAAGGAAACAATGGGGGCTTGGAAGCCTTCCCATTGGGTGGAAGAAGACGAACCCGTGACAGGGATTGCAAGGGCACCTCCTACTTGGAATGAAAGAAACAAATGATAACAATGTCAAAACCTAGCCAAAAAGGTAACGTCATACAGAGAATAAAAGATGCTAAGCTCTAACCTCTCTTTCAGTGAAGAGCTTCTTCAACCGTTTCAACTTCTTCGTCATCCGAGATAGATAGCTCGTTGTGAGAAGCAGCTTGAATTGCCTCCGACTCCTGGACAGCGGGGACAAGGGACTTCTGGCGAGTGCGGAGGATGAGTTTCCTCTTTTTTTCCGCCTAAACTTCGGGCGACATCGCACCAACGTCAGCAGAGGTTGCAGATGGACCCTGGGATGCCCCAAGAGACTGAACCCCGTGATCAGTGGTTAGCTCACACACTAGATTCTGGGTGGGGGACTCCTTCTTCCCCTTCTTAGTCATACCACCCGTTTTCTTCATTAGCTAGGTGTATCCAAACATGATGGCAACTGAAAAGAAAAACGATGGCAGGGTTAACATGAGAAAAAGTGAAAAAGAAAGCGACATGAACTTTGTAGAGCGATATAAATTCTCGAAGCCCAGCAATCACGGCATGATCAGAGTCGAGCAAGGAGGCTCCATCAGTAATAAACGACTTTGTCTCCCGGAGGTAATGCTCGTACGACCAGTAAAGTGGAAATAGGGGCAAGCCGTCAAGGCCACTCCAAAAGGGGAATTCATCTCCCATATATGAAACCTTAAAATAGGCGTCTTTGAAGGGCGGAAAGGAATCTTAATAAAGTTGGAAGAAAAAGTGGTCTTTCCTCTTGCGGAAGGAGATGAATCCAAAGTCGGAGAGGTGATAGGGGACAAAAAGGTACAAGAAGAGGTTGCTAGAGGTTTCCCAATTGTTAGCCCAGCAGAAAATTTTGAAGGCATTGATAAAACCCCAGGCATTAGGGTGAACTTGCGATGGCGCTACTTCAAGTCGGTTGAGGATCTCAATCTGAAAACTTGTGAAGGGGAAGCGTAGGCGAACAAGCCGGAAAAAGCATTCATAAACCATTAGAAAGTCAGGGGCACCTTGGCGAGGGCGGGACCCGATCCTTTCATTGGGATCCACACGCTCGGCCTTATACAGGGTGACGCGACCAGAAGGAACGTCTTCTTTTGGAGTCGCCCCGGGAAAGTGCATTGCCTCTCGGAATTCCACATCGGCGACATGGAATTTTAATGTCGTAGTCAGCCCAGATTGGACCTGGAGAATATCATGGTGAATCCAGTACATTCTCCTTACATCCCGTATACCCCTAAGTCTCTTATGGACCTCAATCTTGGTGGCTTCCTTCGGAGGGCCATACCAGCTGTGAATCTTCTGTCGACGGCGTTCTAGTGCTTTGCTTTTGGAAGGCCTCCGGACAACTTGTGTTGGGGCTGAAGTCGAGGGCGACTCTGAACCTAACATGGGGGATGACGCCGACATGGGTTCTACAACAGAAACAGGAGGGACAAAAAGAGGGTCAGAAGAATTTGAATCAGAAGATTTAGTTGAATTATTAGAAGAATTAAAACTAGAAGTTCCAGACGAAGAACAGATTAACAAGGGGGCAAGAGGACGCAAGGTGGACGTTACAACATTGTCACTATCCTCAGATGACTCATCATAATCATGTTTACCCATTCCATACCTTAAGGGTATGGGGGCAACAGATTTAGAAAATGGAGCCCCGGTGAAGGGGATGAGTTGGGGATTTTCAGGAATGATCTCCCCAAAGGCTTCAAATAAAGGTTCTTGGTCAGAACCAGAACCAGAAACTGAAGGGGGAGTGGGAATGTGATGATCACTACCATTGCACGGTTCAGGCCCAGAGGGGGAACCAATGAAATAACCTACTTCCCCAGAAAGGCTTTCTTTTGGGGGAAAGTTAGAAGGCCTCTTAGGAGTAGACATTTCTTAAAAGATCAAAAAGGAAAGAAAACAGATAGAAAAAGCGAATGGGAAATGAAGAAGGTACCTGGAAATGGTGAAGGAGAAAGACCAAGGAAAGCTGGAAGACAACAAGATGGAGTTGACAGCAAGAAAAGCAAGAAGAAAGCTTTCACGCAAAAAAGAAACTTGAGAGCAGAGAAGAGTTTTTTAGGTTAAGAAAGGGAGTACTTATAGAGAGAGAAAGGGGAGATGAAACGTGGAGAAGAAGTGACGGCGTGGGGCGCAATTAAGGCACACAGATCTGACGTCACTAAATGATGATGGGCGCGGCCCACGAAGGGTCAGGGCCAATACCACAGAGACACGTGCCAAAACCTAAACTGACAAACATAATTCAAAACAGCAACGACTTGGGAGGACTTTATGTCACCAAGACAGGTCGAAGTCATAAGTCAACGGCATGCCGAACGACATGCCGAAGACTTGGGGGCAACTGTTATAGACCTAACCCGCGAGAAGGACACGTGCAGGCCTCACGTGGGTGGCCCAAGCCGTCGGTCCCATGTCGTGCGCACACGACATGGGCGTCCGACTTAAGGCTCAAGGGATATCACCCCCACGTGAGGACCGCTACAGATTCGTACCTACCGCCGCAATTCACGGAAGTATGACAGTGACAGGTTTGACTTTGGTGACCCTGTTTACACTATAAATACCTGTGATTAATCTTCATTTGGTATGCTTATCACAACTCTAGATCTGAGAATTAATTCATGTGACACACAACTGACTTGATTGTCGGAGTGCTTGCAGGTACCCCTCACCTCCAGGTGAGTGGCCAGAAATATCCAACCACCGTACCGGAGACCAGATAGGAGGCCAGATCCGCCATGCCAAGTGCATGATGGAACAAAGCTAAAAACTGAAATCTAAAAGATAATAAGCTAATTAATATAATTAAAAATATTTAGCAAAATTAAAAGTTAAAGTAGTTGATAAATATAACATGACATAAAATAAAAAAAAGTAAGAGAATGTTAATTAATGAATAAGGAATATTGAAAAGAAAAAAAATGCAAAAAGCTGAAATCATTGAATGCTTATCAAAGTAGTGTTCAAAAAACGTTAATAAATACCAAAATAATCTAGCTTTTTAGAATTTTAGGTAGCGTTTAATAACGGTACAGAACAAAATGAAACGGGATGGTACAGAATGGAACAGAACGAAATAGGTTATTGTGTTTGGTGACCATGAAACAGAACAGAACTCATATGTATTATTTTGTATTTAGTGCGGATTAAAATATAAAAAAAAATTATAATACATATAAAATTTTATTTACTTTATAGAAAGTATAAAATTAAAGAAAAAACAAAAAGTTTATGTTTTGAAATTTATTTTTTTAAAAATTATGAGTATAACTAAATAATAATTTTAAAATATAATAATTTTTTATTAATATTTTATGAAAAAATAAATTATTAAATACAAACTTCTCTCAATAAATATAATTATTAAATATATTTTTAAGAATAATTACTAAACATAAATGATGTTGAATATATTTTTATTATGTAATTTTTTTAAAAAAGAAAAATTTTTAAAAATATTTTTTGGTTGCAAAAAAAATAATATAAGGTTTAAAAAATTTAAATATATATTATTTTGTTAATAAAAAATGACTCTAAGAAAATAATGATAATTCTTTTGTGTTGTTCGGTTCTCTTTCGTTCCACCATTTTTCAATGAAACCAATTTGTCCCGTTCATTGGCCTTAGTGTCTTATTCCTCTTGACTGATACACCAAACAGAAAACAGTACACAATGTCCTGTTTTAATCTATTCAAACACGTCTGCCAAACGTTACCTTAGAAAACAAAATTATAAGTATTTAACTAGTTAAAATACCTTTCAACCAAATGAATTGACTTATGAGACAGACCCTAAAATGGTTTTTCAAGTTTTCTTCTATTGCGACTGAAAAATAAAAAAGGATTACATGATGGAATTAAAAAAACTATATTTGTTCTATAATATTAATATAAACCATGTGTCATACTCTAAAAGTACTTTTTTGAGTTTGCAGAGTTTGAAGTTTGTTTAGTTAGATTCAAAATTTAAATACTCATTGCAGTTGTCTTAAAAATTTCGTGCATGTGTGTTAAAATATTTAAAGTGTATTTAGTTTGTGGTTGGGAAATCTGAGAAGGAGTTTGAATGGAGAAAGAGTCTTGTTCTCCTTCTTCATTTTTGCCTCGAAACCCACGTAACGAGGATGAAACAGAATTCAAACGAAAAATCAAACACGTACTTAATTGAAAAATGAACAATTGATTGAATTAAGAGTCACCTTCCTCATGGACAAAATAGAAGGGCAGTTTGTTTACATTTTTACTTAAAAAAAAAATTAAAGAAATAAGAATCACCTAATCTTACCAAATCTACGTTAAGATTCAAATTACTGTCAATAAAAGTACTTCTAAGCAAATAATACCCCGAATATTTGTATGAGCAAGGCCATAAGGATTAGTAGTCAAGAATGTGGTGCTAAGGTGTTATAATTTGAATTCGCTCTTCCGAATGGTCATACTTGTTAATCTTTAGTTCGCCTTATTCAACAATTGAAAGGAAATTATACAACAATTAACCATAAGTAGAACTTTATGAAATACTTCATTATTATTATCATTATCATGACTTAAAAAGTGACTCACAAATCCGATTAACTATTTTCCTCGGGCTACATGTTTTCTCATGGCCTGCGCTTAGGAGAAAAAAATTTCCCCCTTAATTCTATAATATGGGATGCCTAAAGCTAATTGTGGATAATATTATTGAATTATTGAAGGAGACACTAATTTCACTAGTTAAATGCACAAATGTCAAAAAGTCATCTTACTCTACTGCTCATCATATTTGATAATAGCGTGAAATATATAATCGCTTTACCTACTCAACCCAACTCCCCCACCAAAACATACAAGCATTTATTAATAATTAATAATTTTGAACTAAAGCTAAAAGGAATGTCAAAGAAATTCATCATCACCCTGCAGCTACTGCCATTCTTTGTCGATCTAACACCTGTTTCAAGGTTTTGAAAAGGCTGGCTTGCCGAGGCCAGGTATCTGCAAAATAATTTTACTAGGAATTATATGATCCAAACATTGATAGTGCAGATGCAGTAATTAAATAAAATTAAACCTGAATCTGAACTATCTACTTAAATGTCAAGCATATGATAAAAGGAATTTCAATTTTTCTTTTTGGAAAAGCAATTAATTTTAATTTTGAAATTCCACCTAAATGATTTACTCAGCGCAGAGCAGCTTTTATAGTTGAACTCGTGGGTATTTTATTGAGAAACATGGATATGGATATAAGAGTATTATCACTGAGAGTGATTCACGGGCTTCCATTTCCTCGTGTTTCCATTTGAATCCTATAGCCATTAGTCAATTTGGTTTGTGTTTCCATTTCTTGTTTCTATTTAATTTTTCATTTCGTTTCCCATTTTCAGGAATTGTATAATAAAAACTGAAAATTGACCGGAAATAGCGTTTCAAGTCAATTCCAGTTTTGGAATATATTTCCAGACATTTTCAATTTTTGTTTCAGATCGTTTTCAATTTCTCTGGTATAAATTTCAGAAAACACGGAACAAAATTAAAATAAAGAATGAAAATAGAAAAATAAAAAATACAAACCGAACAGTCCTACAGTTTTTTTTCTCTCTCTTTGCCCACGATAACTTATCCCCTCCCACCCAAAAGAAAAACCTCTATTGCCCACTCAGTTGAGGTTGATGCTCCCAAATGAAGTAATTCATCTAGGATAGAGGAACTCTGCCTGACACAAAAACGGTGTCACAATATTCTCATCATAAGGGCAAAACACTCGTACATGCTACAATATTATTAGTACCATCTCCAGGAAAGTTGCAAACAACACCGATAACGGTAAGAGGATCAGCAAAATACATACCTCAACTCCATTGGGGCCTATCCGGTTACGAGAAATAAAGTTCACAATCAGAGTTGCAAATTCATCTGGTACATCCTCCTGAATATATTAAGGCTAGAAGCTGTTAGATTACAAATTAGAGAATGAAAACCAGAAAACAAGATGAATGCAGCAAGAGACATGGCTAGTCCAAACCTGAATAGCATGCCCTGTGTGTCTGACAACTACCATCTGAAACTTCCCTTGCATTTGTCCAATTGTGAGGGATCTGATACGGAGACATTGCCATGAAAATGTCAGAATTCCATTTGAACAACTAATTTTTCTCACAACTTCAAGAGAAAGAACAAGAGAAACAGAATAACACAAAAATCAATACAATGCTTATTTATACTGATATATTCATGTAAAAAGTTCATACTACCTATCTCAATTATGAATTACAACCTTCATGTTAAAATAATATACAAAAATTCTTCTTATTCATCTAAAACAGATAAAGTAAGTTACATTCTACATGTTGGTGTATGCCGGGATGATGCTAAGGGTGACCTAAATTATATTTCAATAAAAAATACGTAAATCATATTAGCTTATTGCTATTAATTTCAATATGAAATAAGGATTTTTCCTTAGAAATGCTACTTATATATACTACAACGAATGAACAGAAAGAAAAGGAAGAATCAGAATGCGGGACATAACCTTTCTGATGGTACTAGTACATGACAACCAATCAACCAAGAAATACTTACACCTCATTCCTTCGTTGATCTATTCTAAAAAATATCTTGAAAGATTTTTAGGCAGTTATCAATTACAAGATTATGCATTCTAATTTTATCTATAAATGAAAAAGATATAAAATTTAACTCAACTCTGATCACAATCTGCTCTACTATTTGGACTATCCAGTTATCATCAACACTGTCACTTATTAAGATTAAATATAAAATCAAAATACATTTTGCATGATTGCTTAATATGAATCTGCTAGCCTATTGAATTTGACAAACTAAATGAGGAAAATGTTTCACTAAAAAAACGAGCAAGAATCAGGATACCACCAAAAACTAAAATAATTCAAAGGAGGTGACCTGTCCAATCTATCTGTTCCTGCTAATAACAACAGCTTTGGAACAGGACATGACAAAAATGTATCTGAGAGGCCTTCATACCTGTGACAACAAACATAACTGTTCAATGGGATGATAAAGATGACATAGAAGTTAGTATCAATTTGATGACAAATTTAGCCCAGCTCTATCTGTTTAGAATCAAGTTATCATATTTTACACAAGAAGGAAGTTTATCAGCATATCATTTGTAACCCAAAAGAAAAAGAGGGGGGCTGGGGGGGGGGGGGGGGGTGGAGATTTTGTGGAAAAGGAGCCAATAGTCTTTGTTTTATGTGATGCTTTCAGTGTTACATACTTACGTGCCTCTTTAAAGACCCATAGCCAAACTGCCAAAGTAAAAATAAATGCAATATGAAGCAAGTAGCCAATAACAATCCAAGAGAACCCACCAGCAGTACAGATGTAAGATTCAAACAACACATCCTGGATTTATACACAGGTTTGCCAGCAACTGGTTTTATTTATAGCATTGGTTAACTACTAAGAGTAGTAGTACATAAAAACCGAGATAAAACATACCATCCTTTCCAATATTGCTCAGTCTTTTCCAGCTCAGTTCGGTAAACATAACTGCAGCGTAAAATCAAGACCATGTCAATCAAGCAAATTACTAAGAATCAAAACCCATGAAATAAGCTTGTTTGGATTGGATAAAGGAACAAAACTATATTTTGGTTTATTCTACTGGATGTTGTGAAAAGCTAAGACAGAGTTACTTACCAGTTCTTTGAATCATCATACTTTAATGTGGAAGGAATAGATACACGACCAGAATCAATATTTCTTAAAGAACCAGCCCTGACACTCCATTCAATCTGGACACAAGCAATATCATCTCAAGTCAAAATTCACCAGCACAAATCAAACAACATCCTAGACCTTTTCATCATAGAGCTTACCATCAAACACTGCATTATGTAGGTTTATTAATGCAACCAAATGACATGCAATAATTGCCTGTCCAACAAATTCACAGTTTGATATGTTCCTTAACTATGGGATACCATTGGCTAGAGAATGGCAGAGGCAGATCAAATATAATAAGGGAAAACCATTTGTCATGCACTAATGCTATGCTATATGCCAGCAAACTTATCCTACAGCTTAAAATAGCCAAAAGTGCTTCTTCTTTGTTTCTATATAACCTTTTTCCAAATTTAACACCTTCCCTCGATCGAAGAAATATCCAACTACTCTTTGGTTGTTGCCTCTAGGGATGAGGTCCCTACTGCAAGCACCTTGTGTCCTCATACCTTTCTGGTAAATTAGTTCTCTCAGTTTAAAAGCTCACAGTTCAGAGCAACCTGCCCTCTTATATCATTGAAATTTAATGATCAGGACTTTTGTCATGATCATTAAACAAAAAGTTTTAGAATTTCCAAATATCAATTTCCAGGACACTTTTAAAACAGGACCCAATATTCAAGACATACATGATATATTAGGATGACATACAAAAATAAATATTTAAAAAATGCCCAACAAACGACAGCAGAAGTTGAGAAAATAAATAAGATCCGGAGGAAAAGCAGTTGTCTCAACCGGATAACAAAAAACTTGAAACTCAAATGAAAGAAGGTAAGACTCAACTTACAGCTTTTTCAATGCTTGAAAAATGTTGCATCCTATTTGATAGGATTTTCTGCATATGAATTAGTGAAGCCATTGCTGTTCCCTGAAATTCATGTGACACTGACAATCAACATTTCAGCGTCAATTATGAGTGAGCTGACACGGGAAGCAATAAGGAAGTTGACTCATGAAACCAACCTCTACAACATCCACAACAACCAACCCAGCCAAGGTTGACAACGATCTCCTTGCAGCAACATGCACAGCAATCGACCCTCCCATGCTTTGATGATAAAGCAAATTTTTATCAATGAAAGTTAATATTACACACCAGAGTCAAATATAATTTATATCAGAGTAGTGAGAATCTAGTCAAGTTGGGTCACCAAATATTTCTATAGTAATATGATTCATTAAGAAAGGAAATAGAAGTGAAAAATAGAGGGAAAATGTTGTAAACACAGATAAAATAAAAAGACATACAAATATCGGCTAGAGCAAACACAAATGTGGAAACAGATCGGCTTTGCTTTTCATTTATACATCATATCCCCGAGTTGAAACTTGAAACCAAGTTCACCAAATACATACAACAAAATCAAAACACCTCCATAGCCATGCCTTACACTTTTACAGCAAATGCATTATGCTAATGGACAAAATGCGAAATGATTGAAAAATGATAAAACTAGACAAATGGAGTGAAGCTGTGGTGATAAGGCAGGTAAAAAATATTTGTTGGGGGATGCATTAGAGAAATAGAATATAATGTTTTTCTTTTGTCAACTTAGTCCATTCTTCTTATTACCCCTCCTTTGCCAAATCTTTGAGCACCAAGAACCAAATTGTCTTTCCTTTTGTTAAAACTTCGAAGGAAAACTGAAGAATCATTACAACCCAAAAATATAAACAAAAGCAACCTGGAATCGATGGTACATAACATTAAACATTTGCAGCACAAAATATAATTCAAAGACATAGATTTTTCTCCCCCTTCATTAATATGGAAAAAAATGACTCCAACTTTTGAAAGGTTAACAAGAGTTATACCATATTCTTATCCAATGAAGGTAGCCTAGCAGAATCAAATCTGTGTGGATATATTATATAAGTTTTTCTTCACATTTAATTTAGAGAAGAAAACAACATTACTTAAAGAGACCAGCATGCTTAACAAAGATAAAACCCCGCAAGGCTATATAATTCTTAAATTTGGGTTTGGCCTAACCCATTCCCAAAAGCTAGCTCATAGGAGAAAGATTGCCACACTACTTATATACTCTATAGTGTCATATCTCTAGTCAATGTGGGACTTTCAACACACCCCCTCACGCCCAAGACTGGACAATATGGGACTTTCAACATACCCCTCATGGGTTGCCCACTAACAGATCTAGGATAGACTCAGATACCATCTTAATTTGGGTTTGGGCCTAACTCACTCCCAAAAGCTAGCTTATAGGAGAAGGATTGCCATACCACTTATATTCTGTGGCCATATCTCTAGTCAATATGGGACTTTCAACAATAATATCATAAAACTAAACAAATAATTTACTAAAGGCATCATTACCTGTGACCAACGAGAATAATTGCTGGAGGAGAATCTCCATACAATTTCTTTATAACAGCCAATACATCATTGCACATAGTCTGCACAAAAAGATTATCATCCTCACAAGCACACAAACAGTATGACAAAAACTACCAAGCACACTCTTTATGTTATTAATATAATTCCATTTTTTCAGATGAAAAAAAAAAAAAACTACCAAGCGGAACATGGTACACATCTTCATACAGCAATGTTCAGTTTAATTTGTTATTACTTTGTACCTCAACAGATAAGTCAAGATCATTATCTGTCGATGATTTCCCATGACCTCTCAAGTCCATTGCAACAACCCTAGCTTTCTCCTTAATTTTACTTGCAGCCATGGCAAATGAAAGCCTGTAATAAAAATAAGGTGAAGGCTTTCATCAAACTGCAAACTATGCAACAATTATTGAAACTATTTGTGATTGTGCATGAATAACCATGAGTATATCATGCACCCATGTTCAGGGTGCAATATGCAAACTCAACAATTAAAAATAGTATGCATTATCTATAAACAAAATGTTGTCTCAATTCATGTGCCTTGACCTCTAAAGACTTAGGCATAAAATAATAGTACTCCACAACTTTCTACCGAACTCAGAAAAGCATAATTCCTATAATTTTATTCACTAATCTCATGAGGCAGACTCAATCTACAAGTCTATACTCTATAGATCAAATGCCTGACTTTTCTCCACGGTTTTGAACTTTCGTTTTTATTGTTACATTTCAAATTTTAATATGTATATATAGGCAAGTACTGATTACACTGTGTCCCCTCCATTGCTCAGCAAAGTCCAAAACATCACCAGTGCCCATGTATTGATGATTGAACAAGCGCATTTTGATACTCATACCCATCTGTGCAGGGCTATGCACCAAATTACCTATTCAATGAGACTTAGACAATGTATTCTCAGAACAATGTGAGAATAATTAGTTTGTGTTCGAGATTAAAACATTTGAACTAACATCATAAATCAAAATAAAGGTAGTAAACCAACAAATTACCACACCCCACTGTAAATGGTTTCAAGTGTATATTAATTTTTGAGGCAAGTAATCCCGTTCCCATAATACTTCATGGACCATGAAGTAGAAATTAAGAGATAAATTAATGAATAAAAGATACAATAAATAGGCAATAAGCATACCCAGAATAACCACCACCGTGTAAACAGAAAACAACGGGTCCCTCAGTTCCAGCCGTGTAAACATGAAAGACCTGAATAGATTGGAAAATTAAATTAGCTCGAAGAAGAAACATTAAAATTTGAAAAAGAAAAAAAAAAGTAACAAAAACTCGCAGGGAGATAGGGATTCCAATTTTGCAGAAAAAACTAACATCATTTGACTCCGGAATCGCAACATCGTCCTGTTTGTCAAAATACACGGACCAATTAACGGGCGCGTATATTTCTGAAGAACTCCTGGAATAATTAACAGTCAAAGCGAATGAGAAAAACGATCATATACGCAAATTACGCAATCATGAACATGCAGATGCAGGTGAAGGCGTCGGTAGCTGGTGAGGACCGAAAACGACGTTGCACGCGTAAGAAGGAGAAGATCGCAGAAGCTTACTTAGTTGACCGGCGATGAGGAACGCGTCGAGAATGCTTTTGAGAAGATTCTTCAGTGGCATCTTCGGGAAGCGAAGCCATGTGAGAGGCATCCATAGCGCTTCTCTTTCTGTTACTCTCTCGATCTCGAAAGTTCAGAGTTCAGAGTGTTGCAGAATGTGAAATAGAACCGGAACCATAACTAGGACCCGTAACGCTTACGGTTTAACTTTACTTCTAGCATCCAACTTCTAGTTTTTATTTTTATTGAGTGCATTTGTCTATTGTCTATTTGTAATTGTAATTGTAATAAGCATTGGTACTAGTGTAGCTTGGCTTGTATAAAGCAAGGAGTTTTATTTTTATTTGTGATATTTTGATTTGATATAAATAGCATTTTGAAGTTTAATTGGAGTTTAAATATGATTAGTCTTCTATTTATTTTAGAATAAGTCGGCGGCTCATATAAAACGTCAATTTATCAATGTAAAAATAAAATATACTAAAAACTGAATTATAAATATAATAAAATTTAATCTAAAAGTTTTATTACAAAATCAATTAAGCTGATTTTCATATCTCCGCCCACGTAAAATTTAATTAAAATATTTTATTAAAAAGATCATTCGAAGCATGATTTTCATTATTTCACCCACAAATGTGTTAGAGTAATTCAACCTCTCTCTAGTTCCATCAATCCTCTGCAAAATCTAATTTATATTTTTTTTACACTTATTATTTGTCTATAACTCTATATCATAAATCTCACAATCTGTTGGGGAGAAGTGTTCAATTATCACTAATTAAAATTATTAGTTGTTAATTATTAATTATATCATTGCTTAAGTCTTGGTAAAAAAAATAGGGTAAAATAGTAGGACGCCTAGTAGAGTTTGTTCGTTGTGATAGGAGGACGCCCTTGAAGCGCATGAGGGAGGGTGTTCTCAAAATCCCCCGGTTTGACAAGGTCGCTCTTTTGTTTGTACGCTCTAGAAACACGTTCTATACGCCATCTTTGTAAAAACACTCTCACTAGCTAATATTTTACATCTCTGCAGTGTTCTTATATCTCCAAACAATCACCAGGACTATATATATATATATATAGCCCTAAAGAGAGAGAGAAAGGGGGGGACAACAATTGAACCCTAGCCACCACCATCACTTCTTCCTCTTTCTTCTTCCTCCTCCACTCTCTTCACTGATGCCCACACCTTGTAAGTCTACGAATCCATATCTGAAATCCCTATGCTACAACAATTGGCGCCGTTGCCGGGGAGGTGTGCGCGAGTGTGATTGGAAAAGAGTGAGGAAAAGAGATATGTGGAGAGCAAAACCAGAGTGTAGAAGAGAAAGGAGAGACTCATTTTCACTCAAGCACTGTTCAGAAATGTGGCTCTAGATTATTATTTAACCGTTGGATTGAGCTGAAAATTTTACAGAAGCCTTAAGACATTCAGAGTTTCATTCTGATTGGTCGGATCATCGATTCGAGATCTGAGGAAGGAGAAATCAAGTTCGAATTGAAGACAACAAGAATCACGTTTTTCATTGCGCAGGTTTTTTAGATTCGCTCTAGAAAATTGTTTAACCGTTAGATCGAGCTAAAATTTTGTCAGTAGATCCTAGGCATCATGTTCTTCATATTCAATGGTCAGATTGTTGATTCAAGCTTTCTAGACAGAAAAATCGAGGGTGAACAGCAGCTCTATTTTTTGAGCAACAACCCTGTTTCATTGAAATGTTTGCTTTTCTATCCACCTTCCTCTATTCACGCAGCGCCCTTCAGAGGTGAAGGTTCATATGCTGTTCATGGTTGCACATACAGGGCAGTATCATTTTCCTTTTTATTTTCTTTTTATTTTATTTTGTTTTATTTTTATTATTATTATTATTACTATTATTTTTGCTCCATGTTTTTTTGTTAATTTAAATTATCATGTGTTACTTGAACCCCAATTCATTATATGCACATGGCCCCTAAATCATTGAAGTAATATGCATGTGTTGTGTGTGATAGCTGGCAACTAATCAAGCAATGTAGTAATGTAAGAAAAAATTAAGACAAATGTTAGTTTGTGAAAAGAAAAGACATGGGTAGATACTAGAAAGGGACAACACCTTTGTGAAGCTAATAACTTTAAGTCCAAACCTATAAAGTCACATCTTTTTTATGTTTTGTCATAATTTGTGTTGATGACTTGTTTGATGAGGACAACTCACATTTTCTATCAGAGCACACTTCCTATCATAGCGCACTTCCATCGGAGCGCACTTCCGTTGGAGCGTACTTCCGTTGGAGCGCACTTCCTATCATAGCGCACTTCTTGTCATAGCGCACTTCCGTCGGAGCGTACTCCCGTCAGAGTGCATTTCCCGTCAGAGTGCACTTCCTTAGTTGTAAATCTGAAAGGCTCGCTCAAGTATTCAGAACGCTCGTAATTACCCAACACTCAGCATACTTCAGCTCATAGGTATCTCATGATTCCTAGTCTGCATTTTTCCCTAAAAGACATTAAATACATACATTTTCTAATTATTTTACGGCTTAAAGTTTATTGATTGCTTAATTCTTTTCACGATTAAAATACGTATCGACTTTACTAAAACAAATAATAACTGAATAACAGTAAAATAGTAATAATAGTAATAATTGTTATTTGTAACTTAATATTTCTTCACCTACACCATATTCAATATCATTTTTTTTATTAATTAACGCAAACACAAGGACGCGTTGCTGTTTATTTCCCTTTCTATTCCAAATAACTTTTCATATGTGATCATTTCAAATTGATGGTGTTACTTATGCTTTATTCTTATAAATAGCTAAAATGTGTTTGCCTCATTATATATAAATGTTTGCATACATTGCTCTATCAAACCAATTAATCATTGCTATCATCCACAAAATAACAATTTGCAAAGACAATTATTCCATTTGTAAATTAGTCATTACATGACAAGTATATCCAGCAAGGACGCTAGAAACATGTAACGTTATGATATTACACAAACAAGATATTACACAAATAAGTTCTCACATAGTTTTTCTCATTTACTTTCAATACTCCACAAGGACAAAATTACCCTTGTGCACGACACAATATATATAACCTTGCTGGAACAAATGAGACACGAATGTAATCGTTAATCTCATGCCAACTGGATGGGCTAGCTCACCCTCCAAGTTGTAAATGGCAGGTCGAATAAGAACAAAAAAATTTTCCTTGCCGGCTGATACACGAAACTTGTAACGGAAAGCACTAACAGAATTGTGCTATTTCCGTGCCAACTGGGATGATATTACCCAGGGAAGCAAACAATGGCAGCTCCTATTGGAGCTAAGTTTCCAATAAAAGTTTACACATCTTACAAATGGAAACGTGAGATAATAGCAATGATCATTAAAAGAGAAGAAGCACGAGTCAATTTATTGTAATATACATGTGCCCATAGGAAAGAAAGATGTAAAACAAGGGTGTGATGTATATATGTGCCGCTCTTTATATATATATATATATGTGTATTTTGAATCACATATATATAAAGAAGGGGGCTATACTACTAGAGGGTTTGGAATGATTGCCTGAGATGCTAATTTCAAGACTAGAGTAATATGGTTGTGAAAATGGTATTGAGTTCGATAAGTACTACACGGGGACAAAAGGCCGTACCTAAGCAAGTGGTAAGGTGAAAGGTGGTGTTGTATTAAATTCAAAACCCGTTCATAAATTTTATCCACAACGTTCATGCATCATTCATTACATCTATCACATTCATACATAACATTTACTAAGATAAATTATTTATCCAAATAGATACTTGATATCACTGAGAGCGGAATTTTGCAATTTCTAATCCAAAGCGCTCATGAAATGCTTAAGAGCGCATGAATAGAAGGACATAAGCACTCGAAACCACAAATAGGGGGCTGTAAAAATAATGTACTGGCATCATGAAGAGTGTATCGCACAAATTAAATCATAAATGCTCCCAACCACAAAACAGAAGTCTCCCCTATTTTTCACGAATATATTTTGGAGCGCAAATTATTATTTGCCTATTGTCTAATGTTATACTTACTTATTATAATCTTGATTATGAATTATTTGCAATACTGTTATGTCTCTACTAACAAAGTCCCTTATAGCATGAAGGAGTAAATAATAGAGCCTCAAGTCGTCATAAGTAAAATAGAAAATGCCTCACAAATAAGTTTATGCACTTAAGGAAGAAATACTTCTTCCTTAAGTGCAGGGGGCTATTGTTGGGGAGAAGTGTTCAATTATCACTAATTAAAATTATTAGTTGTTAATTATTAATTATATCATTGCTCAAGTCTTGGTAAAAAATAGGGTAAAATAGTAGGACGCCTAGTAGAGTTTGGTCGCTGTGATAGGAGGACGCCCTTGAAGCGCATGAGGGAGGGTGCTCTCGAAATTCCCCGGTTTGACAAGGTCGCTCTTTTGTTCGTACGCTCTAGAAACACGTTCTATACGCTATCTTTATAAAAACACTCTTACCAGCTAATATTTTACACCTCTGGAGCGTTCTTATATCTCCAAAAAATCAATAGGACTATATATATATATATATATATATATATATATATATATATCCCTAAAGAGTGAGAAAAAGAGGGGGACAACAATTGAACCCTAGCCACTACCATCATTTCTTCCTCCTTCTTCCTCCTCCTCCACTCTCTTCACCGATGCCCACACCTAGTAAGTCTACAAATCCATATCCGAAATCCCTGTGCTACAACACAATCCTTTTCCTTTTTTATCATTAACGTGAATCAAATCCAATTTCATTCAAGTCGAATTGTCGCAGCACAACCTCATTTTCATTGCATTTATTTTGGTGCTTATAAAAAAACAAAAAGAAAGAAACTTGTTCAGCGAAGAGATTAGTATCATTAGGGGTGGCAAAACGGGCCAGCCCGGCCCGTTTGGCCTGCGGCCCGCCTATCCCGCCAAAAAGCAGAGCGAGGCATTACAGGCCCGTTTTGCTAGCCCGGCCCGTCACTTTAAAAATAGGCGGGCTACGGGCCGGTCCGCTAGCCCGCCGTACTAATTAAAAATCAATTAAAAAAACTTAAATTTTTCTTTTTTTTTATTGATTTTTGCTTTTTGCACCATACAAAAAATTGATTTTCTATTATTTTTAACTATGGGCCTAACTTTTTTAATGTTTTTTTGTTTGATATAGACATTTTTTGTTTGGCCCTATCAATTTTTTTTATAAAAGAACTCTTACCCTCGACTTTTTACAAAAAAAAAAAAGAGTCACTAGCCCGGCGGGCCACCTTTGTAGCCCGGCGGGATAGGCAGGGCGGGCTGCATAAGTGGGCGGGCCAAAATTTCTAGCCTAGCTTGCTTATTTCTGGCGGGCCAGCAGGTCGGGCCAATTTTGACATCCCTAAGTATCATAGTGCCTTTCACTTTCTTAATCACGTTACGGAGACCCACCATAGTTTAGAGGGATTCATCCGGTAGTTATTATTCGAACCCCATCGCCATCAATAATGTGAGCCCGAAGCCCCAGAACCTTTTTTGTTGGGTCTTCTTCTATCCGCGCTTTTTTATGTGTGTCGATTTCGCTAGTTGTGAGAGACGAGGAGAGTGTCAAGGAATGGTTGGGACTGATTATTAGAGATGAACATTCAACGAAGAATTAAATTAGGGCCGACAAATTGGAAATTTCTTGTACGAGGTTTTGAGAGGAAAATCATGGACAATTATATTGATTTTCTTCTAAATCTTTTAATTAAGTTTTATTATTTGCAAAGGATTGACAGACATATGAGAAAAAATATGAAAAGCAAATTGATTTTTTTTGTAATAAAATCTTTTAATCAACTTTTTTTATTTTTATTATTCAATTTTTAGTAGGTTTTGTTTTTGTTCATTGACGAGGTGGCGTTTTATTATGAGCCGTCGACCTATTCTATAATCAATCGACAACCCATTGTATTTAAATTGAAATAATTTATATATATATATATATATATATATATTTGTTTTCACTACCTTCTTAAAATAACTTATTAGAATAAGTTATTTTTAATTTATTTAAATAAATTTATAATTTTATTTATAAATAAGCTCTAACTAAATACTAAGAGACTATTATATGAGTTATATTTTCAAACACACCCATAATATAATAATTATTACTAATTAATTTTTTTATAATATTTAGAACCTTTAAATAAACCATTACAATTTTTGCTAATTTTTTTACTTATTGTTATGGACCTAACCCGCAGGAGAGGCACGTGCAAGTCCCCACGTGGGTGGCTTAAGCCGTCGGTGCCATGTCGTGTTCACCACGACATGGGCACCCGACTTGGAGCTTGACGAGTATCACCCCCACGTGGAATCAGTTATAGATCCGTACTTACCGCCGCAATTCACAGAAGTGTGACACTGACAGGTTTGACTTTAGTAGCCTTATAAGTTCTATAAATACCTGTGATCCAACTCCATTTGGTACGTATTCATTACTATCTGATATCTGAGGTTCTCACACTGTAAGACCTTACTGACTTGACCGTCGGAGTGCTTGCAGGTACCCTCCTCACCGCCAGGTGAGTGGCCAAAGGACTCAAACCACTGCACCGGAGGCCGGACTGGAGGTCATGACCGCCATGCTCTAAGTATGACGGATCATTGGTGCCGTCTGTGGGAAGATAAACTGTTCTTCTCCAATTAACTCATCTTATTTATCCTCCTTTTTTCTGGTTTTTCTAGTGTTCGCAGGAAAGAAGATTGTTGGAGTCAAGAAACGTTGCCTTTTCTTTCTGATATAATCATATCAACTTGTTATTATGGTGAATTCCGGACAATTAATTGGTGGAAAAGCGATTTTCAACCGATTAATCGGTGAAGTATGACTTTCCACCGATTAGCTGAACGGATAACAATTTTCTTGATATTTCTGTTATAATTACGATTTGATTCATGCATATTTGTGTGATTTCACCGATTATCTTCTTGCGTCCTGTTTTGCTGATGTTGTTGCATAATTGTTTAAACGTTATGGCAAGAGAATTTGTCACGTTTGCAGCAAGACAGGGAATATTCCACACTAACTGAAAGTTCAATTGTAGCAAGATGGTGAACACAAGAAGAAAGAGGGAACCTCTGCACATGCTGGAGATGTTCCTGGAGAGCAGCCCTCTGCGAATGGACCTTCTCCGCAGCAGTAGGAAGAAGCCAGAGCCACTGATCCGGCAATGTCGGAGCAGAGAATGGTGACTATTGAGGACAGCATGCACGACCTCAAAGAAATGATACAAAAACAAGCCGAAGAGATTGAAAGGATGAACAAAGAACGTGAAGCTTAGAAAAAACAGCAGATGGAATTCGAGGCAATCTTAGTCAATCTCGGTCTAGGGTAGCAACCCCATCAGCGACATGAGAATCCTCAGGAGGGGTAGAATCCCCAGGTGGCTTCTCCAACTCACTATGGAAATGGCTTAACAACGCCTGTTGGCGCGACATCCATCCCATGCTCTCCACGACAAACGCAAAACAGATAGGAAGTGGTGACTAACCCCTAAGCCGCTTGTGTGCACAACCGATGGGTTCAGTGTCTTCTTCATCAGAAATAGCGATTTCCTCTCGCTGCACCAAGCCAGAGGCTCCCAAAGCAGGATTGGAAGCAAATGCCTGTTTGCGAAGAACAATTTTTTGCTTCTGGGCGCCTTGAGTGTCTGCAGGAGCACCAGCAGCGGCATCTGCATGGGGGGGATAGGATTTGGGGAACCCCCGAGAGACTGAGCTCCATGATCAGTGAGTAGCTCACGAACCAAACTCTCAGCAACAGTCTCCTTCCTTGGCTTCTTAGTCATGGCCCCTTTTTTCTTCATTATTTGGGCATATCCAGACATGATAGCACCTGATAAGATAAAAACGACATAATGATTAGTAGTGAACAACGACATGAAAGATAGGAAAGAAGTAATAAAAAGATGAAGGCAACATTACCCAGCGTGTTTGCGTGACTTATACAGCGACTTCGAACAACGTCCTTGCATTTCACAAGGCCGTAGTTTTTTTTGAACTCGCGAAGCCCGACAATAATGGCGAGGTTCGAATCAAGCAACGAACGGTGGTCCGTTACATAGGATTCTTCCTCGCGTAAATAATGGCCAAAGGACCAATAAAGAGGGAACAATGGCGACATCAGGCCCTGTCCAGAAGGGGTAGTCCTCGCCAGTGTAGGAAACTTTAAAGTAAGAATCCTTGAAGGGTTGGAAGGAGTCGTCATAAGCCTTGAAAAAGGCGTGATCTTTCCTCTGGCGGAATGAGATGAAGCTAAAGTCGGTGAGATGGTAGGGCGCAAACAGATATAGGAATAGGTTGCTAGATAGCTCCCAGTTGTTGACCCAGCAAAAGATCTCGAAGGCGTTAATAAACCCCCAAGCATTTGGATGGAGATGAGAAGGGGCGACTTCTAGACGGTTGAGGATCTCGACCTGGAAATCACTGAAAGGAAAACGAAGCCGGATGTCACGGAAAAGACACTCATATAGCATGATGAAATCAGACGCATCCTTCCGAGGGCAGGACCCAATCCTCTCGTTGGGGTCAACGCGCTTAGCTTTGTACATGGCCATGGGGGCAGTAGGAATGTCCTCTTCCGGTGTAGCTCCGGGGAAATGCATGGCCTCCCTGAATGCGACTTCCGCAACATGAAATTTTAGTGTCGAAGTCAACGAGGAGGCGACTTGTAATATATCATCATTGATCCAGATTTGCCTCCTGACTTCCCGAATCCCCTGAAGTTTCTTGGGAATCGACAACTTCACAGCCTTTTTTGGGGTCCCATAAAGCTCGTGGATCAGCTGGCGCCGGCGTATCAGCTTCTTGCTCTTAGAAGCCTTGCAAGCAACCCCGGCGGGCTTGGAAATTGAAGGCGACTCTGAACCCGACATGGGGGAAGAAGCCGACATGGGTTCTACAATGGAAATAGGAGGAACATACAAAGGGTCAGAAGATGCAGAATCAGAGGATTCACTAGAATTATTAGAAGAAGTAAAACTAGAGGTTTCAGACGAGGTACAGATTAACAAGGGCACAGGAAGGCATAACTTAGATGTTATGGCATTATCACTACCCTCGAATGACTCATCGTACTCATATTTACAAGCCACATACCTTAAGGGTATGGGGGCAATAGATTGAGAAAAATGGGCCCCTGAGAAGGGGATAATCTGGGGAACACCGGGGATGAACTCCCCAGAAGCTTCAATAAAAGGTTCACCATTAGAACCAAAGGTTGAAGGGGGAGTGGGGATGTGGTGACCACTGCCATCACTGATTTCGGGTCCAGAAGGAGAGCAAACGAAATCCCCAACTTTCCCAGAAAGACTTTCTTTTGGGGGAAAATTAGTGGGTCTCTCAAGAGTCGACATTTTAAGGAAAGCAAAGAAGAAAGAAAGCACACAGAGAAAATAAACAGAGAATTTAGGGAGATACCTGGAGATGTTGAAGAAGAGAAGACTGAGGAGGGCTGGAAAACAGCAAAGGAAGGAAGGAGTTGACAGCGAAAGCAAGAGAGAATATGCACAGAAAAATTTTTCAGGTTAAGTGAGAGAATACTTATAGAAGGAGAAAGGGAAGACGAAGCGTGAAGCAGAAGTAACGGCCTAGGGTGCAGTTAATGCACGTAGGCCTGATGTGATTGAATAATGATGGGCGCGACCCACGAAGGGTCACGACCAATCCCACAAAGACACATGTCAAAGCAAAAACTAACGGGAGAATCCAAACGACAACGACTTGGAAGGGCTACATGTCGCCAAATCATGTCAATATCAGAAGTCAACAGCATGACTTACGACATACCATAGATTTGGGGGGCAACTGTTATGGACCTAACCCGCAGGAGAGGCACGTGCAGGTCCCATGTGGGTGGCTCAAGCCGTCGGTGCCATGTCATGTTCACCACGACATGGGCACCCGTAATTGGAGCTTAAGGAGTACCACCCCCACGTGGAATCAATTACAGATCCGTACTTACCGCCGCAATTCACGGAAGTGTGACAGTGACATGTTTGACTTTATTAGCCTTATAAGTTCTATAAATACCTGCGATCCAACTCCATTTGGTACGTATTCATTACTATCTAATATCTGAGGTTCTCACACTGTAAGACCTTACTGACTTGACTGTCGGAGTGCTTGCAGTACCCCTCACCGCCAGGTGAGTGGCCAGAGGACTCAAACCACCACACCCAAGGCCAGACTGGAGGTCATGACCGCCATACTCTAAGCATGACAGATCACTTATACTTTACTAGTTTTATGATGAAGGATTTAGATATTGAAATTTCAAAATAAAAAATGGTTAGAATGGAAACAAAATTGATTTACCCCAACAAAATGCAATATTATGAAAATAGTGTAATATTACAGAGATATCGTATGACTTTTTTTTTTCATTTTAAAACAGCTCATGGGTTATGTATTATTTTAGTTATATTTTTTAATAAAATTATTTATGTGATATTTTGATCATATAAGATAATCACCTGTAACAAAAGAATAGTTATTTATCTTAATAACTATATAAATAATTTGAAAAAATGTTGAATTTAAATTTACTATTAACAACTAAGAAATAAACTATCATACTTATGTTATTGTAGGGGTTGAATTTTTCTATTACGTTAACTTTTAAAAATTTTTTTTTATAACCACGAGTTTCTCTACTTTTAGGGTGAGACTAATCTAGTTCGTCCTGCGTGGCTGGTGCTGACTCTTAGGAATTTGGTATAGGTGAGATTCGAACACGGGACCTCCCGCTGTGCATCGTTCCTCCTATGAACTTAACGGGGCCTTACATCGATAAGTCAACCCTCGGGGTTAATTTTAAAGATTCATTTGTAAAGATAGTAGTAATATTTTTACTAGTTTAAATTATTTAACATTAAACATTTATATTTTTTTGGTATAACCACGAGTTTTTCCACTCTTATGATGAGACTAATCTCGTTCGCGCTACGTGACTGGCACTGGCCCCCGAAAATTTGACAATTAAACATTTGTTTTAATAGCAAAGAAATATTTATTTTAAATTATTTAGTATTTTTATGACAATTTTGTTTTCTAAAAAAATATGTAGCAACTCATTTAATTAAAAAATAAATTAAATTAATATAGTGAAAAAATAAGTTATTCTTTCTTTAGTAAGGAGTAAAATCAATTAATTCCACCCTATAGCTCGGTTGATTAAGACATGAGGACATGTGTGTGCACATATCAAACTTCAACCCCTTATCGTTATACTACTTTCCAATAAACCCAATAAAAAATAAAGTGAGTTATTCTTATATCTAGGTGTGGCAAAACGGGCTTGGTCTGTCGGGCCGACTCGCTAGCCCGTCTTAAATTGTCGGGGTGGGTTGTATATTACAGCCCGCTACCCCAACTTGGCCTGTCCCGCCTAGCCCCCAACCCGCGCGAGCTAACAACGGGACGGGCTAGCCTGCCGACCTATTTTTTATTTTTCTTATAAAATTACATCTTTTTATTTATGCATTGAGGGGTTAAAAATTCCAAAAAAATAAATACAATTAAAAATTACATTTTTTTAATGAAAACATTTTTTTAAAATAAAAACACTTATTTTTCTTAGAAAAACTCTCTTTTTCAAATAAATTTTTTTAAAAATTTTTTTACAGATCAAATAGATAGCGGACTAAACAGGCCGGACCGACCCGTTTTGTCACCCCTACTTATATTTTAACTTTTAGGATTTGATGACACGTGCATTAAAAATGAGTTATTGTCATAACCTCATAATTGTTAACCAAGTCAAACAAGTATCATTGATAATAAAGAGTTGTTTATTGATTTAGAGAAACTATAGAGACACATAACATGATTTAGCTTACATTCAAATTTTAAATATAATAAAAAATTGAATAATAATTATTAAATATTAATCTTAATAATTCAATTAAGATAAATCAATATAATTTAACTTATGTATGGCTTATTTAATAAGAATTTTTCATTTATTTATTAATTATATCCATAAAAATATATTTACTTTTCATCAAAAAAGTATTTCTTTTTCTAAAATTTATTATCTCTATCATTTTAATTTTTTTATTATCCACGGATATCAAAATAATTATGGAAATATAATTGAAACACAAGAATGGTAAGTCATTGTTCCCATTTTTCTATTTTAATCACATTAATAACACTTTACTCTAAGCCAAGCATCTTGCAACAAAGTTGAACAAGTAATAATATGAATTTTGAATATCCTACTAGTCCAACCGGTTCTACCGGATTCGTAGCCGTTCTAGTCAAGCCCATTAACCCTCAACGTCTAGAATTGGCATTGAAATCAATAAACTATTCAGAATCGTAGAACTGCGAACCGTAATGGATAAACTAGTATGTGCGGAATAAGATTGTTCCAAATAATGAACCACCAAGGTTGCATATTTTCTTTTCATCAATCTAAATAATTTAAACGAACAATGAACCACCAAGGTTGCTATATAAATCATTTATTGCTGAAACAATAAATCCACCAGTGGCCATACTGAGCTCAAAATAGAATATTAAAAACAACTAATTGTTTATAATAGTTGACACACAGCAACAAATAGAAAATAACAGATAATTTATAGAAATTCTACCAAAGAAAAAGGCAGAAAATTTGTAGACAAACCGAAACAGCTTGATTGAATGGTATCAATTCGCATAATAATTCAAACATAAAAATACGCACCTAATAATCATTCTATGAAAAACTAATACCATGTAATATAATAGACATAGTTATTTGTTTTTAAAATTCAAGTTAACAGCATATGAGACAAATTAAATCATATGAACCAATGTATGTAAACTCTAAATAAAGAGTGTTTTTAGCTGAGTATCCTTAGCTGCCAATTACAATGTTGATTTCCCTTAGCATTCATATCAAATTTGATCTTAATTAATGTAAAAGTAAAAAAATTAAACCTAAACACACACATACTACACTTGAATCCCCAATGCTAACCCATCTAACTAATCAAACCGGCAATTATATGAGCGTCATAGTGGCCCACTCGTGACTAGTGAGGCTTAGGCTTAGCACCCAATATTATGAACCAACAGGTATTACTCTTGCCTTCTATATCAGGTTTGGATGTTTGATCTTAAACTTAAATAACATAACAACACACAACACAGAGTTTCAAACATGCTTACTACTCACGAAATCTTAAAATCCTTCAGAAGAAGTTGAAACTTGGTTCATGATATGTTTGTGTAGTGCAATTGTGTCATACATTAATCCACTAATTAATGTAAGCTGTTGGAACTTTTGCTATACTGCCAGTAAAACATATAGCATCCATACTAACTATATATCAAATAAGAAACTGACAGCATTGTTGTATAATTCTTCTCTAAGTCAATGGTTTAACAAAACCATTACACGCTTAAACAATGAGACAGATGATTTTTCACCCATGGAGTTGAAAGTATTGAAGACTTGCCTTAGCCTAGTACAATATTGCACCATGTATTCCTGTATGCATGCAGTATTTAAAAAACGATGATAAAGCTCCCTTGATAATTGTACCAATTATTAGCAAATCAAAAACTTCTTATGAAAACTAAACTAATTATTGAAACCATAGACATCCATTATCTAAACAAACTAGTAAAATAAAAATAATTTTACTGTGATACTTAAAAAATACAACTTATTCTCTAACTAACTGGACCAATTATTTTAAAAACCTTTAAAGAAAACTAGCCCAATGAAAACATGGGCAGCTATTGTCAAAACACCCCAATAAATAATTTAACTATGATACTTCAAAATCACAACTTGCTCTATAAAGTCCCCAAACACCATAATATGGGATTTTGATCACATCTTCATGCTTTTAAATCATGCCATTATTACTTTAGGAGTATTGCACCACCCTAAAACTAATGGAATGGTTGGGGGTTGAATGCAGTAACAACGATAGTAATTTTGGTGTTAGCAAAAAGGTCTTGAACCCTTACTCAACCTTTTTTTAATCATTTCCGCTTAACTTGAGAAAGAGGCTAAATAATTATTACTGCAAGTTTGAAGAACCTGAATCACACTTCTTGTAAGATATATAAAATATAAGATGCAAATTTTCATGATGTTGTCTGTATATTTGAAGAACAAATAGGGGGAAATTGGAGCTTTCTAAACAAATTAAATGGAAATTTTACCTTCATTCCACCAATACAAAAAGATTACAATAGTGCACTCTTCACATTTATGCAATTATGCTTACATTTTTATGCTTTTAAACCATGCCAAGACAACCACGTTAATTTGAGCCTGCAAAAATAAATCCTAAGTCAAAAAAAAGTTTAATTGCCTTTGGTAAGTTCATCCTTAGAAATAAGACTATAAGTAGGAGTCATTGAACATAAGTTAAAGAAAAGGAAGCTAGCAAAGATAATTTTCAACATAACAAAATAATTTAACTAATGCTTGAGGCTCCACGGGATTTTGCATTTGTCAAATGTATCAACCACATTCATCTATAATTCAGTTTTTAACCTTCTAAGCAAACCTTCTGCTATTATTATTAGTACTAATACTAAAACAACTTTTTGGATAAACAAATCATGTGAGAAGTAATTTCTCCCCATCAAATCAAAACTTTCCCGTGTTTTCATTTTGCAAGATTGTACCAGCATTTTATTTAGGAGTCATGTATTCAGAATCATCAACATCAGCTCTCACACCTATCAAACTAGAGTTTCCCTCCAAAGCAGCTCTAGATGAACATTACCCTGCCCCTACCTTTGCAGCTTCTGTTCAGAAATTACCTCAGTCTCCCTTCAATACAAAAGGCCATGCCAATCCTCATCATCTTCAATTTCCCTCAAGCAGCGACACCATCTTTGGTTGTGCGGCTTCCTTTTCCATTTTCTTCAAACGACGCTAATTCTCGCACCTTCCTAGATGGCAAGAATAAGATGTGGATAAAGTAGTTACAAAAGTAGCAATGAAATGGTAATATTAACGAAAAGAGGCAAAAGAAGATTCAAGAAACGAAACAAACCTCAGCAGCAACATACTCAAGCATTGCAAAGAGGTTCACAGGAGCATCGACACAAAAACGGCCATCGTATTTCTTGCCCTTGATGTATCGATCGATTCTTCTAACGGGGAATTGAAGGCCAGATTTCATGAACAGATTTGGATGCCTTAGCTTGGTTGAACCATCGGCGGAACGCATTATTTGATCGTCGAAAGATTGCGAGAGGCGTTGCTGGGCAAGTGTTTATAGTCTTGTTGCAGATTGCGAGAGCTAACGAAATCGCCAGGGTTTCTTCTTCTTTAGCACTCAATCTCAGATTTGCTTTCTGGTTTGTGTGCATCAAGAAATAATTTGTAATGATAAGAGGAAACGGTGAGAGAAAAGAAAAATTAGTCTCAAAGGATGGAGAGAGAGAGAGAAATTAATTAATTGACGACATCGGAAAATATTGCCAAACACTTGATGCACTATCAAATTCTCTTGACGACATCGGAAATAAAAAAAGGCTAAGTACCTGGGGAATACACCAATTTAGTGGCTCAATAACTTGCTTTGGCCCTTTTTCCACAAATGCAAAAGCAAAAAATGAGATAGTATCTTGCTATAATACAATTTTTACATGAAGCTGCATGGTTACTACAATTTGAGAGGCAAAATTCCCGCTCAAATTTGCTTTCCACTTGTTCACTTTTATATTATTAAGATTAAAATTAAGATTAAGATTAAGATAAGATAAGATATGACTCAACATCGTTCCGCTTACGAGTGTGTAACATAATTTCTATCTCCTGTTTCTAATATTGTGCAACAACTAGTAATCTTATACTAAAGGTTATCTACATATTGTACTCTCCATAAACATTGTGAATGTGAATGAATTCATAGATTTTCCTATTTCCCTTATAAATTAGATTTGTGTGTGTGAACCGACTAATAAAAATAAAACTAAAAAATAGATAATTTTTTCACAATTGGGAACAAATAGATATTAACTCAAATACTAATGTTCATGACTTAAGGGTGAGGTCTCCTATTTTTCCAGAGTTTGAGCTTGGCGGAGTTAACGATGTCATCGTAAAAGGTAGAGTAGGTGTTCGGTGAATGATTTGTTTGTCATGAGCTAGGCCGTAGTTGTATGTAGGTATTTAAAGATATATAGTATTAAGTAACCTAATTTGTGTCTTATGGTGTGCCTTTATCAGTACGTTGAGAGTAATGTTAATAGTCTAAAAATTGTGTAAATTAAGCATTTATGAACTTGTAATAAAAGGATTATTCATTAAACTAGAACACTAATGCTACTTAAATAAACTTTGAAACAACATGCAATGAAAAATAAAAAAAATCATTGATGACATTTAACCACTTCGCTTTTTACAAATACCGTGGCTTCCTCCAGAAAAATCTTAACCCTCTCAATGACACATTTATATTTACATTCTCAACACGGGGTTAAATGTGATTTTGCCAAAATTTTAACGTAAATCGCTCTCCTAGTTAACCGGCTTTTATTCCTACCATTAATTACTATAACAATAAATCTATGATGACAAATACGGTCACCACTGGTGGTACTTAATTTTTAGGATGGACATTCCAAATATTTCGAGGGTTGGGTTAAATAGGCTGGACAACTAAATTATCATGGTTTTGATTTTGTACCAAAACTTTTCTAAAAGTGAGTGGATTTATTTTTATTGAATATTGCGCATTGATTTTAATAATAGTACCCATATGTGGAGGTTTGGAAAATATGTTGGCTTCATAAAGGGTGGTTCAAAAAAGTAAAAATACGGTGGAAATATCAATTACTATATGATCATCTTAAAAAACCCAAAAAAAAATTAAAGAGAAACAGTTGAGGCCCAAAAAGCCCAGAAGCCCGTGGCAGGTTGAGAGGATAATAGTCACCGGGAGGGTTTAGGCTTTTTAGCCCAGGGACGTGACTGTCGGGCGTAGGTCGTAACCCTAAAATCAGAACCACTGGGAGGAGTGACTCACAAAATATCTCTTCTTTTTCTCTCTCTCGATCGAGCTCGCGCTCCATTTCCCTCTGATAAATCACTTCCACCCAGCTCATGGCGGAGGAAGAAGTCGCGGCACCCGCCACCAGCCCCGTTCCCTCCGACAATAAGCGCAAGTTCGAAGATCTACACCCGGAACCCACCGAACAACCTCCTCTCGAATCTAATGCCAACTCCAACTCCGAAGCTGAGAACGCCGACGCGGCGGTTTCCGGCGAGGCCGATAACAAGCGTCCTCGCCTCGATGAACAGCCGAATAGCATCGGTACTCCCATGCATTCTTGCTACAATTTGTCGTATTAAATCCATTTTCATCACTTAATGGTATTGGTATGTAAATTCCTTATTGTTATAATTCTTAGACGCTCTTTGGAGTACTTTTCTGGTAAATACACACTTGATATGTTTGTTGTTGATGAATTCATCGTTCTTGTGTTGGAAATACTTTATCGTTCTAAATGACCAGTTTAATTTCGTTTCTTTGCAACTTTTATGCTATTTAACCAGTTCTTTGGTGCTTTGATTTGACAACTCTTGTTAAAAACTTTGCGTAATTGATGCTTTCTTTCTGGTTGTGACAGCCAATGGAAATGGGCATCAAGATGAGCAGGTTGCTGAGCCTGGAAAAGAAACAGGGGAAGGATCCACTTTGGAGAATGTTAATTCAGAGGACGGTCAGAGTGTATCCAAAGATGTTTCTGAGGATGCTCAGAATGTACCCAAAGATGTTCCAGAGGCAACCGCCACTGAGCAAAACTCTAGTGAAATTGGTGAGCCAGCTGATGCCAAAGAACAAGTTGGTGAGTTAGCTGATGCCAAAGAACCTCCTGTTGATGAATCTGGACAAGAAAATCCTGAGGAGCTGCCTAAAGAAACTCAAGAACCATCTAAGGATTCAACTGAGCAAGATGCTTCTTCTGGAGATAATCAACCTGATTCGGTTGATGTTGTGTCACATAATGCGGAGTTGCCTAATGATAAGGTGTTGATTTTGAAGCTGAGTTTTTGATGATTAAGTAGTGTTTCATTGCATCTAAGAATACTTGTGGTAGATTTTCTAAAAATTAGAACAGCATATTTTACGTATTTGTGTTTTCCTCTTGTTCTAATATATGGTGTACTTTGAAATTTTCTACTTGCTTTCAGCAAGATGCCTCTTATGGACAAAAGCAGCCTACATCTGGGGCTGAGATAACTTCGCGGAAAATTGAGGTTCCTAACAATAAGGTACTTTAAACCTCTTTGATGCATGTTATGTGGCTCAACTCTCAAGCATGTTGTATGTACATGTCTAATTTAGATTTTGTGGGTACAAGTACAACTGGACACGTGTCTTTGATGAAAACAATCACTTGAGACATTTGCTTCTTGTCATGGTTTGTAGTTTAATGTTCTCTTTTTGTGCCTAGTACAGGTAATATTTTGGATACATGAGCGTATATTTTATTGGCTCTCTCTATATATAAATTAGACTAGAATTCTTAGCCAAAACAACAAATCATTGATTTGACGCTGCCAGTTTTTCTATATTGAGTTCAAACTTGAAACAACCCATGTTTGACTGACTTTGAGGTTTTTTGGTTACCCTTTATATGGATACTGAGCAAGATTGTAAGGGACTGTAGGGAAACCTTGGTGGAGTGAATTGTCTCCTACTTGTTTGTTCAATTATGTATATCATGAATTTGTTTCTTCTGTTAGTTTAAAATTCATTCATCATATGCAGAACTCATTTGTTTTGTTTATCATTTATTTTTAAATATTATGTCACATGTGTTCTATACTACAGATTTGAATGTAGAAAAAATTGCTCACAGTCTTTTCCTATTTTATTTAAGGTCACATGAGTTCCTGAATGTTGTTCCTAGTTGGCTAATGACTGCTATATTCTTTTTAGACAGAATTTTCAGATTTATCAGAAAAAAATAAAGTACCACTAGGTGAAGGAGAAGGTATCCTCTGAAATGGTAAAAAGATAAGAATGAGATATCTGCTGAAACCATAAAAGATTAGAATTAAGAACAAGAAGTCTATCTAACAAATGGGAAGAGTTGATAGAAACTGGGACAGATAATCTGGAATATTGATAGCAACTGATTCCTAACAAATGGGAAGAGTTTTACTCTTAGTTCTTGAAAGGAAATGCAGAAAAAGGTTAAACAGCTTGGAAGTAAGTACCTAGCAAAAGAATAAAGCCTCTTCATGGAATAAAAAAGTCCGATTATTTTTTGTGATTGTGAACCCTCTTTCCCACTACATTGTATTCTGTTTTTCTGTCC
Source organism: Cyamopsis tetragonoloba (assembly GCA_037177725.1). Classification (NCBI taxonomy): domain Eukaryota; kingdom Viridiplantae; phylum Streptophyta; class Magnoliopsida; order Fabales; family Fabaceae; genus Cyamopsis; species Cyamopsis tetragonoloba. Next base: position 32,193,076 of record CM074120.1, on the reverse strand, counting down.
CCTAACTACCTTTTTCCTCAAATAAATTTTATCTTTCCATAACTAGTTTTTCCCTCCTCTGATTTTCTCTGCCTCTTTTTTTTTCCCTCTTCTACCTTAAGCCTTGTAGAATCTGCATGTTTTTAGGTTTGGGCCTGGACTTGAATGAGCCATCATATTTGGTGCACTATTACCTTTCTTATGTTTCACTGCATATTTTTTTGGAGTGATGTTGGATGGGTGTTTCAAGGTTAAATTTTTTTATTCCTGTTTAGCTTGCATGATTTTAGTTCCCCAGGTTTATCTGCATATTCTATGTTTTTTATCATTTGGTTGAGTGGTCATAATCTGCCTTTAATTTTCTTGGTTCTTTAAGAGCTTCATATTGCATGATTTTATTGTTCAGTTATATTTATGCTTCCTTAAATTCTTTTTATATGAATGATGAACTCAAGTTGATACATAATTGGTTATTTGTTACGTACATGTCTCACCAGAAGCTGTCTTCTATACTAATCTATAATTGAATTTTATTGTCCATAGTTATGCTTCCTTCAAATTCTTTTAAGCATGAATGATGAACTCAAACTAATGCATATCTGTTTTTAAGTGCTCACCAGAAGCTTTCTTCTCTAAACATGTATAATTGAATTTCTATTTTGGATTGGAAGCAGTATTTTTGATGGATGTATTATATTTGTGATTTATGATTAGGTTGGTGTGCTTATTGGCAAGGCTGGAGATACTATAAGGTACCTGCAGTATAATTCAGGAGCTAAGATTCAGATCACAAGAGATGTTGATGCTGATCCTCACTCTGCAACGAGGTCAGTGGAACTAATAGGAAGTTTGGAAAGTATAGATAAGGCAGAAAAGCTAATGAATGCAGTGATTGCAGAGGTTTGATACCATTTCCATTCTTTATCTCTTGTTCTCCTTTTTCTCTTGCTTTTGTTCTCACATTCTTTTTTGCTGTTTCATTTTGAGATTGTACAGGCTGATGCTGGTGGTTCTCCCTCACTTGTAGCTCGAGGCCTCTCCCCTGCTCAAGCTACTGTGGGATCTGAACAAATTCAGATACAAGTTCCAAATGAAAAGGTGATGATCTGATATCATCTCTATTATTTTGGTATTTTGTTTTAAGATTACACCATTAATGTTTTATGTTAATGTATGTTAACCTTGTGTCACGTGAGCTTCTCTTTTACAGGTTGGGTTAATCATAGGGAGAGGCGGGGAAACAATTAAAAGCCTGCAGACAAGATCTGGGGCACGCATCCAGGTAGTTGTTATCGTTTACCTTGAACCTCTTTGTGCTAAACCTGTGTGTTCCTGATGGGATTTATGTTAGGACTTAGGAAATGTCTTTCACCAGCTAAAATTGAGTTTTATGTTGAAGCTTGCAAATTAAAAAATAATGGCAGTAGTTTTAGTCTGAGATGCTAAATTAAAATGAACTGTAGTTGTGGGCTATCTTTGGAATAAAACACTTACAACAATACTGTTGAATAGATCCATCAAATATGATTCCATGTGTATTTTATGTAAAAATAAAATGATGACAGGATTGTTGGCATATACATACATGTAAGAGTCTTATAGTATGACAATTAATAAAAATGATTACTTATTAAACATGTAGTTTTACTATTCAACAATTATTGCTATCATGTTTTTGTTAGGAGTTCACCAGATTTAAATTAGAAAGCAATTGTAGGTTTCCACGTCAATGAACATTATAAATATCTGGCGAATGTTTGAATAGCCTAAGTGATATTGGAATGCATAGTTTTAATAGTATGGGTTGAAAAAACACGGGACAAATAATGTGTCCTTAGAAAAACATTATAAATCTTGTGCAATCTAATTTTTTTACTATCATGTTCTATTAATAAGATAATTTTGTAGGTTTTCGCAATCTCTTAATCTCGTTTCATATGGTAAGACATCACAGAAGTTTTGAAATTTGAGAGGGAGAGTCGATTGATGCTTGTAGGATATGATTCTTCTAGGCATCCTCCCATCCCTCAACTCGGATTTAGCTTTTGGATTCTGATGGTGTTCTTTTTACCTGTTTTAGTTGATACCTCAACATCTTCCAGAAGGGGATGATTCTAAAGAAAGGACTGTTCAAGTTACTGGTGATAAGAGGCAAATTGAATTTGCACAAGAGTTGATAAAGGAAGTCATGAGTCAGGTTTGTTTGACTATACATGCTTATGCTTGTTTCTTTTACTCTTATGATGATTTTGCATCATTGATGTTTTATGGATATCCCTTAATTTTATTTTGATTTTCCAGTTTTTTCCTGTTAATATATCCATAAATTAGTTTGCTCATTCGTTGAATTTGGATGGATGAATATCTCATTTTTTTTTTCTAATTTAAGTTGACTTGATTATTGTGTATTACTGCGTCCTGAACCATATACAGCCGTTTTATGTTTCTGCTTTTCTTTGAACGGGACTTGTATGTCATCTTCACTGTGGAGTTGTTGGGCAGTATCGCCACTCAGTGGTTGCAGACTTTTGTTGTTCTTGATGAGTACTTAATGGTATTGGTATGATTGGTTTGATAATATTATAAAGGATGCCATGTTCTGCAGCTGCTTAAAAGCATACATATATCACTAGACTGTTTAGATTTTATTTTGGTGATTAATTTTGAAACTCATGCAATTTGAGAGTTATGTATATTACTTCATTTGAATTGATCTTAAAAAACACTTGTGAATGAATGCTTGTAGATAGGGATCCTTGTAAAATAGGGATCTAGTCATTTCCTGTGAGGTGTGCATGTATGAAAAAGGGATCTTCAAAGTTCACAAAAACTTCATTTCTTTTTGTTTGTTCTATTAGGGATCAGTGCTGCTCCATAGTTGAATTTATCAAAACAATACGAAACATGATTTTGTGCAAGGAAGTATCCATATATTCGATGCCTGTTTAGTCCATTCATGGAAGTATTGTATCAATTGCTACCATACAAGTGAGATAGATAACCTGAAAGTGTTCGTGAGTTTGGAAATTGATCAATAATCCATGCCAAGGTCAATTAAAACTTCTAGGAAGATCGTATATATAAAACCAAGATGTCAGTTGCAATGATTTATTTATCTTGAAGGTGCCAATTCGAATTGGTTGGCTTTAAAAATGCAGATTTGGCTATTGCCTTTTCCCTGGGGTCAGCATTGCTTTCTTGATGTAGCATAGACAACATATTCACTTTCATCTACTGAAGAGAGGTGGCAGGCCTTAAAACCTCGGATTGCAGGATGTTTAATGGTTGGTAAGATTGCTTCAAGACTTAAAAACCATGATTCAGTAAGACTATATTGTGCTGGCCTTGGTGCTCAAATAGAGCTGCTGTGTGATTTGCATGAGACTTATTCAAAGAAAAGAGTCTTACCTGGTGAAGTAATGATGCCTCATGACTTTAACTGTGTTGGAGTTGTATTCTTTTGTGTCTATATATCTAGTTCTGTACTGAAAAATATTATAATAAATAAACATTTCATGTATTGCGGTTGGAGAAATTGCAATTACAGTATCCATGTGATAAGGGATCAGTGCAAGCATATCATGTTCATTTACCTGCTTATTGACATGTTGTAGACTTAATGAAACTCTTGGTTGAAAGGGCTAGCCTATTAGATTGATGTTAAGTTGGTGTTTTAAGTACAAAAGATCAAAGGATTCTAGTTAATCATGTTGGTTAATTAAATTGAATTTTGAATATTGAATACTCAAATGTGCTTTTATGGATCTTCCTAACAGAGTGAAGGATATCATACTTAATCTTCATCATCCGGTTAATATGCATTCTCATCCCTTGTGAAGGTCCTTTGTCTTTTACCTTTCATGACTGACTAGTGATTATTGGCATCTTTGACATTTGATTCATTTATTAGTCCCTTTTTCCATGTCAATCTGCTATTCTTGTTTACAATTTTCACTTCTGTTCTAAACAATTTTTAATAGAATGTGTTAGTATGTCATTAAGGGGAAGAAATTAAATTTCAACGTGTCATCTTTCATATATTGGCTAGCTTTGTTTAGTTATTGTGTAGTTGATAATTTTGATTGTTACTTATAGTGTGTTCCGAGTTTTTCTTTGACATTATCGGGCTACTTCCCTTTCCCTTTCATTATTTCCTGAGATGAGATCTTTGTTTGCGAAACATCACATTTATGTTGCAGTTTTGTTTGTTTTGCGGTTACTTTATTACCTACTATTAACTTAGTCTTAATACCTCACTTGTTGCATTGCTAAATGTAGTCGTTTGGACTTTGTATCAAGCAAATTATGTTCAATTTTTCACTCTTAAACTCTTGTTTGGTGGAGTATATCTTTTAACTTTGAATTTGAGTAATCCTGGCAATTTAATGGGTGTGCTAATGGGCATTGAGTTTTGCTGTTGACTTGGCTCTGAAAACTATGATATGATTCTGTGTGTAAATTAAGGAGACCATTAAAGCTGCTTCTCTTCTGTAGACTGAGTACTATATATGCTGATATTATTCTGATTAAGATTTTTTTGTACTAATTTACTTCTGTCTTATGTTTCATTTGGATAGCCTGTCAAGCCATCAGCTGGTGGTTTTGGCCAGCAGCCTTACCGCCCACCCCGTGGACCTGGTGGCCCACCCCAATGGGGTCAGCGAGGTTCTCATTATGGCCACCCAACAGCATATGATTATCAGCATCGTGGGCCATATCCTTCTCATAACCCATCTTATGCTCCTTCACCATATGGAAGTTACTCTCAGCACATGGGTCCTAGAAGCAGCTTTGGTTCTGGCTGGGAGCAAAGGCCTCACCACAGCATGCAGGGGCCACCCCCTCACAATGGTGGTTATGATTACTATGGTGGACAAGGAGGCCATTATTCTGATACTCCACCTTCCTCCCATCCTCCTACTTCAGTCCCCCCACATGGTAGTGGTCCTTCCCCTCATCCTTCTATGGGCCCATCACCAGCTCAGGTTAATTACAATTATGGACAGCCACAAGGCCAGGATTATGGTCATCAGACACCTTATGCTCAGGCAGGGATTCCTCAACAAGGTTATGGACAAGGATACGATGAATCAAAGTTTGATAATCGTGCTCCTACTCAACATCCTTATGGAGGACATGTAAATTCTCAACCAACCTACCCTCAGGCTGGTGCTCAACCTAATTATGGTGCACCACAGCAATATGGCAAGCCACCATTGTATGGCATGCCATCGCAGGGACAGCATCCTCAATCTTATGGTCATCCTAGACCTACTCAACCAGGTGAGATGCCGTATCAAGGTTCTACTCCTGCCCAATCTTATGGCACAAATATGCCAGCACAACAGCAATATCCATATCCATCCTCTGGACCATCACAACCAGCTTATCCTACTTATGGGTCTGCACCAGCGGCAGACAGCTACAATCACCCGCAACCTGCATCTGGTCCAGTTTATACGCAGGCTGGTGGACAACCCAGTTATGGCCAGCCAGGTGCCCAGCCCACTGCTAGTTATGCGCAAGTCGCTCCTACTGGTTATGGATCATACCCAACTTCACAGCAAACTTACCCTGAGCAGACAGCTCCTAACAATGCAGTTTATGGCTACCAAGCTCCCCAAGATCCTAGTTACAGCAGCGGTGCTGCACCCGCATATAGTGCACCACCAACTGGGCAGGCAGGTTATGCTCAACCTACACCAGCTCAACAACAGCCAGGTTATGTTCAAACCGCACCAACTCAAACTGGTTACGAACAGGCAAATCCACAATCAGCAGGTTATGCGGCTGTACCAGCAAGTGCACCAGCTGCATATGGCAAGACCGTGTCCCCTCAGCCTGCTGCTTATCCTCAATATGACTCCAGCCAAGTTTATGGTGCTCCTCGATAATTTTTTTTATATTGACGGCCGAGTCATAGTATTAGCATGCTCAAATTTGGTAGCTTCTTTCAGTGTAACATGCTTCTGGTTTTCTTGCAATCTGTACTGCTTTGAAACTAAATTATAATTTTTCTAAATTTGAGGCTCTTATGATTCTCCAGAGAATCAACGGTAGCTACTGACTTTTATAAAAATTTAATCGAGAAGAGACCTCTCTCTGCTTTAATGGTCCTGTCAAACACTTGCCACTAAGCATGCTTTGAAAAGGAGCTCCTGTTTTTGTTAGAATTGGAGCTTTTTCCTAATCCCATTTAATTAGGTTAGTGACAGACTAAAAATTTTCATGTTGGGATACATTCCCAGCTAAAGAGACTGGTACTGTCAATTTCATCTTTTTCAATATCCTTCACCAATAAGAACAGTTTGTTGAAATGACAACGTGGTTGACTGATTGACTGCATATCCTAGCTAATAAAGAACATATTGCAATAGACGTGGAACAGGATGTTTTTTGAAGAATTGGCAATGGAAATCATGAGGTAGATAAACCAGTTTAGAAGCATTAATTCCAAGCAACCATTTTTAGATGAACAACGAAATTGTCATGATGAACAATCCATTAGATTTGTATAGACAAAATTTGATACTCTCTTCGTTCTAAAATATAAGAACCTAACCGTCTTTCACACAGTTTAAGAAAAGTAATTATTTTATAGATTTTAAAAAAAGTTGTTATTCTATTTCATATTTACCCTTGAATAAATGCAAATCTACTCCCTCCGTTCCTTGTTATCTGTCTTTTAAGGTTAAAACATACCGATTAAGAAATTTATTTAATGCTCTTGTAACTATTATGAGTTAATTCTCTATTGTACCCCTTGTTGGAACTCTACAATTATTAATTATCTACTACTTACTCCCTCTGTCCCAAATTGTTTGGCCTTTTAGGAAAAAAAATTTGTCCCAATTTGATTGTCCCTTTAAGATACCAATGCAGTATTAATTTTTTCTTTACAATTTTACCCTTAACTAATTAAATATATTCCTACTTTATCACCAACTACTAACATTTAGACTTTACTCTCCCAAGTAAATTTTTTCATTTTCGATGCATTAATTATAGTAGTTAACACTCAAGAGACTACTACTAATATTAATTATTGGTTGAAAAAGTAATACTCCAATAAAATTAGTTGATGGGCAAAATAAGAAATTCAATATAAAATTTACTAAAATTTAAATTAATGATTATATTCTTTAATATATGTGCAAAGACCTAAAAGGCCAACAATTTGGGACGAAGGGAGTAGTATATGTTTAAAGTAATAAATGACAAAGGGTATAATAGGAAAACAAGTTATAAATGTTTTCTTGAATTTCTAGAGAGACAGATAAAAAGAAACAATTTTTTAAAACAGAGACAGATAAAAAGGAACGGAGGGAGTATCTTTTAATTAAGAATATCACCTTGGAACATTAAGCTGATTATTAATTACTCCACTATGGGAATTCAAGCTAAGAAGTAATTATTCAAGCTCTTATTGGTTAGACTTGCCGGTAAGAATAAATTTATGCTTTAATGATAAAATGTGGAAATTATAAATATTTTTAATGAAGGGATGAGTAAATAGGAGTAAATTTAAAAAAATTTAATAAATTTGTATTATATTCTATGCAAGTGCTTATATTATGAAACATGAAAGAAAAAAGGCTAGATTATTTTGGACCGGAAGGAGTACATAATATGCACAGTTTATTTCTGAATGCAGTCTAATAAATGTTTGAAGGCCTTCCTGATCCAAACATAAATAACATTAGAGGCCTTCTTGAAGGCAATGAATGTTTTGAAGTGTGTTTAGATAGAGTAAATAAAAATCCCAAGTAATTCAATTGCTTCAATCTAATTCCTTTCATTTGTAAAATGAGTTGTTTGGATGAAATAATCTAATTTCTTCAACTTTAAAATATCTTGTTTGTTTAAGGTAATTAAATTTTCTTTATTTGTAAATTTACTTGTTTGGATGAAATAATTAAATATTTATATTTAGAAATTCTCATTCTTATTTGAATAAAATCATATAAATTACTTTTACAATTAATTTTCTGTTGAAAATCTTTTTAAAATTTTGATAAAAATTAATATATTATCTTTTTAAAATTACAATAACATTGTCATACAATTAAAATCACACAAAATTTAAGAAATAATGATTAAAAATAAAATTTAAAATTAAATCTTCTTTTATATTTGCACTGCCCAAACTCTGTCTATCTATTTCCTCTATATTCGCTTCTTTGCTCATGATCTCATTGGCATTAACTGCAGTCTCAGCTCCATTACCCGTGGCTCTATCTTTGACACATAAATCCTCGATATCATCCTAATTTGGAATGACCTTGAGCCTCTTCATGTGACTTACAACATAAAACAAGCAAACAGAAATAAGTTAATAATAGTGTAAAATTCTTTAGGCAACATAAGTTAATAATAGCGTAAAATTCTTTATGCAACAGAAGTTCATAATAACGTAAAATTCATACATTTATCAATTGGCACATTAATACATGTCAAAAAGGATGGTATAGCATTATTATTCTAATTAAGCCAACCCCTATTAATAGAGTTTCCATGTTATTTGCCATTAGAATCACATATCGAACTTATTTTTCAGGAACAAATAAAAGATCTTCAAAGTTCAAAGTCAGGTACGTATATATCACTCTATTTCTATGTAATTATTTCCTCAAAATATTTTATTTAAACTTCCAAATAAGGCAAAGAAAAGAAAAAACAATATTACAAAGGTTTAGGCTCTATTTTGGTAAAACTAGCTTATAGCTTGTGACTTATAGTTTATAACTTGTAGCTTATAGCTTATGACTTGTGACTTATAATTGAGTAGAGGTGTTTGGTAAAATTAACTTATTAGGTAGCTTATATTTATTAAATGACTTAAAAGCACAAGTAATAATTACATGCAATAAATTATTTGATAAAATAAACATATAATAAATGACTAGAGGGTAAAATAGGAAAGAATTATTGAAAACTACTTTTTATAAGCTATAAGCTACTTGAAATAGCTTTTCATAAGCTAGCTTATAAAAGCTAGCTTATAGCTTGTTGTCACCAAACACCTCCACTTGACAATAAGCTACAAGCTATAAGCTATAAGCTTCTAAATAAGCTCTAAGCTGGTGTTACCAAACACACTCTTAGAACATTTACAAGTGAAACAGAACAGAGGCAAATGATTTGAGTTAATAAGAACCGAAAACTGAATCCATGAAGAGGCTATTAATTATGATAGTCAATAAAAAATACTCACATTGACATACTCATTCCACGCATTCTCCTTATCCACTGAAATCATGTTCTTGTCGCCATCTCAGTTAAATCCACTTTAGAATATCGCTAATAATACCGTACCATGTTCGCCAAAGTTTGATACGGTTCTTGACATTTTCTCCAACAAGCCGAACATTAAATCGAGAAGATAATTCTGAAGCAGCAGTATTGTTGTATGCAACTGTTTTCCAAGCTCCATCACTTTTGTTTCCCAAATTTCTTTGGTCTCGAAGCACCTCGGCCAAAACGCGTTCCATTTCTATATTCAATGAGAAGTAATTCCTTGTATCAACTGACATTTTTCTTTTCCCCTTAGTATCCTTGTTCTTTCTTCTAAGTGGTTCCATGAATGTGAATCAAACTATCAGCCTGGACAGAACAAAATAGTAAAAAACGGTGGCCAAGAGGTTCTATTTAAATAAGCTTAACATAAATACATGACAAAATTTCATGCATAAGCTTCTATTTTAAATAGCAATCCATAAGCCCACCACCACCTCCTTATCTTCCATTTCTGTACAGTGCATGACAAGCATATATCAAAGCCAAGTACCACCTATCAATAAGCCAATATCAAATTTCAAAGCCAATTTTGAACCTTAGATTTTAGTATCATCATTTGCAGCATAAGACAACTTCAAATCATACATGATTTAGGTTCAAATTTAATCTAACATCAACAAAAAATCTAATCTAACACGACAATGTATTTGTATGTGATGAAGACTATATGTAAGATAAGGTATAATGTCTAAAATGCATTTCCATAGAAAATTAGCCTGATCACTTGAACATTGTAGTAAATGCTTTTAATGTTCCTTATTTTGGACATCTTAGGAGGGATATAACAACCGTGAGACTTCAAAAAAATATTCAGACTTTGCTAACATTTTGATGCTTTTTATAGGAAATCAATGGCATCAAAGATTCCTCAGTTGAAACAAAGGTGAGCCAAGCAGCTTCGTACTACAAACTGATACTGGAACAGAACAAACACTACATCCAAGATCCACCCACCGTTGAAAAATGCCAACATTGGCTAAACAATTGTTTTATACTCGCCTTGCCAGGTCCTCTCTCTTATTCGTTACAGATATCAGTATATTTTGAAGAAGTAATCGTTTATTAATTTATCTTTGCTAATTCTGCTGTTATTAAATAAGTGATTATTTCTTTCAAAGTAAAGCTATTTGACATGCAATTAGTAATGAGTTGTATGTCTTCTATTTCATTGTGTTGTGTTAGAATTGGTGTGTGACTCACAGTCACTGATGATCACTTAAATAAAATACTATTGGCTTATTTTGCTAAAATTAATATTTCTTCTAGATTCTAGTCCTACTTTCCAAAAATATCAGAATGAAATTTTGGAGGTAACCTTCAATATGATAATTTCATTTTTCCTTTACCAAATATGAAGCATATGAAACCACTTTCATTCTCCTGTAAAGTGGAATGTTTCTAGCAATAAAGAATTGAATTTGTCTTTCCAAATGTTAACTGATATAAGAAAAAACAAGCAAAAACTTGTTGACATCTATAACATTAACCCTAAAACAAAGATTATATGATAACTAATATCTTGCTATGAAGTGATTTTGTATACAGATACCGATAGAGTCATTGTAGTTCAAAACCACTTCAATATCAAATTAACAAAATCAAACTAGACTATCAACTAAAAAACTACTCCTAAATAGCAGTTGGGATACTCGAGAGTACTGATCCACACATAACAGCACCAACTTATATGAAAAACGGAACAGAAGCTAAACCATAATTCTTAACTATGATTAAAATCAATTGAAGCTAAACCATAATTCTTAATGGGGCTAAATAAATCAATCAACAATCTGATTAAGCATCATTTGATACCCTCTGAAACAAAGTTTTCAAATAGAAAATTTTATCATAGAAATGCAAGCCCCTTCTTCATAACAACTGACAGACTCAGGCAAATTATCAAACACCTGGTCTGAAGAGTCTGAAACATAGGTAGACATTGAAAATTGAACCGTATAAAAAAGGCCCTAATCTTTTGAATTCACCAGAAATTTAAGGGGCATTCCTTATCAATATCTGATTGAAGAAGAAAAAAATAAAGAAGAACAAGAACCAATTAAAGAAGAAACAAACCTGATGGTAGTCACGAGCAGCAGAAATAGAAAGATGGAGTTGATGTGCGAGAACAGATCTGAATGCAGCTGAAAAACGAAATCAGCACCATTGCTGAGAGGAAGAATGAAGCTTCACAGAGAAAGAATGCTCGAAGGATAAGATCATCAAACACAGGAGAGAGAGAGAAAGGAATTTTGGAATTCCTTGTGTCTAGGTGGAATTTGAAATTCTCCTTTTTTAGTAAATGAAATACCTGATTAAATTACTGTGAATTTTAAATTCCTTCTTTATTAACAGCCAAACAAGTTAATTTAAAAGACAGTATTTTAATTTCCTTAAAAAATTACATTGCCCTTAAAAAATACCTTATCCAAACACACTCTTAATGACGTACAAAATCGGTGTTTTAATTCGTTGGAACAAGTTTGTTATTCCACATATAGAAACAATTAAGCATTTTAATTTTAACTCTAACTTGAAGAATTAGTCTCATTGGTTTTAGACGAATCAAGTTGTAAAGAAGACAATCCAGTTGTTCCGGGGCTCTGAAGCTGATCAAGCTGCTTTTTCCCACGGCGAATCAAGTATTCAATGTACTGAAAGTTTTTGCGATCTACTTCCTTGGAATTCCGGCGAAACTCTTCTGATACTATCTTCTCTATATTTCGCCGTTCTTCCTCAGATTTGGATCGTGCTGCGCGCAGAAATCCTCTGTATAAGCTGAGCACTTGCTTCTGCATTCCAGAAAGCCTTTGACCTCTAGAAGCTCCCATTGCAACTTTTTCTCCCTACTAGCAATATATATCACAACTTTCCTACAGCAAATTCTGTCAAGAAAGATCAGCAAATTGATTGATAAATGCCCTTAGTGAAAAACATAAAATACATTCATTCTATGGAGGAAAAAATTAGAATTAGTTCATTCACATCACATTTATGAATTATGAGTTGCTTCTACTTTAGCTACGTTTTACAGAAACGTCAAACATTCACTATATGAACCAAACAACGAATCTGAATATTAATCTATTAAATTATAAAATCCTAGAGTGTTCATGTTTGCAATTCTCAGTTATGCAACTACGGTTCAAAATGTGAATTTACTTATCTAACCTTATCAGTTTAGTTTTTCACTCATATTTTGTGTCTTGGTGTTCACACTAGAAATTCCATTTTCATCGTCACAGACTGACTCAAATTACTTCTTCACTATCTTCTTTTTCTTCTCACCTCTCTGCTTAGGCTATGTTAATTTCTATTCATGAATTATCAACTTCAATCAATCTCACTCTATCCTGATATAAGAGTCTAAGAGAATCTCGAAAACAAGAGTACCGAATTTGAGTGGGAATGAAGAGGAGAAAGCAGTACCAAAAACAATAAAATCTCGTTTGATGTCGACGATTCTGTGAGCGGCGGCGGTGGGAGGAGCTTGCTTCGGGTGCGGGATCCGGTTAGAGATTCGTCGCAGATCTGTAGCTTCGCTTCGACGTCGTTTTGGTATGAGGGGCGAAGGAAAGAAAGAAGGAAGGAAGCATGAGGGGTTTAAATTTGAGAGACGAGAAAGAAAACCAGCGAAGGAAGGAAGGACACACAGCCTACTTTTAAGCATCCTTCTTCCTTTTTTAAAAAAATAAATGTAAAATTGGGCCTTTAACCCATAATTTTTTAAAACAGTACAAAAACAATTAAGGTTATATTGAATGAGTGTTTTGGGTTTCTTTTTTTTTTTTTTTCCTCTTATCAATTGAAAATCTTTGTATAGTACTATATAAAAAAATATTATTTTATAATTTAAAAGTTATTTTACGATTAAAACTATTTTTTTATTTAAAAATCAAAACATGACTTTTTAATTACTTAAAATATTTGATGTTTTTTTGGAAATGATGTATTATTCACTTCAAAGTTTTAAGATAAATTTAAGTAATTTTTTATATTTTCATAACTGCAACAATGTATATAAAAATCATGTATTATACACTTGAATATTATGATGCTTTAATTTAAAAATCAAACATTGTGTTTAAAGTTTTTCTTAAACTCAATCGTGTTTTTTAAAGTACTTAATTTTTAATTTTTTTTAAAATAATGTATTATTCACTTTGAATTTTCTAGCTCAATTTAAGTAATTTTTATATTTTTAAAACTTGAACAATCTTTGTAGAAATCATGTATTATACACTCGAATAATACGGTGTTTTGATTTAAAAATCAAAATGTGTTTTTTGAATTACTTAAATTATTTGAACTTTTTTAAAAATAGTGTTTTATTCACTTCGAACTTTCTAACTTAATATAAATAATTTTATATTTTTAAAATTGCAAAAAAAAATTTCCTAGAAATCATGTACTATACTCTCAATGAAAGAAAAAAATCATGTACTATACACTTAAAGAATATTATATTTTGATTTAAAAATATATCCATATTTTTTAAATTACTTAAATTATTTGAAGTTTTTTTAAAAACAATATATTATTCACTTTGAATATTCTAGAACAATTTACATAATCTTTTATATGTTTAAAATTTCAACAACTTTTAAAGAGATTTTGTACTATACACTTGAAAAATAGTGTTTTTCAAAATAAAAGTGAAAATGCAATTTTTAAATTACTTAAATTATTTGAAGTTATTTTAAAACAATGTATTATTCACTTTGAAGTTTGTAGCACAATTTACATATTTTTTTAAATTTTAAAATTGCAACAGTTTTTTAAGAGATCATGTACAATACACTTGAAGAATAATATTTTTCGAAATGAAAATGAAAACACAATTTTTAAATTACTTAAATTATTTTAAGCTTTGTAAAACTAGTGTATTATTCATTTTGAAGTTTCTAATTCAATTTACGTTATTTTTAATATTTAAAAATTGCAACAGGTTTTTTTTATGGATAGTGTATTACTTAAAAATAGAGTTTTTTCAAAATGAATATGAAAATGAAAAACCAATTTTTAAATTACCAAAATTAGATGAAGCTTTTTGAAAACAACGTATTATTCACTTTGAAGTTTCTAACTCAACTTACATAATTTTTTATATTTTTAAAATTACAAAAAAAAATTTAGAGATCATATACCATACACTTGAAGAATATAGTGCTTTTCGAAATAAAAATGAAAATGAGATTTTTTAAATTACTTAAATTATTTGAAACTTTTTAAAAACAATGTATTATTCACTTCGAAGTTTTCAACTCAATTTAATTAATTTTTAATATTTTGAAAATTGCAATAGTTTTTACGGATCGCGTATTACTTGAAGAATAGGGTATTTTTCGAAATAAAAATGAAAACGTGATTTTTAAATTACCAAAATTAGATTAAGCTTTCTGAAAATAACGCATTATTTAGTTTGAAGTTTCTAACTCAATTTAAATAAATTTTCATATTTTAAAGTTGCAATAGTTTTTTAGAGATTATGTATTATACATTTGAAGAATGGAGCTTTTTTGAAATAAAAATGAATAATATATTTTTAAATTAATTAAATTACTTGAAGCTTTCTAAATAAATATATTATTCACTTTGAACTTTCTAACTCAATTTAAATAAATTTTCATATTTTAAAATTGCAATATTTTTTTAGAGATTGTGTATTATACACTTGAAGAATGGAAATTTTTTTTGAAATAAAAATGAATAGTATATTTTTAAAATAATTAAATTACTTTAATCTTTCTAAATAAATATATTATTCACTTTGAACTTTCTAACTCAATTTACATAATTTTTTTATTTTTAAAACTGCAATAATTTTTTTAGAGATATGTGCTATACACTTGAAAAATAGGATTTTTTTTTGAAATTAAAATGAAAATAAGATTTTTAAATTAACAAAGTTTTTTGAAGCTTTCTGAAAATAATGTATTATTCACTTTGAACTTTCTTCCACGGTTTACATAATTTTTAATACTTTTAAAATTGCAGAAGTTTATTTAGAGATCGTGTACTATACACTTTAATTATTTGAATTTGTTTTTTAAAAATCATGTCTTATTTGCTTTGAAGTTTCTAGCTCACTTTATACAATTTTTTTTTTTAAATTGAAATAGTTTGTGTATTATACTTAAAGAATAGGGTGTTTTTTTAAATAAAATTTAAAAAAGAGGTTTTTAGGTTACCTAAATTATTTGATGCCTTTTGAAAATAACTTATTATTCACTTTGAAGTTTCTAACTTAACTAACATAATTTTTAATAATTTTAAAATTGCAACAGTTTTTTTAGATCGTGTACACTTGAAGAATAGAGTGTTTTTTGAAATAAAAATGAAAAAGAGTTTTTTAAACTACATAAATCATTTGATGCTTTCTGAGAACAATGTATTATTTAATTTCAAATTTCTAACTCAATTTATATAATTTTTTTTATATTTTTAAAATTACAACAATTTTTTAGAGATCATGTACTACTTGAAGAATATGGTGGTTTTCAAATTAAAAATGAAAACGATATTTTTAAATTATCTAAATTATCTGAATCTTTTTGAAAATAATTTCTTATTCACTTAGAGATTTCTAGGTCAATTTTCATAATTTTTTATATTTTTAAAATTGCAACAATTTTTTAGAGATCATGTACAATACATGTGAACAGTAGGTTTTTTTGAAATAAAAATGAATATGGTGTTTTTCAAATCACTTAAATTATTTGAAGGTTTTAAAATTAAGATATTGTTCACTTTGAAGTTTTTAACTCAATTTACTTAGTTTTTATATTTTTAAATTTGCAACAGTTTTTTTAGAGATCATGTACCATACACTCGAAGAATATGCTATTTTTCAAAATAAAAATGAAAAATATGATTTTTAAATTACCTGAATTATTTGAAACTTTATGAAAATAATGTATTATTCACTTTAAAGATTATAATTCAATTTATATGGTTTTTTTATATTTTTAAAATTGCAACAATTATTTTAGAGATCATGTACTATACACTTGAAAATATGATGTTTTTTGAATTATAAATAAAAACGTTCTTACTAAATTAACAAAATTATTTGAAGCTTTCTTAAAATAATTTATTATTCACTTTGAAAATTCTTGCACTATTTAAATAATTTTTATAGTTTTAAAATTCAAACAATTTTTTTAGAGATCGTGTACTACACACTTGAAAAATATGTTGTTTTTTGAAATAAAAATAAAAAAGTTATTTTTAAAATACTTAAATTATTTGAATTATTTTAAAAACCATATCTTATTTACTTTGAAGTTTCAAACTCAATTTACATAATTTTTAATATTTTAAAATTGCAACACTTTTTAGAGATTATGTACTATACACTTGAAAAATGAGATGTTTTTCAATATAAAAATGAATATGATGTCTTTAAATTACCTAAATCATTTGTAGCTTTCTAAAAATAATGTATTGTTCACTTTGAAGTTTCTAACTCAATTTACATAATTTTTTATATTTTTTAAAGTGTAAAATTTTTTTTAGAGATAGTGTACTATACACTTGAAGAATATGATGTTTTTAGAAATAAA
Organism: Cyamopsis tetragonoloba; assembly: GCA_037177725.1. Classification (NCBI taxonomy): domain Eukaryota; kingdom Viridiplantae; phylum Streptophyta; class Magnoliopsida; order Fabales; family Fabaceae; genus Cyamopsis; species Cyamopsis tetragonoloba. The sequence goes on along the minus strand of CM074120.1, from coordinate 32,176,238 downwards.
AATGAAAACACAATTTTCAAGTTACCTAAATTATTGAAATCTTTTAAAAATAATGTCTTATTCACTTTGAAGTTTCCAGCTTAATTTACATAATTTTTATATTTTTAAAATTGCAATGATTTTTTTAGAGATTGTGTATGATACATTTGAAGAATATGATGTTTTTCGAAATAAAAATTAATAGGATTTTTTCAAATTAAAAATTAAAATGTGATAATTAAATTTACAAATATATGTGAAGCTTTTTGAAAATAATATATTATTCACTTTAAACTTTCTAGCACAAATTATATAATTTTTTATGTTTTTAAAATTGCTATAGTTGTTTTAAGATTATGTACTATACACTTGAAGAATATGTATTTTTTCGAAATAAAAATAAAACCTTTATTTTTAAAATACCTAAATTATTTGTAGTTTTTTGAAAACCATGTCTTATTCACTTAAAAAATATGGTGTTTTTCAAAATAAAAATTAAAAAGTGATTTTTAGATTACCTAAATTATTTGATTCCTTTTGGAAATAATGTATTATTCACTTTGAAGTCCCTAACTCAATTTACATAATTTGTAATATTTTTAAAATTGCAAGTTTTTTAGAGATCATGTAATATATACATTAAGAATATGATGTTTTTCTAAATATAAATGAATAAGGTTTTTTTAAATTCCTAAAGGATTTGAAGCTTTATAAAAACAATTTATTATTCACTTTGAATTTTTTAACTCAATTTACATAATTTTTTTTTGTATTTTTAAACTTGTTACAATTTTTTTAGAGATCATATACTATACACTTGAAGTATATGGTATTTTTCGAAGTAAAAATGAATATGATGTTTTTAAATTACCTAAATCATTTGAAGGTTTTTGAAAATAATGTATTATCCAGTTTAAAGTTTCTAACTAAATATACATAAGTTTTTTTATATTTAAAATTTCAACAAATTTTTTAGAGATCGTGTATTGAAAAATATGGTGTTTTTTGAAATAAAAGTGAAAACAAGACTTTTAAATAACCTAAATTATTTGAATCTTTTTTAAATCAATGTATTATACATTTTGAAATTTCTAGCTCAATTTACATAATTTTAATATTTTCAAAATTGCAACAGGTTTTTGAGAGATCCAGTACAATACACTTAAAGAATAAAGTGTTTTTGGAAATACAAATGGAAACACGAGTTTTAAATTGTCTAAATTATTTATAATAATGTCTTATTCACTTTGAAGTTTTTAGCTAAATTTACATAATCTTTTTATATTTTTAAAATTGCAAAAGTTTGTTTAGAGCTCACTATCCTATTGAAGAATATGATGTTTTTTAAAATAAAAATGAAAATGTGATTTTAAGGTTTCGGAAAATAATGTATTATTCACTTTGAAGTTTATAATTCAATTTACTTACTTATTAATATTTTTGAAATTGCAATGGTTTTTTTTCAGGCCGTGTATAATACACTCGAAGAATAAGGGGTTTTTTGAATTACATATATTATTTAAAGCTTTCGAAAAATAATGTATTATTCATTTGGTTTTTGAAACTCAATTTACATATTTATTAAAGTTATTAAAATTACAACTTTTTTTTAGAGATCGTGTATGATACAATTGAAGAAGTTGGTATTGTTTGAAATAAAAATTAAAATAAGATTTTTAAATTACCTAAGTTATACTTTTTGAATACAACTTATTAATCACTTTGAAGATTCTAACTCAATTTACAAAACTTTTTATATGTTTAAAATTGCAAAAGCTTTTTTAGTGATCTTGTACTATATACTTGAAGAAAGTGTGTTTTTGAAATAAAAATAAAAAATTAATTTTTAAATTACCTAAATTATTTGAAACTTTTAAACAACAATGTCTTAATCACTTTTAAGTTTCTAGCTCAATTTACATAATTTTTTATAATTTTAAAATTGCAACAGGTTTTTTAGAGATCCTGTACAATACACTTAAAAAATAGGATGCTTTTTGAAATAAAAATGAAAATTCGATGCTTAAATTACTTAAATTATTCAAAGTTTTTTGAAAATAGTAACTCAATTTACATAATTTTTTTAAAAAATTGCATTAGGTTTTTTAGAGATCGTGTACTATATACACTTGTAAAATATGGTGTTTTTGGAAAAAAAAAAATTTTAAATTACCTAAATTATTTGATGATTTCTAGAAATAATGTATTATTCCCTTTGAAGTTTTTAAGTCAATTTACATAATTTTTAATATTTTTAAAATTGCAACATTTTTTTAAATACGTGTACTTGAAGAATAGAGTGTTTTTTGAAATAAAAATGAATAGGGTGATTTTAAATTATCTAAATCATTTGAAATATTTTGAAAACAATGTATAAGTCACTTTTAAATTTATAGCTCAATTTATGTAATTCTTTATATTTATAAAATTGCAACAATTTGTTTCGAGATCATGTAGCATATTCTCTTGAAGAATAAGGTGTTTTTTACAAATAAAAATTAAAATGCAATTTTTAAATTATCTAAATTATTTAAAACTTTCTGAAAATAATGTATAATTTACTTTGAAATTTCTATCTCAACTTGCATAGTTTTTTATATTTTAAATATTGCAATAGTTTTTTTGGAGATCGTGTACTACCACTTGATGAATATGATGTTTTTCGAAATAAAAATGAAATCTCGATTGTTAAATCACCTAAATGATTTAAAGATTTTTTTTATATTAAAAATTCTAGTTAAGGGGCAGGCCTATCCCGTCCAAGGTCAAGGAAAACCACCAACCTCAGCAAGGATAATTTAAAGCTTTCTGAAAAAATTGTTTTGTTCACCTTGAATTTTCTAGCTCAATTTATATAATGTTTTGTATTTTTAAAATTGTAAAATTTTTTAAAAGATCGTGTACACACTTGAAGAATAGAGTGTTTTTTAAAATAAAAAATGAAAAATCGATTTTAAAATTACCTAAATTATTTAAAGCTTTATGAAAATAATGTATTATTCACTTTGTAGTTAGAAACTTAGTTTACATAATTTTTGTTAATTTTAAAATAGCAATAGTATTTTTAGAAATCGTATACTGTGTTTTTGCAATAAAAATAAATAGGGAGTTTTTAAATTAGTTAAATTATTCAAAGCTTTTTTGAAAATAATGTATTATTCACTTTGAAGTTTCTAACTCAATTTACATATATATTTTTTATGTTTTTAAAACTACAACAGTTTTTAAAGGGATTGTGTATTATACACCTGAAGAATATGGTATTTTTCGAAATACAAGTGAAAACGCGAGTTTTAAATTAGCTAAATTATTTGAAACATTTTTCAAATTGCAACTGTCGTTTAGAGATCATGTACGATACTATTGAAAAATAGAGTGTTTTTATAAATAAAAAGGAAAACATGATTGTGAAATTACGAAAATCATTTGAAGCTATCTAAAAACAAACAGTTGAAGAATAGGATTAGATATTGCTACTATTTTTTTTATAGATCTTGTACTATACACGTGAAGAATATGATTTTTTTTTCAAAATAAAAATGAATAGGATGTTTTTTGAAATAAAATTAAACAGGGTGTTTTTTTAATTACCTAAATTATTTGAAGTTTTCTGAAAACAAAATATTATTTACTTTGAAGTTTCTAACTCAACTTACATAATGTTTTTATATTTTTTAAATTATAAAAGTTTTTTATAGAGTTTGTGTACTATACACTTGAAGAATATGATGTTACTTAAAATAAAAATTAAAATAGTACTATTAAATTACCTAAATTATTTGAAAGTTTTTGAAATTAATGACTTATTCATTTTGAAGTTTCTAACTCAATTTACATATGATGTTATTCGAAATAAAAACTCAAACGCGATTTTTAAATTACTTAAATTATTTGAAGAATTGAGTGTTTCAAAGTGAAAAAGAAAATGTGATTTTCTAATGTCCTAAATTATTTGAAGCTTTATGAAAATAATGTATTATTCACTTTGGAGTGTCTAACTCAATTTATGTATTTTTTTAATATTTTTAAAATGTAAATAACTTGTTGAGAGATCATGTACTGTAGAATATGATAGTTTTTGAAATTAAAATGAAAATGCACTTTTTAAATTACCACAGTTATTTAAAGCTTTATAAAAATAATGTATTATTGAATTTGAAATTTTAAACTCAATTCATGTAATTTTTAATATTTTTAAAATTTTTAAAATTGCAATAGTTTTTTGAGAGCTCGTGTATTATACGCTTGAAGAATATAGTGTTTTTCGAAATAAAAATAAATAGGGTGTTTTAAATTACCTAAATACTATTTGAAGCTTTCAAATAATTTATCATTTACTTTAAAATTTTTAACTCAATTTACATAGTTTTTTTATATTTTTAAATTACAAAAGTTTTTTTTTATGAGTTTGTGTATTACACACTTGAAGTTTATAGCTCAATTTCCTAAATAAAAATTAAAATAGTATTATTAAATTGCTTAAATTATTTGAAACTTTTTGAAATCAATGACTTATTCACTTTGAAGTTTCTAGCTCAATTTACCTAGTTTTGAATATTTTTAAAATTGCAAAAGTTTTTTTTAGAGATCGTGTACTATATACTGTTGAAGAATAGGGTGTTTTTCGATATAAAAACTAAAATGCAATTTTTAAATTACCTAAATTCGTTGGAGCTTGATGAAAACAACGTATTTTCACTTTAAAGATTCTAACTAAATTTATATAATTTTTTATATTCTTAAAATTACAACAGTTTTTTTAGGGATTGAGGTATTATAATTTTTTATATTTTTAAAACTTCAATATTTGTTTTAGAGATTGTGTATTTTACACTTAAAAGTATGATATTTTTCAAATAAAAAAATTAGGGTATTATTTTTAAATTAACTATATTATTTGAAGTTTTTTGAACATTATGTTTTATTCATTTGAAGTTTCTATCTAAATTTACAATATTTTTAAACTTGCAACAGTTTTTTTAAATATCATATACTATATACTTGAAGAATATTGTATTTTTCTAAATAAAATAAAAAACAAATATTTTAAATTACCTAAATTATTTGAAGCGTTTTGAAGATAATGTCTTATTCATTTTAAAGTTTCTAGCTCAATTTACATCATCTTTTACTTTTAAAAAAAACAACAGTTTTGTTTTTAAAGATCGTGTGCAATACATTTTAAGAATATGATGTTTTTCGAAATAAAAATAAATTGGGTGTTCTTAAACACTTTGAACTTTCGAACTCAATTTATATAATTTTTATATTTTAAAAATTGTGTAACACCTAATGAAAATTAAAGCTAAGTTTTTTTGTTTTTTTTTTTTTTAAAAAACATTTGCCAAGTAATATGTTTCATAGATAGTTCACCTACATGAGTTACATAGTGGTTAGTCTAAGGGGCTATTATATGCCCTATCAAAATACGTAAGTCCATAGGAAAAGATAATAAGTTTAAATATCTACTACATGCCAGGGAAATATATCCAATAATGGTAGCCAAGGAGCGTGCTACAGGAAAGGGTTGACTATCCCAAAATACATATCAAAATATTCAAAATACTACATGGCTAAGGGAATGGGTCTTCAAGCACTAAAGTCTTCATCTTCCGAATCTCCTGCAATATAGTAAGCGTCAGCTATATGTAAACATATAATTGAGTAACTCCCGGGATTTTGAAAATATTTTTATACCATATTACAGCCAGTCTAACTGGAAAAATACCCCATTTGTTCCTATCACACACAATCAATCAAATGCAACATATTCACACTCAATGCATGTAATGACAAGTATAAATGTATGCATGCCATGATCTTTCATTATCATTCTTAATTCATTTCTTTTCTTTAGTCTTTTACGGAAGCCCCGTGCACAAGACTCCTCCCTAGGTGCATGGCAGTAACGCGCGCTATCATGGGATCACAGCAAGCGTCCCTACCGTGATCAACTGCCGGGCTATCTTACCCCAATCACTGGGATAGCCCAGGACTATCTTACCCCATTCATCGGGATAGTCCTTTCTTTTGGGCCATCTTCCCGGTCACCAGGCAACCCTACTAGTTCAAGCCATCTTACACCGTTCGTTGGAAGACCCTACATTCTCAATCTTTTCATGCTTATCTACTTACTCGGTGTGTAACCGGTGGGAATCAACCCGCTTACTCAACATTCGTTGATGGGGGAAAGCTTATCTTATCATTTAATTTCATTTTACAAGTTATCATGCATTTTCATTCAACATTCATCACAAGACAATTTCACAATTTAAATCAAAGAGTTTGCCATATCATTTCATAACCCTAAATCATGTTACTAAGTCCTATAAGCCTATTTCCATTCATTCCCATCCTAGAAATAGGTTTACAATGCATTTTGGAGGCTAAAACAGGTCAAGGAGGTACAGAGCACGGGCGCTTGAGCGCCCATTCTGGCACTTGAGTGCCAGGCAACGTTTTTCCACTGCCAGGAATTTCATTCTGGCGCTTGAGCGCTAGACATCCATTTGCCACTGCCAGGAATTTTGTCCTGGCACTCGAGCCCCAGCAACAAATGACAGCTTTTTTCACTAAAAACTCAGTTTATTTCCTTTCAACCTCCTTCCTTGACCCCATTTTCCCTTCCAAAACACTACCAACATTATGGCACAACGAATTCACACATATGCGATCAAATTATCATAAATCAAGTGCAAATTAGCATGATTCAAATATCAATTGCTTCAAAATTCAACTTCACATTAAGACCACAAAACACACTTTTAACATACTTCTGAATTCACACTATCATATAACATTATTCCAACAAGGAGAACTCTCCCATTTCAATTTTGTTTCCTCACATGGTCTACAAGCAACACATTTTCATACATCCACAATTCACATTAGCACTCATACACACACAAACAAGCCAAAATCACAATTTATTATACTTATTCACAATGGTCCAATATCAAGCCACATGCATCAAAACTAAATCCTATAGTTTCACAATTTCAAACCTGACCTCCTACCATTTTCTATTTCTTAACTAGTCTACTTGGGGTTTAGTGGGGTTACCTTTCCAACTTGAGTTTCCAAAATCCTTATCTTCTCCAAATGCACCCAAGACCCTAGCTTCACCCAAGTGACTTGAAAATCCCAAATATTCACAAATGCAAGCTATTAGTTCCCATTGGGACTCATTTGCAAGCTTGCATGTTAAGAATGAGGTTGAGAGATCATTTGCCTCAAGAATGGGGGTTTGACCCAAAATGGAGAAATGTGTGTGCATATCTTACCTATGTGCTTCAATGTCTTCTTTCAAGCTCACAAATGGCTCCTCCAAGCTCCAATGGACAAGGTTGGTGAAGGATTTCTCTTGATTTCGGCTGGAAATATCCAAACCCTATGAGAGTATAAGAGAGGAAGAAGAAGAGGAAATTTTGAGAATGAAGATAGAGTGGGAGGGCGTGGGAGAGAAGAGAGGAAAATGAGAGTTTTAGTCAAATTTTAACATTTCATTAAGTTTTGCAATTTGGTCCTTCTCCCAATCTTTTTAAAATTTTCTTTCTAGTCCTTCTCCTTTCACTTGTTAGAATTTCTACAAACCCTTAAATTCCCAATTTCTTCTGAGGAACCATTAATTTCCTATTTGGGAATTTGTGGGATGTTACAAATTGTAACAATCTTTTCAGATTTTATGTATTTTACACTTGAAGAATATGGTGTATTCCGAAATAAAAATGATTACAGTGTTTTTAGATTATCTAAATTATTTAAAACTTTTTGAACACTATGTATTATTTCAAAGTTTATAACTCAATTTACGCAATTTTTAAAATTTTTTTAAATTGCAATTATTTTTTTACCGATCATGTACTACACACTTGAAGAATATGTTATATTTCGAAATAAAAATGAATGGGGTGTTTTTAAGTTACTTAAATTATTTGATTTTTTTTAAAACAATGTATTATTCACTTTGAAGTTTCTAACTGAATTTACATGATTTTTAATATTTTTAAAATTGCAAGAGTTTTTAGAGATCAGAAACTATACACTTGAAGAATATTGTGTTTTTCGAAATAAAAATGAATAGGGTGTTTTTAAATTTAAAAAGTTATTTAAATCTTTCTAAAAAAGTATGTATTATTCACTTTGAAGTTTCTAACCTAATTCACATAACTTTTTATATTTTATAAATTACAAGACTTTTTTTTATACACTTGAAGATTATGGTATTTTTCGAAAGAAAATGAAAATACGAATTTTAAATTACCTAAATTATTGGAAGCTTTTTGAAAATAATTTCTTATTCACTTTAAAGTTTCAATTTCGATTTACATAATTTTTTACAATTTTAAAATTGCAACAATTTTTTTAGAGATCGTGTGCAATACATTTGAAGAATATGATGTTTTTCGAAATAAAAATGAATAGAATATTTTTAAATTACCAAAATAATTTGAAACTTTCTTAAAACAATATACTATTCAATTTGAAATTTCTAATTCAATTTACTTAATTTTTTATATTTTTGAAATAAAAATGAATAGGCTATTTTTATATTCCTCAGTTTTTCAAAATAATTTTTTTATATTTTTTACACTTGAAGAATAGGTAGTTTTTTGAAATAAAAATAAAAATGTGATTTTTTACATAATTCTTTATATTTTTAAAATTACAATAGTTTTTTGAAATAAAAATGAAAACTCAATGTTTAAATTACCTAATTTATTTAAAAAAAATTCAAAACAATGTCTACATAACTTTGAAGTTTTTAGCTCAATTTAATAATTTTTATACTTTTAAAATTGCAATAATTATTTTAGAATTATGTACTATATACTCGATGAATATGGTGTTTTTCGAAATAAAAATGAAAACTCGAGTATTAAATCACCTAAATTATTTAAAGCTTTTTGAAAATAATGTTTTATTAACTTTGAAGTTTCTACCTCAATTTACATAATATTTAATATTTTTAAATTTCAGCATTTTTTTTAGAGATCATCTACTATATACTTGAAAAATAAAATTTTTCAAAATAAAAATGAAAACATGATTTTTAAATTATCTAAATTATTTGAAGCTTTGTGAAAATAATGTATTATTTCACTTTGAAGTTTCTAACTCAATTTATATAATATTTAATATTTCTAAAATTGGAACAGTTTTTTGATGTCACTTACTATACACTTGAAGAATAGGGTGCTCTTCAAAATAAAAATGAATAGGGATCTTTTTAAATTACCTAATTTATTTGAATCTTTCTGAAAACAGTGTATTATTCACTTTGTAGTTTCTAGCTCAGTTACATAATACTGTATTTTTGAATAAGTTGTTTTTCAAAATGAAAATGAGTATGATATTTTTGAATTACCTAAATTATTTGGAACTTTCTGAAAATAATGTATTATTCACTTAAAATTTTGTTACCGCAATTTACATAATTTTTTATATTTTAAAATTTGCAACAATTTTTTTTTTGGATCATGTAATATATATACACTTGAAAAATAGGGTGTTTTTCAAAATAAAAAATAAAAATACATTTTTTAATTACCTAAATTATTTGAAGCTTTCTAAAAACAATGTATTATTCACTTTGAAGTTTCTAGCTCAATTTACATTCTTTTTATATTTTTAAAATTGCAAAAGTTTTTTTTAGAGATCGTGTTATGGTGTTTTTCGAAATGAAAATGAATAGGGTATTTTTAAATTATCTAAATTATTTGAAGTTTTTTGAAAATATTGTATTATTCACTTTGAAGTTTCTATCTCAATTTACATAATTTTTTATACATTTAAATTTGCAACAGTTTTTTTTAGAGATAGTGTACTATGCAGTAGAAGAATAGCGTGTTTATCGAAATAAAATTGAAAATACAAATTTTAAATTACCTAAATTATAGTAAGTTTTTTGAAAACAATGTCTTATTCACTTTGAAGTTTCTAGCTCTATTTATATTATTTTTTATATTTTTAAAAATTACAACGGTTTTGTTAGAGATAATGTAATATACTTTTGAAGAATAGAATGTTTTTTGAAATAAAAATGAAAAGTGTATTTTTGAATTACCTAATTTTTTTAAATTTTTTGAAAATAATGTATTATCCACTTTGATTTTTCTTGCTCAATTGACATAACTTTTGCATTTTTAAAATTGTAACAGTTTTTTAAAGATTGTGTACTATACACTTGAAGAATTGAGTATTTTTCAAAATAAAAATTAATAGAATATTTTTAAATTATGTAAATTATCTAAATAATTGGAAGCTTTTTGAAAATGATGTATTAGTCATTTTGAAGTTTCTAACTCAATTTACATAATTTTTTTATGTTTTTAAAATTGCAACCACTTTTTTTTTCTTTCTTTCAGAAATATTCTACTATCACTTAAAGAATATGGTGCTTTTGAATAAAAATGAATGTACAATTTTCTTTTCATAATTTAAAAGACCAAGTTGATTAGAGATCTAAATTGATGTTTTAATTTATAATTTTTATATATTTTGAAAGGAATTTTTGAATGAAAAATAACAATGTTTTTTTCATGAGAAATTGTATTTTTCTACGTATTTTGTGAAAATTATTCCATGTCTACTTAAAAGACAACTAGACAACAAGCACACCGTAGTACATAATTGACATTGCCAAAAAAAATGTTGTCAAATCACAAAATATTGCTTCTGTGTATTTGTAATATTTTTAACAAATATTATATATTATATATAGACCATATAACAAAAAAATTTTACAATATTTTAAAAATATTATCAAATATTTAAAAAATGTTGCCCTTTTGTATTTGTAACATTTTTTTTCTGTATAAAGATATGTTACAATTATGTTTTAGTAACAATCCGTGCAACAACACCTGGGGTGCTACTTTGCCCACCACACTCATTTCTTTGGTTCACCACACGCTGCTATTTTTTTTTTCAATTTTGCCCTTCGCTCAGGGATTAATTCCCGTTTTTCAACTTACAAAGAGGCCTTTGCGCACCACATTTAAAACAGAGATTAATCCCCGTTTTAAAATTTGCTTGGAGATTAATCTTTGTATTGCAACTTAAAAATCTTCGCTCGGGGATTAATCTTCGGTTTTCAACTTAATACCAACACTATATTTCTATACATGGATTAATATCCGTTTCCATACAGATATTAATATCCATTTTGATACAGATATTAACATCTATTTTCATACAGATATTAATATCAGTTTTTCTGCAATTCATCATTTTCAAATAGCATGAATGACAAAGAAAAAAATCCTTGATTCCAACTTTATTAATGAATGACAAAAAACAATGTTGGTGATTTTGGAAAATTGGTAAAATTATGTTTTTAAATCCAGATTTGAGCCAAACAGATATTAATCCATATTTTTCTGATTCTCGCTCGGATATTAATCCCAGTATGAAAATATAGTGATGGAATTAAGTTGGAAAACTTAAAATTTTGACACACTCAATACTCTATATGTAACTAAACCCAAAATCACCAACATTGTTTTACAACATTAATACAGTTAGAATCAAAGATTTTTTTTTCTTTGTCATTCATGCGGTTTGAAAATGATGAATTGTAGGAAAAACAGATATTAATATGTGTATGGAAACAGATATTAATATGTGTAAATATTTGTATGGAAACAAATATTAATCCTCGTATGAAAATAGAGTATTGGAATTAAGTTAAAAAACGGGGATTAATCCCCGAGCAAAAGGCAAAATTAAAAAAAAATTAGCAATGTATGGTGAACCGAGAAATGGGTGTGGTGGACAAAGTAGCACCTCAACACCTATCATGTACTAGATTTTACGGGTGAGATTCTTTTTTTTTTTATTTATGAAGGTTTGCTTCTATTTTTTCCTCTTATTTATATTTTTTTTTGTTTAGCTCTTGAATTTAAAGTGTAAAAAATGATTGAATGTTGTTGTAGGTTAAAAATAAAACTCTGCACAAATAACTAAAAACCGAAATATAACTATTTTCCAAAATAAAAATAAAATCAAATTTATTTATTAAGTTATATGCTAAAAAAATAAAAGCGTGTAATTAGCCGTGTGTAACACAGACAAAGAATACTAGTGTATTTGATAGTAGTCTAGTGAAAATGTTACAGGGATACATGGTTCGAATCTTGCTAAATGCAAAAATTCCTCTATTTTCATCCCTAAAAGAATTGGCTGATAAAAAAAATCATTTCACATTGCCTACACTTCACATGCTTTAAAGCCAGACAATATTCCTATAATAACAACTGTTGTACATAGAAAAAAAAAAAACGATGGTAATGTATTGGCAGGAGCTAGAAAGACACATACAAGATTTTAGTTTTCTTGTTGATGTCAGGTACAATGTCATATGTACAATGAATTGCATTTTTTTTTTTCCGCTAGACCAACGCGACTCGTATTCTAATAATACATCGATGGCTATGATTTGCTTAGATACAAATTCTAATCATGTTCAATGGAAACAACAATTTCTTGCTTACTTTCAGATTGAACCAATGGTAAATCAAACAAAGCCACAAGGTTTATAGTGTTTGGCACTACATTTCTTGTTTTGTACCAACTGGTCTGAAAGTCTCTTGTATTCCAATCCCATTTCCTTGGGACATCAAAGCTGCCCTAATATATTTTCTCTTCCTAAACTTCTTGATCTTCCTAAGAAGTTTGGGATCAACAATTTTCTTCCTTTTTTCCAATTTCTCTTTCTTTCCCTCAGTATAAGCTAGAATGGCTTTACCTCTCTTATCATCAGGCAACAAAGCCAATCTGGAAAACTTTTTAGGACTCACTATCTTCAGTTTCTCAGTAATTTCTTTGAACGCCAGAACAAGGCCGCGCCTGATGAAGCATCCTTCGACAAGCTGCATTGAATTTGATTCAGGGAGATTCAGGGCGTCTTTTAACTCGAGATCCAAGCAAAATGGGGAGTCCTTTAGCCACATCCTGAGGGAATGAGCTTTGGCTACAAGGACACCGTTTCGCGTCTTGCACGGAAGGAAAGGCGACCCCATTTCCCAAAGGCATGCCTTCAATGTGCTATTAAGGGATACCATGTTATATTCTGCTGTTCCTGTTATGAGTACAACTGATTTTGGTGACTCTGGTTGACCCTGCAAAGAGGCATCCTGCCCAGACATCAAAGTCACAATGAGTGTCAGTTTAAGGTTTTTCACAAGAATTAATAAAACAATAAATAACCTAATCAGTGGAATAGTTTTACTAAATTAATAGTGCATTGAAAAGCTACAATGATCGTCATTTCGAGAAAAAAAAAACAAAAAAATCCTTAAAACAACACTCGTTGTAAAATGGATGGAGTATACTTGTTCTTAATGAGCATGTAATTGTAAGACCTTGAACCTTAGAAACTAGAAGTTAAATAATAGACAACTTTGAAAGCAACTTAGAAGGAAAAGAGAACTCACCTGCATGTGATCAAGCCATAATGTAAGACCAACAAGAGCTGAACCAGCAGACAGTTTTCTAAAATCGGCCCCCCAGTCCTTCTCAGCAACTCTGCAATCGATAGATACGAGCGATAAGCAACCAAACAAAATTGACATCACTACAGTTGAAATTGTAATACAACTTTGTCTCAGCATTTCACAATTTCAACAAAAGTATTATAGAATTGTATTGTATAATGCGTTGTGTATCAATTGATCACACAAGTCTCTGTTTATATTGTGAATGGAATCGATGTACATAAATACAATGATACAGAGATAAAGAATAATATCTATCCTAATTAATACTAATATATACAATGCATCTGAACTATACGTATTTGGACAGTTTTTGTGACAGATACAAAGGGAATATTCTACTGTATATTCTAACACTCCCCCTCAAGCTGGAGCATATATGTCATATGTTCCGAGCTCGTAACAAATGTATTCAATTCGAGTGCCTCTGAGGGATTTGGTGAGCATGTCAGCTAACTGATCGTCTGATTTAACAAAGTCAATCGTGATTTCTCCGGAAAGCACCTTTTCTCTAACAAAGTGACAATCAATCTCTATGTGTTTGGTTCTTTCATGAATAACCGAATTTGATGCAATGTGCATAGCAGCTTGATTGTCACATATAAGCTTAGTTCCTCTTATATCTCCTAGTCTCAATTGTTGAAGGAGATATCTCAGCCAAGTGAGTTCACATGCAGCTGCTGTCATAGAGCGGTATTCGCTAGACCTGGCAACGATGTGTTGCTTCTTGCTTCTCCATGAGACGAGGTTCCCCCCGATGAGGACACAATATCCAGAAGTAGACCTCCAGTTGATGGTGATCCTGCCCAATCAACATCAGAGTAGCAAGTGATCTTAGCATTGCCTTTATCTGAATATAATAACCCTAACCCTTGTCCAGGAGCACGTTTGATGTATCGAAGGATGCGGGTTGCGGCATTCCAATGACTATTGCAAGGAGCATGTAGGAACTGACTTGCTACACTAACTGCAAATGAAATGTCAGGTCTAGTGATAGTCAGATAATTCAGTCTGCCCACCAAACGTCGATACTTCTCCGGGTCTTTCAATGGCTCCCCCTGGCCTGAAAGAAGTTTGACATTTGGATCCATACGAGTGTCAGAAGGGCGACAATCCAGCATTCCGGTCTCGGTAAGGATGTCAAGGGCATACTTACGCTGATTGATGGCAATTCCGGAGGAAGAACGAGCAACTTCAATGCCCAAAGTATTTTAGAGGACCAAAGTGAGTTTCTGAATACCAATAGCATCATTACCCGTGATAACAATATCATCTACATAGACAACTAGTTAGATGCATTTTCCTGAAGGAGAATGAATGGAGAAGACAGAATGATTGGCCTCACACCGAGTCATGCCAAAGTGTAGAAGTGCAGAATTGAAGCTGCCAAACCAAACTCGAGGAGATTGCTTCAGACCATAAAGTGAGCGACGTAAACGACAGACAAGATGTCGACCACCTGTAGAAGTGAAGCCAGGTGGCTGAGCCATGTAAACCTCCTCGTGTAATTTACCATACAAGAAGGCGTTTTTGATGTCTAGTTGATGAAGTGGCCAATGATAAATAGCTGCCATAGCAAGAAAGAGACGAACAGAGGTCATCTAGGCCACCGGAGAAAAGGTGTCGCCATAATCAAGGCCAAATATCTGTGTGTATCCTTTTGCAACCAGACATGCTTTCAAGTGATCAACGCGGCCGTCAGGACCAACTTTAACTGTGTACACCCATCGGCAACGAACGGTAGTGTTCCCCGGTGGTAAGGGAACTAATTCCCAAGTTCCATTAGCATGTAAAGCAGTCATTTTGTCCAAAATCGCCTATCGCCAACCCGGATGATTCATTGCTTCACCTGTGGTTCTAGGAATAGGCACAGAATCCAAGGAAGACACAAAAGAGAAATACGAAGGTGATAAAGAATCATAATTCATGGTGCACGCATATTTGGGATTGAGATTGCGGGAAGAACGCATACCTTTACGAAGGGAAATTGGAAGGTCTAGTTCAGGAGGTGGAGCTGGAGAGATAGATGGAGCAGGCAATGAGTTGGGGGGAATCAAAGGTGGCACATCTTGTGGAGCCTGAAGAGGATGACGTCGCCTCTGATAAGTAGCCAATGGTGGAGTTGGAGGTGGAGGAACCGGAGGTGGAGGAGGCCGAGGTGTTGGAGCCTGAGGCGAGAGAGTAGGAGAAACTACTGCGGGTGTAGGCATAGGTTGTGAAGAGTCTAATTGTGGAACATCAAGTGGTACAGCTGCAGAGGCAAAGATGGAACAATTTTCAAAGAAGGTCACATCAGCTTTAGATTGGGAGAGTGGCAGCGGTAGCCTTTTTGCAATCGAGAATATCCCAAAAAGACAAACTTGAGAGATTTTGTTGCCAACTTATCTTTTCCAAGTGTGAGATTATGTACAAAGTAGGTACAACCGAATACACGAAGGGGAACAACAAGGAATGTGGTACTTTGTTGTGAAGAACCGTCGAGGGCATGCGATTGATCAAATAGCATGCAGTGAGGATAGCATCGCCCCAAATTTGGGAAGGAACGTTGTGGTGGAGAAGCATAGTGCGGACTGTTTCAACCAAATGTCGATTCTTTCTTTCGGCAACACCGTTTTGTTGAGGCATATACGAGCAAGAGGATTGATGAAGGATGCCTTGTGAAGTCAAAAAAGTCTGGAAAGATGCAGACATGTATTCCCGTGCATTATCACTGCGCAAGATTTTGATAGAAACTCCAAATTGAGTTTGCACTTCATTCAAAAATCCTTGAAAGACAGAGAACACCTCGGAACGATGTTTGAGTAAGAATACCCATGTACAACAAGAGAAATCATCTATAAATGTGACAAAATAACTGTATCCCAAAGAGGAAAGGACCCGACTAGGTCCCCAAATATCGGTATGAACTACCTCAAAGGCTGTCGCAGCTCGTTTATTCACTCTATTGGGATACGTGCTTCTGACATGTTTCCCCAACTGGCATGACTCACACGGAATGGACTGTACTTTGGCGAGACTAGGAATCATAAGATGTAACTTCTGAAGATTCGGATGTCCCAAACGTTCATGGATGATAGATGCGGTCTCAGCAATACAACATATTGTCGGTGATGCGAGACGAAATAATCCCCCGTACTCATGACCTTGTCCAACTATATGTCCAGTCCGTTTATCCTGAATCAAAGTAGATTTATTGACAAACAAAATTGAGTAAGGTAATTTGCGAATAAGTTGCCTAACAGAAATAAGATTAAATGGGCAATTTGGGACATATAGAACAGAGTCTAAGGACAATGAAGGGAGAGGATTGACTTGACCAATACCAATAGCTTTAGTATGGGTACCATCAGCTAGAGTGATTGGAGAAAAGGGATTTGTTACCAATCATGATCCGAAGCGCCAGAATCAAGAATCCATGGCCCGAGAGAAGGTGATTGGGCCATACAAGTCACGGGCTTGCCGAAGTGATCAACGAAAAGGTTGTCGGAAGTTTGACGAAGAGTAGTGTGGTGATTGCTTATTAATTTTGCACATGGAGGCAGAGACACGTTGGTAAACGTGGCAGCGACTGAGTTGGAAGCAGAGGTGCCGGAAGACATGGCGAAATAGTTGAAGAGGATTGCCTGGGAGAGTGGGCTTGGCAGTGGGGAGGTTGCCGGAAAGATCGCCGGTGAAAGAAGCCGCCGGAAAAGGGGTTAACGCGCCCTTATAGTGGCGGAGCGTGAAGTTGACACGCCGGAGGAAGGCGGCACGTGGGAGCGCGTGCGGCTTCCGGTGATGACGGCTTAAGGACAGTTGGGCTCGCCGGAGGACGGCGGTTCCGATCGCTGTTGTGGTGAGGCGAACGGAGGCAGTGGCGCCAGTGTTTGGCCGGAAACAATGGCACTGGTACTGTTCATACTACAGTACAACGAAGAAAAAAAAAAAAAGGAAGAGGCAGCGCAGGATCATAACCAGTCTACGCATATAGAATTGTATTGTATAATGTGTTGTGTATCAATTGATCACACACGTCTCTATTTAGATTGTGAATGGAATCTATGTACATAAATACAATGATACAAAGTTAAAAAATAATATCTATCCTAATTAATACTAATATATACAATACATCTGAACACTACGTATTTGAACAGCTTTTGTGACCGATACAAAGGGAATATTCTACTGCATATTCTAACAAGAATATTGCAGTAAAAAAACTATGGAAAAAGGACCAATAATACTTACCTAAACATATCGTGGCGATAAATGCTTCTCTTGATCGCCAATTGGAAAACCCATGACGCAGAGGCCCGGAGTTCAAACGCCCACAAGAGATCCACCAAAGCATTGACAAAATTAAAGGCTGCATTATCTTCCTGAGGTTCTAGTCTCTCCAGACATTGGTCAACCAATAAAACCAATGACTCAGATTTTTCTCTTAGAAGTCTACAGAACAATAAGTATTTATGTTAACTGGACAAAAATGAAAGAACAAATCTGTGCTGCTTCCTCTCAACCACTAAAGAAACTATATATATATATATTTTTGCATGAAAAACAAAAGGTTAAAATACAACGATGGTCCTTATAGGTGACGACCATTTCATTTTGGTCCCTAAATTTAAATTACTTTTCAGTTAAGTCCCTATACATAAATTAACATTGATCTCCGCTGTATGCTCTAGTTATGACGCTTTATTCTTACATGTCTAATGCCAAAGAAACAAGACTAAAAACAATTGTAAAGACCAAATTAAAAATGTGTCACATATAAGGAACACAATGAAAATATATTTTTGTATATGGATGTAACTGAAAAAAGTTCAAGTGAAGGGACCAAATTAAAATTGGATGTCACACAAACTAATCAGTACCTCATTGGGAGATCAAATCCAACATCTTGTAGTGCATTTAAAAGATGAATAGCTTCATTCGCTCCCTCAGACAAGCTTGCAGCTCTAATAAAGCATGTCCATATTCGGTGGTCTGGTTCTATGGCTGCTTCCTTCATCTCTGCGAGTTTTTCAATTGCAGCTTTATAATCTCCTTTTCTGAGATATGCATCAATGACAGAGCTATAAGGTAGAGTATCCATAACCAGTCCAGTTGTTTTCAAGTTCTTAAGGACTTTCTCAGCTTCCTCGGGCTGACCAGATTGACCATAAGAAACCATAAGCAAATGCATGGTGGCGAGAGTGGGCTCTATCCCTGCTTCTCTCATCATGGCCAATAGATTTTCCGCTTTCAAATGATCCCCAGAAGTTCTATACATTTTCATCATTAAGTGATAAAAAGAGCGGTCCAGTTTATAACCATTCGATCTAAGCTCTTCAAAAAGCTCCTCGGCCTGTTCATACAGTTGTTGCTTACTAAATGCCGCAATCAAGCTTCTATATGTGTCCGGCTTAGGTTCCAAACCAAGCTTTCTCATTTTGTGCATCAATGACAGACCTTCTTCCGGTCTATGGTCTCTACAGTACATTATAATTACCGTATTATAAGTTTCCTCGTCCGGATTAAGACCGGCTTCTTGAATCTTCTGGTAAATGGTACCCACGCTTTTATAATCTTCAACACCTGAATATAACTTAAGTATGGAATTGAAAATTCGAAGATCAGGCTTAAATCCTGACTCTTCCATCTCACATAACATGACTTCTGCATCCCTTACTTTTTTGAATTTGCACAGCAACCCAATCATAAGTCTGTAAAGATGCATGGTAGGAAAATAACCAGCAGCTTTCATTCCGTGGTATACTTTCTGCGCCTCAAATAAGTTTCCGGCCTGAGCAAACGCTTCAAACATTAAAAGAATAGAACTTTTACTTATCTTGAACCCCATGTCTTGCAACTCCTGGATTACCACGTAAAGCTCATTCAGTCTCCCATCAACAATTAAAGCTTGTAATAGACCATTTATGGAATCTATGGTTGGTGAAGGGCCGTCTCTCATCATTGTATTAAAAATAGCTCTAGCTCGCTCGTAACAACCGCTGAATGCGTAAGCGTGTATTAGAGCATTCCAGACCTTTCTATCCACTTTTGAACATCTTTGCCTAAGACTCCCCACTAAACTTTCTGCTTTTTGCCATACCTTTAACTTCCCATATGTTTCGACTATGTTAATATAAATCGACATGTTGTCGATTATAATGCCATTTTTCTCTGCATGATCCAATAAGTGATGGGCTGTCTCGGGTAAGCTCATTCTACAGTAGGCAGACACCATGCTCTGGTACAGAGATTCAGATGGCTCAACACCACTGAATCGCATGTCGGTGAAAATCTGAGAAGCTAAGTCGAATTGTTCATTCTGCACACATTCATGAATAAGTGATTCATACGTAGTACAGCTTCTAAATGAGGCAAGTCCTCCTTTAGTTTTGTATTCCTCCAAAGCTAATTCTAACATTTTAGCCTTGCAGAGTATAATGATGAGTGCTTCTGTGATCATTTGAATGTCACCTGGAGCATGTTCTCTCAAGAATTCAAGAAGCTCGCACGCTTCTGAATATCTAGCAGATGAGCTGTATGAACTCATAATGGATAAAAAATTCTCGTGATCCAATTCATAACCATTGCTGATGGCAACTTTCAACATTTTAGCAGCGTGGTCATAACATCTCCCTTTAACAAGAACTGATGAGATAACTTGCGGATTCATGCCACTCAGATCCTCCATATCTTTGACGATTCTGTCAACAACATCCCACATGTTTTCCCTCGCAAGCACGTTTAGCATGACCTCATAGAGACCATTATCTGGAGTCAAGCCTTCACGAGTCATTTCCTGATACAATGCCATACCTTTCTTTATCTCATTAAACCTCATAAAGAAATCCAACATAACTGAGAATGCTAGACGATCGGCTTTGATCCCCGACCTACGCATGCAACTAAAAGTCTCTTCTGCCTCTACTCTCTTTCCAGCTTTAGCATAAGCACAAATTAAAGCACTATACGTGTGCAAAGTTGGCTTAACTCCGGCATCCAACATTTCCGACATCACATTTGCAGCTTCTGCGATCTTACCTGCTTTCCCAAGCGAATCTATCAAAACAGTATATGTAACCGCATCAGGATTCCTGCCAGACGATTTCATGTCTCTGTAAAGCTGCAACGCCTGGTCGTGCCGGCCTTGCTTTCCATACATGTGTATGATCGTATTATACGTCATTTCATCCTTGCCAAACCCCATTTTCACCATCTCCTCACAAACATCCCTTGCCTTTTCCGTGTTCCCTTCTTTCGAAAAAGCATACAACAAAGAATTATACGTTACAGCATCAGGGAAAAAACCTTTCGACTCTAACTCCTTGAACAGATTCTCGGCTTTCGCGGAGAACCCGCATCTACCATACACTGAAATCATAGCATTATAAGTCCACAAATCAGGCTGACAACGATTAACCTCCATATCATTAAAAATAGCAATTGCTTCCTCCAAATTAGACTCTCTAGAACAAGCACTAATAAGGGTATTATAAGTGATTATATCTGGCCTAACACCTGATTTTCTAACTTCATTCAGAAGCTGAAGAGCTAAATTAGGAACCATAGAACCACTCTTCAAGCGAGCATTAATCAAAGTATTGAAACTTACAAGATCAGGCTCACACCCTCTCTGACGCATTAAATCAAGCAGTTCCTTTACCTTATTGAAGCGACCATTCCTAGCATAAACACCCATCATTGCATTGTAAACTTGAACTGTATCACCAACAGAAGATTCAGCTCTTGTGAAGATTTCAACAGCAAGTGCTTCCTGATTCGCTTTTCCAAGAACACCCAAGATAGTTGCAACCATCCTCGCGTTCGGTGCGAACCAGTGACGCAGATTCAAGCATTCGTAGAGCTCAAGTGCACGTTGCCAATTGGATTGGCCCACCCATTTGACCACGAAGCAGAAATCCGTTGGTGTCATCTGAACTTTCCGTTCTTCCAACACATCGGCGACGAACTCCTCAGAGTTCAACCCTAGAATCCTATCCGTCAAATACTTCACTCTTTCCCTCCAATTCTTGTCTCTCTTCAGCGCCAACTTGTTCATCTTCTTCACCCTCGTCTTGCTTCGCTTCTTCCCCAGAATTTCACTGTTCTCGTCGTTCACAACAGAATCCGTTTTTTCCAAGGTCTCTGAAACGGGTTTCTCAGAGGGGAAAAGATTGGATTTTGGGAAATGGGTTTGGGTTGGCGTGGGGGTGGGGGTGGAGGGGTAAATTTGGGAGAGTTTGGAATTGGGGTATCGGATTGAAGGAGAGGCTCTGCTATAGGTGAACTTGACGGCGTTATTAACGGCGGCATTGGGTTCTTGTTCTGAGGAGGAAGAAGTGTCGTCGTCGTCGATGGTGAGAGAAGGTGAAGAAGAAGAAGAGGAAGGAAGAGCGGCGGGTCTGGGTGGTGGGTGAAAAGCGGAGGGTGTGGAAGAAAAACAGAGCAATCCTGAGACAGAGACAGACATGTTACGTTCAGGACAAGAATCACTTGAAATTATAAGTCATGGATTCATGTTTGTTCTATGGTTGTAGCCATGGTTGTTGGCAGAAAATGGAGGAAGAAGAATCAAGAAAGTGGAGAGTAGAATTGGACATGAAACACACTGCCTTCTATTCTGCTGAATTATCCAAGATAGATATTTTGCTTGGCGGGATCAGAACCAAATGAAACTAAACTCCACTTTTTTTTTTAAGTCAAAAATGTATATTTTGGTCATGTATTTATTATGTATATTTTAATTTTGTTTTATATTTTTTTAGGTTACATTTTAATCATGTATTTTTTATAAAGGTTTTATTTTAGTCTAGTCCGTCAATTTCGTTATCCCGTTACAAGTTAATTTGAGTATGTTCTTATTAAGGTTTATGTGTATGTTATGGTTTTTCTGGGCTTGAAGATAAATGGCGTAATTTGTGTCTGTTTTTATTAGATCAACTATGTTAACAAGAGTGACGAGGTTGACAGATTGGACCAAAATAAAACGTTTATAAGAGATACATGACCAAAATGTAACCCAAACAAGATCAAAATGAAATGTACACTAGAGATGTATGATCAAAAGATGCATTTTGTCTTTTTTTTTTTAATAACCACGGTTTCGTTGGGGAGTGACTAATCCCGTTTATACTGCATGACTGACGCTGGAGTCTTGAACCGCTAAGTCATTACACTTCACTTTTTTTTATAGCTAACTCGTAGAATATGTTTATTGGAATTACTACAATATCTAGTGTGAGTAGTGTTCTTATTTCCTTATTTACCAAAATCAATTTACCGTACTCGTGAAAAGTTGATTCTAATTAACATTAATTTATGAAATTAGTTTTGAATGATGTGACTTTTTGTTTGGTTAATATATGTAATATTTTTTTAAAACTAATATTTTTTTAAAATTAGATACAAATTCCCCATTTTTTTTTTTTGAGTTTGTGTAGTTTTTTTTTTTAAAAAAAAAATGTTGGGACCAACTTTGTTTAGATGAATGAATATTAAAATCTCCCACTTTAGAAAGTTGTGTCCATGTTAGTGTGTGTTTGATTTTCAATTTATAAAATTTAGTTTAGTTGAAAATAAGTTAAGTGTTCATTAGATTCAATACAATTTATATTTAAATACTTTTAGATAAAAGTAAGTTTGATAAATTAAATATTATTTTAATAGAGTATATAAAGTACTTTTATAAACTTAAAAGGTAAAAATGTAATTTTGGGATTTTATGTTTTACAAAAGTTCTACTTTGGTCCTTTTTGTTTTTTTAAGCAAAAATGGACCTTATGTTTGTTTTCTGGACCGAACTAAGTCCAATGACAGAATCTGTTACAAAGTATTTGACGTGGTGCTGAAGAGGATATGAGGTGGCATACTAGTGATGAGTTGGACTATTTTTTGTTCCCAAAACGACGTTGTTTCTGGTGGATGGTTTTTGGTGAGATAAACGACGTCGTTTTCCTTCCCTTGGCAGATGAAACATCAAAACTGCAAAGATCAACTTCAGCGACAATCAACTTCAGCGAGAAGGAGAGTGAAGGGAAATACCTGGAGATTGTAGAGCAATTAGAGAAGACGAAGAAGCACACTAGGGTTTGTTGATTCTGCGCTGTTTGGTCATTGCGGGGGAAGGCGAAGAAGACGAAGTGTTCACTGAATGTTTTAGCGTTAAAAAGGTACATTTCTGGGATTTGTTTATTCTGTTGTGGTCCCAAACGTTGAGGTTCGACTAGTTTATTCTGTTGTGGTCCTAATCGCTTTTGTTTGTGTCTGTTTATATCTGTATTTTATTGGTTTATTGTTGTCGTTTATGTGTCAATGGAAGTTGAATAATCAAGGGCTTTGGTTCTAAACTTGTATTTTATTCTGTGGTGGTCCCAAAGAGTGCGTGTAAAGATTATTTGTGTTTTTTATTGCCAAATTTCTTGCCTTTAGTGTCTATGTTGTGTAGCTTATATTAAAGGTATTGTTTTTGTTGTTCAGGTATGGACAAAGTCACCACCGAGGGTGAGCAGAGTGGGGTGAAGTTACTAATTGATGATGATATTCTTATGATGGATTTAGAAGCTATAATGGGAGGTAGAAGTGAGAAAGGCTGGGAGGAATGAGGGTCAGAACCAAGAATAAGATGAGGGTCACAATGAAGGACCAAAACAGGGTAACAATGTCCAAAACAGGGTATGTGACTATGATCAGATAATGGCTGAGATAGAAGATGAGGTTGCTGCTGAAAAGGCGAGTCAGAAGAAGCGTCATAAGGATAATGATCAGATAATGCCTGAGATCAATGTTCAGGTTGCTACTGATAATGATGATTATGAGGTTGAAACTGAAGATGAAACATCTGGGATAGTGATAGTGGGTTTGTTGATAATGTGCTTCTTGATAGTGATGCTGAAGTATCTGATGAGGAAGTTAGTATGGAATTTTTTGATGACTTGATGAATGAGGATGTACCAGAATGTAGCAGGAAAATGAAGCACAAAGGCAAAGCCAAGCCACCTCAAGTTTCTGAAGGTAGTAGCAGGAAAAGGAAGGTTCCTGGATGTAGTTCCCATCAAGAGAAGGGAAGACCTGGTGGTAAGAAGAAGGGTAGACCTACTGGTAAGAAGAATCAAAAAAGGGATGAGGGCAACCATGGTAATGGATATCAGTCTGATGAGTTGCTCACTGGGAGTGATGAAGAAGATGATGCTCCACAAAGAAGGTATCCAAGTTTCAAAGAACAAGAAGACATGACTGATTTTAATTGGGAGGTTGGGACCTTGTTTGGTAACAAGCAGGAGTTTAAGTCTGCAATTCAGACATATGCTGTGCATTCTGGTAGGGACCTTAAGTTTGTGAAGAATGACTCATATAGGGTGAGAGTTAAGTGTGCACTGGGTTGTGAATGGGAGGCTTACTTATTTAAGTTACCTGATGAAGCAACTCGGCAGTTAAGGAAGATTGTCAGCAATCATTCATGCAGCAGGGAGTATACAGTGAGAATGTTGAGTTCTAGGTGGTTGTCTAAAGATTTGGTTGAAGGTGTGAGGGAGAATCCTAAGATCAAGCTAACTGATATCCAGAATAGGGTACATAACAAGTGGAACACTGGACTGACCAAAACCAAGGCATCTCGAGCTAGGAGGATGGCAAAAGATAAGGTGGATGGGTCATACAAGGAGCAATACACAAGGTTATATGATTACTGCCATAATCTGCTTAAATCAAACACAGGATCAACCGTGCAACTCTTAGTTGATTCATCTTATTTAGAGGAGACTGTTGTTGATACTGAACGTGATATCAATTTAATTAGTTACTCTGTTGAATTTATGTTCTTTTATTTAACTTTCATGAAATTACCTTGTAGGGATTGTTACCTGCTTTGGAAGAGTTGCTTACCGGAGTGGAACAACACTTTTGTGTGAGGCATTTATACAATAACTTCAGAAAGAGGTTTCCTAGCAAACAGTTGAAGGACATCATGTGGATGGCAGGGAATGCAACTTATCCTAATGAGTGGGAAAGACAAATGCTAGAGATGAGGAGGGTGAATGAAGAGGCCTACAAGTACTTGATTCAAATACCACCTAGACACTAGAGCAAATCTAAGTTCTCTTTCCAATCAAAGTGTGATACTCTGTTGAACAACATGTTAGAGACATTCAACAGTGTAATTTTGGGACCAAGGGAGAAACCAATAATGACAATGCTGGATGAGCTAAGGACATATTTGATGGACAGATGGCAGGAACTAAGGGAGAAAAGTGCTGCACAAACAGAGGACATCAACCCAAATATAAAAAACAAGCCGAAGAATGAAAAGGAATGCACAAAGAAATGGTTACCAAGGTGACATCTAATCCATTTGTAATTTGAATAATTTGTTTGTTAGCAACTGAATAATTTGTTTGTTAGTAGTATGTCTAATGGATATATTTGTTTGTGGTTAATTGTAGGTTTGCTGGAGAGAATGAGTTTGAGGTTCGTCATTACCGTAACCCGCAAGTTTGGTTTGTGGTCAACCTCAACATCAAGGAATGTACTTGTAGGAGATGGCAACTGACTGGGATACCTTGCCGTCATGCCATATCAGCCATGAACCATGTGAGGCTGAATCCTGAGGATTTCATACCTGCATATTACAGAAAGGAAGCCTATATGGTAGTGTATAGGCCTGTCATTCATCCTGGAATTGGACCAAACATGTGGGAGGCAACTTAATGTCTGGATGTGTTACCTCCACCGATAAGGAGACAACCTGGAAGGCCTAAAAAGTCAAGAAACAAAGAAGCAGGGGAGATTGAAAGGGATCCAACCATTGTTTCAAAGAAGGGAATGATTCAAAAGTGTATAATTTGTGGTGTATCCGGTCACAACAAGAAGACTTGTCCACTAGCTCCTCCACGTGAGACTGAACCTAGACCTGAATCTGGCACACAACCTGGACCTAAAACTGGTACCCAGCCTGCACTTGATACCCTTATGATGCCTGCACCTGAATCTCAACCACGACAACCACCTAAAGCACCAACTAATTCTCAACCACTACCTCATGCACCAAAAAGAATCAAACAAACAGTGAAACTATATTCATCTCAACCTACACCAATTACTGAAGCACTGGTCCCTCCAAGAAGAGCACCAATGCAACCACGTCAAGCATCAAGGCAGAAACTGCCTACAAGAAGAGCACCAATGCAATCACCACCACCGCAACCACCAATGCAAGGACCACCACCTCAAACACCAAGGAAAAAATTGCCTATAAGAAGAGCATCAATTCAAGGACCACCATCTCAACCAACAAGGAAATCTCCAAGGAAAGCACCAATGTAAGCACAATCACCTCAATCAACAAGGAAATCTTCCAAGAAAGCACCAATGCAAGCACCCCCATCTCAACCAACAAGGAAATCTCCAAGGAAAGCACCAATGCAAGCACCACCTCAACAATGAAGAAATAGGCCATGTTTTGGATCTGATTAGGATTTGTTCGTTATTTTGGATCATTTTGAATTTGTTTGCTGTTTTGCATTTTAGTTAGTCCATCTTTTGGATATGTTGGACCATCTTTTGGTTACGTTTTGGCCATCTTTTGATTATGTTTTGGCCATCTTTTGGATATGTTTAATTGTGACTAATATTCAATATATGTTTGGATTCTTATCCTATGATTATGGATTCTGTTTTATCCTTTTATCGTGTTGAACTCACTACAGGTCTCAATTTACAGTGCGCATGTTCTTTAAGATCATTCTGGATTATGTTCTATATGATTTCATAATAGTCCCTTACGTTTCCTATTGGTATTAAAGTAGTCCCTTATGTTTTCAATTGGTATTAAAATAGTCCCTTACGTTTCCCATTGGTATTAAAATAGTCCTTTACAGGTATCAAAGTGCTCCTAATTTAGCTGTACTAACGTGTTCATCACAAAACACACCCAGAAACACATCTTCCTCAAAACTAAAAACTTTCATTTCATATTCAATCCAGAATAACATTTTGATTCCAATACACAGTGCATAATTCCTACCTACACTAATGTAGCAAAACTACTATCCTAACATACTCTGTTCATACCCTCCATTACAACAATTCAACCTAATCGATTCTAAGTTGATTGCCCTTTCTTCAACCCAGCATTAGCAACCTCAAAAGGACCACATTCACACACAAACTTATCATGAGAAATGCAACCAATACCTTGTTCCACTTCCCCCGCTTCTTCAAGCTCAATCGCAGAGTCACAATCCTTCTTCTCTGTCTCAAAAGTGCTATTTCCCTTTCATCATTCACATCAAGGATCACCCACTTAAAGAAACCACATCCTGCACCATAACGATAGTTGCTGCATCCCCAAAATTGTTTCCCCTTGTTTTCGTTAGTGGTGGCTATGCACAAAATTGTCCTTTCACCGCAACGAAGAAGCCATGGATGGATACAAAATGTTGGGATTGAAGAACTACAATAACCAATAACAGAAGAATTAGAAGGATTGGGGGGACCTTTTTTTATTTCGCACGAATTTGCATTGCTGCAGAAGCAGAATTTGAATTTCAGAAACAAAAGATTTAGAAGGATTGGGTATCAGAATTTTGGGCCTTTTATAAACCCTAAAGTCCCAACGGCTATTTCCATCCTTCAATTGGGGATTCCATCGTTCAATTGGGGCTTGTTTTTTTTAATTATTTCTATTAATTGAAAAATAAATACCATGTCAGCACATCTTAACGTCGTTACCCGTTTGTTAGCCCACGTAGGATTGGTTTCTGTCATTGGACTTAGTTTGGTCCAAAAAACAAACAAGGTCCACTTTTGCTTCAAAAAAAATAAAAAGGACTAAAGTAGAACTTTTGTAAAACATAAAGTCCCAAAAGTGCATTTTAACCAACTTAAAAATCCAACAAACATTTACCAATCCAAAGAGTAAGGGCTTCTTTGAAACAATTTTAGTTTTTAGATTTTTAAAATTGTGTTATAAAAAGATTTTAAAAAAAAATTAAAAAAAAATTAGAGAAATTTTTCAATACAAATTTGCATGTAAATTAAAAAACTGAAAATTGTAAATAGAAATAAGTTTTAGAACAAAACGAAAACTCTTCTCAAAAACTGTTTTTGAAAACTCGTTTGTCAAAAAACAGAAAATTATTTTTAAAAATAGGAATCGAACAAGCCCTAAGTTTTTTCTTGCTTCCACCCAATTTTTACTTTTGTCACTATTTTTTCGTTAAGTCAACGGAACCCAACTCGTAATCAAACAACATAGCGCAACGTTCTATGCATGGTAAAAGTACTTTCAGCTAAGAAAACAAAGGACATAACCTGTTTGAAACAGTTTTGATTTTTAGTTTTTAAAAACAGTATTATTAAACTGTTTTCAGAAACAGTTTTAAAAAAAGTGAGACGAGTTTTCAATACACATTTACGTGTAAATTCAGAAAACTAAAAACTGAAAACCAAAACAAGTTTTAGATGTTTCCAAATTTTGGTTTTTAAATACTCAAAAACAAAAACTGTTCTCAAAAACTATTTTTAAAAACTCGTCTGCCAAACGGATTTTTTAGTTTTCAGTACTGTTTTTAAAAACAGAAATCAAACAAGCCGTGAGATCCTCTCTAGCCATGCATTTTCCTCCGGCCCAAATTCCTACCTTTCATCAATTTCTCTTTCTTAGTTTTTGTGCAATAACAAATCAGTGATTAAGATTTTGCTAGATGTTACTATATCAAATAAAATTGTGGAAAAGATCCGATCAACAAAGAATGGTCAACTTTTAGCCAACTTAATATAAAATTAATTTCCTCCCCCACTCACTTTTTATTTTTTAAATTAAAAAATTAAAATATTATTATTTTATCCAAGTTGATAAAAAATTAGCTAACTTAGATTAGCCAAAAATCACTACACACCAAATATATTCTTAATATGTCCTACACAATTCAAATCTTAAAAAGACCAAAATATGCTAAAATGTAATTTTGATTTTTTATCTTTTAGCAAATTTTTACTTTAATTTTTTATCTCATCTCTTTTTGTCAATTGATCTATCATCTATTTTTTTTCACACCGTAACGGTTTTTTGTGCTAACTGCATTGAGTGCTTTAATGCAAATGTTACACCAATATTAAAGAAGATATAGATGAAAGTACTTAATAAAATTAATGCAAAATAATTAGTATGATGAAAAAATATATAGGACCAAATTAAAAATAAATAAATAAAGGAAAAAAGTTAAGAATTCCCAAAAAGATAAATGACCAAAATTATATTTTAGCCAACAAAATAATAGCAAGTAATTTTATGAATAAAAAATAATAACAAATAATTTTTACTACTTAAAGAATAAGTATATCTATGTTTGAAGAAATTAGTAATTTATCTTATATATAACGAGACTGTTTGAAATAACAAATGTTTCTTTTCCAATTATATTTCATATATATTAAATGTATATTTTAATTTTTTTCTTTCATCACTTTATCCATTCATTCACCAATCATTTTTCTTTTAATTATATTGTCAACCACTATAGTTATTAAATAGGGATATTTTAGTGCACTTAAATTAAAATGTTGTAATTGATTTTTTAAGTTGCTTTGCAAAAATTTTAAATGACAATAGTTTTGAAATGATAAAGTATAGGTTAGGGCAGTGCAAAAAGACCTTTTATTTATAATAATTTCGGATCTTAATACATATTTACATATTCTTATTTCATTTAAGAGTTTTTCTAGTTTGTGTCCATGAACACAAGTTAACAATGATTAATTTAAATTTTTTAATGATTGAATTTATTTTTTTCACTATACTCTGAGTGCACCTATTAAACCTCTAACCACTCACTATTTAGTAACTTCCTTTTCCTTAAAATTTCATTAGCTACTAATAATCATCGTTAACTTGTGCCCATAAGGCACAAGTTAAAAAAATCCTTCGTTTAAAAGACAGTTTAGTTGTAATAAAAATGTAAAAAAAAAAACAAATAGAGATACTCAGTAAAAAAAAATAATTGATATGTTTCTAGTAAATAAAATTAGTTTTCAATAAATCAATAAATTTAATTAAAACGGTGGTTATTGGTCTAATCAAGGTTCATATATACTTGCATATATGCAATGCAAGCTAACAAGCGGTGATGAAGTAACAGACCACAATGCCACTTGGCTTGAGAAATTTCACTACGTTGAGGCTACGTTCTAGCAATCTTTTCTGCTACTATCTGTTCCTGAAACATTATTTCTTTCGGAATCATGGTACTTCAATCACACAACCAGAAACCACCATAGCCAACAACGTTAATGCACAAATACACGCTCTTTCAATCCAAGGCAACATTGAAGAAGCTCTTTCACTTATTTACACCCACTCTTCTCTGTCCCTTCAAACCTATGCCTCTCTGTTTCACGCTTGTGCTCAGAAAAAATGCCTCAAACAGGGCATGGCTCTGCATAATTACCTACTTCACAAATACCCCACAATTCAAAATGACATCTTTTTCGCTAACCATCTCATCAATATGTACTGCAAGTGTGGCCAGTTAGACTGTGCCCATCACCTGTTTGATCAAATGCCTCATAGAAATCTTGTTTCTTGGACTGCTCTGATTTCTGGGTATGCTCAATCTGGCTTAGTCAGAGAGTGTTTCGCTCTGTTTTCTGGCTTGTTGACTTGCTTCCGCCCTAATGAATTCGCTTTTGCAAGTTTGCTCAGCGCGTGCGAGGAGCGTGATGTGAAATGTGGCATGCAGGTACATGCGGTTGCTTTCAAAATTTGCTTGGATGCCAATGTGTATGTTGCAAATGCTCTTATTAATATGTATAGCAAGTGCTCTGGTTCCAGTGAATGTTATGAATATGATGAAACTGCAGATGATGCCTGGAAAGTGTTCAAGTCAATGGAGTTCCGGAATCTTATATCTTGGAATTCAATTATTGCAGGTTTTCAATTCCGTGGACTTAGGGACAGAGCCCTTCGGCTGTTCACACATATGTACAACAATGGAATCGGGTTTGATCGTGCCACACTACTTAGCGTCTTCTCTTCCTTGAATGAGTTCAGTACTTTCGATGAGATGAACATACATCTCAGGAACTGCTTTGAATTGCACTGTCTCGCTATAAAAAGCGGTCTTGTTTCAGAAATTGAAGTGATAACTGCATTGGTAAAATCCTATGCAAATCTTGGAGGAGACATTTCTGATTGTTATAGGCTCTTCCTTGATACAAATGGCCGACAGGATATTGTGTCATGGACTGCTATTATTACTGTGTTCGCGGAACGCGATCCTGAGAAGGCTTTCCTCCTTTTCTGTCAACTTCATCACGAAAATTTTGCGCCAGACTGGCATACATTCTCGATCGCCTTAAAAGCTTGTGCATGCTTTGTAACTGAGAAAAGTACCATGGCAGTTCACTCGCAAGTAATTAAAAAAGGGTTTCAGGGAGTCACAATTCTTTCAAATGCCTTGATACATGCTTACGCAAGGTGTGGCAACTTAGTTTTGTCAAAACAAGTATTTGATGAAATGGTTTGCCACGATTTGGTTTCATGGAATTCAATGCTCAAGTCGTATGCCTTACACGGGCGAGCTAAAGACGCACTGGAGCTCTTTTGGAGAATGAATCTCCGTCCAGATTCTGCAACCTTCGTTGCGCTTCTCTCGGCTTGCAGTCACGCTGGACTCATTGAAGAAGGTGTGAATATTTTTAACTCTATGTCTAACAATCACGGTATAGTTCCTCAACTAGATCACTATTCCTGCATGGTTGATCTTTATGGACGAGCCGGGCAGATATCTAAGGCCGAGGAGTTGATATGCAAAATGCCAATGGAACCCGATTCTGTGATTTGGAGTTCATTACTTGGGTCTTGCAGGAAGCATGGTGAGACTCACTTGGCCAGAATAGCAGCTGATAAATTTAAAGAGTTAGACCCTAAAAACTCATTGGGTTATGTACAAATGTCAAACATATATTCCTCTGGAGGTAGTTTTATTGAAGCTGGCCTAATTAGGAAGGAAATGAGAGATTCTAAAGTGAGAAAAGAACCTGGATTAAGCTGGGTTGAGATTGGGAATCAGGTTCATGAGTTTGCTGCCGGTGGTCAAAATCATCCACAAAGGGCGGCCATATTAAGCCGGCTCGAGATATTGATTGGAAAATTGAAAGAGAAGGGTTATGTGCCAGATATTAGCTTAGCCTTGTATGACATTGAAGTGGAGCACAAAGAAGACCAATTGTTTCATCACAGTGAGAAGATGGCATTGGTGTTTGCCATAATGAGTGAAGGAAGATTGCCTTATGGAGGCAATGTCATTAAGATAATGAAGAATATTCGTATCTGTGTGGATTGCCATAATTTCATGAAATTAGCCTCATGTCTATTTAAGAAGGAGATTGTTGTGAGAGATTCAAACCGCTTTCACCATTTCAGAAATGCAACTTGCTCTTGTAATGACTATTGGTAACATACCACCACCTACATTATTCCTCTACTGGTTGCACGTTTGTTTCTGAGTTCACCTTCACTTAATCAAAACATATTTGATACTCTTCGTACACTTTTTGACCATCGAAAAGAGGGATTTCTGGGTTTGGCTTTCCAAGAAGGCGAAATGGAAGTTGAACTGCTTTCGGAAGCACACAACTTGCTGAAGAGCTGTGCAATGCAATTTGGTTGTACGGAGGATACTGTTAACTGCTTATTGAGTTCATTTGATATGTTGAACTTGGAGATAAGGTAAGAAAATATCTAACGTATTTCTTCATTCATGAAAAAAATTGTATTTATAAGGATGGAATAATTACATTGTGTGGTTATTCAATATGATCTTTTAACTGAATAATCACATAAATATCTCGAGATTCATATTTTGTTATCTATTTCTGTAGAACGTTATAGATCTCAATAGCAACTCTACATGGGATGCAGATGCACATCTGCTTCTTTCCATTGATCAAATGTAAATACTGTTTGTTATATATAAACAAATGGTGCATTTTATGGTAAGTAAGAAGATTGTGTGATGCATGATACACCATAAGGGTGTGTCTATGATACATAAGGAATATAATTGTGCACAGCTATACGAGATTACTCACCATTGATTTAATAATATTTAACTCAACGGTCTGATTTGGCGACTTGTTACCGGAAATACTGGTTAAACTCAAAAATGTTTAATTCCGATTGTCTTCTATAATTTTCCGGCAGCTCTCTCCATTTTTTCCGGCAACAACTATATCTCTTTTTTATTTTTAACCAAATCACTCCCTCTCATTATATACTCTCTCCATTTTTTTCCATATTATGTACTCTCATTCTGTAACCAACTGCTTTCGTTTCCTTTTCAAAACAAATTGAAGCATAAAAAAACTACAGAAAGAGGAGCAAATCATTGATAAACTACAAAACAAATAGATAAATTATGA
This sequence comes from Cyamopsis tetragonoloba, assembly GCA_037177725.1. Taxonomy (NCBI): domain Eukaryota; kingdom Viridiplantae; phylum Streptophyta; class Magnoliopsida; order Fabales; family Fabaceae; genus Cyamopsis; species Cyamopsis tetragonoloba. Next base: position 32,142,372 of record CM074120.1, on the reverse strand, counting down.
TCTGAACCAAAAAAAAGGAAAAAAAATTGATAAATGAAGATCTGACACCGATCGGCAGCGTCGGAGGAGGGGGAACGTGAAGGTTGGAATGGTGCCAGAGGAGGAGCGTGAACAAAAGGGGAAGTAGAAGGGATGTGTAGCAGTGGTGGCGGCAGTGGCTGTGTTAGACAGGGAAGGGATGAAGAAGGTGATGTTCACAGTAATGTTCCCAATGCATTCACAGTGAAACAAGTTTTCCTAGTAAATCCAAATCATTAAATAAAATAATCATATTCCAATGGTTCAGATTTGTGATGTATGATACATCACAAGTTTTACTTACTTACCATAGATACTACGTAAACAAATTTAAGATTTGAAGTTGTTTACTGCTTAGTGGTTCAACCTCTTGACTTTAGCTTCCCATTTTATGAGTTTTTTTCAACTTCATTTATCAGATCAGACATACGAGGCATAGTATCTGACTTTCTGTGTCAGTAAACCTGTAACAGTAACATAAATCACAAACATAACTGCACCGGGAGTGGCAAATCACTATGTAAATTGCAAGTTAGAATGATCTCGATAAAAACACCACAGCATAAGCCGTTTCAGTTGTTACAAGGAAAAAACAGGAGTAAACTAAAGACGACACTGAAAGGAATTATAAGTTTATAACTACTTTCATGTACAGATGGGTATTGATATTCTGGTAGTTTTCTCAAAGAAAAATAGAGAGTACAACTGAGAAATACGATCATCAACATCATAGTATAACTACACACTAAATTTCGAGTTCGGATCCTCTCCTGCAGGGTCACCATCCAGCCATCCATCTTCATGCAACATTTTGGCTGTTCATCTATCGCGGCATGGCACAGAGTCCGAGATGGAGTGTGTAGCGGACAATCAAGATTTTTGCTGTAGAGATATTCACGCAGGAAAGACTGGAGAGGATCCGATCTCCTAAATTTCAATGCTGGCAGCAGCATTACTGGTGGTGATCTGACTGCATTGTCTGAGTTGGAGGAGCAGTAACTACTGGCAGCTTCATGTCTGGAGCTTCAGAATCCCCAGATCTTTCGCAAATCTCACGGTACTCTTGACAAATGGCACACGGATGACAGAAAAAATGGGTGACAAAATCCCCACATGGTGCTTCCTTCATGAAACAAAAGAATATCATTATAGATAGCATTGCGCTGTCAAACTTTTTTTTTTCTTTTTTTTGAGAAATCCAAAATTTTAGATTGGGCAATTCATATCAAGGATTTTTCTATCATGTGCAATTTTGAGCAGGTTAAGAATCTTAAAATGGAAACTCTTCACAGTGAAAGAGAGATTATATTATCAAGTGCACTTAGCAGTTTCTGGGAAATGAAAAAGAGCTGGGAAATGAAAGAGAGATTATCTAAGAAGTTATTTATCTATCAGAATATCCAAGTGGCTATAGTTGTGTAGTTCAAATTCAGAGACTGATTAACCTACAGTTCAGAACCAGATACGATTTTACTTAAAATTCATCAATCAGTCTCTCAGAAAGCAATACTGCAATTGTTGAATATAATATTTATATTAGAGGCCTTAGGGCTGCACAGAATTATCTAAAGCTTAACGTATGACAACTGGAACAGAAAATAGAAGGAAAAATCATGATAAAAACTCATGTTAAGAACCGTTATAATAATATTACCGGCAAATTATATTTTGACCTTAAGGTCCTGCGGTAGCCACACGCATAACATGAAACAAGGCATCCAGGTAACCCCAAAAGCAAGCAATCAGTTAAGAAGCAGCAGGCAGTGTTAATCGCACCCCACAATATAAAATGGGTAACACATGATCCCACGAAAGTTCCAGAACCAAGAAATTCTGCATTCTTCCCAAAGAGAAAGCAAGGACAAAGACAACCTATACAACCTGCGGATATGACAAAAGTTTGCATCAGATCTTTTCCGATAAGAATTAAATTGCATCATAATAGAACATTAGAGCTTTTTGATTTTATGTAACCAGTAACATCAAAATTTAAGTGTTTGAATCAACAAGCTCTTCAGTCTTCATTTAAGAAAAGTAGTTTTATAAGTTAAGGTGCTCAATGTTGATAATTTCAATTTACTCTATGCCCATATTCTGCTGTATGTTACATTAAATAACAGCTAGTAATTGGTATTGAAATAGGAAAATAGATAATTGAAATAATTTTTTAGTCACCACCCATAAATAGGTTCATGATTAAGAGATTGCATAATGAATAATGTTTAATACTTTAACAATGGCAAAACTGCAATCATAATATAAAGCCTAAAATCCATCATAAACCAACGCCAGAAAATAAAATTGAGAGATTTTCCATTGTTATCCTCATTGTTTCCCTTGCTGCTGTTCTTAATTCCTCAATTCGTTGCTATGATTTTTGTGATATATATAATAGCTCAATATCACTAGCACCATCAGAAGCAAAGCAACAACAATCTTAACCTTATATCATTTTGCAATAAACCAAAAATATATTAATTAATGAATCAAGAACAAGATTCATGAAATAAGCTTAAAGAGTCTCCTTATTATTGTATTAAGATAAGATATACCACTTCTTCAACATCCTTGAGACTTCCTTTTGCCTTTACCCTTTTGTCAAAACTTCTTTCAATTTGGATTGAAAAATGATGATAGGGTAGTACAGTTGTAGTGCAGTGTAGGGAAAAAAAAACTGATTTGTTTGATAGGAAGAAAAACTGACACACCCAAGTGAAACAACAAAAATATCTAGTATTGATAGGAAAAAAAGAAGCTTAATAGTGCAGTGTAGAATACTGCTCTCAAGATTTTATACCAATCCTCCATAATCCATATGCTTTTACCAAAATGAATACAACAACAAGCCTTTATCCCACTATGTGGGGTCGGCTACTTGGATCACATGACGCCATTGTGTTCTATCAAAAACCATATCTACTGGGATGTCATTAATTAGAAGATCCTGTTTAATAAGTTCACCTAGAGTCCTTTTAGGTCTACCTTGACCCTGTTTTATTGGACTAACTATCATGCTATCGACTCTCCTCATGGGTGCTTCCAACGGCCTTCTCTACACATGCCCAAACCATCTTAACCAAAGGACTATGGTGTTATGAAGCTCCTGTTATGTGCGAGGCTCTCGAGAAGCGTTGGAGACGAGTTGGACCTATTATATGGTTCTACGTCACCTATGGGAGGCTGCTTTGCATTTGCAAGAGGTAGATTCCACAATCCCATCCTATAACCTCTGGGTCACATAGTGAGAATTCCATTTAATTTTGGTTATTAAGATGATGAACTCATCAATTTCTAAAGTCAAGATAGTTAAGTGCATGTCTGGTAACCCGTTGGACAAACGTGAAAAAATTTCCAATGATATATAAACAGTTACGATTTGTTTGAACACAAATTCACACAATCACACCACGCTTAACTAAAGCAACAGTTCCTTGCTTCAAGTGAAATCTCATGTTGAGCCACCAATAAAACAAACACGTAAACACAACATGATTAGGATTAAAAGAACGAGGACACAACACAACCAAATTTCCTTAAACATAATCAAGTGGCACCTTTGTATTAAATGAGGGTCACAGGGTAAGGAAGTAGCATACAGCTCTGCATATCATCGCAACAAGCACAGATTCCAGAAGACCACTGAGCCTCCATTTGCTTTGATCCATTGCTACTCTGATTTTGTTCGTTTCCCTGATTCAGAGAAACATTCACTGCCTCTGAATCTGACTGCCCTAAAGGGATATATGCAGGTGGCACATAACCCCTTTGGTTCTTCATAATGCTTCTATAAAAAAACGAGAAAAAAAGTTTATCAAACATAAATTCAGAAGGAAAGCAAGAAAACTATAAATCTAGCTAGATGTAATGCTCCAAAAATTTTACCAAAACTGAATATTACTATCACCAACACAACCCAGCTGAAATTCAAATCTTAATTATTGTTGCTTCTGCCAAAGTAGATTATGAAGACTAAATTGAGAAAGAAAGCGAGAAAAACTGATAAATCTAGCTAGATACAATGATCAAAATGATTGATTAAAGCCGAATATTACCATCACCATCATAGCCCAGCTGAAATTCAAATCTTAATTGAGAAAGGAACCTAGAAACCAATAAATTCAGCTACACGCTAAACTTCATAAAATTAGCCAAAGCTGAATATTACCATCAACACAGCCCAGCTGAGATTCAAATCTTAATCGGGAATGAATGAAAGAAACTAATAAATCCAGCTACATTCAATGCTACAAAAAAATTGATCAAAGGTGAAAAGTACCATCACCAAAGCATTCCAAGCTGAATTTCAAATCTTAATTATATTAGCTAAAAGATAAATAGAATTCACCCTGTTATTTCTCATCATTTACTTATCGAATCGCAACAATGAACGAACATTCTAAGATTCTGTGAAATCGGATCTGAATTAATTCTTTGATCTTACAGAAAAGGGGTGAATCATAAACGAAGAAAAAAACAAAATTACCTTGGAAGGTTGATGAGAAACAACAAATCAGATTAATGAAGCTAGAAAACCCCAAATCCGTTCCTTTGTATACAAAAGAGACAAATTGAGAGAGATCCCGAAGAGCGTTCTTCTTCTCCTCCTCCCAAAGCTTGGCTTTTCGACTTTCGGCTTTCGAATTCCTATTCTTTTTTCCCTTTTAAATTAGGAAAAATTAAAAAATTGTTAAATTCTCCTTATACGGTATACCCACTCAATTTTAATAAATATTTTCTATTTTTATTTCTCAAAAAAAATAAATAACACTTGTCAAAATTAAAATTATATGAGTATAAAATTTTAACATTACTTGGTTAATTTAACATTTATTGGCAGGTTTGTTTTAACTTTTTTTTTGTCAAAATTATTTTTTTATTACTAATCTTAATTATTAATTCTTATGTCAAAAATATTTATTTTTATTAAATCGTCTCGATTTTTTTAATCAATAATCTTAACCATTAATTTTTGCTTCAATTTATATGTTTGTACTCCTCATCTCATTAAAATCTAAACCACACACAATATGTTGTTTTAGAATATACGGTCCAATTTGAAAAGGCTTATGCGTATGGAAATAGCTTATGGGTTCTTATAAGCTGTTTTCAACTCATTTTTATAAGCTTCTTGAAGTAGCTTATTAGAATAAGCTATTTTTAGCTTATTTAAGTGAGTTTTACAATTTTTTCTAAGAAAAAAATATATAATTTAAAAATAGTTTAATGTATAAGTACTTAATTAAGTTCTGTACCCAAACACACCCTATTTATTATTGTTATTGCTTACCCTCTTAGGCTTTGTTTTTGTTTTACGAGTACTGTTTTAGTCTTAAAATTTTGTCTCACAAATATTTGTGTTTTGGATTTTTAAGATTTATTTAATCTTTTTTTCCCATTCTTGTAACTAATGTAGGTAATTGTGAGTGCTAACTAACATTAAATAAAATGATTCAAAGGCTTAAGTGAGTATATTTGAGTTAAAAGTATTATAAAAGACTACACAATTATTATTTTTTTATATGTGCATAGAAACCTTAAACAACAAAACAAAAGGATTAGAAGGAGTATTTTGTTAAATAATCATTTTCTTAATAAAAAACCAATTCTAGAAATTTTTAAGATATTTTTTTCTTTTGAAAATATTTAAAAGCAGGAAATAATCAGATTTATACTTTTTTTAGAAGCGGCCTTAATTGTTTTTCAAAATAATCAATCAACCATAGTAGAAAAAAAAGAAGATTAAAAAAGTAATTCTTCACATTGTAACCAAACTTAAATGGCTTTTGATTTTCATTTTAATCAATTAAAAGAATAATTAATTCTCAATACATTTTCAAAATCAATTATTTTTAAACAATAACAAATGTGTCCTTAATCTCTATACATATTCTATTTTTTTTCCGTTTAGTCTCTACATGCGTGTTTATTTGTCTTTTTATTTCCTCCCTCTTCTCACCATTAGTCCCTAGCTGACGTGGCATTTGAGAATTGAGTTTTGGAAAAAGAAACCGTTGTGGCAATTAGGGATGACAAAATGGGCTAGTCCGACCCATTTAGTCCGCCACACAATTAGCCCACAAAAATGGGTCGGGGTGGGCCGCCATAGCTATATAAGCTCATTTTCTTAGCCTAGCTCGTTTTTAATTGACTTGTTGCGCCACAGGCTGGCCCGTTTAGCCTACTAAAAAAATTTTAAAATGAAAAAAAGTTTTTAATAAAAAGGTGTAAATTTTAATTGTATTATTTTGTTTTGAGATTTTTAACCTCTTTTTACACAAATAAAATATGCAACTTTATAAAAAAAAGAAAAACAGGCCGACGGGCTAGCCCGCCACGGCCCACCGTTGGCCCGCGGGAGAGAACGGGCTAAGCGAAGTGGGCTATGTGGGGGGTGGTGGGTTCTAATATGTAACACCCTGGCTTTACTAGTATTACTAAACTTCTCCCACTCACTTAAGTGGGTTATCCCATGCGAATATGTATCTCAATATTTCAAGATTTAGGGATCTACTGTGGTTCGAATCCATGATCAAAGGGATATATAGTCATGAATTTCTAGTTCTAAAATCCTGGAATAATTATATATATATATATATATATATATATATATATATATGTATGTATGTATTTGCATAAGGATAACCCACTTAATGGGGTGTAAGAAGCTTAGTAACACTGTCGAAGTAAAGCCGGGACTTTTTTTTTGTAACACTCTAGCTTTATTTCAACAGTGTTACTATGCTTCTCCTGCTCTCTTAAGTGAGTTATCACCTTGCGAATATGTATCCATATATTCTAGGATTTGGGGACTTTCCGTGATTTGAACCCAATTGAGCTAGTATGTAACACCTCGGCTTTTGAGTAATGCTTAATCCTCCTACTAATCCTTCTACCCACTTAATTTTGACAAGTGTCATCTATTTTCCAAAAAGTAAATGCTAAGTGAGAGATAAATGACACTTGTCAAAATTAAGTGGGTAGGAGGATTAATAAGAAGATTTAGTAGGAGGATTAAGCATTTTTCTTCTTTATAACACTCTGGCTTTATCTCCCTACTATTATTATTTACTTTGAAGTTTCTAGCTCAACTTAAATAATTTTTCATCATTTTAAAATTGCAACCGTATTTTTAGAGATGGTGTACTATATGCACTTGAATAATTGGATGTTTATTGAAAAAATATTGAAAAATCATTTTTTAAATTAAGTAAATTATTTGAAACTTTATGAAAATAATGTATTATTCACTTTGAAATTTGTAGTTCAACTTACATAATTTTTAATATTTTAAAATTTGCAACTGATTTTTTTTAAAATCATTTACTTACACTTGAAGAATAGGTTTTTTTAAAGAAAAATGAAAACCCATTTATTAAATTACATTAATTATTTTAAGCTCTTCCAAGAAAATGTATTATTCACATTGAAGTTTGTAGCTTAATTTACATGTTTTTTTAAAAATTTTAAACTTGCGACAGTTTTTATAGAGATCTTGTACTATACACTTGAAGAATATGGTGTTTTTCAAAATAAATATGAAAATGCTTTTTTTAAATTACCTAAATTATTTGAAGTTTTTTGAGTTCAATGTATTATTCACTTTAAATTTTATAGCTCAATTTATTTAATTTTTTATATTTTTAAAATTACAACATTTTTTTAGAGATTTTGTACTAACACTTAAAAAATATGGTGTTTTTTAAAATAAAAATGAAAATAGATATTTTAGATTACCTAAATTATTTCAAGATTTTTTAAGACAATTTATTATTCACTTTGAAGTTTATAGCTCAATTTAAATATTTTTTATTTTTTAAAATTTCAACAGTTTTTTAGAGGTTGTGTACTATATACACTTGAAGAATTGAGAGTTTTTTGAAAAAAAATAAATGAAAAGGCCTTTCTTAGATTAAGGAAATTATTTGAAACTTTTTGAAGACAACGTATTATTCACTTTGAAGTTGATAGCTCAATTTACATATTTTTATATTTTTAAAATTGCAACCGTATTTTTAAAGATCGTGTACTATACAATTGAAGAATAGGGTATTTTTTGATAAAAAAATAGTTTGTTTTACATTACATAAATAATTTAAAGCTTTTTGAATACAATGTATTATTCACATTGAAGTTTGTAGCTTAATTTACATTTTTTAAAATTTTTAAACTTGCGACAATTTTTTTAGAGATCTTGTACTACGCACTTGAAGAATAGAGTCTTTTTTGAAAAAAAAATAATAACCTCCTTTTAAAATTAAGTAAACTATTTGAAGCTTTTTGAAGACAATGTATTATTGACTTTGAAGTTTGTATCTCAATTTACATAATATTTATTTTTTTAAAATTGCAACAAATATTTTAAATAATTTTGAAGCTTGTATCTCAATTTACATAAACTTAAAGAATATGATGTTTTTCAAAAAAATGAAAACGTATATTTTAAATTACATAAATTATTTGAAGCTTTTTGAAGATAACTTTTTATTCACTTTGATGTTAGTAAGTCAATTTACATAATTTTTTTTATTTTTTAAAAGGCAACCATTTTTTTGAGATCGTGTACTATACTTGAAGAATAGAGTGTTTTCCAAAATAAAAAGGAAAACACGTTTTTTAAATTAACTAAATTGTTTTGAAGCTTTTTGAAGATAATTTATTATTCACATTGAAGTTTATAACTCAATTTACACATTTTTTAAAATTTTAAAACTTGCGACAAGATATTGTACTATTCACTTGAAGAATATGATGTTTTTCGAAATGAAAATTAAAACCCTTTATTTAAATTACCTAAATTATTTAAAGTTTTTTGAATACGATCTATTATTCACTTTGAAGTTTGTGGCTCAATTTACGTCATTTTTTATAATTTTGAAATTACAATATTTTTTTAGAGACTGTGTATATATACACCAGAAAAATATAGTGTTTTTCGGAAAAAAATTGAAACCACATTTTTTAAATTACATAAATTATTTTAAGTCTTTTGAAGACGATGTATTATTCATATTGAAGTTTGTAGCTCAATTTACATATTTTTAAAAAATTTTAAACTTGCAAAAATTTTATTACAAATCCACTATCCACTTGAAGAATAGGGTGTTTTTTCGAAAGAAAAATGAAAACTTTTTTTTAAATGACCTAAATTATTTGAAGTTTTTTTAGTACAATTTATTATTCACTATAAAGTTTGTAGCTCAACCGTTTTATATTCTTAAAATTGCAACTGATTTTTTAGATATCGTGCACTATACACTCGAAGAATTCTGAGTTTTCTGGAAAAAATAAAAACGTGTTTTTTAATTAAGTAAATTATTTGAAAACTTAAAAATATTTGGAAAAAATAAAAACATGTTTTTTAATAGAAGGATAAGATATTTTGCGGAAAAAAAAACTTAAAACACATTTTTTTAAAGATCATGTACTATACACTTGAAAAATAGTTAATTTTTCAAAATAAAAATAAAAACACATTTTTTAGATTACCTAAATTATTTCAAGCTTTCTTAAGACAATTTATTATTTACTTTGAAATTTGTACATCAATTTACATATTTTTTTTATATATTTAAATTAAGTAAATTATTTGAATTTTTAAAGATAATGTATTGTTCAATTTGAAGTTGGAAGCTCAATTAATATAATTTTTATATTTTAAAAATTGTATTAGATTTTTTTAAGAAATAGATTACTACACACTTTTTGAATAGGGTGCTTTTTTTTTAAAAATAAAAATCCATTTTTTTAATTAGATAAATTATTCGAATCTTTTTGAAGATAGTGTATTATTCACATTGAAGTTTGTATCTTAATTAACATATTTTTAAAAAAATTTTTAAACTTGCGATAATTATTTTAGAGATTTTGTACTATACACTTGAAGAATATGATGTAATTCGAAGAAAAAAATTTGTTTTTTAGATTAAATAAATTATTTGAAGCTTTATGAAGAGAATTTATTATTTACTTTGAAGTTTGTATCTCAATTGACATAATTTTTCCATATTTAAAATTGCAACAGATGTGATTCGAGATCATGTACTATACACTTGAAGAGTAATTTTTTTTTTAAAAAAAATGAACACACATTTTTTGAACTACATAAATTACTTGAAGATTTTTAAAGACAATGTATTATTCACTTTGAAGATTATAGCTCAATTTAAAGAATTTTATATTTATGAAATTGCAATTGATTTTTTTAGAGATTGGATGCTATACACTTGAAAAATAGGATGTTTTTTCAAAAAAAAAATGAAAACGCACTTTTAAAATTACATAAATTATTGGAAGCTTTTAGAAAACAATGTATTATCCAAAGTTTATTATCCAATTTACATAATTTTTTATTGTATTTTTTAAAATGTAACAGTTATTTTGATACTGTGTACCACACAGAATATGGTGTTTTCAGAAATAGAAAGAAAATTGCATTTTTTAAATTACCTAAATTATTTTAAAGTTTTTTAAAGAAAATTTATTATTCACAATAAAGTTTGTAGCTCAATTTACATGTTTTAAAAATTTTAAACTTGCAACAGTTTTTTTTTAGAAATCTTGTACTATACAATTGAACAATAACATGTTTTATGAAATTAAAATGAAAACGTTTTTTTTTAAATTAGCTAAAGTATTTGTAGTTTTTTTAATACAGTTTACATCCAAGTTTGTATCTCAATTTACATAATTTTTTTATGTCTTTAAAATTGTAACCGCTTTTTTAGAGATCGTATAGTATACACTTAGGGTGCTTTTCGAAATAAGAAGGAAAACATGTTTTTTAGATTACCCAAATTATTTCAAGCTTTCTGAAGACAATTTATTATTCACTTTAAAGTTTGTAGCTCAATTTACATAGTTTTTATATTTTTAAAATTCTAACAGTATTTTCAGAAAATCTTAACAAAATTGGGTGTTTTTTGGAAAAATTTGAAAACCGGTTTTTAAATTAAGTAAATTATTTGAAAAATTTTGAAGACAATGTATTATTAGCTTAGTTGGTAGCTTAATTTAAGTAATTTTTTATATTTATAAAATTGTGACAAATTGTTATTTAAAAATTGTTTACTATACACTTGAAGAATAGGGTGTTTTTCGAAAAAAAAAACCCATTTTTTAAATTACATAAATTATTTGAAGCTTTTTTGAAGACAGTGTAGTATTAATATTAAAAGTTGGTAGCTCAATTTACATATTTTTAAAAATTTTAATCATGTGGTAGTTTTTTTAGAGATTTCGTACTATATTCTTAAAGAATATGGTGTTTTTAGAAATAAAAATGAAAATAGTTTTTTTAAATTATCTAAATTATTTCAAGTTTTTTGAGTAGTATTATTCACTTTTAAGTTTGTAGCTCAATTTACAAAAAAAAAATTCTTAAAATTGCAACTATTTTTTTAAAGATCATGTACGGTATATTTGAAGAATTTGGCAGTTTTTGAAAAAAATAAATATGAAAACGCGATTTTGAAATTAAGTAAATTATTTGAAGTTTTTTGAAGACAATATATTATTCACTTTAAAATTTGTAACTCAATTTACATAACTTTTATATTTTTAAAATTGCAGAGATTGTGTACTACACTTGAAGAATAAGATGTTTTTCGAAAAAAAAATGAAAATGAATTTTTTAAATTACATAAATTTTTTGAAGGTTTTTGGAGACAATAATGTATTATTCACTTTGAAGTTGTAGCTAAATTTACATATTTTTTATATTTTTAAAAATAGCCACCATATCTTTAGAGATTGTGTACTATACACTTGAAAAATTAGGTGTTTTTTGAAAAAAAATGAATACACATTTTTTAAATTATGTAAATTATTTGAAACATTTTGAAGACAATATATTATTCACTTAGAAGTTTATAGCTCAATTTACGTTATATTTTTAAAATTGTAATAGATTATTTTAGAGGTCAATTATGAAAATGCCTCTTTTAAATTAACTAAATTATTTGTAGCTTTTTTAGTATAATGTATTGTTCACATTGAAGTTTGTGTCTCAATTTACATAATTTTATATGTTTTTAAAATTGCAACCGTTTTTCTAAAGATCGTATACTATACAGTTGAAAAATATGGTGTTTTTCAAAATAAAAAGGAAAATGTGTTTTTTAGATTACCCAAATTATTTCAAGTTTTCTGAAGACAATTTATTATTTACTTTAAAGTTTTTTTGCTCAATTTATATATTTTTTTATATTTTTAAAATTATAACAGTTTTTGTAGAGATCGTGTACCATACATTTGAAGGATTGTGTTTTTTGAAAAAATAAATATGAAAATGTGTTTTTGAAATTAAGTATAGTATTTTAAACTTTTTTAAGATAATGTATTATTCACTTAGAAGTTTGTAGCTCAATTTAAATAACTTTTTTTCATTTTTAAAATTACATCAAAATATTTAGAGACCGTGTACTATACACTTATAGAATATGATGCTTTTCTAAAAATAAGAAAGTGCATTATTTCAATTATATAAATTATTTGTAGCTTTTTGAAGATAATGTATTATTCACTTTGAAGTTTGTAGCTCAATTTATACATTTTTTAAAAATTTTTAATCTTCCAACAATTTTTTAGAGAACTTTTACGATATACTTGAAGAATAGGATGTTTTTCGAAACAAAAATGAAAATTATTTTTTTAGATCACCTCAAATTTTCAAGCTTTCTCAAGATAATTTATTATTCAATTTGAAGTTTTTAGTTCAATTTACATAGTTTTTTAAATTTTGAAAATTGCAACGGTTTTTTTAGAGAACATATACCATATACACTTGAGAAATTGGGTATTTTTTGAAAAAAAAAATGAAAATGCGGTTTTTAAATTTAGTAAATTATTTGAAACTTTTTGAAGATGATGTATTATTCACTCTAAAGTTGGTATCTTAATTTACATAATTTTTTATATTTTTTGAACTGCAGCAGGTTTTTTTAGAAATCATTTACTATAGACCCGAAGAATAGGATGTTTTTCTAAAAAAATATGAAAACCCGTTTTTTAAATTACATAAATTATTTGATGTTTTTTGAAGACAATGTAATATTCAATTTGAATTTTGTAGCTCAATTTACATAACTTTTATCTTTTTAAAATTGCAATACATTTTTTTAGAAATTGTATACTATACCCTTGAAGAATTGAATATTTTTCAAAAAAAAAATGAAAATTATTTTTTTAAATTAGATTAAATTTTTTAAGCCTTTTCAAGACAATGTATTATTCACTTTGAAGTTTGTAGCTCAATTTAAATAAAATTTTTATTTTTTAAAGATGCAATTATTTTTTAGAGATTGTGTACTATTATACACTTGAAGAATTTGGTGTTTTTTGAAAAAGAAGTGAAAATTTGTTTTTTAAATTAAGTAAATTATTTGAAGCTCTTTGAAGACAATCCATTATTTACTTTGAAATTTGTAGCTAAAGTTACATAATTAATATATTTTTAAAATTGCAATATATTTTTTTATAGATTGTATACTATACACTTGAAGTATATGATATTTTTCGGAAAAAAAATGAAAATTCACTTTTTAAAATACATGAATTATTTGAAGCTTTTTAATGACAATGCAGGACTCTCTTTGAAGTTTATAGCTTAATTTACGATTTTTTTTTTTAAAAAAATGCAACAAGTTTTTTCTGGGATCTTGTACCACACTTGAAGAATAGGATGTTTTTCAAAATAAAAATGAAAATGTTTTTTTTATATCACCTAAATTATTTCAAGCTTGCTTAAAACATTTTATTATTCACTTTGAAATTTGTAGCTCAATTTACATAGTTTTTTATGTTTTTAAACTTGCGATAATTTCTTTAGAGATCATGTACAAGAATAGGATTTTTTTAAAATTAAAAAATGAAAATGTTTTTTAAATTATCTAAATTATTTGAAGTTTTTTAGTACAATGTATTATTCACTTTCATGTTTGTAGAACAATTTTCAAAAATTTTAATATTCTTAAAATTGCAACTATTTTTTTAGAGATCGTGTACCATACAGTTGAAGAATTTTGTGTTTTTTGAAAAAATAAATATGAAAACACATTTATGAAATTAAGTAAATTATTTGTACAATGTATTATTCTCTTTGAAGTTTGTAACTGAATTTACATAACTTTATATGTATTTTTAAAATTGCAATATATTTTTTTAGAGATGGTGTATTATACACTTGAAGAATAGGATATTTTTCGAAAAAAAATGAAAACGAATTTTTCAAAGTACATAAAATTTTTGAAGCTTTTTGAAAATAACCTATTATTCACTTTAAAGTTTGTAGTTCAATTTTAATAATATATTATATATTTTAAAATGACAACAATTTGTTAGAGATTATTTACTATACACTTGAAGAATTGGGTATTTTCTGAATAAAAAGAAAATACATTTTTTAAATTAAGTAAATTATTTGAAACTTTTTGAAGACAAATGTATTATTTACTTTGAAGTTTGTAGCTTAATTTACATAATTTTTTATATTTTTAAAACGAGAATCGATTTTTTTAGAGATTGTATACTATATACGTTCAAATAGGATTTTGCTGAAAAAAAATGAAAACTCATTTTTTAAATTAGATAAATTATTTGAAACTTTTTGAGGACAGTGTATTATTCTCTTTGAAGTTTATAGCTCAATTAACATAATTTTGTTTATGTTTTTTAAAATGCAACAGTTTTTTTTTTGAGATCATGTACCACACTTGAAGAATAGGATATTTTCCGAAATAAAAAGGAAAATGCATTTTTTAAAATTCCTAAATTATTTTGAAGCTTTTTTAAGATAATGTGTTATACACATTGAAGTTTGTAGCTCAATTTATATATTTTTAAAACTTTTTAAACTCACAACAGTTTTTCTAGAGATCTTGTACTATATAATTGAAGTTTTTTTAAATTACCTAAATTATTTGTAGTTTTTTTAGTACAATTTATAATTCACATTGAATTTTGTATCTCAATTTACACAATTTTTTTATGTTTTTAAAATTGTAACCCTTTTTTTAGAGATCGTGTACTATACACTCTGAAGACAATGTATTGTTCAATTTGAATTTTGTAACTCAATTTACGTAACTTTTTTATATTTTTAAAATTACAACTGTTTGTGTAGAGATAACGTATAAATTATTCACTTAGAAATTTGTAGTGCGATTTAAATATTTTTTATATATTCAAAATTACATCAAATATTTTAGAGATTGTGTATTATACACTTGCAAATAAAAAAAGAAAATACATTTTTTAATTATATAAAATATTTACAGCTTTTTGAAGACAACGTATTATTTACCTTGAGTAGCTCAATTTACATATCTATTAAAATTTGTAATCTTGCGAAAGTTTTTTTAGAGAACTTGTACTATACACTTGAAGAATTAGGTGTTTTTCGAAATAAAAATGAAAATACTTTTTGTAGATCACCTAAAGTATTTCAAGCTTTTTGAAAACAATTTATTATTCACTTTGAAAGTTTGTAGCTCAATTTGCATTGTTTTTTACATTTTTAAAATTCTAACAGTTTTTTAGAGATTATGTACTATAAACACTTGAAGAAAATAAAACCCATTTTTTAACTTACATAAATTATTTGAAGCTTTTTGAAGACAACTTAATATTCACATTTAAGTTTTATCTCTATTTACATATTTTTTAAATTAAAACACTTTTTTTTAACTTTTCTAAATTATTTCAAGTTTTTAAAGTACAATGTATTATTCACTTTCAAGTTAGCTCAACCTACAAAAAAATTTATATTCTTAAAATTGCAACCATTTTTTTAGAGATTGTATACAATACATTTGAAAAATTGGGTGTTTTTCAAAAAAATAAATATGAAAACGCGTTTTTTAAATTAAGTAAATTATTTGAAGCTTTTTGAAGACAATTTATTATTCACTTTGAAGTTTGTAGCTCAATTTACTTAACTTATATATGTTTAAAATTGCAACCATTTTTTTAGGTATAGTGTACTTAAAGAATTGAGTGTTTTTTGAAAAAAAATAAGAACAGATATTTTAAATTAAGTAAATTATTTGAAGCTTTTCAAAGACAATGTATTATTCAGTTTGAAGTTTGTAGCTTAATTTATATAACTTTTTACATTTATAAAATTGCAACAATTCTTTTAGCGATCGTGTACAATACATTTGAAGAATTGAGTGTTTTTTGAAAAAAAATAAAAAACTCACTTTTTAATTTAAGTAAATTATTTTAAGCCTTTTGAAAATATTGTATTATTCACTTTGAAGTTTGTAGCTCAATTTACATATTTTTTTTATATTTTTAAAATTGCAACAAATGTTTTTCGAGATCGTGTGCTATATACATGAAAAGTAGCATGTTTTTCCAAAAGTAAAATGAAAACGCATTTTCTAAATTACATAAATTATTAGAATTTTTTTAAAAGAAAAAGTATTTTTCACTTTGAAGATTGTAGCTCAATTTACATCATTTTTTCGTTATTTTGATATGCAACAGTTTTTTAGAGATCATGTACTACACTTGAAGAATTGAGTATTTTTCGAAACAAAAAGGAAAATACAATTTTCAAATTACCTAAATTATTTTCAAGATTTTTTAAGAAAATGTATTATTCACATTGAAGTTTGTATGTATGTTTACATATTTTTTAAAATATTAACAATTTAATTAATTTTTTTAGTGATATTGTAATATACACCTATAGAATAGTTTTTTTTTAACAAAAATGAAAATGTGTTTTCTAAATTACCTGAATCATTTCAAGCTTTTTACAAATAATTTATTGTTCACTTTGAAGTTTGTATCTCAATTAACATAATTTTTTTTTATTTTGAAAATTGCAACAGTATTTTTAGACATTGTGTAACATCCCAAATTTCTAATTTTTTAGAGTAAATTATTTAAATTCACAAATTGATCTTTGAGAGGCTATTTTAGAAAAGATAAGAAATTTGGGAAACTTATAATAGATTAGAAAACAAATTGGATTAGGGGGAAGAACTTATAGAGATTAAATGGGTAGCAAAAACTATAGAAATGAGGAAAAGAAATTAAGTTGCAATTTTAAGGTTTCATAAGTAGGCCTTGAATTGCAAAGAAGGGAAACAATTTCCCTTCACCTCTTCCCCTCTTCTCCCACGCCATTCACTCCCCTCTCACACACTTCACAATTTCTTAATTTCTCATTCTTCTCTCTAGAGCACACTCTCCCTCTCCCAAACTCTCCACCTTGAATCACCACCATTTCACCATCATCTTCCGTCTCCTCTCCTTGCATGTTTGCCTAGCTATCCCCACTTCCATCTTCTCAAGAATTTGGAGCTTGGGTATGACTTAGTGCTTGAAGGAGAAGCTTTAGAAGAAGCTATGGAGTTGAGGAGTAGAGCTTCAAATTGGTGGCTTGGGACTTCTAAGTTGAGGGATTGAAGGCTAGGAGCTTGAGATTCAAGGTAACCCCATTCAAAACCCCAAATTAGACCCTTAGAGAGTAGGTTATACTTGTGGTTAGGATATTGCAACTTGATTTGTTATATTGTATGATAAGGGTTGAATGTGAATGTTAGTATGTTTGAAAAATCTAATAAATGTTGTGCCTTCCTTGTGTGGTATGATGTGAATGCATGTTGAATCTTTGTTTGGAAATGAACTTGGGTGATTTGGTTGAGATGTGTATGAGAATCATGAATGTCTTGTCTCTTGTAATTTGGAATCTTGGAATAGGTATGATGATGTGTGCATGATGTTTCAAATTGTGTTGAAATATGGTCTTGAATTGGGATGTAATTGATTTGAAATTTGGATGAAAATGTGAGTTTTTTTGCAGTAATTTGGGTGTGAATTTCGAACCATTTTTCATAATATTTTGTAATTTTGGTCTTGAGTTGTATATAATCCTCTTAGCTTTCAAATGCTTTTGGTTTCACTCAATTTGGAGGTCAACAACTTTAGTTATGGCCAAATTACTGAGACAGGATTTGTATTGAAATATCTGTTCTGTTAAGTGTGTTAAATATGGCTGTTTTTTACAATTAAATATTTAGAATTGGGTTTTGTGGTATTCATAAGAGTTTTAGATAATCCTCTTAGCTTTTACATGCTTTTGATTTCACTCAATTTGGAGGTTTACAACTCAAGTTATGGTCAAAATACCAACAGCGTGCAGTGATGACAAAACAGAGGCCTGATTTTGTGTCCAATTCGCGGTAGCAAATATGACACAGAACATGGACCTCTTTCTTTACTTCCAAAATGCAATGTAACTTCAAGGGCTCCATTTTTAGGGTTGGAATTGATAAAAATAGGTCCTAATGTTTTAAAAATCATGCATAGTGCCATATAATTGTATTATGTATGAATGTGGATGGTTTGCCCTATTGAATGTGATATATATATAAAGTGTATATTGAATGGTTTTTCTATTGATTGAGTGGATATGCAACAGGGTCATGAAAATGTTGTGATATGTGACATGGATGACAATTATTTTAATTGATGATTAATGAAATTGTAATGTGATGAACGTTGAAGGAAAATGCATCATAATATTTGATGTGGAATGAAAATGAAATTTTAAAGACAAGTTTAAGCTTTTCCCATCAACAGATGTTGAGTAAGCGGGTTGAATCCTACCGGTCAGACACCGGGTAAGTGGACAAGCATGAGTAAACATAAGAATATAGGGTCTCTCCACGATTCGGGAGACAGATGACCTGAACTACTAGGGTGCCCTGTGATAGGGAATTATGACTCGAAAGAAAGGACTATCCCATTGATGTGGGGTTAAGATAGTCTTGGGCTATCTCATTGATGTGGGGTCAAGATAGCCCGACAGTCAGTTTGATCACGGTAGGAACGCTTGCCGTGGTCCTAGTTTTGAGCTCAACCTCACATTACTGCCACGTGCTAGGGAAAGTCTAGTGCACGAGGCTTCCATAAAAGACTCAAGAAAAGAACTAAGTATGTTAATGAAATATCATAGCATGTATACATCTATAATTTTCATAGCATGCATTATGATATGAAATTGTTGCATTGAATTGATTGTGTGTTAGGAATTTAAATTGGGTGTTTTCCAGTTAGACTGGGTGCGATATGATATAAAAATATTTTCAAAATGCCGGGAGTTACTCAGTTATATGTTTTGCATATAACTAACGGTTACCATATCACAGGTATCAGAAGATTATGAAGCGAAAGCCACAGATAGGACGAGTTGGGGGCTTTTCTTAGGTATAGCCACACATGGTGAACCTAAGTCTCAAGTTTATATATCAATTTGTTCAGCTGTATAGGAATCCGTATAAATCGAAAGGGTTGTAATTATTATCATTAATTGTTGTAAATTATAATTTAGCTTCCGTTAGTGTTTTGAAAAAAAAACGGACTCGAAAATTAAGGTGTTACACATTGTGTACTATACACTTGAATAATAAGATATTTTTTGAAAAAAAATTAAAACGTGTTCTAAATTTCCTAAATTATTTGAAGAGTTTTGAAAATAATATATTATTCACTTTTAAAATTATAGCTCAATTTAAATATTTTTTTTATATTTTTGAAATTGCAACATATTTTTTTTAGAGATTGTGTACTATAGACTTGAAGAATAAGGTGTTATTTAAAGTAAAAATGAAAATGCATTTTTTAGTTACGAAAATTAATTCAAGATTTATGAAGACAATTTATTATTCATTTTGAAATTTCTATTTCAATTTACATAAATTTTTATATTTTTAAAATTGATACTATTTTTATAGAGATCGTATACTATACACTCGAAGGATATCGTGTTTTTCGAAATAAAAATTAAAACATGTTTTTAAATTTCCTAAATTTTTTGAATATTTTGCAGACAACGTATTGTTTACTTTAAAGTTTGTATCTCAGTTTACATATTTTTTATATTTTAAAAATTGCAATAGTTTTTTTAGATATCATGTACTATACACTTGAAGAATATGATGTTTTTCGGAAAAAAATTGAAAAAGCATTTTTTTAATTACTTAAATTATTTGAAGCTTTCTCAAGACAATGTATTATTTAATTTCAAGTTTATAGCGCAATTTACATAATTTTTTTATGTGTAACAATTTTTTAGAGATCGTGTACTACACCAGAATAATAGTGTGTTTTCCGAAATAAAAAGGAAAACATGTTTGTTAGATTACTTAAATTAATTTGAAGCTTTTTGAAGAGAATGTATTATTCACATTGAAATTTGTATCTCAATTTACATATTTTTAAAAATTTTTAAACAAGCAACAATTTTTTTAGAGATATTTTGCTATACACTTGAAGAATATGATATTTTTTGAAATAAAAATGAAAATGTCTTTTTAAATTACCTAAATTATTTGAAGTTTTTTGAGTAAAATTTATTATTCGTTTTGGAGTTTATAGCTCAATTTAAATAACTTTTTTATACTTTTAAAATTGCAACCGTTTTTTTTTGAGATCGTATATTATATACCCTTGAAACATGCGTTTTTTTTTATTTAAAAATAAAAACGTGTTTTTTAAATTATTTAAATTATTTACAATTTTATAAAAACAATTTATTATTTATTTTGAAGATTTTAGCTCAATTTATATATTTTTTATATTTTTAAAATTGAACTCACTTTTTTTACAAGTCATATACTATATACCCTTAAAGAATACATTGTTTTTATTTAAAGATCAATTTTTTTAAAATTATTTGAATTATTTAAATTATTTAAAATTTTGTAATATTCATTATAAACTTTCTAGTTCAATTTACCTATTTTTTTATGTTTTTAACACTGTAACAATTATTTTAGAAATAATGTAAAACATACTATTTTTGATTTAAAAATCAAATCGTGATTTTTAAATTACTTAAATTGATTGAAGTTATTTGAAATAATTTTTTATATTTTTAAAATTGCAATAATTTTTTTTAGAAATTATGTACTATAATACACTTGAAGAATACATTGTTTTTATTTAAAAATTAAAACACATTTTTAAAATTATTTGACACTTTTTGAAAAGAATGTAATATTCACTATGAACTTTCTAGCTCAATTTACATAACTTTTTATTTTTTTAAGACTACAACAATTTTGTTTTAGAAATCATGTACTAAAACATACGGTTTTTTATTTAAAAATCAAAACTTTTTTTTAAATTATATAAATTCTTTGAAGTTTTTTGTAAATAATGTTTTATGCACTATGAAGTTTCTATCTCAATTTACATAATTTTTATATTCTTAAGTCTACAACAATTTTTTTAGAAATTATGTGTTATACAATTGAATAATATCGTGTTTTTATTTAAAATCTAAAAGTATTTTTAAATTACTTAAATTATTGATTTTTTTTAAAAAAATGTATTTTTCACTTTGAAGTTTCTAATTATATTTACATAACTTTTAATATTTTTGCAATTGAACCAAATTGTTTTTCAAATCATGTATTATACATGAATACTGAGTTTTGATTTAAAAATCAAAACATCTATTTTAAATTACTTAAATTATTTTGAAGTCTTTTTAAAATAATGTATTGTTCAGTTTGAAGTTTCTAGCTCAATTTAAATTATTTTTTTATATTTTTAAAATTGTAACCGTTTCTTTTTCAATAAGGTATTTTTATTTAAAAATCAGAACATATTTTTTAAATTACTTAAATTATTTGATGTTTTTTTGAAAACAATATGTTATTCTCGTTGAAGTTTCTAGCTCAGTGTACATTTTTTTATCTTTTAAAATTGCAACAATTTTATTTTTAGAAATCATGTACTATAATACACTTGAAATATATGGGGTTGTTATTTAAAAATTAAAACATGTTTTTCAAATTATTTAAAGTTTTTTTTTTTGTAAATAATTTATTATTTACTATGAATATTCTAGCTCAATTTACATATATATATTTTTTATATTCTTAAACCTGCAACGATTTTTGTAGAAATCATGTACTATATATACTTTAAGAATACGGTGTTTTTATTTAAAAATCAAGTCGTGTTTCTTAAATTATTGAATTTTTTTAAAAACAATGTATTATTCAATTTGAAGCTTCTAGTTCTATTTACTTAATTTTTTATATTTTTGAAATTGCAATAATTTTTATTGAAATCATGTACTATACCGTTTAAGAATAGAGTTTTGATTTGAAAATCAAAGTGTTTTTTTTAAAAATGTATTATTTACATTAAAGTTTAGAGCTCAATTTACATAAATTTTTATATTTTTGAAATTACAATTTTATTAAGAAATTATGTACTATACATTTGAAGAATACGGTACTTTTATTTAAAAATAAAAACGTGTTTTTGAAATTACTTAAATTATTTGAAGTCTTTTGAAAATAATGTATTAGTCACTTTGAAGTTTTTATCTCAATTTATCTAATTTTTATATTCTTAAAACTGCATAATCGTTTCTAGAAATATGTACTATAAACTTGAAGAATACATTACTTTCACTTAAAAAAAATGCTTTTTAAATTAGTTAAGTTATTTGAAGTCATTTGAAAACTATGTATTATTGTAACAAGTTTTTAAAAATAATTTGCTATTCACGTTAGAGGTTTCTAATTCAATTTAAATAACTTTTTTTATAATTTTAAAATTGTAACAATTTTTTTAGAAGCAATATAATATTCCTTTTGAAGTTTATAACTTAATTTATATAATTTTTAAAACTGCAACAACACTAGAAACCATATACTACACACTCAAAGAATACGATATTCTGATTTAAAACAATGTTATTTAAAGTTCAATTTACATGATTTTTTATATATTTAAAATAATATGCAAGAATATTTTTAGAAATAATGTACTATGCAACAATTTTATTTTTAGAAATCATGTACTATAATACACTTGAAATATATGGGGTTGTTATTTAAAAATTAAAACATGTTTTTCAAATTATTTAAAGTTTTTTTTTTGTAAATAATTTATTATTTACTATGAATATTCTAGCTCAATTTACATATATATATTTTTTATATTCTTAAACCTGCAACGATTTTTGTAGAAATCATGTACTATATATACTTTAAGAATACGGTGTTTTTATTTAAAAATCAAGTCGTGTTTCTTAAATTATTGAATTTTTTTAAAAACAATGTATTATTCAATTTGAAGCTTCTAGTTCTATTTACTTAATTTTTTATATTTTTGAAATTGCAATAATTTTTATTGAAATCATGTACTATACCGTTTAAGAATAGAGTTTTGATTTGAAAATCAAAGTGTTTTTTTTTAAAAATGTATTATTTACTTTAAAGTTTAGAGCTCAATTTACATAAATTTTTATATTTTTGAAATTACAATTTTATTAAGAAATTATGTACTATACATTTGAAGAATACGGTACTTTTATTTAAAAATAAAAACGTGTTTTTGAAATTACTTAAATTATTTGAAATCTTTTGAAAATAATGTATTAGTCACTTTGAAGTTTTTATCTCAATTTATCTAATTTTTATATTCTTAAAACTGCAATAATCGTTTCTAGAAATATGTACTATAAACTTGAAGAATACATTACTTTCACTTAAAAAAAATGCTTTTTAAATTAGTTAAGTTATTTGAAGTCATTTGAAAACTATGTATTATTGTAACAAGTTTTTTAAAATAATTTGCTATTCACGTTAGAGGTTTCTAATTCAATTTAAATAACTTTTTTTATATTTTTAAAATTGTAACAATTTTTTTAGAAGCAATATAATATTCCTTTTGAAGTTTATAACTTAATTTATATAATTTTTAAAACTGCAACAACACTAGAAACCATATACTACACACTTAAAGAATACGATATTCTGATTTAAAACAATGTTATTTAAAGTTCAACTTACATGATTTTTTATATATTTAAAATAATATACAAGAATATTTTTAGAAATAATGTACTATGCACATAAGAATCTGATTGAGTGGGTATTTACCTTACCGATTGTGGGTATATTTTTGCAGGTACTCATAAAATGTGTCCAATAGTCATCCCTTACCATATGACCTATAAATATAATTGAATTTTTGTTATTCTATTTCTCAATATTGTATATAGCTTATTTACACTAATTTTAACTATCTATTATTGTTCTGCTAA
Organism: Cyamopsis tetragonoloba; assembly: GCA_037177725.1. NCBI lineage: Eukaryota > Viridiplantae > Streptophyta > Magnoliopsida > Fabales > Fabaceae > Cyamopsis > Cyamopsis tetragonoloba. The sequence continues at coordinate 32,118,272 of CM074120.1, read as the reverse complement.
TATTGAGATAATATTTATAACTTACTTTGTCTTTTGAAATAAATGATGATAACTCTTTTTTTGGTACATGTTAATAACTCATATTTAGTCCGAAGACAGTATTAATTTGACCTAAAAAAAGTTGTGATACAATCATAATTTCGTATATAATTGGGAATTTTATTGACACATTTTCTAACAAGCCTCATAGTTTATTTTACTACTAACTAAACTTAATTGCTGGTTGTTTTTACACTTGCAAAAAAAGGATTTACTTCACAAGTGCCTGAAACCAAATACTAATAACCTGTACTGTACAAATGCCTGCGCTCATAATATTTACTTCCTGCAACTAAATGACAGCAGGGAAATATACATGATGTACAAGATCCTAGCTTAACTACAAGAAAATGTGAAATCTTTCCTTAATGTTGTCGAATTGCTACATGAAAATTCCCCTACCTATTTTGTTTCTGCTTCATTTTGGACCTGGAACGTTGTGATACAAGAGACCTGGAACGTTTCTGAGGCTGGAACTGAGAATAACTGCAGTTGAAATGCGTATAGAAAAGAAAGAACAAATCCCTTTAAAATGGAAGTGAAGATACTGTTGAGCTTTATATTTTCCTCTTTTTCACAACACAGCTAGAAGGCTTGGTAATTGCAATTTATGATGCTATAACTCACTGACACTGTTGAAGAATCAATTCAAAACTCACTCTGAGCTACTTCATATTAGAACGATGCAGGATCCGGCCACAGTCCCAAGCTCTACCTTTCCCTTTTTCTATAGCAGACAACAAAACCTGTAACAAGTTGGTAGCATCTTCCTCGCGTGCTAGTTCGAAGCTTGTCTGAGGAAGTGGAAGATGAGTTGCATAATGATTCCAGCGCACAACTCCGGTTCTGCCACCACTACCTTGCTTCGGAGAATGTTGATTATGCCTCAACAAGGAATCTGGTCTACTACCAACTATGTGTACAACTCCTTGACTACAGTCAGCATGTACAATACTCTCCAATCCAATATCCCATTCAATTATCCATTCCAAATCGGCAGGGATGCCATCAAATTCAGGCTTGCCCAGGTTTATCAAACTTGGACTGAATACAATCAGCACAAATCTTTCTGTTAATACGACAAACTTACCAGCTTCTTTAAGGGCTTTGCAATCCACTAGTTTCTCATCTTTGTACTTTAATCCATCATCAGCCTCCATAAGGACAGATTTTCCAACTGCTGCTTCCCATGAATACGGTCTTAATGGAGATTCACGGCAAAGTGGCCTTGGAAGCCTGACCCTAGAGCGTTGTGATCTCAGTTGATTGGGTTTACTACGGTTTCTTATACTGAGTGCAGTTTTGCCTGTAACTTCAAGAATACTAGCAGCAGGTTTTGCCACAAGTCCTGTAATCCCTAAAGCAACTCCTGCAGTAAAGAAATAAGAAACAAAAGGCAGAGTCAGTTGCCAAGCAAACAAAATAAAATTCAATCTCAAGAAACAATTTCAAGGGGAAACTCTTGAAGTTGATTTTACCGGAGAGGACACCAGGAAGACCATGCCTCTCAGCTCCTCTTATAGGTGACTGGAGAAGACCGGTGAGTCCCTATAAACAACAAAGGTCACCACATTTCAGTTTAAAGATCACAAAAATTATTCACATAACAAGTAATGACAATACTTGGAAAGCAAAATGTATGTTAGTTAAAAATCAAACAAAAGTCCAAAGTTAAAAATTCAAGGAAGAAGCATTGCACTTAAACTTTATTACATCGAGTCCAACTGTCAACATATGAAATCAAATCAATGTGCAAGAAACTCACATTTGATTTTACTTTTGTGTGTGCTTTAAAGATTCTCACAAAATATCTCTTACTGGAAATAGTTAGAATATATGTGTTGACGGCATTTTACAATAATTTAGAGTATCTTAATATTAGTTTCTATATTTGCTCATTATCTCAAAAAATTAATTTCAGTATTTTCTTATTATCACATAATTTGTTTCCTTATTTAATTAGGGATTAGGATCATGGAGTTGGTATAAGTATAAATAAGGATTAATCTTTTATTGTTCGTAAAACAAGAACATAACATAATATCACAATAAAGTCAATATCAACTTTAGAATTTTCAATCTATCCTCTCCTTTTTCTCTCCCAATATTTAAATCCTCATAAGTTCCACAGTTGCAAAACAGCAAGTGCTGAACATTAACAATAAATCAAAGAATGAACAAAATACTTTCATTTTCATTGGCTCTACTTCGACACATAAACTATAAATAAACATTTTAACTCGTGTTTAACTTTTTGGACTTCTTTTTATAGGTGAATAGCTCCCGCAAGAAGACGAGTCATTATTGAAATATTCTAAAATTAAATCTATCAGTTTTAACTAATAGTTGTCTACTGTACAAATTAAGCTTTAAATTATATATATGTTTTCTTGTTATCTTTATAGTACCAACATAGCAAAAGAACTGTTCAGACACATTAATTCAGTTAAGTAGTAGAATTGGGCATGGCAAAAGTAGAAGACAAGCAGCAGAATCAGAATTTCCTCAAGAGAACATAAGGATTTAGAATACATTTCTTTATTTTATTTTTCAATTTTGATTTTGGTTCCTAAACTCCGAAAATATGGTTGAGTCTTAATAGATTCAAAACGTTAGGAATTAGTAATAGTATACCTACTGTCATGTGTGGTTTTGGTCTCTACGCCATGGACCAATTCCTAACAATTCCTAAAATTATATCACAAACATAAAGGCTAGAAGCATTGATAATGCAAAGGTCCACCTATCCCGTGTTTTTTTTCAACTTCTATTTTAATTTAAGAAACGTTAGCGGCAAGGATCAATTTCTAGACTACTTGCTTATAAAACCTAAATACCCTGAACCAACACGTTAATGATTTTATATAGAACAAGTATAATTTCTAAGACTACTGTACATTATAGATAAAATGCTTCTTTCCTGTTCCTTCTGGAATCTTGCACTAGGGAATGGAGAGGGGTGCACCAAAGAGAAAACATATTTTTTTGGAAAGGTTTTCCAATGAATCATTCACATACCTCTAGGACTTCATTAATTACGCCTTTACTATCAGAAGCTGCAGTTGCCTGGTGTTTCTCCATCCTTGAAACTGCTTGGTCATCATATGTGAAAGCAACGATGCCCTAGAAAAAAGAAAAATGCTAGCAATGGTTAAAACAAAGTAAAACTTGTAAATTGAAATATGATTACATTGAAGCAAGTAACACCTTGCGTGCAGCTTTACTGAATTGAGAAGCTGCATCACTGATGGCATACACTGTGTTGCTTAAAAGACTAGTGGTGCCTTGAGCCATGCCCATAATAAGTCCAGAAGGACTCTGCAAATTGAATCAGTAGTGCTAAGATAATTTATTACAAGAGGAAATCAAAATTAAATTAATAAAGAAGGGCCAGTGTTTAGGAATTTTACCAGCATAGTGCTCTTTGCAGGCACAGACAAGAAATCTCTAATGCCAAGCCCCATGCTCCTTGCAAACCCCAAAGGATTACCAATGACACCAGCCGAACCAAACAACTACAAAATTTAGAAAAAGGTACAAGGTCATTTTACAGAGTGAAATTGGCTTGATATAAAGCAATGCACTACGCCACAATAGTAATAACAAACTCAATGAAGATTAGCTCATTGTGTTTCCTAGTAGTAAGTTAATCATTCAACTAGAGGTAGATCAAAATATTCTCGAACAGTTTTAATCCCAATTCAAATTTATCATGATAAGAATTACGTTAACCATAATATACCAGTAAAAAGAATGAACTAGTTACAAAATTCAATAATCCCTCCGGTCGACAATAAGTGTCACATTTGGATGTTTCACACAGATTAAGAAATGCATTTAGTTGTCTTAATTTTATAAAAAGTAATAGTAATATTGCATTGGAAGTATAAAGTGGCCTATAATATGACATTGGAATGGGAAATTGATAATTAATATTACATTGGGATTAAAAAGTGACATTTGATATGGACCAAGTTAAAATGGCCAACATGACACTTATAGTGGACCGGAGGGAGTAAAGATAATCAATGGGAGTTTGATTATTTTAGGCATTTATGGATATCATTTCTGGCATGAATAATTTCGAAGCATAAGAGTTTGCAATACAAATTAACTTTCACCTTGTAAGTCTCATGAAGTAGTTGGCGGTTGTAATGTCTAATAAGAATCTGCTGGATGGATTCCCAGCTAGCCATGTGATGTGCAATGCTTAAATCCTTTAGATAAATATGTGCTCCCTCAACATCAGCAAGAGCCATGAGACCTCTCTGTCATCATTAATAATCAGTTTTAAATATCTAACTGCATAATAAGTGAGTTGATTGAGCATTCATATACCTCAGAAGCTATAAAGCTTTCAAAGTTGAACTAAAAAACGGGAAGAGGAAAACAGTGTTACTAATCAGCCTACACATGTATTTATTTACACTGTGTAAAGCAAGAGCCGGCAGAAGAAGCATATCATAAATTAGAACAATCAGCACTGATCACCTATGAGTCAATAACAGCTAATACTACTCATTATACATAAGCTTGATTCCAACAACCCCTGAAATTGAGTATATATGTCGTCAAATTAGAGGAAGTAGATCAAGGCTCTAATTGAAATCTGTCAGAAGAATATCCTACAGCATATCATACCTACATGACATGATAGATGTATATAGTGTAGAATGAATTACTAGCATTCTTAGGATTTATTTTCAAACTTAGGTGGCGTTTGGGTAAACCGCTTATTTGATAAGTGCTTATTACATTAAAGCTTTTTATTAAGTGCTTAAATTAACAAGCTATCTGTGTTTGGATGCACATTTTATAGAGAGCTTATATGAATTAAGGTGTTTGGATACATCATTGCACAAGTACTTATAAGCAATAGTTATTATTTTTAAAACAAAGACTAAAGAATAAAAAAGTGACTAAAATATAAAATAAACATAACAAATATCACATCAAATTAAAGAAATTGTAATTCAAAATAACAAAAAAATTCTCAACGAAAACTAACCAAAATAACTACAAATAAAAAAAAAAAACTAATGAATCAAAACTAAAAACTAAAATTGCAAATAAAAAAAAGTTTTCGTTTCCTTTTCCACAATCTTTGGTCCTTTGAATAAATCAAGATATGAAATAATTTCAACATACTCTGATATTGAAATACAAACGGATACAAATGATAAAAACAGTTGCTCCTACTTCAACAAATTGCATCCAAGGATCTTGAGCAGAAGAAAAACAACTCTGAAGGATCAGTAAAGATGTCAAGTCCTACATCGGCTAAGAATACAACGATAAAAGTTGGTCTGTCCTCCTTCCATGACCAAACTTTTAGGATTGAGTTAACCTCAAACCCAAATTTAAGATGGCATCAGAGCCAACCAGGCTCTGTGTGTACCATCTGCAAGTGCAAACTTCAAACACCATAAATCCAATCCTGGGCATGGAGGGGTGTGTGCTAGATGACCTTCTGACTCTGGCAATTCCTTCTAATCTTTTTTATTTATTTATTTACTTATTTATTATTATTATTATTAACCCAAAGTTAGGCTTTCTTCATGCCCCTTTGTCTATTTGTAGTAGAATCTTAGGATCCCACAAGTTACAATTTTTCACCACCTTCTCGATTTTAAGTGAGATCTTGATTTGAACAACCTTGCCTAGATCAGCTACAGTTAGGAATATGGCTATGATAGTTTATGTTGAAATTATGGGATTATAATATTGAGAGAGGGAAAGATAAGAGAATAAAATATTATATTGATAGTGATAAAGATGTTACAATGTGATTGTTAGGATTGTTGTCTCATGACAATGCACTATCCTTATTTATAGGAATAATTCCAAGTAAATAAGGAAATACAGAAACTAATCCTAAGAGATATTGATATAATAAAGAAATAAATCCTAGAGGATTGTGTGACAATATGATAAGATACTTTGAGATTTTCTCATATTTTAACAGTTTATAAAGGCTGGACAGTCCTCCTTCCATTAGTAAACTTTTGGGATTGAGTCAAACCCAAGCCAAATTTAAGAGGATCAATAATATGCAAGACTCGATGCAATTAATTAAGAATCAAAGGTTATAGAATGTGATAGAAAAGTAAGGAGACTGAAGAAAATGCAGGGAGAGAACAGTGTGTTCCGACGAGAGAATTTACTCAATTTAAGACATGAACTAAATAATTTCATAAATCGTGAATCCGTGATTAGATTACAGAGAAATATTTATAAGCCAATGGTTGGTGAGATCAGGTTGACCTGACACAACTAACAGTAACTAACTCCAACTAATAACAGCTCAGTTATGAGAGCTGATGGGATAACAGTGATGTGACTTCAGTGTCAGACATAATCTAACAGCTAAAGGAAATCTATAACGCATTTCTAATGTGAATATTTTGTGTTTGAGTTCATAGATTTTGATTTGAATTACATGAAAGTGGAATTTAGTTGAAGAGCTTGAAGATAAAAGATTAACACACAATATGCTTCATAGATCCCTAAAAGTTGCCAAACAGCTCGAACTAGTTGCTGTCCCTTCTCTACCTTTAACTCATGGGCGAGTACTCTCCAACACAATGAGAATACTGCAGCACAAGTTGATGATACATTTATAATATATCATAAACTCGATTATTAGGTCTAACTCAATTCCAAAAACTAGCTCATAGAAGGAGGATTGCACACCAGTTATATACTCTATAGTCTATGCCTCTATGGTGGCCATATTAGTAAATGTAGGACTTTCAATGCACCTCTCACGCCCAGGACTAGGCATTTGGAGCATGGAAAAATATAGGTGACTAAATAATGTGGGACTTTCAACACACCTTTCATGGGTGGCCCAATAATGTGGGACTTTCACTCATGGATGGCCCAATAACGATCAAGGATAGACTTTGATACCTATGGTGGCCCTCTTTCTAGTCGAGGTGGGACTTGATCTTAACACACCCCCCTCACGCCCAGGACTGGACATCTGGTGTGTGAAGTTTACGGGACTGTCTATAGGTGGCGCCCACGACTAACTTGGCTCTGATACCATGTGAATACTGGTATTTTGTGTGAATATGTTCAGTTGAAACTGATATTTATATTGAGAGGTTTACACTAAAATACATTTAACCTGTACACATAATAAATAAGGAACCTAGGAATTATTTAATACTGTGTACATGTATTCAACAGATAATAAGGAACCTAGGAATTATCTAATACTCTGTACATGTATTCATTAATTATATTTCTACAATACCATTTTATAAATATGACTTTCGAGACTAACTCAATTCTAAAAGCTAGCTCATAAAAGGATTGCCACAACATTTATTTACTCTATGGTGCCCATATCTCTTGTCAATGTGAGACTTTCAACAATATAAATACCAAAATATTTTTGGTTTGACAATCAGTTGGCTATTGCAGATATACAGTTTAGTTGTGTATGGGATACAGAATTGGTTTTGGGACATGGGTTATCCGGTTCGAAGTTGGAATAGCTTCCCAGTTTATTTTTTAACCTCAACACTCAATTTTACTTACATTGATAAGAAATTCCTTGGATGTGAGGATCCGATTGTGAAGCATCCATGGAGCACTTGAAAAACTGCAAATGCATAATTTACGTTAAGCGACTCAGTGAATAGTGTGCATAGGAAACTGAAAACAGCAGTTAGAATAAACATAAGAATGGGCAAGTGACCTTAAAGTCAATTTGATAGGTGCTAATTCAAGCATTTCAATGTAAATTTTTTTCTGCCTTCTGGCCAAAAGATAAATTTCCTGCCATGGGGCACCAATTGGAACGATCGAAGGCAATGAGGCAATCTTTCTAGAGTTTCCACTAAACATGATGGCAATCCTTAGAGGGCATTGGTCAGCACCAAATGTTGAACTTTCACTAGTTTGACCAAAAGAGGATGGATCCTTTATTGATACCCTGTCACAGTGATCTGAACATGACATGATTCCATACTGCAACCCTGAAGAGACATTTGCGAAGAAATCCAATAAGCTTAATATGACTTCTTGTTCAATCTCAAGACGGAAATCTTCCATCCTGCAGGCATTAAGCATAATATGTTAAGAAATATATTTTAAGTACAAAAATAGAATATAAAACCAGCAACAGTAAACTGGAAAGACGCAACAAAATTATTAAGTAGAAACCTGAATTTTATATATTCAAATGAAATAAATGAAATGTCTTTCTTTCTCCACTTTGATATTTCTAGGCAGAACACAGGAATAGAAGAGCTGCTGCAGCAATTCATTTGATTTAATATTTCAACTTTTGTTCTGGTAACATCATCCCTAGATTTCATACTGTCAATTTGGCAGGATCTGTATGCACTATCGAAGGACAACATAACTGGATATGGAGTAGAGCGCAACTGGTTATCAATTTGTAAGAATGATATCAGCAATGAAAGACATTGCCGTTCCAAACTTTGCTGTAGATTGATTTGTATATCTTTAATACAGGCAAAAAGCAATTCCTACAGAAATAGAAGTATGATTAACCGAGATTGAGGAAATAGAAGAGATCTGAAAAAGAAATTTGACAGTTCAATTACCTGTGGATATGAATTAATCAAGGAAATCCCAATATATGGAATAAAAATAGAAATTTTCTCCTTGTATTCTGAAGCCCTAACTTGATTGTGATTATGTAGCCTTTTCTCAGCAGCATGTTGGACAGTTGATTTCTTCACATCATTAACAATATGATAATTTGAATCAAGAACGCTAAGGACCTGAAAGAAATAAAAAAATGTCATTGTCATTGTCATTGTTTGTGATTCTTCTAGTCAGCTATATGAAATCGAACTACTATGGCGTCACCTTTGTCGCTCCCTCTGCATGGACCGATAAAAAGAAAGTCCTCTCTGGTTTCTGGAATCATCATATATAAGTCATCATTAGTGCTGGACATATTGTAAATAGGGTAATTATGATTGTATAATGTATAGGTAGACTTTATGTCTGTATAGTGTATAGTAAAATGTTATTGTGGCAATAAGAGTAATTATAAATGCATATGTTTATGATTCTCAGCATGTAGAATATTCTTTGGTGTGTGGTCAGTACACACAAATTCCATCCAATGACCCTTGTTTCTCCCAACATGGTATCTAAAGAAAGACGAGAAGAAACCCTGATCTGTAGACACGTAATGGCCCACTACACGTTAGTGCAATTTTTGTTTTTCCCTGGAAACTCTGTTCCTTTTTCTGGTTTCCGGTCTCTAGTGTATAGTAAAATGTTATTGTGGCAATAAGAGTAATTATAAATGCATATGTTTATGATTCTCAGTAAGTAGAATATTCTTTGGTGTGTGGTCAGTACACACAAATTCCATCCAATGTCCCTTGTTTCTCCCAACATGGTATCTAAAGAAAGACGAGAAGAAACCCTGATCTGTAGACACGTAATGGCCCACTACACGTTAGTGCAATTTTTTTTTTCCCCTGGAAACTCTGTTCCTTTTTCTGGTTTCCGGTCTCTACCATCCTATTTTGCCGTGTTCCCCACTCCAGCCATTTTTTTCTATTCTCAGGCTGTATAGGCAATTAGGCATGTCCAGAGTATGACTGACCACTCAGTTCTCTGAGGCCATTCTACCACAGGGAGCAACTACTTGGTTACTTGGTTGTTCATGTTGACGAAATTGTCATAACAAGTAGTGATCACCTTGACATCACAAAGGCAAGGCAACATCATTGTCACCAGTTTTAGAGAAAAACCTTGGCAAACTTCGTTATTTCTTGGGGATAGACGTGGCACAATCATGTGATTATGATTTCTTAAAAGCAATATGCAATGGACATTTTAGAGGAAACAAGTTTAGAGGAACCATACACATATTAAGACTAAGACCATCATTCATGTCGACAAAATAAGGCTCCAATCAGCTCGCAGCATCTCTCCAATAACTTATGAAGGTAGAGGTTCTAACTCACTGGTTTTAGGAGATCATTTTGAGGGTGTTAGCAGACCCCAATTAGACATTGGCCAGACTCAGTCAGTTAGCTGTAATGGTTAGTCAATCACTTAAGGAGACATGTCAGGGTATTAATAAAGGAAGTAATAGTGGCAGTTTCACTGTTTCAGACATGTCAGGGTATTAATGATAAGTAGGTTGCTGCAAGATCATTTGTAAAGGAGGACTTGTCTTTTGTAATTCAAAGAAGGTATCTATCTATCAATCTATCTATCTATATCTATATGTATTAAAACTAAGCCTAAAGCTAGGAGATTGACACATAAGATTCATCCCGGTGTTGTTAAATCGCGATCCGCTACAAAAAATAGCGGATAGTGTTGCAGGCAAATAGCAGAAGTTAATATTGCGGGATAAAATAACCTATATATTAATATAAATATAAAATATTAAATTATATTTAAATAGTATAATAATTAAAAAGGGTAATATAGCGCTTTGCGGCCGCTATAGCCGCTATTTGGCCGCTATTGGAACCTCCCAAATCCGCTACGCTATAGCGCTTCACGGCCGCTATAGCCACTATTTGATAACAATTACATCCTTTCATACTATTTTGCCACATCATCTTTTTCACCTATGTGGCACAACTTACTTATAATACCAACCCACTCTTCTTCCTTCCACCACTATAAATCTTCTTTCTAATAATTTGCTATAACTTCTCTTCAAAATAAAAAAAATAAATTTGCTATAACTTAAAAAATGCATTTTCAATAAATATTTTTGTCATATTATTAAGAGTTATAAATGAAATAGTTAATTAATAATAATATAAATAAAATTTAAATAGGATTAATGTATAAAATTAACTATATTTGTTAATATATATGCACTTTCAATTAATATATATTTAAATTAATGTTAATCAACATTTTAAAATTTCTGAAATTATTATTTTTAAAATTTGTTTAGTAAGATTACAAGTATTTCATTCTACCAATTAATTAAATCATTTAATAATCAAAATAAAACGTTATATATCTTAACATACTAATTTTTAAATCATTTGAAATTTAATATTTTTTATAAATTTTATTAAAAATTTTAAATATTTACATGATTTACTATAAATTATAATCTATTTAGAAAATAATTAAAAATGATTACAAAGTGAGTTACACTTTAACAGAAAATCAATAATATGTAAATAAATAAACACATTCTTCATCAAAATTATACATCTTAAAGATAAATTATTACCTCTGCATCTCTATAAAGCTATCAATCAAACCCAAAGTAACATGAAATGCATAAGAACTCAATACATAATATATATGAGATGATTTGGTCATAAAAGTCTTGAGTTATCTGGCTATAGAATATCTTCATTCCAAAAAATAATCTACAACATATCTCTTTAGAATTATTTTTGCCCAAGTCAATTTAGTTTTTAAAATTTCTACTGAGATAAACTATTCATTCATATATGTTTATTATATTTCTTCATTTATCTCATTTCACTGTCGTATAATTGTTTAAATAATATCCAAAAATCAAAACTCTTTTTATGTTTACCTAAAACCATTTTCTTCTAAGATCTGTATTTCATGAAAATAAATTATAACTTGTTATGTTTTAAAAAATTATTCCATAAAATAAATGATGTATTTTTTCACTCGAGGTTTTTACTACAATTTCGTTTGAAATTTCTACGTAACAATTCTATCTAGGGTAGGTTGCTATGAGATTATGACGGTGAGATTATAGCTTTATTATTAGTTTATTAATTAGAATGTTTGGCAAAATAAGCTGTGTGATTAGTTGAATTATGTTAAATGACTAAAACGGACATATAATAAATAAGTGTAGTGGGGTAGGTAATTTGTAATTTAAAAAAGTAAATGAGGATAATTTTGGAAGCAAATTAATGAAAGCTAATTCTTAAAAGCCAAAATCTCCTAAAAAAAAGCTAAAAGCTTGTGTTCCCAAACATAGCCTTTAATATGAATTCAAGTTTATTTAGGTAAATTATTCACATTATAAATTAATTTTTAGTTTAAAAATCTATAAACAACATTATATTATTATAAGTTTTTCTTTACATCCGCGCATTGTGCGGGTTACTCTCTAGTTTAATTTTTATTTTGGGGAGGAGAGGGGAGTATTCTTAGCACATCAATTTCGGATTGGGCCAGACTCAGTTAGAATACTTAGTTAGTCCGACAGTAAGTTAAAGAAGGAAATGATGGGGCATAAAGAAAAGGAGGGAAATAGATGTGATTAGTTTTAGACCTGGGAACGGAAATTGGGTGGGAACGCCATGGTATCTTGAGTACCCAGAGAGGGAGAATTGTACTTCTGCATCATTCTAGAACAATGTTCTGTATCATTCTAGATCAATGTTCTGTAATATCATATTGATACTGCCCAGTTTCTATAAAAGGGATTCTCCAAAGATGGTTAAGCAATCATTCAGTTGGGATTGAGGAATATAAGACAACTTTACCTATAGTCCCATAGCCGGTCCCAAGCCCTAGAAAAGTTGGGTTCTCAACAGTCAACACAAAATTTGCTGAAACTCTTATCATGGATCAATCAAGCCAAATTTATACTAATGCTAGAGCGTTTCCCAAAAGTAACATGCTATACAGCTCAAGTACAGTGTCACTGAACTAGAGCCACTGCATCCTCACCCCAGATTTAGTGCTAAAATGAACAAGGGTAGTCAAATTTTTCTGGGCAGATGCGGGCAACAACTCTTAAAATATGATCTTTGGCCAAGCACAGTGGGCATAGTGATCCATGTATCTGACCTTACCAAGTTGGATAAGACTTTTGTTGCTGAGGAATATAATTAATATGCTGGTCAGGTGTATATGGAACTCAATATTGGGCAAGTAACAATGTTAGCATGCTTGTAGTTTGAGATTGAGACTCTTTGGTGACCAAGGAAATGATACTCTATATGGGATTTAATTGTTTCAAACATTTTGATAAAACATGATGCTCTATCTTATGGTTAAGACATAGACATAGAGAAAAGAAAGGGAAACATCATGTTGTAAAATTAATGTTAGAATATCAGAGGATATCTCATTATATCAATGATTATTCTTCAGAATAGTTTAAAGTTTTGGGTATCTTAGAAATAGTCTACAAATTTACATATAAGTCGATTTGAAAACTTCCAATTTAATCAGTGTTCAACCTAAATGATTTGTATCACATCATTATACAACACATATCAATATTGTATTCTGTTGCTTAGAAATCGTTTTCTCATTTTCCTCCTCCTATGCCCCAAACCCTATAGTTTCAGCAACTAACAAACAAAGAACATGCTAAAATCATTCAACCAGAAGGAAGTATTGCACCTTTTCATTATCTAAGAACGTAAGGAGACCATGCCAAAAGATTTTGAAACAAAAGTACAAATGATGTGCAAAAGGACATAATGTGAAAACATTTTTTTATTTGGGAAATTCTAATGGCTTACCTCAGAGGTTGATGGCAAGTAGACAGGCATATATTCTTTAACTTCATCAAGGGCATATGACCCCAAAACTCGCTCTCCAGGTACCTTTGTGATAACAACAATTTTTAGCTCAAGTAATTTGAAGTACACAGTAGCTACTATTATATATAAAAACAAATTACCTCAACAACCAGACGATGAGGATAGCAGGGTTCATCCCAGGTGTAAGGGCAAGAAGTGTAGGAGTGAATGACCGTGTCAAACATTTCACACCTCTGCTGATATATTCGCAATCTCTAGAAAGTAACAGGACAAATGCAATAAATTTCAATTAGCAATGGAGTAAGAATAGTGTTAATACCATACAATCATGCTTTACTTGGATGCATTAAAAGAAAAACAAAAATAGAAACAATCCATCCAAAATCAGATTATAAAACCAGTATCCCTACAGGAATCGGACACTAAACCAGAATTCCAACAACTGCACTAGTGCAACTGCAAAAGAGTAGAGACAAACCTCCATTGAGAAATTATCAATTCTGTATGGCATATATCCTGTATCATCATCTGATAAAAGAATCAAGTGAGTCCCTGAGTTCCCTTTTATGCTTCCAACTATTTTTTCATCTCCCATTGATATGTCTGCATTTTGCACTTCAACACGTATCATGTTTGAAGTGCCAAAAACAACGTTCCTCATTTTCAGTTGTGTATCACCCAGATGATCAGGTAAAAAGCTGCCAGACCACTGCCATCCAGATTCATTATAACAAACTGAAACAAGCAGCTCCCTGCATTACAAATAAGAGTACAAGTAGTTTGACTAAGTGGAAGAATGCGATGGAAGCGATAAAATACCAAAAAGAATGCATGAAATGTGAGCAAAAACGTACCTTCTTTGCAGGGTTCAAACTATCTAATATAAAGATACATACAAAAAGTCAAGATACATACCTAGTGGTATCTGGCCAGTGAAGATGAGCATGTTCTCCTATTCCTAAATAAAACATGACATCAGTGCCCTTCTGCTTATAGGATATCTCCCTGGTGCATGCATTGCTGATCACATATCTGCATACATAGACATGATTTGTTAACTAAAGAACAAAAATAATATGAACTTTATATATGCATTTGTCAATAAGTCCTTCAGATTAAATGCTTTTAGGATAAGGCCGTAACAGTTGTCAACAAGAATACACATCTTCATATGAATTATAAAGACCCTTCAAATTGAAGGGTGAATAAATCTGGCCCACACACTTCCCTTTTTGTAAGTGTGGTTAAAGGTTTTATGACATGCGTCACATTCTATTACAAACTGTTTACAGGTTCTGTTATGCCTGAAAGTAATGTTAGGACTGTGAGACGGTTAAGATAGCTATGTTAATTTTGTATTAACTAAATTTATTGATGCAACAGTCTCAGTTGTAATGTCATGTTACAAAATATTAATACTATTCGTCTCAGATTCTGTATACTATTCTCCTGAAACTCCTCTTTTTCTTGCATTTTTCTTCTCCATAAAATCCAAGATAACCCAGACGCAAATAGCAAACTTCTGACAATTTCATCAAAGAGGCTTTAGTCCCATGTCAAGGAACAAAACAATGCAGGGGATTTCCAAAAAATAGATCTCATCAATAACAAAATCTGTGAAGACAAATACATTACCTAGGCTGGAAAGTAATTGCATTTGTCCTCCCGGCATATTGTTCAGCAATTGCGTTAGACGTTACAGCTAGTACGACTGCAGAATTTGAAGTCAACTGAGGAACAAGGATAGTACTTGAACCACTTGGTGGTAGCAGAGAAAATGGACTCGACCACAAAGAATAGGGCAACTGTTTCTTAACATCTTCAGGAAAACATCTACTTACTTTAACAAAAACATCATTTATAGAGGAACCAGGGCATAGAGAATACATGTAAGGCTGAACCTTTTCGTGCTCATGATTACAATCCTTAGAGGATGGCTGAATCCTCGAGCTGAGTGTACTCTTTAGTCTTCTTGAAGAAGAATTTCGAAAACTAGAGTTTGGACTACCATCCTCTCTGCACGAAATGGTATGCTTCTTCTGATAACTACTTGGGTTATAAGGAACTCCAGCATGTGATTCGTGCCTGGATGTAAGCAGAGAAAGGCCATCCTTTTCATACAAAATTGTCTCGTTTTCACTGACATCATAATAAGAAGGAATAACAAATCCCATTTCATTGGTTTCACCAGTGATTTCTGTGATGCAAAGGGGGAAACCCATGCAGTTATACAAAATAAAGGGGACAAAAATGATGAGTTCCCTGCTACCCGAGTCAGCACCCATCACCTTCTCCACAGTCACATAGATAGGGCCTACAAGTGAGGGAATTAAAAAGAATTAAAGGTATGTATTCACAGCAATATTCCAAAAAATTAAAAATAACCTTCATAAAAATAATTACCATATGAATTATTTGATTCGAGTATCAGGGTTTCAGACACTGCAAAGTTGGTTTCACTTAATTTTGCCATTGTGCAAAAAGTTTCGAAACGAGGAAACTTGAAATGAGGACATTTAAATCCATCAATGCAGATCTCTAGTCCAAGGTCATGAGAAGGATCAATATGATAAACAGAAGTTTCCACCTACAGAAGAAAATATGTAGCCTTTTAGACTGTTGCACAACCAAAATAAACTGGAGAAAGATCTGCCTATTCTGCAGTATTCGTCAACACCAATTAGTTTTACACAAACTCTTACACCAATTAGAAACGATATGTCAAAATTTTTTTTCACGAAACCCATTGAAACTACCTATCATATAGATCATCTCTACAAAATTTCACATCAATTTGAGATCGTTTAGCACTCCATCGTACTAAAAAAATAACGTAAAATATAGTTTTAAAATATTGAAAATAAAAGTGTGTCGATGGAGTACTAAATCATATCGGATTGATGTGAAATTTTGTAGACAGGATCTATATGATAAGTAGTTTCAATCCAACGGTGAGTTTCGTGAAAAAATACTTCGACATATCGTTTCTAATTGGTATAAGAGTTGGTGTAAAACTAATCGGTGTCAACGGATCCTAACTCTCTCTAAATATATATATATATATATATATATAAAAACATCAAGCACAAACCTCTGAAACTCTCTCAGTATGATATACCCCACCACTCTCACAAATCAACAAAATTTCCTTAGGAAGGTAATTGTTAATTATTAATGGAGCACTAAGGATCAAGTAATATATATGGCGCTTCTTTGCATCTTCTGCTGAGACATTACTGTTCAACCACTCAGACGAAGTCAAGCTGATATTCTTCACTGACAGACAGCACCGAAATGGGTGACTACTTGGAAGCGATGGATAGCACATGAAAGTTTTAAAATGTCCAACTTTGCTATTTACAGAGAGAAGATCTGTGAGGTTATGAGCTTCACTCCACAAGTAAGAGCTCCCCATTGGCCTCCATCTTACACAACCAGCTTCAGCCAAGTGTAGTGGAAGTGGCAGCTGTTGCCCAGGGTGTACCGGATCTAATATCTGAGGTAATAAAATTATACATCATTTAATTAAGCAACAGAAAAATAAAATGCACTAACGATTGAAATAGTGGATGAAGAGAATAAACTTGTCTACCGTTGGTGATACACCAAATGGAATATCAAACCGCAGCTCAAGTGGTGTAGAAGTTGCATTTAGAAGTACAACCTGTATGCCAAAAAGTAGACTTGTAAGGGGGGGGGGGGGAACGTATGCATGGAGTAAATCGAAGACCAGGACATTAAAGAAAACATATGACCACTTCTTACATACAGTGGAGTATATTCGTATTAACTTGCTACAGCGCAGCACTGAAACATCAAAAACAACAGGAACAACGAAAGTAGATGCAGAATTTACTGTATCATCCTTGTCAGTTTCATCATATGTCTTAGAGAAATTAACCTCAAAGCATGTTAGTCCCACTAAATCCATTGATATTGGAGCAGATGGCATATGTGTTCCTTCAAGCTGCACAGTAATATAATGATGGGCAAAGTCATTTGATCTATGTTCATTTAGACTATCAGAAGAATGAGAAGGCCTGTAACGGGAGAGTTTCTGTTTAGCATTTTCATCCACATATATCGGAACTGAAGAACCCGGTTGCACATATTTTGCATGATTCTCGTTAGAGTCACAATGTTCATCCCAATTGACAGGCCCATGATTTACACGATATAGAAGAGGCACTGAGGTCAAATTTTGTAGAATGTAGGGAGCCGCGCATTTTCTAGCACACATGTATTCAGCACAAGGAGAATGTAATAGTTTATTTCCTTCAGGATCTTCCGATGCCATCAGACCCAGGGCATTAAAGAACATCCCAGTAGTACGTGAAACACACTGCAAGAAACAAAAATCACAAGTAAAAACGGCTATCATTTGATTATAATAAGTTTGATAAGTTTGATGTATAAACAAAAAACCAAAGGTAGAAACTAGAAACAGATAAATACTAGCATACAAAAACCCCAAAACAATAAAGTAACGGTAGATTATCAATACTAGAATCCAGTTTTTGATACAAAACCAAGAGGAACTTTTCATGCCTTAGTCTAAATAGAGGATGAAAACAAAAATTCACATGTTAATGTATATTATTCCTTAGCACAAAAGTACATAACAAAAGAAGAATGTAGGATCTTTCTCTTCATGCCAATGTCTTCAGTCATTCTCATTCAAAAGAAGCACATCATTTAAGGGTAACAAAAGTGGAAAACATGAACCTGAGACAATTGAACTGGAACTACTATTGAAAATCCAATAAATACATAAGTTACACTTCCCCTAATTATCGTAGATGCATGGTACATACAGCTACCATACCGTATTTCTTTTATTTGATATTGTAAATTAGAAATGACTTGGGTTTAACTCAATTCCAAAACTAGTTCAAGTAGGGAGGATTTCCCAAGCCAGGCAAACTATGGAGACCGTATTCCAAGTTGATGCGGTATTTCAACACACCCAATCATGCCCAAGACAGGACATATGGATCATCATGATTACAGGACTAGATATCTGCAAGTGGATCCCTACAAGCTAGGACTTCCAACACTTAACGCTTAACCAAACCTCAAACAACCCTACAGTCCATCACTTTTGAAGAGGGAGCTCCACGCAAGAAAAGGAAGAGGTATTCTGTCATTTACCAACACACACAAAAATAATGTTGTCCAATACTTTTTGATTTCTTTTTTCCTTTTATAGGTCAAAAAAATCTAAATGCTAAGATTGACATGATGGGACAATCTTCCATGATAGGGGACAACAGGGAGATTTAAAAGAATGTTGGAGATGCAGAGAAGGAGGAAGAAGTTTTGATTCTTAGAAGATGAGGAATGAAGATGAAGTAAGTGAAATTGATATTGGGGGTGAAGGAAATACTCATTAGTTGAATTAATTACTATGAATATAGTATCTAAGAATAGAAAACGGTGATCTTCCATCATTTTTTGTACATTTTGATGGATTGTTGAACCACTT
Source organism: Cyamopsis tetragonoloba (assembly GCA_037177725.1). Lineage (NCBI taxonomy): Eukaryota > Viridiplantae > Streptophyta > Magnoliopsida > Fabales > Fabaceae > Cyamopsis > Cyamopsis tetragonoloba. The sequence continues at coordinate 32,099,279 of CM074120.1, read as the reverse complement.
GAATTGTCATTGTTTCGATCTTTTGGTCATTTTAATTTGTTACTTAAATTATGGTTTATTTGAATTTTATATTTAGTTTAGAGAAAACCATCATTTGGGTCTTCCAAAGATATTCGTGTCACCAACTTAGTCCTTAAAGATTTTTGTCAACATTTAGTCCTTGAAATATTGAAAATGTGTCCTAGCTGTCCACAATTTTCCATAAATGTGAGGTTCCTATAAGAAAGATAATATAGAGAACAGAAATTCATATACCTCAACTAAGGATTCTGTAATATTAACGTTCAGCTGAGACGTTGACTTGAGAATAATATCTGTTGAAACAAACCGGTTGGGAAGAACACCCGTCTCTTGCTCCCTGACCAAAGTCAACAGGAACTGCCAAGGCTCAATAAAAGGCTCCCAGGACACCTTCAGTTTGCAGCATTCAACTACATTAGCAAATTGATAGTGTAAAAGGATTAACAAAAATAATGGCATTTTCACAGAATAGTAGACCTTTTCAATGTTATTGTAGTTCACTTGAAGATCGCCAGTTACAGAACACTCCATGAGCTTTCCACTTGCAATTGCATGGAAGAGGATGTCTCGAACAAGAATCTCCAACTGGGGCCCATTATAGCTCCACTACAAAGAACACAACAAGCTTAAAACATAAAATAAGTGAAAATACTTTACAATCTAAGAAATAAAAACCGTTCCTTCTTGGTCAGTTCAGTTGAAGGCTTCGCAATTTTCGCATAATCTTTGATAAACTTCCAATAGTATTATGTCAGTCTTAACACCCCGCCCCCCAAAAAAAAAACACACACACAACATTGGCATTGCAAGGAACTGGCAATTCCATCATGCTCCGAATTTTGGAGCGATCAATTGCAATCTCTTTAGAGGAAGTGATATGGCACATTAGAGAGGGAGTGATATGGCATGTTAAAATAAAAAGCTTAATTAAGCAGCAATTCAATAAGAGCTTATCCACTGAGGTTCTGTCGACAAATCTCACCATGTACAGAAATGTTATGAGGATCATATGCAAACTTTCATAAGCTTGATTAAACACTTAGTGATACTCATTTAAAAAGTAAGCTCCAAAGAAGCATTTCCTACTGCTGAAATAGAACATATATGTTGGATAGCTGGTTTAACAAATACCCAAGTGAACTGTTATGGTTAAGTATGACTTTACACTAACCTATTGTCCATTAAAAAACAAAATCGCATATTTCCCAGGTAAAGAAAAGCAGAACTCATCGTATAGATTTAAATGTTGATCATGCAATTCATGAGACCAAGAGGTTTGACAAGGGACTCATAAGTCATGATGCCCATCCTTTAAGTATGTTTGTAAGCTTGTTGGGCTTAAAAGTTCTCTTATGTTGTAAGGATCAAAACCAGTGGTTGTCAAGCTATACCCTATCATCTCTCCCTCCCTAATAGACTAATGCAGACTAACCCTGTCTTAGGCCTTCAGATTCAAAGTTCAAACTAGTAAGGCTTTCTGGGGCCCAATCTGAACCGTTTTGGAACCATGGTTCTACAAGTATCATTCAATTGAAGTTATAAAAACTTAGTGTCCTGTTACGTATGGAAAATATTTTAGAATGATAAACAGGCCAAGAAGATAAAAAGTAATTAGTATTTAATGAAATAAAAGTCAGTAAAAAGAAATACAGTCATATAAGTTGAATAGAAAAAACTACAACGTACCTTTCCATCTGTTAGAAGAATAGAAACTTTCCTCATCTTGAATTTAAAAGCAATGCCAATAGTTGAATATTGAGAAGACCCTGATTTGGGAATATCAAATTTAACAACACCGCATAAATGAAATGCAGGATATGAAATCCATACATTTGAATGATCACATATGACCTCTAATTTCAGTTCAACAGTGTCTGTATGATTCTTACAGAGTACAGTATCCACATGAACCTGAATAATATCAAGAACTGGTGAATGTGTATGTCTTCCATTCTCAACTATCATTAGTGCACTGCTCAATTTTTCCATATTGGATTTCAGTTGAATATCCTTGCTTCTTATGACTAACTCAAAACCATTCACATTAAAAGAAACAATAAGAGATATTGTATCTTTTTCTTCAACATTATCCGAAGAAACACTTGAAGGTGTAACGTTGAGACCATTAGCAAGCTGAAATTCCTCGCATAGTTCTTCACTAGACCAGATAGGGACATGAAATATAACACAAATGTTTTCCGATCTAATGATCACCGAGACAACATTTTCACTCTCTTGTGAGGTAGAAGGTGATGAACTTTCAGAATCAAGGAAACTGGGAGCAATTTTAACTTCTGTTTTGATTGCAGAATTAGCAGCCTCGACAGACAAACTCTTTGATGCTACACCCACAGGAGGATTTTCCAAATGTACACAGAAATGATTGAGGAAATTGACAACTTCAACCCACTCAGACAGATGAAACCAAATATCGAGAGATGGAAGACAAAGTCCGAGTTCATTCTTACAGTCAATAGATCGAGAAAAAGAAATACCAAGTACCGATGTGGAAAACGAAGTTGAGGTGCATTTTGCTAAGACTGAGTCAAGTGGAGAGTACAAAACTAAGGTAGAGAAACACAAATCTAACCATACCAAAGAATCATTTATTAAGGATGCAGAACAAATAAACCTCAAATCACCCTTGGTTATTAATTCCACAAAATCTTCTTTTCTATGACAGAAGCTAATCAACAGAGACTGAGCAGAACATTTAACTTCTGTCAATATAGATGGGGAGGCCATCAAAGTCGGAGAAACGACTTGGCCTGCCTCTAAGCTTCTCTTTGAATGAAGGAATTGCAGAACATCTGATTTGAAACATTTGGATTGATCTTCAACGGAAGAGAATTCCCCAATAACATCAGATATGGCCATACATCCATCAAAAAAGTGGCTATCTGTTTTTAATAGAATAAATCATGAGTACAATAATATTATCCAACTATATAAAAGCTAACGAACAAGAAATAAAAAGAATATATATATAGGATTCGTTGACACCAATTGGTTTTACACCAATTAAAAACGACATGTAGAAGCTTTTTTTTCACAAACCTACCATTGGATAATTTCATAACAAGTGTTTTGATGGAGTACTAAACGATCTCAGATTGATGTGAAATTTTGTACACATAATCTATACGATAAGTATTTTAAATCCAACAGTAAGTTTCGTAAAAAAAAGAAATTTGACATCATTTTTAATTGACGTAAGAATTGGGGTAAAACTAACTGGTGTCAACAGATCCTATCTTTTATATATATAGATATATTAATTACGGAAAGGATCAACTTACGCCGGTGTAAGTTGATACCAATTCTTATATGGCTGATAACTTCATGCATGTTATGAATTTTATCAATCCAATTCTTGAATAATAAGTATACACTATGTTCATTAATCATGCCAAATTTCATAAAAATGAAAAGAAGTTAATCAAATGAATGTTATTATATATATATATAGAAGGGATACACCTCCGAGAGTAAGTTTAAAGAGTTACTCCAAATCTCCACTCTACAACTTTTTTAATCTAAAGGTCCCTCGATCTATTAGTGAACTATCTCTCCAGATGTTCCACTAGAAATATTCTTGTTATTGCTTCGACTCATTTCTCAAAAAGTAGACCCCCACTCAAAAATTAATGATTTGCCATGCGACTTTTCCTTGTTCAGGTGCATCGTAGTACTCACCCGTTCCACAATCTCAAGAGTCACGGCAGGGATTGGATCTATAGCCATCTTTCTCTTCCAAAATTCAACCATCACAGTGCCGCACACATAGCCATCATTCTCTTTCAAAAATCAAAAGCAATTACTACCCAGTAACTAGCAAAAAAGTTGTGAATCTTTAGCACTAAAATGACCCTCACCAGTGACCAGAATGAACCCACCTTCAAATTGAACCCAATGGATTTCATTATTAAAAAAAATAAAAAAAATAAAATGAATCAAATGGCCAAAACCCGGCAGCACTTCCACGACCATACCCAAACCATTTTTTTTCTTTCTCCTAGTGAAACTGCTTACTTCCCCGCAGCCAAACATCTCCCATTTGGAACCCTGACCAAACACAACCACCACACAATGCTAGTTGACCGCATCCTTCTCTAACCAGTTGTTTTTCTTCTTCTGCAGAAGCGACCAAACCTGCAACCAATTTGTTCCCAGTAGCGTCTCTTGCCTCCATGGGTGCGCTGCCAGGAGCTTGAACGGGGAAGGGAGAGCATAGTAGGGATTAATGATGTACAATTAATTTTTTATCAAAGCCGTTAGATTAAAAAACAATTAAAGGGTGGAGATTTGAAGTAACTCTTTAAACTTACTGTTTGAGTAAGTAGATCCCTTCTCATATATATATATATATATATATATATATATAAACCTGAATAAGTAGAAGTGATACCTTCAACAATAATATTACAACTGCTGATACTTGTCATGAAACATAGGGATGAAGAAGAGCTTTGGCAATTAGATTCGCCTTCATATGGAATTCTGACCCAAACGTCAGCATTTATAGGTGCAATTAAATGACTTGTTATAAATACTGTATTCCAATCAATAGTTGTTGAACCAAGCATATCATTCTTGTACAAAAGGAATGCTATGAACAAGTCTCGCCCAAACACATTTAAACAATTATTTTTTTTGGCAAGCTTATGAATAGGAACTAAAGATTCAAGCGGGATGTTCTTTGATACATCATCAAAACCAGCATTCTCAATGAAACTACAATAAAGCTGAAGCATTTCTACCTTTAGAAACTGATTTTCATTACTTTCCACTGGCAAAATAATATTCGAGTCCAAGATTTCAAACTTATATGCAACACTGAATTCATCTTTTTCATCTATATTTTTCTCTTCAAAGGAAAACTGATCACTTGAAGCACCACTCCAATCAGATAATGAGAAATAACCAATAATGATAGAAAGATATTCAGAGGGCAACATGCAGTTTACATGCTGAATGCCAATGCTTACTTCCAAATCAGCAGCTGAAGATATGTTCTGTCCTTTCCTGACCCGTACATTTAAAATTGGGGATAAATTTGCCATGGAAGGGCCCCATAAATAATCTTGAAAATTCCGAGGCCCCCAAGAAGAAGTAAGAACCAATCCTTCAGAAGAAGACAATATATCCATACTGTCTTCACAAAATAATAGAGAAGATTTAGATGTAGGCACCATGATTGTTCCAATAATGCATGAAGAATCATGAAAATGTATTCGTATTCCATACAGGTGCAACTCAATGGAAATATTATTAGAGGTGCTTGCAACACCAGATTCAAGACAATTTCCAAATTCAGACTTGCTACACCAGGGAGAGACGTGAAAATTTTTGGACCCTCTTCTCATATTGATTTTGGAACCCCTGATTTTTCTGTCCCTAAGAGTAAAATGCTTTTTCCAGTCAGGAATGGGCAGTACGAGTGCGCTTTCTAGATTACACAGAGAACCAGAATTGGAAATTGTAATAAATGGAAAGTGATCCACTAGAATGCATGCAGAATCAGTCGAACCAAATTCAAAATAATTTGAGAAGCCAAACTTTTGGAACCCAAAACTTGAGAAAATTTTGGAATTGTCAGAAGTGTTAGCCACAGAGGATTTCTCAAAACTGGTACTATTGGTAGACATCGTATGAAAGAACTCAATAAGAAGTCCAACAATATGCGGGTAGCAGTGGATGTCAGCATTATTTAGGTACATAAAAAATTTATCACGAACTAAATCAGTTCTACGAGATTCATAATGAATGACAAAACATGCATTGTGCAATATAGCTACATCCGAATATTGATCAAACTCAATACTTTGTCCAGGAACACAGTCTTCCCCAACTGCAGGAACGGGAGAGGATAAATTCCCTGATAAAAGCACAAAACGGCTGTCTTGTTCTTCTTTCAATTTATTAGCATAGATCATTAAAGACTTCACACAGATAAAGAACTCCTGAAATTCGGTAGATGCATACCTGCAAATAGGAAAGCAAGTTAAAGGAACATCAATATCAAATCCAGTATACTACTAGAAGATTTTCTACTCTGCTTTCAGAAAGCATGATTTCATGCATAGTCCACTGATCCTGCTTGTTACAAGGTTTTTCATGACACGAAAATGTACCAAACGTTTTCAAGGCAAATCCCAACTACAAACCATAAATGAAGAATTTGGGAAAATAAGCAAATAAAAGGTGAATAAACAATGAACATGGCTGTTCTGAAACACATACCTATGCAATCTTTACCTTTATACGACCACAAGATCAGTCACAGAAAAATTTAACACTGCCATGGAAAGACGATGCTTTGTGTTAAGCAATCATTTGTGTTATGCTTGCCGTCATTTCAATGCTCTACAGCACAGGAGATCTAGGACTATATTAAAGATAATAGTTAGCTAGTAGTGAGTTAGTGGTTGATTAGGAGTTCTTATGATTAACTTTTAAGATAAGATTCTTCTTATCTTGGTTTTGATTGTGTAGATAAGTTTGTTAAGAACTTATCAGATAAGGCACATATTTAGCACATGTTTGAACTAAGTTATTAGGAGTCTGTTTAGTATTTCATCTATATATATCGTATACTCTTTTGAAAAAACTAAGCAATCAAAAATACAATCCAAATTCAGATATTTTCTTATGATTATCTCTTATCATAAGATTCTTCTTATCATGGTTTTGATTTTGTAGATCAGTTCGTTAAAGAACTTATAAGCCACATGTTTGAACTAAGTTATTAGAAGCCTGTTTAGTTTTTTATCTATATATATTTGTACTATCTAGAGTCTTGAACCAACTAAGTAATAATAGATTCAGTTATTTACTTATCTCATAATTTTATCTTAAATTTCCTCTCTTCAACTTCATGTTTCTTAACTGACTATAAGAGGAGATTAGCAAGAAAAGATATTGTCCATAATATGAAGATAAATGAGTAACTAGACTTCAAATACACAAAAGAAGAGGATTTTGAAGTACAAGTTAAAATGGTCACAAAAAAGGTAAGGAGGATAAAAAAAGTGATTCATAAAATTCCACACGGAGACAGGCAGACAGAAGGAAAATGGTGAGCATACCGTATGTCTATTTCTTTTAAGGAAACCATGAGCTCTGAGATGTCTCCATTATTTTCAAGGTCTACTCCAAGATCAGCTGAACCAAGTTTGGAAACAATGGATATGCCAAAAGTGGAATATGTCGGCATAACTGAAACAATATTGGAATAAGGACAGTTCAACATTTCAGATTCATCCCTAGCAAGCAATATGTCCAGATGAGTTATCAATTGTACAACGGCACCATATATTGAAGGAGAGAAGTGTGCTTTAAGTGACTCTATTAGTACATAAACCTGAAATCGAGAAGTATTTGGAATCAAGAGACAAACAAACAGAAGACTAGAAAGGAAAAAGGAAAATCACTTTGTGTGCACAAGTGAATGTTCAAGTTAGTTTAATATATATGTAATATGTTAATCACCTCCAACTGCTTTAAAATGGACTCATCAGGGACAACACAAAATGCCAGGAACAGTGAAGCACTAAATTTCTCAAGAATAGAAACCTTTTGCGACTGGTCGAAATTCATTATGGTAATCTGCAGTAACATGCTTAACAATAGTTACCACAAACAGAAGTATACAGAACAAATATAAATCAAATCTAAAAACTACAAGGATTAAGAGCCTGACCTCAAGATCATTTAGATTAACATCAAAATAATTATACAGATCTTGAAGTTGAATGTCTAAACAAATCCCAGATGTGGACAATGAATTTATGAAGTTCTCCACAGAGTAGAGTTGTTCTTCAACTTTAGGAGATAGAGACTCAAGACCATCTGTGGACTTAAAGCATAAAGATCTTGACTTCATTACCTGGGGAATGATAACATTATAAGAAGAGTAAACCGGAGTCCGGAAACAATAATTACGAATCAAAGTGTAATATGAAAAAGCCGAGGACGATATTCTCATGGGTAGTGCAGGGAATTACAAGTAAATGATACATGTCTCTAATAAATGCGGCAGCCAATAACAAGATCTCGAACTACACATACTACTTTTTTAGAGACAAACCTAATGAAAACTATCATTTAATATGTAGAAAACAACGGAGCCACCAAGGAGAGTGCTGGAAAATAATTCTTCAGTTTAAATGCCAAGCTTTAATGGAAAATCATGCTATAATGAATAAAACCAGACATCAAAAGTGCAAAGCTCAACTCCATTGCACGAAGAGATTTTTTAATTTGCCAAAATGTATCTGGCATATTAAGAACCAAAAAGAGAAGCAAGCAATTATTCCTATTGACACAATCCATACAAATAGAGAAAAACGTCATTTTGGTTCTCCAAAGATGTTTGTGTCACAAATTAATCCATGAAAAATTCACTATTTTAGTCCTTGAAAGATTGAAGAAGGACCAGCTTATGGTGATACGAGAATCATTGAAAGATCAAAATGATGCCTTTTGTCACCATTTTAGTCCACAAAAGATTTAAAATTCATCAAATTGGCCCTCTAAAGACCAATTAGGTGACATTTTAAATATTTTTACTAAAATGGAGACAAAAATCTTTCAAAGGCTAAATTGGTGACACAAGCACCTTTGGAGGACTAAAATAGCATTTTCTCAAACAAACTGTTGTCAGAAAGAAGCGATTAGACATCCAAATCAGTCTTACACGAGAAGATAAAACCAAACATATTGAAACGGACTTCGTTTTCATCAGAAAAGGTGCTTGAGAGTTGTATTGTCTGGTCATTAGCTATGTCAATACCAATGGCCACCTAACTAAGTTCCTATGTCCCTTAGGTGTCCACATATTAGGTTCATTTGGTAACAAGCCCCGTGCATATAATCTATATGCTCCAGCTTGAGGGAGGAATGTTGATGTATATGTTTTACTCTTGCTGCAAATCAACAATCTTTAGTATGCTCGGGATCGTTAGGGCAAGAGGGATCCTTGAAACATACAATCCTATGAGCAAACACAGGATCTTCACAATACTACATCATATCACATAACAGGTTCAGGGGCAAAGAAACATCCATAAAAGTAAAAGTATGGATCCTTACGGACATACCAATATGCTAAACCAATAAAATAGTCTCAAAGTTTGAGAACACCCAATGGTTATCTAGAATCATAACAAAACCATAACAAGGGAAATACCAAAGGCAAGAGCTGTTTCACAGTGCAAGAACAGATTGCATAAAATTCTTCTTCCACAAAAAAAGATCAATTTATCCATTGAGGTCATCAAACAATAATTTGAAGCACAAGAGTTACCAAGTTGCTATACTCTGATGCTGTAGTTCTCCAAGGAAAATTAACAGAAACATCGTAAAAAGTAACATCCCACAAGACTTTCTTATGGTTCACAAAAATATATCTGCAGATCAGATGAAACCCAACAGTTACTATGATGATTTGATATAATCACATGTTTTTGAATAATTGTCAAAACACAATTTACTCTGCTTTGGATAAGAGCCGGGTATTGTCATTTTCAATTCCATTCAGTGACAACAACACCTGCAGCTTGACAACAACAAAAGAAATTTAACAATTTTCATCACAAAATTGCAGATAGATGAATATATTATCCTCCAAAAGGAACGACAATGAAAAAGGAAATATATAATATGGTCTTCCATATAAAAAAGCCCTGCCCTCATTGTTGCTTTGAATAGTTGATAGAGCTCAATGGTGTCATTTGGACAATGTACCCAACCCCACTTCCAGGGTTAATGCCTGATTGTTATTTCTATAGCTTAAAAACGAGAGATTACTACAGAAATGTTAGTGTGCTGCACCACCGGTATAATGTTAGCCTAGCGTGCTATTTCTTAGCTACCTAGTTCAACTTATGACAGAATCTGTAGAAATTCACAGCAGAATACACAAGCTTGTAACTGAATCTGCTTTCTCAAGTGATTCAGAAATTTTTTTCTCTACTATCTCAACTTCTCCCCAAAAAAATCCACAAAAGTCATTGGCACTCTATTCTGCAAAATATTAAGTGAGGACTTTACCAATCAACAAATTGGTCACATTCAAAAGGGCAATTAATGGGGGCACAGTTTGATCCAATTTGTAATATGTTGTGCAAGATTATAGATTAACATTTAGAATCTAACATGAAGAGGAGTGTTAAGTGTAGTGCACAAATGATTAAACTGATGGCGACAAAAAGTCCTATTACCATATCACAGAAATTGTATAGCTAGCATAATTTATTTATTGAATATAAATAGACCTGCACCTCTTTGGGTACTGTTTTCCCAACATCTTCCTATTTTACAAAGGTGTAAAAAACACAAAAGTCAAAACGATCCCGCATTAAAGAACTCAATATCTCATTGACTGGCAGAACTGCATCACTAAAAGCAGGGGGAGGGTGGGTTACAAAAAATTAATAGGACATCAACAAAAATGTTGCATACCCTTTCATTATGAAATTTGAAGGATGTGAATACATCAAAAAACTCCAAGAGATTCAATAAAACGTTGGCATCAAATGTCACACCAAGCTGTTGAAGTATTCCCTGTAAAATAGAATTGAAAAATAAAATGTAACATGTTATAACAAGGACTCGCACACCTACACACCACTACACACATCAACCTGTTAACACAGTGAAACAGCCACAATACCTTTACTGACAAGTCCACATCTCCAAATGAAAATTTTACTTCAATGCAGCAGGAATGATCCACAATGTCGGGTATAATATTTTCAACAATGGGCTGCCAATCAAAGAAAATAACCATCACTACCAAAAAATAATTGTCAAGACAATTGCACGTAGTTTGTAATCAACTCCATTCCGTACACTTGAGACTGAGAATATGATGCGGAAATTGCTTGAGAGTGACTCTCAACTCTTGATTGACAATAAAATCTGTACAATATAATCCCTATGATTTTGGGATGGGATAACTAAAATACAGCTCTCTATCAATTGGGGAGTGGATGAATACAAAACAGCATAATAGTTTGCTTCTGTGTCTACAAACATACAGATAATCAAATCAGTTAAATAGGGAAATAACAGAGAGCTAAACCAAAGCTAATATATAGGCTAATCTCGTATCATCTACAAACATTATGTTATATCTCTGTTCAATCAGACTAGATTAATAAAGTAGTGCGTTTTGACAAGCATTATCAACAAAGGCAAAGGACTCGAAGAACTACGTATCAATTATTATCCCTAGAGATTATTAAGGTTAGCTAATAATTGCACCTAACAGGTTAGTTTGGTGGTTAATAGAGTGTAGTTTAAGTTGCAGTCTTCACCTGAAAGACATGTAGGTACATTTGGCTTATCGAAAAAAAAAAAAAAGGTTAGATAATAACAAATTTTATTAATTTAGCATGTTTAGCGTTACTGCCACTTGTCAGTATGGCAGTTTCTTATGTTTCAATAATTCTGTAACTTCAATTTCTTAGGATGGGCCGTTTTCAATAACTGCTATTTCTTGGGATGAATGAACAGATTTAGAACAGTTACTTTCTAGTTTCAATCTACTTCTTAGGTTAGTATAACAGAGTAAAGCTTGTATCACTTTTTAGTTATTATACTGTTAGTAAGGTTTAGTAACTGATTTCAGTTACTTACAGCTGTTCTGTTATGAGTGGTATGCATTCTATATAAACTCATGTACTCTCTAAGATTCAGTGTGAATATATTTCTTTCTTCTCCTAAACTCTACTCTCTGTTCTTCTCTCTCTGATCTGTACTCATCCTCATTCTATAATATCTTATGATCAGCAGTTTAGAGCAGTTATTTTCTAATTTATATAAACATAAAAATATTAATTAGTTTGCAGTAAAGTAATGGAACTAGGCAGAAAATTTCAGAAAGTCTTGAGTACTTCTTTTACACTTAGAGATCGCTAGGTTCTAACAAGCCCAAAACTCATTAGTAAAATAGGGCATAAAGAAAGAAGAAGTTAGATATCTGGTTCTCTAGAAACAGACTTTAATGTCCAAGGTCTTACAACCAGAACTAAGCGACAGGATCAAACACTAATGTTCATCTCTAGAAGATGCAATGCCAAAATTCTAATTTAACAAAAAGAGGCAAAAATATCTATTGCTCTAAGTTCATAGTTCCGTACTCAAGTCTTTTTATACCCTTACTCCAAGTAGCAGAATTTAAGTATCTTCAATCTTACAAAGTGATGGGGAAATTCCAGTGAACGGAAAAATAGTCTCCAAATAAGAATATGATAAGAAAATATTATTGCGCTAATTGAACAAAAGGCACATCAATCGGTTATAAAAAGGTTAAAATATAATTTTTGCCCTTATACGTTACACTCGATTTTAATTTGGTCCCCATGTTTAACTCCTTTTCAATTAAATCCCTATGTAAGAAAACATTTTCCCTCTGGTCCTCAGTTTGCTCCCGTTAGAACTTCGTTTTCAATTTGTAGTCCTTTATATGTGACACTCGTTTTCCTTTTGGTCCTTACATTTGACAATCGTTTTCAATTTCATCCCTATTGCGTCAAACTCGTTAACAAGTAAGAAGACGACGTTATATTGGAGCAAATGATGGGAAACAATGTGAAAACATTTTTTGTATTAGGGCAAAACTTAAAACAATTCAAGTGTAGAGACCCAACTAAAATCAGGTGTAATGAGTAATGAAAAAAATTGTACTCTTGACCTTGTACAAATACATCTAGTACGTAATTGCACGCCTATTTACAAAAAAATTACCAAGAAATGAAAAATAATAAGCCAATTCCTATGGAATAATAACTCAAGCTATTTCCAAAGACAGGAGTCTCAATACAAGTCAATACTTTTTGCTTTTGTGATTTCTTTTTCTAATACTCATGCCAAGATATTCTGATTATTACTCCCAATCTCAGGCTCTTTCATCACCAGTGGACTAAGATTAAGTGATATAAACCGGACTTCTCCAAGAAACAAATGAGAGAGTAACACCCATACTATCTATCTGTATTAGAATTTTGAGTTTGGGCCTAACTCACTCCCAAAAGTTAGCTCATAGAAGGAGGACTGCCACACCACTTATATATTCTATGGTGACCATCTTTCTAGTCGATGTGGGACTTGATCTTAACACACCCCCACGTCTAGGATTGGACATCTGGTGCGTGAAGTTTGCAGCGACATCTGGTGCGTGAAGTTTGCAGGACTGGACATCTGCAGCTGGCGCCCACGACTAACCTGATAGCATATTAAAGTTAGTTTTACAGCAACGTAATATACGATCTATAAATAAAAGTTCAATGGAATTTTGTTCCCCATGTTGTCTTGGCAAGGCTCATCGCCTACCTTCCTCTCCCTCTACTACTGTTTATTCTTCCCCATTTGAACTCATTTATACTGACTTGTGGGGTCCTGCACCTTTTACTTCCTTTGATGGGTTTTCCTATTATATTTCATTCATTGATGTGTATACCCGTTATACATGGATTTATTTTCTTACAAGGAAGTCTGATGCTTTCTCTGCCTTTAAACAGTTTCTTCAATATGTTCAAACACAGTTTTCTAAAACTATTAAAGCTGTTCAATCAGATTGGGGTGGTGAGTTTCGGCCACTCTCTCCATATTTGGCTGAAAAGGGGATTGTTCATCGTCAATCTGTCCTCACACACACCATCAAAATGGTGTTGTTGAACGCAAACATCATGATATTGTTGAAAAAGGTTTGTCGTTGTTAGCTCATTCTGCTCTTCCTATGAAATTCTGGGATGCAGCGTTTTCTACTGCCGTGTTTCTTATTAATCGTGTTCCCTCTGCCTCAATTAATCATAACGTTCCTTATACACGTTTACACAATCAGATTCCTGATTATACCTTTTTAAAGGTTTTTGGCTGTGCGTGTTTCCCCTTTCTTCGTCCTTATAATACAGCCAAGTTTGACTATCATTCAGAAGAATGTGTATTTCTTGGGTATTCTTCTCAACACAAAGGGTATAAATGTCTTGCTGCCTCAGGACGCATTTACATCTCAAAGGATGTTCTGTTTAATGAGACAAAATTTCCGTATTCGACTCTGTTTCCATCCATTTCTGAATCTGTTCCCCTCTCTACATCTTCTGTTCCTGCATCTATTCCTATTGTTTCTCAGCCTGTATCCAGTTCTCCTATCCCAAGTCTTTCTTCTCCTCCTATTTCCACTTCTACTACAACTTCAGATCCATCTACCTCTGTTCCCTCCCCTGTCTCAGTTACTGATCCTCCTGTAGTTTCTACAAACACTCACCCAATGCAAACTCGTTCTAAGTCTGGCATTGTGAAACCAAGGGTTACCCCAACACTTCTTCTGAGTCAACATGTACCTACAACAGTAAAACAAGCCTTGGCCAGCCCAGACTGGCTTGCTGCCATGCAAGCTGAATATAAGGCTCTTATAGATAATAATACTTGGTCACTGGTTTCCTTGCCTCCAAACAGAAAAGCAATTGGGTGTAAGTGGGTTTTTCGTACTAAGGAGAATCCAGATGGTTCTGTCCAACGCTTTAAAGCCCGTATATTTGCAAAAGGGTTTCATCAGCGGCCTGGCTTCGATTTTGGGGAGACCTTTTCTCCGGTAGTTAAACCGGTTAAGTTACGATTAGTATTTTACTCACACTTGCTGTTTCTTTTGGATGGCCAATTCAGCAGCTGGATGTGAACAATGCCTTCTTGAATGGTGACCTTGATGAAGAGGTTTATATGGTCCAACCACCGGGGTTTGAAAATACTGACAGGTCTTTGGTATGTAAGTTGAATAAAGCCTTATATGGTCTTAAACAAGCGCCTCGGGCCTGGTTTCTCAAGCTGACTTCTGCCCTGCTAAGCTATGGGTTTAGGCAGAGTAAATGTGATCCCTCACTGTTTACCTTTATTACTGCCAAGCTTCGGATTTATGTTCTCATCTATGTAGATGATATTCTGGTTATTGGCAGCAATCCTACTGCAGTTCAGAAGCTAATTTCCACACTAAATTCCTCCTTTTCACTCAAACACCTTGGGGACTTGGATTATTTCTTGGGAGTTGAAGTGCACAAACTGCCCAATGGTTCCTTAGATCTCTCTCAATTAAAATATATTCGTGATCTCCTGGAAAAGGCTGGCATGACAAATGCTAAAGGTCTCAAGAGTCCTATGCACAGTAGTTGCAAGTTAACAAAGGAAGGCGTTGATTTTATGACTGATCCTACTATGTACAGATCAATTGTTGGTGCTTTGCAGTATGTGACACTCGCTAGACCTGAAATTAGCTTTCCTGTTAATAAGGTCTGCCAATTTATGGCTCAACCTCTTGAAGAACATTGGAGGGCCGTTAAGCGCATTCTTCGATATTTGGCAGGAACTACAAGTCAAGGTCTGTTAGTTAAATCTGCTACTGTCTCGCCTGCTGTCAGCATCACAGCATTTTGTGATGCAGATTGGGCATCTGATTCTACAGATCGCAAGTCCACATCGGGGTCCTGCATTTTTCTTGGTTCAAATATAATATCCTGGTGGTCCAAGAAGCAGCCTAGGGTGTCTAGATCGTCGGCTGAAGCTGAATATCATAGTCTGGCCAATACTACTGCAGAAATATTGTGGATTCAGTCTCTTCTATCAGAAATCCAAGTTTTTTACTTTACTCCCAGAGTTTATTGTGACAATTTGAGTGCAGTTCAACTTGCTCATAATCCTGTCTTACACTCGAAAACAAAGCATATGGAGCTTGATTTGTATTTTGTTCGGGAGAAGGTTGCCTTGAAACAACTCGCAGTTTATCATGTTCCTGCACTATATCAGGTTGCAGATGTCTTGACGAAGCCTTTATCCAGCACACGGTTCCTTGAATTGCGATCAAAACTCAGTGTGGTAACCACCCTGATTTTGAGGGGGGGGTATTAGTGTATAATAGTATACCAGAGTTAGTTAGACTAACCTATCAGTATAGTTAGGAATTAACTTCAGTTAGTTATTCAATTATGATGTACTATATATATCTCTGTGTACTGTACTGAACAATTGGAATACATATATTACTCACTTGATATAATCATCTCTGTTCTCTCTCTTTCTCTGTCTCTCTCTCTCTCTTGATCTCTCTCGATCTCTCTCTACCCTAATTCTCTTCTCTGTTAATCTGCCATTCATAACCAGTTAGATTTCTGTTACTAACAGATAAGAGTACTAACTATTCTCTCTCTTTTTAAAAAAAAGGGAGCTATTAGATAACTAAAGACATTCTTCTTAATTCTCAAATTTCTCTCTCAATTAGGTTCTCACATTTTCTCTCAGTCTGTCACTTTCTGTGCTTTGCAACTTCTAACAAACACCAGCAGCAGTGCTTGGTGGAATGGCAGACCAAGATGACTTGAAGTGACTGGAAGGGGTGCTGAAGCTCCTAGGGCTGTCGAACCAGTCCTAACGGTGGCTAGAAACAGTACAGCCAAGGTTCCACAAATTTTTAATTAGGCCCACTCAACATGGGCTCTTATACCAAGTTAGGATACTAGAAGAATAAAAAATTGCGGGGAAAGTTCATTGAGTGATTGACTCTAAGCACCGATACATACAATAAAAACCGGAAATGATTTTTGGATACAGTCCCTAACATAAAAGTTGGCTAATTTCAGAAGTACAGAGAACACCAAATCAAACAAATAAGGAAATAATAGAAACAGAGTCACTACTGATATCTAGGCTAATTTCAATAAATACAGGAGAAATTATGAGGAAAATACAAACCTCTCCAATATGTAGAATGGCTTCCTTGATGTTTGGTTCAACCACTTTCCCAGACTTAAATTTGGAGACAACAAATCCATGGTCTTGGTAGAGTTTAGACTCAGCAATCCCACCTTCAAGAATTAGTTCCGCAATACCTTTACCACCATTCCTTCTACAAGGATAAAATTTAAAAAAATAAAATCAAAACATTATCATTTGACTACTAAAGAATTAGTATGTGCTTTATTTCATTTTACACATACAATTATAATAATGAGACATAATTCAGTAACTAAGAGCATATCCTTTCTTCTTTAAAAAAAAGAAAAAACCAGGTGATGAATAGATAGAAATCAGGAACAACCAAGCAACAAAGAAAAGTAAAAAAAAAAATGGGGAAAAAAAAACGAAACAGATAGATTTTCTATTCTGAAACTGGAACTAAAGAGACTCTTAAAAGGATTTTGATGTTTTTAGTTAGGTATCACACCGCAATTCCAGCTTTGTCATAACTAAATTCTAAACTGCCAGAAAACAAGGTTGATAGCAAGCCACATTACACTAAGAATAGCATAAAATATAACACATACTGCATACGTAACTGAGTATTATTCGAACATGAATGAAGTAACAAAATATAGAAACCATCCCCTTAGCATAATAGACAATAGAATTCTCTGGAAATGTCTGAACAGAGGACAAAGCACAATACCTGCTAAATAGAGTGGCGGAAATGTGATGAATCTCAAACTTCAATGCAAACATGCATATCTCATGCTTCAAAGCAACATCAACGCTGGATGAAACTAGAGGATGAAATTCAGTTGCTTCAGATATATCCTACCAAAAAGAAAAGGAAAAAGAAAAAAAGACTGTTAATTGAAAAGTGTCATTACACCTAATTGGTGGGTAGAGAGCAAAGCTTAAAGTAGTTGCCCCTCGGTTCGAATCCATGATAGTGCATTTAGCTAATCAAAAAAAGAATTGACGTGTCGTTCAATAATAACCATTATATGTGCTTTATTGTTGTCAAATTTGGTTCCCTCAGGCAGAAGTTTGCATAATGCAATAAGTGATTTTATTATTGTGTTTGGTTATATCCTGAGACTACAGATACTCTCTAAGCAGCAAACATACAGAGCTTCTAATTTTATTGTATTTGCATTCGTTATTTGAAGTATTCATTTCACACTAATAGCTGTCAGCCTTCACAATGATCATTTTGCCCTCTAAACCCTCAATACTACTTCAGATTTTTGTTCCTTAGTCTCTACCTAACATTCATCAACACACGCCCCCTCCAGAGAGTGTAACAGAAACACCTCCATGTGAGTTCAACTACACCAAATCAGATCCACCAACACTTTTACTTCACCATTTGTACACTCACACCAAAGCCACTACATTTGTAATGAGCTTGGTGCATACAATCTATGTGCTCCAGCTTAGAGCTGGATCGCGTCAACCCAAAATTCGTTTCATGCGATCGCCAAGACTCTTTTATACTATCTTGGCTTTTTCTTCCTTATCTGAGCCAATTATTGCTTATGTGGTTACATTAAATGTAGACATTCATATCAAATTTGGGAGAAGATTCACTCCTATTTTTGGTCTCATGTGGGCGAAATCCAAGCAACTTTGTTTTGAGCTTCACAAATTGAAGAAGGGCACATGTACATGTGCTGAATACTAGATGCAAATCAAAGCCATAGTTCACATCCTAAACTCGATCGGAGACCCAATCTTCAATCGTGACAACACTGATGCCATTGTCACCGGGTTGCCTTCTGCATATGATGCTCTAAATCTATGGTCACTGCCTTCATGAGCAGAGACTATCCTCTTACAGTTTCAGGGGGTTCTCAAAGACTCTCACCGTGAACAACACAGATGTCCTCTACCCCACAGACGCTATCTTTGGCCAATCTTACACTCAATAGTGGAACCATGCAACCTATTATTCTCCATTTCTTCCCCAAACAAAGATCTGGCAGGTTCAACCAAATTGACAGAAACCCAAAAGTGGAGGCAATGAACAATAAGGAAAGACTTTATTTCATGGCTGCAAAGAACAATACAAAAGAAGAAATAACAACCCCCAAAGGGTTTCCCCTGAAGGACTATTCCTTTCACAAAAACCCTATGCTCATTCTCGCAAAATGAATATCAAAACGTAACTGATAACCTTTACAAAGCCTTAGGCAACCCTCTTCTTGTGAGCTAGCTTTTGAGGAGAGTTAGGCTTATCACATTTTCTAAGATGGTATCAGAGCTTATCCAAAAAAAAACAGGGCAAAATAAAAAAAAATTCAAGAGAAAAAAAAGAGCACAAAGTCCTGGCAAAAAAAAAGAGACCGAGACAGATGCTCATAACTTGAAAAAAATTAAAGGCCCATTAAAAAAAAACAAGTCACAACTAGGCTAAAAAAAACCAGTTGGACTTGAGGGGGAGTGTTGGGAGAAGTCCCACATTGCTTTGGATAAGAGCTATGATAGCCTTTATAAAGCCTTAGGCAACCCTCTTCTTGTGAGCTAGCTTTTGAGGAGAATTAGGCTTATGACATTTTCTAAGAGTAACAACTTTCTATTTACAAATAGAACTCTTATTTATAGACTAATTAGTTAGGCTCAAATAACTAACTACTTCCTTGCCTACCTCAACTCCTAACAATATCCTAAATCTGTTATTAGGCTCCTCCACGCTCTACTTCCAAGCCAATCCAGACCGCCTTTGTCACAGCCACCCAGGCTGCATCCGCTGTTGGACAAACATCATACTTGAGTTGTCTAGTCCTGGGCATGAAAAAGAGTGTGAAAGATTGTTAATGTACCACAATGATTAGGAATATGCCAAAAGTAGTCCATATATGGCATGGCTTTGGCAATCCTCGCCTCTTGAACTAGTTTTGAGGTTTAGTTAAGCCCAGGAAAAATTCTAATTCTATGAATAGACAAGGTATTAGATGGAACAAGTCACACATAATTGAAAAATGTGGTTAGAAATGTGGTTAGCCCAGGCCACCCTAATCAAATAAATATCTGCAGCAATCAGAGGTCGACACTGTGGATATGTGCAAGAGTATTATGTTTGGGGATGTCCAACTAAGAATTTGTAAGAATGAATTTATTAGCATAACAATTAACTCAAAGGATTTTGATAGAAATAAAGAAGTAAAACTTTGTGGCAATGTGAACTCCACTTTGGTACATTTGATAGGAACACAAATCTCATCTCCTAAAGGAAGTATAAATATCCTATTCTATGTACATCGATATTAAGTTAATAAAATCAGAAGTTTTCCCCAAAATATCTCTATCTTCTCTTACTGTTCTTCTCTCTCTCTCTCTTTCTCTTTATCTCTATTTCTATGAGCTGCTTATTTGGGAGAGGATCATGCATCGGGCTTCTTTTGATGTAAGGCAGTGTTGGAGAACCGAAATTTTTGCTCCATTGATATTTTCTTTTTGTTCTTGTATTTTTATTTTTTTTTCCTTTTGGTAATGTATGTTTTCCTTTTATCTTGTTGAGGATCCCCTCGTCCTTCAAATTCCTATATCCTTTCTAGGCCTTTTCTTTGAGTATAGAATAAAATTGTCAAGGTTACATGGGTCAAAGTGAATAACGAAGTAAGAGAATGTTTTCCCATGCATAATGATGTAATTGATTAGATATCATAGATGTCATACAAAAGACAAAGCACCACTGCAGATATAGAAAGAGAAGATTTGTGAATGGAAATGCTTGAGTGAAGAAACACACTCGGCCACATAGAATTTGTATACAGCACAATTACAAAAAAAGTAAGCACCGATACCTTAACATCATATGACACAACTCCAGAAAATTGACTGGAATCATCAGTTCCACCAGCACCAAGCATACCACGTGAAAGCCAATTCAACCATCCCCGTGATTTAACCATATGCTCGTCATTGCAAGACTTCTCTGTAGGAATATCACTGTGAACCTTGCCATCATTAGTAGTACAACACCTCAAAAGAAACTCCTATAAAAACAAAAAAAAGCAGAAGCTTTAAGAATCAAACATGCAAATGACACATCTAAAAAAAATGCACTGCACCAATTTAAAGTTGCCTAAAATAAATCATAAGCAATCAAATAAAGAATATAACACCAAACAAGCTAATATCGGGTCTTCATCATATGACCTGAAGCACACTTACCCGCATCTCATATTCTGCAGCAGACCGATAATTCAAAATATCCTCTAGATCTGATTCTTTCTCCATTTCTTCCAATTCTCCAAGAACATCATCATCAACTGGCTAACAAACATAAATCTAATCACCTACAAGAATGCACAAACGTAACACTCTAAACCATGCATTAAGGGACCATAAAATGAGGCACGTGATGAAATCTATGTACCTAAACTACACAGGGGAGCGGAACTACAAAGACAAAAATTATGACAAACAGGACATAGTTATCCTAATTATTGTAATTGCATGATTTGACTAGCCTAATACAATGGACTCGGGTCATAATGTCTATCTAACTTATCCAAGGGCCTCTCAAAGATTTAGCAAAAACACCCTCCAACTACTTATTTGAATAAATAAAGTGCAAATGTCTCCATATAAGATCTCTTCAATATTAAAGTAATGAAAAAAGATTTTCGTACTCACGTTTTTCGTACTCACTTTATACTCATGGTTACATACATTAAAATATCTGGTTACACACGTAGAAGTTTTGTTGAATTTTTATTTTTACGTTGTAACCACATATTTCTACACGCGTAACCACCAAATCCGAAAAACACTGTAACCAAAAAAATAACTAAAATAACCACTTTTTTCAAGGTAGAGTACATTAAGTACAGAAAAACTAGTACAAAAATCAGGACTCTAAATAATATGGAACACGGGATTTAAAGTAATATGCAGTTCAACATGATTATACAAAAGCATGCCATTTGTCTAACCTTCCAAAATCCAAATTTCTTAATCAGTTAAGTAGCTGATGTCATGCTCAAATGTTGCTTAAGCACCAAACCTTACACCGACATTAACAAAGATAACAGGTTATTCCAAGTGAATACATAGAACTTGTTGAGATCCCACATCGACTATATAAAGCTTGGGCTGTCCTACTCCTTTGAGCTAGCTTTTGGGGTTGAGAGAAGCCCAAGTCACTCCTCCCCACTTGAGCAGGCATTTAGGGTTAAGTAGCGAAAAGCCATTTCTATTAAAACCTAAAAGTATATCTCTCATGGATACCCAACCAGCGTCTGATTATCCCACAATACAAGAGCATGTTTGGGAAAGCTTATTTTTAGGGACTCACAGAGCTTATGAAAATAAGCGATTATTTTTTTCAGAATAATAAGCTAATCTAAAAACATAGCAAGAGTGATGCTTAACCTCATTAGATATGCTCCTTTTGCTAAAGCTCGCATCCCAATGTTTATCCTCACAGATAAGCCAACCATTGGTCTTAAAATGAAGACAATCAAAGATGTTTTGCCTAAGATATGCCATAGTAAGTATTACTTGTGATGACAATGTCCAGATAACGACAAGGCTAGTGGAAACATGACAAAGTTCACCTTACCCAACTAAAAAACAAGTATATACCTTTTCGGCCTCCATATGAGTTTTAGTCGACAGAGTTAACCATCCAAGCCAAAGTTAGCAATAAAAATTTTAACCTACAAACTGCTAGAGATGAAGAGGGGCAAGGTCTAAAGTGTAGAATGTACACAAACCAATCCAATCCAATGCAAACCGAAAAATACCGAAACAAAAAGTTGATAAATGATTCCATTCGAGTGCATTCAGTTGCACACACTTCTGAAAACCAATCCAAATCAAACCTATAGTATACACATGTAATTTTATCATAAAAGTATAATACCTTCATATTTATATAAATAGATATTTATAGATATTTATAAAATTAAAACAGTTGTATACTTTTTCATTATTTTATTATTAAAATATCATTTTATTATTCTATTCTTTTATAAATTCATTAAATTTGAATTAGTTTAAAATTATTGTTTCCTTTTTTGTCATACAACTTGTGTTTTATATTAAATCATAAATTTTAATTTAGAATGCATAAAAGTATAATACCTCTCGTATTTATATAAATAGATATTTATAAAATTAAAACAATAATATATTTTTCATTATTTTATTATTAAAATATCACCTTATTATTCTATTCTTTTATAAATTCATTAATTTTGAATTATTTTAATAATTATTGTTTTCTGTTTTTGTCATATAACTGTTGTGTTTTATATTAAATCATAAATTTTAATGTAGAATGAATTTAATAATAATAATAATAATTATATATATATATATATTTAATAAAATAAAATAAAAAATATAGAAAAAAGTTTTAAGAGGGCCCCAAATAACCAAGCATGAGAGTAACTGCTAATTAAAAAAGAATATATCTGGATACCAAAGTAGATGCAATACAACTACGGCTCCAAACATCATAACAAAATAACGAACAAGGAGACCTAACTCAACTTCAAAACCAATTGGAAAATGGATGAGTTTGTTTCTCATGTTGACATGACTAGGATCAAGGTAGTTAAAATCGTAAATCGTGGAATCAAAACTCGTGGAATCGTAAATCGCAGAATCATAAATTGAATCGTAAACTATAAAGTAAAAAATAATATTTATACGCCTGCAGAAACGTGTGAACAAAAATAACACAACTAAAAATTACATAAAACACAGAAAGTGGCAACTTTTTGTCTCCACACAAAAGTACATAACACAGAAAATGAGCCCACAGAACAGAACACAAGGAGGAAACAGAGCAGCAGAACAGAACACAAGGAAACAGAGCAGCAGAACAGAACAGAAGAATAGAATCAACAGTAACACAGTACCAATTTTAGAAAGAAGAAGCAAGCACGCAGCAATCACATCAGAAAGCACGTTACACAGCAATCGCAGCAGCAGCAAGCTTCGTAATGGCAGAGGACGAAGATTGAGAGTGAATCGTATAGAGAGAGAGAGCATAAACGCACGAATTTGAAGGAGAATCCAACATCAAAGTCACATATATTAGGGTTGTGGAATCGCAAAAAAAAAACCGGCTGAAAACACTATATATCGATTGCTTTTGAACTGGATAACAAAAATTACTACAGGTAATCCCTAGCACTAGAATCATGTCCCAAGGACACCAGATGTGACAAGGAGAGGAAGACGGATGAATTACTAGTTGGCGAAACAAAGACAGTACAACAGGATCATCAATGTATCTCAAACCACTTCAGAAGTCAGCTTAGGCAGCTGAAAATGGTCTGAGACAATTTAATTGGAAGCGCTTCCAATGGACATTCCAACAAAGTCAGTAATATGAGGAGGGCAGTCAGAGTCCAACACTTTGCCATGATATGGCCCAACATGTTTGAGAAACTTCCTTAAAGGTTCCTAAATCCTTGAACTTAGGTCAAACTAAATGCATTTCTCATAACAGTAAATGTGAATCTATAGAGGAAGTTATGAATATATAAATCAAAAAGTGCGTCTCAAAAAATAAAACCACCTGTTCTTGTTGGAGAAAATCCAACTTAATTTTGTACAAGTTCATATATCTCCGACGGTAACTTCTGCATGCAAGAAACAACGAGAATTAATAGGAAAGGTAGATGAATCTCAATGAAACCAGAACGAAACTAGACATACTCTTGTTTTCATTTGGAGATCTTTAAGTAAAAAAGGTAAATGAAAATTTCAAAGGGTAGAATAGACCAGAAAGATCATATTTTCATGAGCTTACAATCGATCCCCAAGGTATCTCCATGATGTTTTCTTTAGCTTCTTGCGAACATCTGAAAGGACTGATTCCTGTGCATAGCGCCACCAAAGTATTTGCCAGCCTTTACATTTTCTTGGTAAAGGACAATGCCAGGGGCGAAAGCGACCGTACCTACATAAAATAATGAGAGCAGTTTCAAAAACCTAAAAGTATACTTCCTATATAACAGCAGTAATTTCACTTAAAGAGCAAGATTATATTGTAAGTCAACATACAATAAAATTTATGATTTGTGAAAACAGGTTTAGAGAAAAGGTAGATGGACAGAAATTGAATAGGAAAATTGATATTCTGGGATCTGAGTATATTTAAGTAATTCTAAATTACAAGAGGTGTATTTATAAGCCCAAGATCAGCAACAAAAATGCTGGCTTAAGTCAACAAATCCTAACTGACTAACAGCCTTTATGAGTTGGTGAGTACCCCAAGAATACACATTCAGTTGATCTAGGCTGAAGCTTGTTTTGGTTGTAGGGACGAACAATAGGGAAGTAGGCACACCCAAAATTATAAGCATTTTATTAAAATGATGTCAAGAAAGTCCCACATCGACTAGGAATATGGCCATGAAAGAATATATAATGGCTAGGCAATCCTCCTCTTATGAGCTAGCTATGTTGAACCAACTCCACTATTTGATGATGAATGTGGGGACAAGTAATATGGTGAATGATGCCTTCGTCACATAAGTAGGTTCTGGACGTTCTGAACTCATTCTTCCTAATCTGATTGGACACTTTTAATGGA
This sequence comes from Cyamopsis tetragonoloba, assembly GCA_037177725.1. Lineage (NCBI taxonomy): Eukaryota > Viridiplantae > Streptophyta > Magnoliopsida > Fabales > Fabaceae > Cyamopsis > Cyamopsis tetragonoloba. The sequence goes on along the minus strand of CM074120.1, from coordinate 32,073,964 downwards.
TTGTCCAGTTTGCAATTCAACCATGACTTTGAACTCCTGAAACTTTCGTAAAGTCTATGACTTGCATTGTAAGAGATAAATCCATGTGGAAGGAGTACAAGCATCTGTTGGGAGATAAAGTCCCACATTGCCTAGGATAAGAGCTATGATAGCCTTTATAAGACCCTAGGCAACCCTCTCCTTGTGAGCTAGCTTTTGAGGAGAGTTAGGCCTATGTCATTTTCTAAGATGGTATCCGAGCCTATCCAAAAAAAAAATATAAGGCAAAATTAAAATTCAAGAAAAAAAAAGAGCACAAAATCCAGGCAAAGAAAAAAAAAAAGAGATGTGAGACAGATGCTCATAACTTGAAAAAACGAAATAAGGGCCCATTGAAAAAAAAAAAAGACAAGTCACAACTAGGTTAAAAAAAAAAACAAGTTGGACTTGAGAGGGAGTGTTGGGAGATAAAGTCCCACATTGCCTAGGATAGAGCTATGATAGCCTTTATAAGACCCTAGACAACCCTCTCCTTGTGAGCTAGCTTTTGAGGAGAGTGCCTATGTCATTTTCTAAGAGCATCAACATATGTTAGAAGACTTTATGGGAGCAGGTTCTTGACCTTGCTGGTTGCCAAAATGAGCAGAATGTTGGCCTCCAGGGACTGATTGCTGCTCGCTGTCCAAGTAGGGCTGAGGAGGGACCATAAATTCAAGCCCAATAAGGGGTGAGAAGCAGGCAGAAAGGGATACCGAAATAACGTTGAGGATACATTGACAAACTTGGGCTGAGTTGACCCCATGTTGAATTCAAAGGGAAATTTGGGCTGGGTCATGGCCAAAGGTGAGTCGAGCAAAGCATTCCTCTGAAAGCAGACTGAAGCATCATGACCCGTTTTGTGGAAGTTTATTAGAAAAAGGAACTGAATGAATTTCTGTATATTGCTAATTGAACAACCAAATTATAGAGAGATGAGAGTCTGGTATAAATAGATCAGAATTGGTAACTACCACTGACAGTTGTCATAACTAACTGACTGATGCTGACCTGGACAAACTGTATAAAATAAAAGATAACACTTTTATTATATTGCTATACTACTATCCCTAATAAAGTTTACCACTGCCAGGGGCATTAAGAGTTACGGCCACCTCCTTGCCCCCATCTGCCACTGATGAATCGACCTAGACCGCGACCGTTATCCATCTGAGGCTCAGAACGTTTTGGGCAAAAGGAGCTTGAGTTTGTGTAATGTTGGCCAAAGCGACATTCTGAGCAGATGAAGAGGCATCTGTGATGTTGACAACAAGTTCTTCGACAACCACTTGCCTTGCCTATTTGAGACGCGGTTCTTAAGCAAGAAGCAACGTCTCCATTTCAGGTATCAAAGGCGGATCAGATCTGCTCATGAATGTAGTGAGTCATGTTGAATGGGTCATATTCGGACAGGAGACCAAAAAGAATAACATCGTGAACGTGGTTTATGACAGACAGGGTCACTAATTGAGGAGCGAATGTGGATATTTGACTTGATTCTCATCAAGAATTCAGCATAAGTTTGATTGCCTTTCTTTTGGGTTCGTAGCTCCACTTTGCATAGGCTAGCGCATGAAAATACAAATGGATTCCATCCCAGACTTCATAGGAGTGCCAACAAGTAACCACACCAGGAAGAATTGGTCCAATAAAGAGACGACAACAACCAAGAAAGAATGAGTCTTGGCAGTCCCAGCCCAAAAATTCTTGATTGATATCTTCGTCTGTCTTCTTTGGATTCACCACAAACTTTTCAACATTGCAACCCATGACAACAGCATTTACTTTCCACTGTCAGTTGAGGAAATTTTCAGCATCAAGCTTTGTCGTTAATGCTTGAGAGAAGGTCGTGGGAGCTGAAGTCAGAATTGCAGCCATTGACGAATGCAGAGAAGCAAAATTACGGCAGAAGAAAAATCCAGGAGGCTTTATGATACCATGTAGAGATTTGAAGATAGAGAGAGAATGCATATTCTAAATGTACTTTGTACCAGAGATTGAAAATTTGGTGAGTACAATGAGAAGAGGAAGAGTTTACATAAAGATGCAACTAACTGAGTTAGTTACATTAGAGAACCTAATCTATAACAGAAAGTAACCGACTAAAATGGACTAGAAGCCACTAGAAGCTGAGACTTCTTAAAAGAGGTACATACACTCTAAATTAAGATCGACATTTTGAAGAAAAAAATGTACATGATGGCTTTTACAAGTTTACATATCTCTACACGCCTAACTCTTCAAGTGTTTCTCCCTCTGCTACTATATAAGCTTCTTCAAGTCTAATCTTGACCAACTCTTGTAATGCACATAGTCAATAAAATATTGTAATTGTACCTCGTTCCTACACTCTTTGGCATTGTTGACTATTGGAATCCCCACATGATGCCCAGGTTTTTGTCCTAAAACGATGTACTATGCAAATATCTAATAAAACATTTACAGATTTTGTGATTCTTGCTGCTTAGGCAAGTCAGATAGACTTCCTTCTTCAAACGATGTTTACTCTTCTCCTCTTGAATCAGTATTTACAGCCATTTGGGGATATAAAGGCAGGGCTAGCTAAGAGAAATCCTATCTAACCTGATTACAAATTACAATATACATGTAAAGATAAGATAGGGAGAAAATAAACGAGAATCAGATCAAATCTGGATAAAGTGATCTAGATCCTAACTATCTAATCCCTCTAAAATCCTTATTTTAATTTCAAAATGCACAGTTGTAGACAAAAGGGAAAACAGAAATTAAATTGCACATTACTATTAAGATTTTAGGTTAAGTCCCACAACAGCTACGGATATGGCCATGATAGCCTTCATAAAGGCTGGATAGTCCATCATCTCATTAGCTAGCTTTTGGGATTGAGTTAAGCACAAACCCAAATTTAAGATGGTGGCATAGTCTGACTAGTCTCGATGTGGGTCAGATCACCTGCATGTACCGAATTTCATGCCCTGGGCGTTGGGGGGAGTAAAGATCTAGAATTAAGCCCCACTTCAGCTAAGAATATGATCATAATAACCTTTATAACGGCTGGACAGTCCTTATCTAATGAGCTAGCTTTTGGGATTGTCATGCCGAAACACAAATTTAAGAATTACATTTGAACAAATCAATGGATCACAAAGTCATAGAGCAACCGACACAAGTAATAAGGATTTTCACAACAATTGAGTATACCATTCTAAATACGAACTGGATGTCTGAAACCAATTTAGCATAAACTCAGCTAAGATATACTAGAATGAGATGCAAGTCGTCCACAATCAGTGCTGAAAATGGATATAGCACATAAGTTTAAGAATTACATTTGAACAAACCAAGGGATAGCAAAATTCAAAGAGCAATAGACACAAGTAATAAGGATTTTCACAGCAATTGAGTATGCTTATTCTAAATATGAAATTATGAAGTGAATGTCTGAAACCAATTCAGCATAAACTCAGCTAAGATATACTAGAATGAGATGCAAGTCGTCCACAATCAGTGCTGAAATTGTATTTAGCTGTTATAACATAACACAGGAATTATATAACTAATATGCTTAAATATTTTTTATCCCTAAGGATATAAAGTTTTTTGTTTCAGTCCCTATTAAAGTTGTATTTGTTTTGAGTCCTTACCATGGTTATCAAATCAAGATTCTAATTGTGAATCGGAAAGCCTATTTTCTGAATTGTAAATCGAACCTTAATATGAATAGTAAGATACTAGTGTTTACGAGTCTAGAACTCATTGAATAACAATTAATTTGAAACATAAACTAAAGGGTAAAATGCAACAAGACCCCTTCAAGTATCTCAAAATAGCAATGAACCCCAAACTAATTCCAAAATAGCATCCCACCCCACTTAACCAAACGGACACTAACAGAACTGGATATTCTGTCACTTTATGAACCATGGATATCCATTTTAGTCTTTTTCATTTTTTTTAGAAACCCATTCATCTATTCCACAAGCCACAAAATCACCAAGAGTCCATGACCTAAGTCTGTGTCATATTCCTCCATGATCAGGGGTTATTATGGTTTTGAAAATTAAATGCTGACTTATGAAGATACACAAACGTCTTGATTCTACAACCAGTAATTGTGACCCACCTTTCCATTTCTCACATCACAAAATTATAACTTTGGGCAGCTAAAATGAGGCACCTCCAGCTTAGTGGCAAGAACGGAGAGTTCCTCTACTGAAAACAGTATTATGGCTATGCAGGCGGTGCCGCTGTCAGTTGTCATCATCGACAGAGGCAAAGTCCACAGAGAAGAAAAGGAGGAGAGTTCGAGAACTGAAATGGGAGACTGGGAACCGCGACTGTAGCGTGGTGGTGGTGGTTTAGCCGTTTAGATGAGTAAATCAATGGCTGAGATGAACCATATGAACCAGTGCTGAGTTTATTTCTTACATTTCCCATAAAAGCCTTAACTATGGTTACCTTACAAGGGATGTGGTTAGTGTCCATTTGGTAAAGTGGGGTGGGATGCAATTTTGGCTATAGTTTAGGGTTCATTGCTATTTTGAGATACTTCAAGGGGTCTTGTTGCATTTTATCCTAAACTAAAATATAAACATCAAATTTAAATAAACCATAATTCAAGTCACAAATTTAAATAAACCAGAATAAACTAGTGACTACTCAAGTAGTTCAACAATGTGGGACCAAATAGGGTTAAAAAATAGAGAAGATGAGGGGCCAAACTTGAAAAGAAAAAGCAGACTGACGGTGGGCTTGTCACACAAACAGAGATGAGGGATCAAGCTTGTTGCGCAAACAGAGAAGTGAGGGGCCTAATTAGTGTTTACAAAACTTTCAATTCTGACATGGAAGCCTATCACGGAGAATTTCGACTTTCCCCTCCCTTCTCAGTAAAAAAAATTGCAAACAATGCCCTAAAGTTGTTTTTCAGGATCAGGTCACATGCAATATGGTATCTTCAAAATCAATGATAAACCGGGATTCATGGGATTCTAGCAATGTGTCGTCTAATTCAATCGGAATTTATGGATTATACCAAACAAGATCTTTGGATGAAACTTAAAGCTGTTTCTAAAGAAAAATAATTAAGTGAGAAGTACAATAATTGCAATTGTTGTTTCCTTACTTTGTCTTTTAATCATTTATTTATTAATTCATTTATTTATAAATATTACTTTTATCTACACAGACGCTAATTACACATCAAGCAAAGGTATATGATAATATGAATGTCCCAAAGGAGCTTCAACAACGCTAATACAATAGTTACAGAATTTCAGCAATGAACTTACTTTTCTCTTAATCTACAAGTAGAGATATAATCCCACACAAGGAAAATGTGCTGTAACTGAACCTCATCTAAGGATATAACCTGATAATAAGAGACAATATCAGAATGACATAAAGTAACTTAGGTATGATAGCAAAAAGATGAGCAACAATACTTCGCTTAAATTAACAGTTTCCATATGAAAGAGAACCAACCAAGCCACTCAGTTCAACCGTGACAGAATACTGAGGAGCATCATCATCAAGCCTTTGTGATCTGATAGCCTAAAGTAACAGTTAATTTTTAAGCAGGGTCAATTACCATCATAACTTAAACAAAAATTATGGAGATTAAAGATTCACATGGACAATAAGGATTCTGATAAAGATGTCCATACCAAAAGAATAAAGGTTGCATCACATGGTGCCAATATAGAATTGTAATTTTCTTCTTCAGATCTTATATGGCTTGCAGAGTTGGAGTTACCCATACTGTTCATAGTTACGAAGTCCATCGAAGTATGTAACATACTAGAATAAAATTCCAGTCCTTTAATCTGTACAACTTTATGTTCTTGGTCCCCTCTCACCCTTCCACTTGAAGACCAGAAATATAAGGAGAATAAATAAGTCAGATCTCAGTTGATCAGTTAACTGAAACATCAGAACAACAGCATGTTCGGTTGCATTTTAAAAACACTAACAGATAAATACACTGCCTAACACGTGCTTGAAATGACTTGGATTCATTCACTCACAATTGTAGAGATAAAACATGAGATAGGAGTAGGACACAAACATTTCTAACACATGCCATTAACCATACAGAAAAATTACAACTAAACTTGGAACTTCACAGTTATGGTAAAATAGTGAATCGCTGCAAAATGGCAAAAGACGTCTCATTGATAAACCATGTTTAGAAACACTACCTATTGGAGACTCCAATTGGAAATGGAGAAGAAGAAACGAACAATTTTATTTCTTGACTGAAAAGGAGAAATAATTCTCCTACAATCTCCTACAAGGGTTTCCTCTTTCTCACAAATTTCTATCTTTCTCAATGCCTCCCTCTCCCCTATTTCCAATATTTATATAGTTGATCGCCTTTAGTTTACTAACTAACTACTCTAACTGTCCCTAGCTAATTTCCCTTTCTCTCCTGTACTAACTCCTAACAATACCAATAAAAGGATGCAGCTTAAAAAGTGATGGTAAGAAACACCAGGTCAAAACAGTAAAAAAACAATTTACAGCTGGAAGGTATAAAATTAAGCATGCATAAAAAGTCTTTGTCGCCCTATTTTATGGCACTATGAATGAAGCCAAGTCAAACCAAATTTCTAGAGCCCATAAAGATAACAATGCCAACTATTAAACCAAATATTCCAGAGCCCATTTAGATATCCAATCAACCAATTTTTATAAATCATAAACAAAAAAGTCCAATCATAAGATGAAATTAATAGAGCATTACCCAACAAGATTTTGCTTCATGGTCAAGTTAGAAAACTTCAAACCAAACATAACATGCCCCTGCAACATTATAGTAAAAATAAACAAGTTCAGTCAAAGCTAGCCCTTGATATGCAAATTCTTTAAATCTTAAAAATTTTATTGCAAGAACAGAGCTCTAGGTAATTTGACGGAAAGAACGTAAATGTAAACTTACCAGATCATTCTGTGTGTCACTGTATAAAAAATGAAAATTCCGTATGTCCACTTGAATGCTGTCAAGGATCTGAAAGAAAAAGGATAAAGCATAGCAGTTATTGGATAATCCTGTTGCAACACATGTGATGCCAAGGCTATTTATATTAAAAAGAAATTCATTAAGAAAGAAGAGATATGCAATTACACCAATATTAGGATAAAATATCCTCCACTAGAAGGCTACAAGAACAGAAAAGTCCAAAGAACTAGCAAAACAGAAATCAACAGTAACAGTGCAAAATGGCTGTCCAATTTCTATGCAAATCTAAAATCAATTTTTTTTTGTTTATTTTTTATCATTTTTTGGCACCAAGGGTCAGTAAACAAGAAAATATTAAAAACAATCAATTTAATTATTGCGTGTAATCATTATCTGTGTGTGTTAAAGTTACCCCTAACACCTGAATACCAAAGCAACAATATCAATATTTTATAAAATGTTGATTTTATCCATCAGCTGAACATTAAAACCATTCCTAGGCCAAAACCTAACGACATAAAGCTTTGGGACAAATTGTCATTGACATGGTATTAGAGTCTCTTTGACCAAGTGTTACGACCCATGTGCTTAATGGGTCATGGGAGAGTCCATGCATCAGCTAAAGTTTGAGAAGGGTATTTTAGGGAGAGTAAAAGAAATAGGGTGCTGAGTGTGTGAGTTTGTTAGGGAGAGAGAATTATTTTTTTGTTATATAATAAGAGTGAGAGAGAAAGGGAAAAGGCATCCTTGATCATTTTGGTGTTTTGCTGGAATAGAGAAGCCTTTGTGCTCTCTTTTAGGAGCTTTGCTCTGGGGCATTAGAAGTTTATCTTTTGCATTTTGTTCCTTTTTTCACTGCAAATAATACAGATACAATAATTTTTCCTCCACTTCTGTGATTGTTTTTCTGCTTATCAGTGTTGGTGATTTTGGTCTGTATCACCAAGAGGCCAAGAGTTTGATTCTTGCTTCCTCCATTATTCTTAGTTAAATCAAATTTCAGATCTATGCTCTGCCAACAATTGTCCATTGAACAAGTGGCATCTTAAGGATAAAAATCATTACTAGTCTTGTACCAAACAACTCAAGCTTATAGGAGCCCTCCCTTGACAACAATGAGGAACCAGGTTGGATTTGACATGAAGAAACCAGCCTAGCGCAGAAATAAAAATAATACCTAGCTAAAATAATCCTACCTTTGCAGTAACATGAGAAATAAAAGATTGTCCAGCATTACTACCTGCAGAAAAGAAAGCCATTAATAGAAACAAAATATACAAAATTTGAATGAAATAACATTTCACTCCAACCCTAATCTACAGTTCAGAAGCTGAAATTTAATCATGTGAAAGAGTAGGAACTCTAGCAGTCTAACCACGGCAGGTAGGGGTAGATGAAGCTTAATTAAGGTGATGGAGTTTAATTGAGGAGTTGGAGCTTAAGAATCAATACATATAATAGAGCAGAAGAATTTACTTCTTTGAAAACAGAGGTAAACTCCTCTCGGCACCTTCTATTGATTCCATTCTGAAGTCAAGCTTTGCTAAAATACAAACCCCTATTTGGAGTTTGATAAGGAAATCTTTCTTTTCTACCAAAGGAACGACTAAAAAGATAAAACCCCAGGGTAGCACTTCATATATTTAAGTTAAATGACTTACCAGACACACGCTGGGATAATTTTCCCAACTCCGCTGCTGCTAGCTTGGCTTTTTTGCCAGCAAATTCTCTTTTTTCAACAGCATCAGCACTCCACTATGACAAAAACATTAAATGGATAACAAACTGTAAAATAAATATGATACATAACAAAATGGTTTGCTACAAAAGATATGACCAAATATCTAAAACTTCTTTGCCCTTTGTTATTTTTGTTAATTCTACAACTGCACATAAATAATGGCTACAAGGCATCTGACATAGGCTGTCAAAGCTTTCTAAATGGAACATTCGACAAAAGGATCCTCCCCAATCTGATATTTGGTCAAATTCTGACTGGTAATAGATACCATCACTTTGCAATATTTGATTTATTACAATTCCATATATTTCGTTTACTATCGAAGTTCCCAGGAAATATATCTGAGGAATGTTTCAAATAAAAACAGTTTGTTCTTGGATTTCCCTTACTGCTTTTCCAAATTAATCCTGTGGATACATATGATTCAAAGGAATATGTAGAAGTACCTCTTGATCACCTCGCTGGGATGCAGAAACAAAAACATCCTCTAAAATTATTACAATTGGGTCCCAAGGCTTTTTCCATGGAATTTTGATGCTTAACCTCCCAACTCGACCTAGCAAAAAATGTCAAGCTTTGTTAGGAAAGAGAAAATAGGAGCTTCCCTGAGCTTGAATTCATCCATCCAACTCTATTAATCAACCACTTCATCAGAGAAAACAAAGAGGTAGAGAATAATTATTACAAATAAAACTGGGGTTTGAAAGAGGAAACCACGCCAAGAATTTTTGCAGAAATGCACTGCATTTGATATTCTGTGTCGACTAAAGTTGGAGATGACTTCTCGGATTTCTAAATGTTTTGCGGGAAATGATAGGGTTTTGACCTCTCTTTGGTTCTTAGCTCATGATCTTTCTAGGGGTTGTCATATCAGACTTGCATATAGATTGTACTTCTGTTGTGCAATGTTACCTTTGACTTTGGTTTTGCTTGTTCTGTGCAATTTTCTCACTCAACGTATATATTTTTCTTGTGGAGGACATATTATCCACCTATGTTTTTATATCCCTTCTTTCTTAGTAAATTTCTTTTCTATGATTCTATCCCCCCCCCCCCAAAAAAAAAATACAAATCGAAGAACTTACTTAAATGTTTGTAGGAGGATTAGATTGATATACCTTGCTTTAGTGCAAATGGAAGCTGGAGATAATCAAATGCTTCAAGTATGAGCTCCACATCCTCCAGTAGTACTTCCTCTATGCAACAGTACACATTAAACTCCAAAATCAGTTCACAAACAACCTTCATTTAAAATATAACTTATATTTTTAAATATTGAAGTCTATACTCCTCCTGATGATCGATAAGACTAGTAACATTAAAAGAAAAAATAGTCAAATGGAAGAACAGCATATGTACAGTGTAAGTGCACAAGCAATTGTGGGAAAGAATTAAACAAATATGCATAGCTACAGAAATTCGAGTGTTAATCAAGTATAAAAAATCATTTCAGAAAACATTTAGATTGAGGAAATTTAACATCCTTTAGCCGTGGAAGATTGGCAGGGTGGACTACGAGACAACTGGTCCATAAACCAATAGAATTAACACAAGTAAACATCAATTTGTTCCTTTCAAGATTCAAGTGATACCAATCCAGTCCTCCAATAATAAATAATTACATACGTCAGAATGTTCTTCAATACGAATTTTTTAAATCTAATTGGTCACTTGATATCCTTTGTTCCATTTTTACATCAAATTTACCATTTAAAAGGACCAATACTATGTCAAATTACATCATTGGAGGACCAAAATGAGTGTTCAGTGACATTAAATACCTCATGAATACGGAGCAGCAGCAATGGAATCAATGTTCGCCACAGTGCAAAGCGGACTTTGTGGCTCAATTAAAAGTGAAGTTTAAAGAAACAACTTAATCTTTGAGGTTTAATAAGCTGTCTTGCTGCAATTAAACCAGTCCTAACATGGCGACAATAAGGGATGCAGCCTATAAATGAAAAATATCCTAACATAAGCAGTTCCTGTTTGTTTCATTGATTTTGGGAGAAATAATTGCTTTTTGTCAAAAGCTCTCTCAAGATGCTTAAAAAATAAATAAAATAAAATAAATAAACCTCAAAATAAGGTAGTCCGTATCCAAACGTGTACTTGCACGCTCTCAAATACAACGATACTAGGCAAGAAAATTACTGAAGATGCACTAGTATTGTATCACATACCAAGTCTAATCTTCAGCTGCTCTTTCTGGATATCCTTAAAATAGCGGCCCAGATAACCCAGAAGCAACTGGTGAACCAGCCCTTCAAACATTGCTGGAGAATTATCTTTGAAGTTTCAACATCAATATTTTCATACAGCTCCACTAAAATCAAATAACAGGTCATTAAAACCAAATAAAAACTAAGAAAACCAACCAACTACACCCCCTCCCCCCAAAACAAACAAACAAACGCATGCATACAAAAAAACGAAACAAAAAACTCCCAACTGAAGAAGCAGAAAAATGGAAAATAAAAATTGGGAAAGTTACCAAAGAAGGAATTTCAGGTAAAAAATATATATAGTTTTGGAAAAATTAACCCCTCAATTGGTTAATAGTGCTAAAACAAAACTCATTAGTATGTGTGTGTTTGGTTTCAAACAAATTAGACAAAACGTAGATCCAAAATATGGAAGCTAGCTACTATCGGTTGTGTTGAAATTGATCCACGTTGACCTCATTCAGACATGAAACCAAACACACAATAACCAGTGTCCCATTCATTGACTTGATAATCCACTTGAGTAGTTGATTTTTCTAAAAGAAAAAAAAGAAAACCTTTTTCTTACCAAGGACTAATTATTGAAATTCCCCCACCCCAAAAAAACAAGAAACAGACTCCAATAAAAGGGAAGCAAAAATGAATTTGTCCTAAATCACAGAATCCAAGTTTCCAATCCCATATAATATACCCAAATCCCCTTCTCAAGCATAAGGTGACATTTGGAATAGCTGATGCACAGCTTATAGGTCCCATAAGCTGTTATTAGCTCATTTTCTTCCTAGTGGAGTCCATCATAATTTGTCAAGTAAGCTTAATAATTCTATCTGTATATAAACTCTAATTTAATAAGAGTTTTTTTTTATAAGTGTTTAACTAAGTTGTGTATCCAAACACACCCTAAGTCACTGTCAAGAATGTGTATAAACTAGGGCTGTTCTAGCTTAACCAATAACCAGCGATCTCGGGATTGAGTTCAGGGTATGCAGCTACGTGAAAAACTTGAAGGGAGAGCTTTACAGCCTAAATGGTCCTACCAAAGCTCGAATCGGATTGCCTCTCGTGGAGAATACATGTGGTATAAACAAAAATAAATTCACCCTAAGTCCAGTGTATCCTCTCTTATGCTTCTTTCACAGCACCTCGTAAACTAAATCAAAAAACTATACACCGAGACAGGGCAACATAACTCAGCCACCCAAAAAAAAATTATTATCAGTTATTAAAAAATAATAACTACCCATGAACATTTACAACTATTCAATTATATAATGCTAGAGTGTTTATGTTTGCAATTCTCAGTTACGCAACTAACTGTTCAAAACGTGAACTTACTTATTTAACCTTATCAGTTTACTTTTTTTACTCTGGCTTGGTGTTTACACGAGAAAATCCATTTTCTCCCTCACTCACCCACCCATTCAAATTTTTTTTTCCCTATCTTCTTTTTCTCACCTCTCTGATTTCATTTCCTTTTTAATCTTTATTCATCAATCATCAACTTCAATCTCACTCTGTCCTGTCTAAGATTCTAAGACCATCTCAAAAACAAGAGAACCGAATTTGAGTGGGAATGAAGAGGAAAAGAAGAGGAGAAAGCAGTACAGTACCAAAAACAAGAAATCTTCTTTGATGTGATTGCCGACGATTCTGTGAGCGGCAGCGGTGGGAGGAGCTTGCTTGGGATCCGGTTAGAGAGATGACAGTTGCCCAAGACGAGGTGTTTTGATGGTGTAGCTTCGACGTCGTTTTGGTATGAGCCGGGGTGGATTGTTCAAGAAGGAAAGAACATGAGGAGGAAGAAAACGAGCGAAAGAAGGAGAAAGCCTAGGGTTCAAGCGCGTGAATAAGCCCCCCGTTTTTTTTTGTTTTTCTTTTGTGAATTTGTGAATAAGCTCCTTTGATCTATGGACCTATTTTTTCTTTTTTTTATTTGTGAATAACCTCGTGCGCACGTCCCAATGCGCTTACTAAGTTACATGACTGAGACATCTGTGGACCTATTTCATTTAGTTTTAATTTTTAGTTCTCTTTTTTGGTCTATAAAAAGTAATATAACCAAAAATCGAATTCAGTACCCACGTATATCCCTACACACTCATCAACCAAACTACATCACTAAAACTATTTTTTTGTTATCTAATATTGTATTTTAAAATGTTTTAAAAAAAATTAGAAATGAATTTCCAAAGTAAATTAGTATAAAAATTTAAAAAACTAAACTAAAACTTGTTTTAGGTGTTTTCAAATTTTAATTTTAAAAAACTAAAAAACATATTATTTCCAAAAATTATTTTTTAAAATTAGTCTACCAAAAATACAATAATTTCAACGTAATCTCAAATTAGATTATGTTTCAAAGAAGACAATATCGTTTTTAGCTTTGTCATGCCATTAATTAATATTAATTAATAAAAGTAAAAAACAAATGTTATTGCATATCTATCTATATCTACTATAATACTAAGAATAGAATCATCGTTGATAAAATTTTTGACAAATGTCATTTAAAGAATCAATTATATTTTTAAGGAGACATTTGTTTTAAGGTTTGTTTTAAGGTTTGAAAATATATTTGTGGATATCTTATTGTTAGAGTATATTCTCAGTAATATTTATTCCTAAACATTTTAAACAAGTTGTTTGATTTTTAGTTTTTGTTCCTAGAAATCTTTTAAAAAAAATTAATTAAATTTAAAATCTATTTGATTTACAATATGTAATAATATGAAAATATTTTTATTGCATATAATATTTTTTTTATTTTAATTATTTAATCAATAAAAAAGTAAAAGGTAACTAGTAGAAGGACAACAATGTAATGCATTTATATAGATTAAGCAAAAAATATATATACAATGATTTAGATACATAACATTGACAACTTAGAGGGCGCTAGTTTCGAGCAATAAAATATATTTTCAGGCATCTTATTTTTGATAATTTGTATATTTCTAAAAATGTGTATTTTGAGCATTTTATAAGAGAGTGCTTAATAAAATTAACATAATTAGGAATACATTTTAAATTTCAAATGAAAAGTCCAAAAAAGAAAATTAAAAATTGTTAGTTACAAGTAAAATATAAAATAACTATCTATATTCTCATGGGAAAGTAACTTACCTACATTTTACCATGGGAATGGAGATTATAGAAAATACAAAGAAAAAATATTCCCGGGAGTAAATGATGCCCGGGAATCTTTTATTTAAACCTTGAAACAAACATGGGAATCTCATATTCCCAATTACATTTCCAAGAATATTTTTATAAACCTTAAAACAAATGTCCCCTAAGTTTCTCTAACACTCTCTTTAAATAAGGCAAATCTGAGTTTATTCTGGCCACCACTAAAGGCACCACACGCTTCTCAAAATGCACCACACATTCGCTATTTTTTTTCCAAAAATGCCCTCTAACCAGATATTAATATCCGATACCAACCGGATTATAATTTCCAGGTGACTCCGGATAATAATATCTAGTTCATCTTAAAACAAGCTATACACCACAAACGAATATTATTGTCTGGTTCCAACCGGATATTATTTTCCGAGCGACTCCGGATATGATTATCTGGTTTTCTCAAAAACTTTAAAATGCATCTAAGGATCAGAATCCTTATTTTGTTACCTCCAAAACCAAATCACTCACCACACAACCACTCACTAACAATAACAAACCACTTGAAATTGCTATTGTTTCATCTTGATACATCTATTATACTAAATATAAGTATTTTATGTTATATTTTCATGTTTTTATGTTATATTTTAAGTTAGTTGACTGAAAATGCGCTATTTTAATTAATTTTGATCTAACCGGATATGATTATCCGGTTCCAACCAAACATTAATATCCGGTTGGAACCATGCATGATTATCCAGTTTTAACCATATAGTAATATCCGGTTGAGGCCAAATCTTATATTTGATTATTATTATATTGTTGATTTGAAATTTTAGTAATATGTTAGCTAAATCTCTCATAAAACTTTGTTTTTTTAGAGTTAGATTATATGGATGAATTATTGGAATCAGTACATGAAACTACCAAAGAAGAAGAATATTTTGATTACAAAAAGTATTTTGAAACTAAGCAGGTAAATGTCACTTCGAGCTGAATGTGTTGTTGGTTTGTTATTGTGTTTAGATGTTAATACTGTTGTCATTTTTTAGATTTTTCCTACTCGGGAGGATTTGATACATTGGGCGCAAGAAGTTAGCAAGACTATTGGATTTGTAATTGTTACATGCATATCAGATAAGGGTGGTGCAGGTGGGAATAGGAGAGAATTTGTGACTTTTGGATGTGAAAGAAGTGGAAAGTACAGAGATTGTGGAAAGCAACTTAAACGGGAAGTCACAGGAACTAAGAAATGTGAATGTCCTTTCAGACTTAGAGGAAGACCGCATGCTAATGAAGGATGGATACGATATGTGGCAAACACAATTATGAGAGAGCAGTCACCCTCATAAGTCATCCATACCCTGGGCGCCTTAAACCGGATGAGAAGATCGTAGTGGCAGACATGACAAAGAACAACGTCAAGCCTAGTAGTATATTGCTTGCACTAAAAGAGCATGATTCTAACAATGTGAGTACCATTCAGACTATATACAATGAACGGTATTCATATCGCAAGTTAATTAGGGGACCTCGGACAGAGATGCAACAATTGATGCTAATGCTAGAGTCTCACAAGTATGTCAATTTTCATAGAAAGGATACGTTTGATAACATTGTCTAGGACATCTTTTGGGCTCATGAAGGTTCGGTAAAGTTATTTCATACATTTTCTACTATTGTGATCCTTGATGCTACATACAAAACTAATAGGTATAAATTGCCTTTACTTGAAATGGTTGAGGTTACATCAACAGATATTACATACTCAATTACATTTGCTTACATGGAGTCTGAACGTAGTGATGATTATGTTTGGGCTTTAAGTTGCCTAAAAAACTTGATTGTGAATGAAAATGGGCAACCGAAAGTTTTTGTTACTGATAGAGAGATCTTGCACTTATGAATGCACTAAATGAAATTATAACAAAGACAAAAATGTGTAGGCAAAGTGTAAGGTCATAGTCTACAAGAAAGATTGTTGGTGGGATATGATTTTTAATGTGTGGCAATTTGTTGTGGAGTCCCCAGCGGAAAAAGATTATAACAAACGTGTGTCATATTTCGAGCTCGTTTCTAAAGAGTTTAAATCATTCTTTGAGTACTATATGAAGACTTGGTTAACTCCACACAAGGAATATTTTATGGATGCATGGGTCGATAAAGTCATGCACCTTGGAAACACAACAACTAACAAGTTAGTGTTGATGCACAATTAATGTGTTAATTAGTATAACTTTTTATGGCTTGGTTTGTTAATGAAACCTTTTTTACTTACAGGGTTGAAGGTGCTCATGTTAAGTTGAAGAAGTTATTGAAATATAGTCAAGGTGACTTCAACATGTGTTGAGATAGCACGAATGACCTCATTGAGTTGCAACAAAATAATATTCAAAGATCATTTGAACAAAGTGTAATTATCAAAAGACATAGGCATAATATGAAGTTATTGAGCTAGCATCGTAGAGTTGTATCTACGACTTGTTTGGACCTGATTCACGAACAATGGAAAAGAAGCAAGAAAATTGGCACCGACAAAGGTGCGTGTCGATGTGTTGTTCGCACTACACATGGGATACCTTGCGCATGCAGAGTTGCTTACTGGGAAACACATTTCTCATGGATCCCCATAGACGAGATACATGATCATTGGAAAAAGTTATATGTTGTTTCAGATGCTAACACACAGATGGATGCATCAAATTGTTCATCTTCAATGCGTAATGTAATTGAAGCTTTGTGGTCTCGATTTTTTCAACTTAATATTACAGGTCAGAATGCACTTGTATTCAAAGTGTATGAGCTTGCTCATCCGGACACCACTTCATTGTGTCCCCCTATGCATAGGGTGGTTAAAAAAGAGGGACTGGAAGACAAGGCTCTGAAGAAACAAATGTCAACAAAGCATAATCCATCATACTTTGAGATTATTAACTCTTAGGTGGAAAGCAATTCGTCAGTTGATGCACCAATTCGGGTTCCTAAGGGTAAGCGGAAGAAGCAATTGATATATTCCAATGACATACCATGTGACTTTATCCAGTATATAGATGACATCATAAATGTGGTAGCAGATGGAAATTGTGGCTATCGCGTTATTGCATCTTATGTTGGTCAAGGTGAGCAAGATTGGTCTTTGATTCGTATTCAATGAAATTAAGAAATGCTCTCACGCCAATTGTTGTATATCGAGAAGTTTGGGAGTGCCAATTTCAGTTTAATTATAAACTCTATTTTGGTTGATACCATCACTGGGACACAAATAATGTCCAAGTGGATGATTGTTGATGTGATGGTTACGTCATAGCCACATTATATCAGAGACCACTGGTATTAGTGTCAAAATTAGGAAGTGCAACATTTTTTCCACTGATTGGAGGTATGGCATCAGAAGACTTGATGGGCATAGCCTTCGTCCAAAACTGTCATTTCATTAAAGTAAGTAGTATGATTGTCAAATTAACATAAACATATATGATATTCTGATTCTCATCATGTTTTGTTTTTTATTTTTTAGGTCAACCTAAAGTCTGATTGTCCGTTGCCATTTATTGCACCACAATGGCAATGGTATTGTGATTCAGCTGCAACGGTATTGTGATTGTCGGCTTGAAGCATATCCTCAAAAGAAATCGACAAATCGTCATGTTTAAACTCCATTTGTGTCTCTCGAGGATGATTGATTGTTGTATTTTATTAGTGACTAGTTAATGTGTTTTATTTGTATAAACTATGATTGCCATTTGAGGTGTCACTTGATTTTCAAACAATGCTCATTATATCTAGAAATATAACATACATGCATAAAAATATAACATAAGTATCAATCAGTCATAAGTAACCAAATAACATAAGTAATAGATGGATCATCCAAAACTATAACATAAAGAGATATAAATATAACTGATACATATCCATACACATACAAATAGTTCCTAACAAACGCCTAAATAGCCAAATAAACTAACTAGATGGACCCTCACCCCCATCAATCCTCCTACGCTGCCTCCTCCTATATCCGTTGCCAGGACGAGTCGTCCCAATGTGCATATCCTCTGGAGGCGCTCGTCAAAGACATCACCCAAGTTGAGCATAAGTAGCTCATTTGCAATGTCATTGACCTCCTCTAGGATCTCAATATATGTCTCCTCATGACCATGGCCATTGGGCTCAAAATCCACATGCTCGTCATGCTCATGCTGGTGTTGAAGTACATTCTCATCATATGCAGCAGGCGTCATATACGAATGTGAAACCTGTATATACCAAGCTCTGTAGCCCTCTACACACTCTCTAGGATCAGCACCAACCGGAGTCAGATCTATCCGATCCAAAACAAGCTCCTCCCCCTGAGCCCACATCTCGTCAACAACCTCTGGAGTCACAAATATCGGTGGAGGGGGAAGAATATACTGCACGTACCCAAACTGTCGCAACACCCTCTTCGGAAGATACTACACTGGTGTCGAGAAACAACGGATGACACCGTTGTATAATGCACGCTGCTCGAATAGATAATGTTGTCGATGGCCATCGAAGGGGGTCCAACGAACATGGTCAAGCGTAACTCCATCAAGGCTACTACGGTAAGAGCCGACGTTCCCACATGACTGTGGGTCCCATCTAGCCATGCGTGTCGTCGTAGGGTCATACTCGCGAGCCTCCCGACCCTCGATCTGCGTGAAATACTCATATGCCCATGCCTATACAATAAAATTATGTTAATTACATAATTTAACAGAAAATATAAGGTAAATAATTACAAACAAAACATATTTTACCTGCAGCACCCCTAAGCTCCCAAATATCTGTCGACATTTGTGCAACATAGCCTTTGACAGCTGGTCATACAAATGAGCCAACAGAATTGCTCCCCAGGCAAATCTCGACACCCTCCGCAGATCAACGAGATATGTCAAGTATGCAACGGGCACATATGTCCTGCTCTTGTCCGGAAGAACCATCCACCTTATCACCAGCAGGAGATATGCTCGTCCAGCCATGACTGCTCGCAACATCCTCTCGAATTCGTCGATCCTCACATATTTTCTTCAGTTTCTCAAAAGAGATATTCGGACATTTCTGTAGCACCACCTCCTCCTGAGCCTTCGATGGAGACATCCCTAGGTACTCAACCAACACGGAAGGTGCCATGGCACTCGTAAGTCGTGACGGCATTTAGAACTCCCCATCAATTCTCAGACGTGTCAATGCTGCCACATCGTTCAAAGTGATTGTCATCTCCCCCACCGGGAGATGGAATGACGATGTCTCATGATGCCACCTCTCAGATAACGCAGCAATAATACCCTTGTCGATGATCGAGTACGTGCAGAACATCAACGGGGATAAACTTGAGTCCCGTAAAACTGAACGGATGTAGTCGTCCGAAGGCAAATACGCTATCCATTTGCTCCATGACTAACGGCCTTCATCTCTGGCCTCTTAACCTGAAATGAGAAAACAATTAATTATTAAACTCGATCATATTAAATTAATATATTATTCTAAATAATATTATAAATAGTAAAAGTTACCTTGTTGTTCCAAACATATGACGCCTCATGTTCGTCATATGTAATCATCAGCGACAACTAATCTGGACCCCCATGATATACAATCAGACGTTTCTGACTCTGCTGTCCGACATCAACAACTACATCGTCCTGCATAACACCAGGCTCAACGTCTCCTACAATCGGTACATCGGGCTCACCAACTGGCCCAGCAACGACCGCGTCCCCGTCCTCGCTGTGCTGCAACATCCTGACCACGTCGAGCACGTGCAAATGCAGTAGTGTGATCTGGGTTCACCATCTCTACAAAAATTGCAATAAAATTACTAACAACTCCAACAATTCAATATAAATAATACAAACCTTAAATAATTGATTATAAAAAAATTCATTATAAAAATAAAGACAAAAAATTAATATAATACAATTATATATCCTAATATTATAGATAAATATAAAACAAAAAAAAATGCAGTAATATATTTTTAAAAAAGAAACAACTAACCGGACGTTAATATCCGGTTACAAACGGATATTCACATCCAGTTGAATCCGGAAAATCCAATCCGGTCAAATCCGAAAAATCATATCCGTTGGCGCCCAAATATTTTTTTCCAATTGGAACCGGAAAATCATTTTCGGTTGCAATCAAAACGCGAATAACATATGGACTTCACAAAAATCACGCAAAAATAATCAAGACCAACCAAATGATATCATAAACATAATAAAACTAACATTTTCCGGCGATTAACGGTTGAAAATCCGGTAGATTAACTCCGATGGATTTGTGCACCTTAGATTGCTCAAGATGAAGGGAATATTACGTTAGATTTGAAATGAGATTTTCCGGATGTTTTTCCGGTTTTATCTGTGTGGCACGTTCAAATAGCGAATCGGAAATTATTATCCGGTGTCGCTCGGATATTAATATCCGGTTAGAGGACATTTTTGAAAAAAAATAGCGGATGTGTGGTGCATTTTGAGAAGCATGTGGCGCCAATAGTGGCAGCCTTCATAATAAAAATTAAAATAAATAAAAAATAACTAAGTGTGCTGATCATTTAATGCTTTTGGTCATTCTCAATGCCCTTATTCTTGATACCGATATTTTAGCTGATATATCCATGAATTGTTTTAATTCGGTTGGCGCTCCAAGGCTGAAAGCGACCTACATTAATGTTATGGTCAATCTATGCTGAGTCTTTTTGTTTGCTTTCCTTCTTTGCTCCAAAATTATAAATAGGTTTCTATTGTTAATGTGTATTCTCATCATTTCTTATTCCTTATTTTTGATATTTTTACTATTCTTCTATCTGTTGTTTCTGCTATCTTTTTGCTTTTTTCACTTAAATCGGTTTCTTTTTGTTCCTTTTTTTTTGTTCTTCTCAATCATGGCTGATGGTGTTCATGCCATTTCTTCTATTAATGCATCAACTGGTTGTTGTTGATAAGTGTCCCGTTAATCATAATAGTTATTAATTTTGTTTGTGAATTTCAATTCTCGAATTAGTTTAACAAATATCCTTTTCAAAGTTCCCATCTCTTCAGTTTCATACTCTTTTTGGTTAATAATTGTTGCATACGTATTTCTTTTGGTTAATGATTGTTGTTTTCAAATATATTTTTACTCAATAATCTTTCGTTTTGGTTAATGATTGTTGCATACGTATATCTTTAATATTCTATTTTTATTTGATACAATAATATGTTTTATATGAATAAAACCTTTGGATTCTTGATAACTATTGCTTATACTAATGAGTTTTCAAAGGCAACCCTGCTTAATAAACGAGTTAATTTGTATTCATTTAAAAATTCATTCACTGAATCAAACCTTTGGATTCTTCATAACTACGAACTGCCTTTTACTTCACGCATGAAATAGCAAATTAATTTCATGTTCATGTATAACTACATTAACTATTATTGGAAAACGATTGAAAATGAAAAGTCTTAGCATTATAGTAGTAGTTGGTATTGGAACAAATTACAAGAAGTTTAAAAGGTTTTTTCCATCATTTGTTTTATAGAATTCTTCCATTTTGCATAATTATCAATTCAAAATTCAATATCCATTCTCCATTCTTCATATTCATCATATTAAACTCCCGAAGGAAGCATTGCACGATACTTCTTCGTATTAAGGCATTTTGGATCATTAAAAAATTGAAATAATCTATAAGATGAATAATGAATTAAAATAGTTGCTTATTGGATGTATCTTCATAAATACATATTCATTAACTAATTATTTCTCTCAAAAAGTATAGACGAGAAATTAATTAACTAATATAACTCATTTTAGGATTTCAAGTTACATGCAAGTGTAAATAATGGAATGAACAATTTACTCACTTCACGTTCCTACGTCCATTACATCCTACGTTCATATAATATTTATTGGTGCCTTTTTTACATCCTTTTGCATTGTATTCCATTTACAATGCCTTCTCAATTTGAAACTTTTAAATGTTAATATTAGAGTAAAAAACATATTTCCCGTTGAGATTTTGAAATATTACTACTACTGCCCCACTTAAAATTTAAAATTTTAGAAGCACATCCTTTGAGGAGAACAAGAAAGAATAATTGTTATATTAAAAATCTCAAATAAGGAAAATTTTGTTATTGCTATATTAAAATATTAGAATATAAATAAGGAAGTTAGGTATCATATTGTTTTTAAAAAAACATGTGATTATATTAAATTTCAAGTTATTGATTCTTTAAATCAATTCCCAAACCCCACTAATTGCATAACTATTTGCCTCGTGATCATCTTAGAAATTATTGCTTCCAAATTATATTGATTCTATTCTTTTAAATTCCCTTGATTATTAATCATGCTCGAAGCATTTTCTCTACATGCAATAAATTAAAGGCTGCTATATAAATTCTTCTAATGACTATATTTTCCACTAAATGAAGTAAATTATGCATTGAAGCTTCAAAAATTAAATCATAGAAACTTACTTATATAAGTCTTATTAATGCAACCTTTGAAACATTCAAAATTAAACTCTTCAACCTCTTATAATTTAAATTCGATGCTTGGGGAATCAAAGCAATCCCTAATTTCCAATGGAATTATATCATGGTAAATGGTCACTCAATTAAATTTTAGAGTGAATTTATTCAAAATGCTGGTTTTTGAAAACTGACAAATTTGTTGATTCATAAATTAAAATAACTATTATAGTTCTAGAGTTTTGGGACCATTTAATGCACCACTAAATTAAATACGTTTAATTTTGTATCTATTTAAAATGGGTGCAGATAAGTAATTTAAATAATACATGGGGAGACAATTTTTTCATTTAGCATATAAATCCCTTTAACATAATTTTAGTAGCATACAAAAATTAGGAATTATCAATTTTACCAATTTTAACATGTAACTGGTCTGTTGGTTTACTTCAACCAGTGTTTTGATTTCTAGATTTTTTAGGAGTTTAAATACAATGGGTCGACGAACCATTGTAGAATGGGACGTCGACACGTAATAGATCGTCACTTCGTACACAAACAAATAATTATTTTTTCAAGGATCAAATTTAAAATGTTACAAAGTTTAATTAAAGATTTAAAAAAAAAAATAAAACATAAATACAAAACATAGATTGAAAAAAATTGCTCCTCACCGTTATGCCTCCACAGTCTCCATCGCATCCACTGCCTGACCAACTTGCTGCAATTTCACCGCCTAACAGGAACGGCAACGATACCCACAACATTAGGGCGGAGCAAGAGGAGGCATTGGTGGCTCTGATCGAACACCGCACTCGCTAATCAATAACCTCCATCCTCAACGCATCGCCTATTATAAAACTCAGGTAGACATACTCTGAGCTGTTGCTTTGTGGAGTAATGTATAATGTTTGCTTTACCTATGTCTTGGTCTTAGTGGGTTTTATTTCCTCGTCATATTAATTTTTTTAAAAAAAAAATTCAGAGCTTCAACAAGTGGCTCTAAATGGCTCTTCAATTGCTAATATCCCGTTTAATGTAATTTTGTATATATGACAGTACTATGGGAAGTTTAGAAATATAATATTAGGAGTGTGCCAAGTTAAAAATTTGCTTGCACTATGAGAAGCTTCTTGCTATATGTTAGGAACTTGCATCTCAACTTATTTAGTCAAAATTATGTTCCCAGGAAGCTTAAAATTTGATTCTGGAACTTTTATCCTTTAAGTATTTAGGTGCTTATTTGTCTGCAAATCTAATATTTGTTAAATTAAAGATAATTACTTTTCATTTACTTTGACGATTTTTTTTTGAAAAGCCAAATATATTAAGAAGTACTATTTGTAATCAAGTCAACAATAGAAGAAGAATAATGAGCCACAAGACCCCAAACAAACCAGGATCAAGAGCTTCCAAAAAACAGAAAAACTCCTAACATGTACCTAGTCCCTACTGTTCTGCTATCCGGTAAAAACATTAAAATCAAGCCATCAAGCCTTCTCCTCATACATAACAGAGAGCAATGAAGACGGGAAAAATAGCTGCCAAAACATGGGGAAAAATTCAATGTACTTGGTGCACCAGACTGTTGCAGATTCAATTTACTTGTGCGGGTTATTTGTTGTTCTAAATTAATTGTAGACGTCTAAGCCTTGTGGAGGCACAAAATTCTAGTACGTAGAGAATAGTATAGTATGCCATGATTATCAAGAGATAAATATTCAAGAAATTACTTAGGTGCTAGGTGTTGGGGAATTTCTCATAAACACTTGCATATTTTTCAGTTACAATTATAATTTTGTTTTAACTTGACTTTTATTTTTGTTTCTAATAAATGCTTTTGCATTTCTCAATATAAACTTATCACGATTTAACTCTTTTTCTATTATATTGATCAAGTGATTATGGAGATGAATGTATTGCATACTTGTTAATTTCTCGCACAATGTTTGCAACCTAGCATTTAAAAGATGAATTCGTTGAAGGTATAGTGACTAATATAAAAATTTTACTTTTGCAAAAGTGGCTTGAGCATCATGGACTGTGAGGATGAATTGCATGATAGAGATAATAGAGATGAAGATGAGTTAAACGTCAATAATCTGAGTGTAGAAGAAGTTGGATCGGGAAACGTTTAGATAAACTTTCGAGAAGGAATGAAATTTGAATCATTAGAAGATGTGTTTGATTGTTATACCACATATGCAACAAGTGTTGGCTTCAAGGTTCATAAAAGTCGTTTCACTAGATCATGAAAGGATCGAGAAGTTATTGGTCAAGTTTTTCTTTGTTCAAAAGAAGGAAAACATGATGAAAAATGTTTGAAGCTGAAAAATAGAGTTCATCCACTTTCGGATGAAACACGCACGGGATGCACATCAATGATATATGTGTCAAAAAAAGAAGAGGATAAATGGGTTATATCTCGTTTTAGAGAAGAACATAACCATGCATTGGGTACTCCAAGAAGTGTAAGATTTTATGGCAATAACAGGAAGAAAACAAAAGCCCAAAATTTTTTGATAGATGTACTTCATGACTCAAGAGTAGGACCTAGTAAAATTATGTCTGTCTTGGCAAATGATTCGGGTGGCATAGACAAAATTGGCTTGCTTCAAACTGATATTCAAAATTATTTAAGTAACAAAAGGCGACAGAAACTTGAGAATGGAGATGCCCAACTGGTGCTCGAGTATTTCTTGGATTGTCAGTCTAAAGATCCAACTTTTTTCTATGCGATACAAGTGAACCTAGAAGGCCAATTAGCAAATTGTTTTTGGGTTGATGGTAGATCGAGAATTGCTTACAAATATTTTGGAGAAGTTGTGACTTTTGATCCAACGTACTTGACAAATAGTTATCGAATGTCTTTCATACCTTTTAACGGTGTCAATCACCATCACCGGTCTATTTTATTCAGTTGTGGTTTGGTATGGGATGAAACAGATGAGACATTTGTGTGGTTATTAACTACTTGGTTAAAAGCAATGTATGGATGTCCTCCGAAAACCATTATCACTGATCAAGATGCGGCTAAAACAAATGCAATTGCAAGAGTTTTATCGACCACTGTACATCATTATTGCATGTGGCACATTGAGAACAAATTTCCAGAGGTTCTTAGCCATGTGTATCATCGATATGATGATTTTAAGGGTCAATTTTATCAATGCTTTCATAGATCATTTGGTTGTGGTGATTTTGAATTGCAATGGATGCACTCGTTGGAGATGATTTACAAGATAATGCATGGCTAAAAAAATTATATTCCATTAGAGAAAAATGGGTTCCTTGTTACATACGGAGTAGCTTTTGTGCTGAAATGTCTACTACACAAAGAAGTGAGAGCATGAACAAGTTTTTTAAAGCTTTTGTGAACTCTAGTACACCAATGGATACATTTGTAGTTCAATATGAGAAGGCATTTAATGCAACATACAATAAGGAAAAGCATCAAAATTTCAAGACATCAAATTCAAAACCGGTTATGAAGACCCTTAACCCGAGGGACAAGGAAGCATCAAAACTTTATACAAGAAAGATGTTTCGAAAGTTTTAAGACGAGCTAGCCCAAAATTAAATGCATGTTTTGAAAAAGGCTGCAGAGGATGATGGCATGTGTATATACAAAGTTCATGATTTTGAAAAGGAGAAACCAGAATTTATTGTGACATTTGAAGGCTCTTCAAATACCTCTTCATGTACTTGCCAATTATTTGAATTCTTGGATATTTTATGCAACCATCAACTTAGTGTTTTTCACAGGGAAAATTTCTTTTTGTCACCTTCACAATTTGTGTTGAAACATTGGACACAAGATGCTAAAAAAGGTGAGAGTGAAGATCCTCCTTCCGAGCAGTTTCATTCTAGTGACGAGCCTTCTTCTACAACATTGCTTAATAGCCTTACAGTTCAATGTTTGGAGATTCAAGAGATAGCTTCAAAATCTAAACAGCATTATGAATATGCAAGTCAAGTGTTGCAAAAACTAAAATTAGACCTTGATGGGATGAAAGAAGACGATGTAATAGTTAATACCGATGATGTAGAGCATGAGGAAAATAATGATATATCTCGTGCAACTTATAATATAACTATATATGATCCTCCTCAAGCAATTATCAAAGGGCATCCCCCATCTTTAAGACACAAAGGAGCATTAGAATCAAAGGGCAAAAGTATTTGCTCGACATGTAAGAAAAAAGGTCATACAAAACGTACATGTCCTACTCTTAGACTCTCAAGGTACTCCTTAAAATATTCTTTTATTTTGTTTTTAGGTGGATTTTAGGATACACTACTTTTAAAGTGGTGTACCATACACCAATTAGAAAATACGAACTAAATGTAGTTTTAAATTAAATGTACCATTCGTATACCTTTTGTTTATTCATATTTTTTATTTTTTAAAATTTTTAACCCGTCATAGGTAGATTTTAACATTCACCAATTTTAAAGTGGTGTATCATACACAAGTCATGAAATTATTTATTTGATTATAATCAGTTTAAAATAAAAAAAATCAAAGAAGTATGCATACATACAAAATACATAATTTATTATTATATTATTCGATTGAGTTCTGCATACATTTTTTTATGTGGTGTACAATACACCACTTGGGATGTGGTGTATGGTAGAAGGAACCTTGTTTTTAACTTCTTTTCTTGATAATCTGTTTTTAAGACATCTAATTATATTATCTTATAATTTTAGTACGTAGCATCTAATCCGGGGTTGGAGGAAGCTAAAAAGTTGTTGGAGAGATTTCCATGTATTTTGAACTGCAGACTCATCAAGTACGAGGTTGCTCCCAACATTGACAAGCTCAAAAAATAATGCAACTATTAATCTCTTATTAGGTCAATTTTATTTAGATATTATTTCAGTTAAAATTCTATTGACATTTTCCTGTATGAATTTGATAATGGAGATTTACTTAATGATTTTTTTATAAGAATTACATGAAGGAGCATATTTTTGATAATGGAGCATATTTTCTTGTATTGCTGTCATGAATTAAAGTTTTCTTTGAATATGGATGTGATATAAAGTAACAAATGATATTATTAATAGAGTAAGAGTGGTATTCAACAAATTATAAAAAAAAATGAGGCAGATAATTTTTCATTAAACTCAATCAGCGACTAAAAAAATAGAATAAAGGGTGTTACGAGAATCAAACTCGCGACCTCTCGCTTTTAAAGCAAGAATCATACCACTAGACCAAACACCCAAATAAAGAATTGATTCTAACATGAATGCATGACGAATTTTTGCAAATTTTAGAGTTCACAAAAATTATCAAAAGAATAGTAGCTATACAATACCAATAGACACAAATAAATTGAATAATCGAACCTATACAAATATATGCAATATCAGCCAAAGCCTTGTCAAGTTCAAAACGCAGGGACTTGAATGAGAGTTAGTAAAACATGGTGTACATTATAGAATAGAACTGAAGTAGTTCCAAAACAAGTGTATCAACTATCAAGCAACTTCAATTGCATTGCTGAATGTGAACTTCGCTCAAATTACATCAACCTCTTCCTACTCAATAGTTTGAAATTCATCAAAATTACTAGCTGAAAAAAAAATCAAATATGTGTTTGATCATATGTCAGGCCAAACTCCAAATCAAACAAAAGTTATTTTATGCCACAAACTCAAAAAAATAAGAGTTTCACACATGTTATCAACTTATCTCCAGCAATGATTTGTAAGACTAAAAAGCCCGAAACAGTAAGAGCAACATAGTAGGAGAGTATTTATACCAGGCTCACAGTATGAAATCCCAAGATCCATCATTCATAATTTTAGGAAAGGAAAATTCTTAGGTTATGGATTAGATTTCTTAGATTCAATGTTGGTTGATGAAACAATTGTACTACCAAGTATTAACTTAACACTGCTTGTAATTTTCACCATTAATGAACTTGGACCAGGTCAAATATGAATGTCATACAATAGTTTCTTACTTCATATGCTAACAACCTTTATGTCTAAATAGCCTATCACCACATCCTACACCTAATAGCCATTCATACAGGACCCATCAGAGATGGTTCCTTCATCGCTTCAATTGTTGGTTCTTTAGCAAAGTGAAAACTGACATATACTTCAAGAACATATCACTTTACTTGAACAATTTTCAAAAGAAAATACACCTTATGTATCATTTACCAAATATAATAGAAATCCTGTTAACCATGAAATAAATTTACATTAAACAGGATATTAGCAATTGAAGAGCCATATAGAGCCACTTGTTGAAGCTTTGTATTTTTTTATTTTTTAAAATTAATCTAACAAGGAAATAAAACCCACGAGACCAAGACATAGGTAAAGCAAACATTATACAGTATTCCACAAAGCAACAGCTCAGAGTATATCTACTTTCTCTTCTTTCCTTATTAGACAGAACGTAAAACAAATCTTAATGCCCACTACGCTAAATCCTTATTACATAAACTCGCAAGAAGGTAGCACCATCAACCTTACAGAATTATGATGATCAACTTAGCATATGAATGCCATTCACTTTTTTCCCTGAAGCAGGGTTAAATCATTCACCGTAAATAATATATTGACCAAGTTACAGAAAAAAAAAGACATTTCCCTTTGATTACTATTCACAACATAAATTGAAAAAAAAATGCACAAAAAGAGGGAAAAAGAGGATCGTATTAAGAGGGAAAGAGATGAACCGTTGACGACAGAGGTTACTGATTCGCAAGTGCAGTATTCGATCAGAGCCACCAATGCCTCCTCTTGCTCCGCCCTGATGTTGTGGGTACCGTTGCCGTTAGGCGGTAAAATTGCAGCAAGTTGGTCAGGCGGTGGATGCGGTGGAGACTGTGGAGGCATGACGATGACGAGCATTTTTTTTCAATCTATGTTTTGTACTCCCTCCGTCCCATAATATAAGCCACAACTAACATTTCACACAGTTTAAGAAAAATGGTTAAATTATTGGAATTAGAAGTATTAATGATACTATTGAGGTGTTACACCAATCAAATTTAAACTCAATTATTTTCTATTGGTGGAATGACTTTGAAAATTAAAAAATCATAATAAATTCTTATAATTTTATGTGTAGGAGCTTATATTGTGGAACAAGCTTTTTTGGTAGTTGGGGCTTATATTATGGGACGGAGGGAGTATTTAGGTTTTGGTTTTTTTTTAAATCTTTTTATTAAATCTATGTAACATTTTAAATTTGATCCTTGAAAAAATAATTATTTGTTTGTGTATGACGTGACATTCTATTACGAGTCGATGTCTCATTCTACAATGGGTCGTCGACCCATTGTATTTAAACTCTTTTTTTAGCATGATTTTATTTTGAAGTTTAAATTTTAGAATGTTTTCTTTTATAAAGTTTCACTAGAACTTATGCTATTTTACTCTATTTAAAATTTTCATGCTAGAAAATTAGCTAGATATTGTAGTGAATTTTTATATATTTCTTTAAATGATGCATTAACTAGAAAAAGTTGTTAAAAAATAAACCATCTTTTAATTTTTGTTGGGTTTTTAATCAATTTAGGAAAAAAAATATAATTCTTGCGACTTTAGTAATTGGTCTGTCACTACAAGAATGCATTAAAATTGCCACAGAATATTATCCACGGCTCGAATCCGTGGCAAAAAAACCACGGAAGGCAAGCAATTTGCCACGGCTTAGACCGTGGCAAAATTAGCCACGGTTAAGACTGTGGTAAAACAAGAAGGAAACAATTTTTTTTTTAACTTATTATTGTGGAAACACTTTGCCACGACTATGACCGTGGCTAATTTAACCACGGCCTAGTCCGTGGCTTTTGCTTGGTAGGATAGTTTTTTATTTATTTTTTATATATGAAAACATAATTTGCCACGGCTATGACCGTGGCTATGGGACTTTATTTTATTTAATTTTTTTTCGAAAATCTTCTTAAGTTGGTTACAGATTTTTTTAACTGGAAAAATATTTTGCCACGGCTATGACCGTGGCTAATTTTGCCACGGCCTAGACCGTGGCTAGTCACTCTATTTTATTTTATTTTATTTCAAAAATATTTTTAAGTGGAAATATAGATTTTTTTTACTAAAAACTTATTTTGTCACGGCTAGGACAGTGGCTAATTTTGCCACGGCCTATACCGTGGCTATGTGACTCTATTTCATTTTATTTTTTCGAAAATCTTTTTAATTGAAAATATAGTTTTTTTTTTAACTGGAATATTATTTTGCCACGGCTAGGACCATGGCTAATTTTGCCACGGCCTAGACCGTGGCTCCCTTTAAGCATCAATTATTATATTATTATTTTTTAAACTGACCATCTTGCCACGGTGTTGGCCGTGGAAAAGATGTTGCTATACCTATTGATTCTTTCATATCTTCCATTATCTCCTCCTTATCTCTTCATCATATGTCTTGTTCATCTACTCTCAGCCACCACTTCCCACCTCATCTCTTCCCTCATCTCTTCCTCATATCTCTCCCTCATCTCCTCTCACGGCTGCTCCCCTGTCACCGAGCCTCTCACAGCGCCTCTCGCCGCCGTCTACCTCTCCTCCTCTCACCGCCGCCTCTCACTGCCGTCCACCGCTCTTCCTCTCACGCCGTCCACGTCTCCTCGCTCCTTTCACGGTATTATCCAAACATTGGATTTGTTTGGTCCAATATCTTCATCAGTAGATTTAATTTATTGTGATTTCCTTCCATATTAGTAAGGCTGAATATTATTATGCCATTAAATGTTAGTCTACAAACATGTGGATATTATTATATATTGGCAGATAAGGTTCACCAATTTTAAGACAGAAAAAAAGAAAGACTAGGTACAGAACGAGGTTCATGAATCATCACTAAATTTTAGTTACACAATTTGCACATGTAAAATTCCTATCCTTTTTTCCTCTTTTCAGTTCAAAATAAAAGAACAGAACAAAAGAAATGTGTTGTGTGACTTAGGAAGTGAAAAAGCATATTTTATTTGCTTAGGGTAAAAAATATGTTAATACAACATAACCAAAAGGCTATCAAGAAAATAAGCATAATGTCATGTAGGTAAGAATGTTACAATTGATGAATAGTTACACAATAGAATTAGGAATTCAATCACCAAAGAGAAAATAAGAATAGCCTCAATTGTAAAAAATAGAAATAAAAATATTAGTTTGATTACATGGAAGATAACGTATGAAACACACTTGAGAGAAACGAAAAAGAAAAAAAAACATAAATGAAATTTCAGGGTAAATGATTTTTTTTTGTTTACTAAATGGGCTAAAAGCCCAACAAAACAATTGGGCAAGGAGCCTGCGAAAGGGCCTGCTAAAAGCAATGCCATAAACATCCGAAAAAGAAAGAGAAAGGGCATGGGAATATGATATATTTTCAAACTTAAAAAAAATTAAGATAAATTGTTATTTGAACTAACAAAAAACACTTATTGTTCGTTTGTACAGAATTAAAAAATTATTAGTCTTTTATTTGCATCTTTTTACTATTAAATTTTTTTTTGAACAATTAAATACAATAAATTATATATATGGGAAATTAGGTAATATGTAAAATTAAAGAAAAGATTAGATTAGATTAGATGAGATCTAAAGTTGAAAGTAAATAAATTAAAGATTCATATGATATATGCATATTATATCTATCTTTTGGAAGATATTGCCATAATGTATGTCAGAATTGATTTTAGTTAATTAGGGTTTGTTTTTGTTACAGATTGTGTACACTTTTTGCTCAGAGGTTACGCGGTTCTTTTGGATTTTGCTTGGGGCCTACGCTCTTGGAGTTTGAGGTAGGTACCAACTGATTATCTTAATTTGTAATTAGTGTTGAACTTAGCGAATTGTATGTTGTTTGTTAGTGGATAGGGGAGACCCTGATGAAAATACTTGAGTACCAGGGTGCTGATTTGTATGCTTTTTTTTATGTTGGTGGTTGTTAGTGGATAGGTGAGACCCTGATGAAAATACTGGAGTACCAGGGTGCTGGTTTGTATGCTTTTTTTTTATGTTGGTGCATGTGTTTGTTGTTTGTTAGTGGATAGGGGAGACCTTGATGAAAATACTGTAGTACTAGGGTGCTGATTTGTATGCATTTTTTTTATGTTGGTGTTTGTTAGTGGATAGGTGAGACCCTGATGAAAATACTGGAGTACCAGTTGCTGGTTTGTATTTTTTCTTGTTATGTTAGTGCATGTGTTTGTTGTTTGTTAGTGGATAGGTGAGACCCTAATGAAAATACTGAAGTACCAGGGTGCTGGTTTGTATTTTTTTTGTTATGTTGGTACATGTGTTTGTTGTTTGTTAGTGGATAGGTGAGACCCTGATGAAAATACCTTGGTTTATATTGTTTTAAATTTTCTGTCTTTTTGAAATTCGGAAATGATTGTATTATAGGGGTTATGCTGCTGAAATTTTTCTAAGTCACCATGGATCGTTGTTGGATGTATGAAAGATTGAATTTTACTCAGACTCAATTAAGACCTGAATTTATTCGCGAAGTAGA
Source organism: Cyamopsis tetragonoloba (assembly GCA_037177725.1). Classification (NCBI taxonomy): domain Eukaryota; kingdom Viridiplantae; phylum Streptophyta; class Magnoliopsida; order Fabales; family Fabaceae; genus Cyamopsis; species Cyamopsis tetragonoloba. The sequence continues at coordinate 32,040,907 of CM074120.1, read as the reverse complement.
CAAGTTTGTTGAGAAAGCCGTGAACTCTAATTATTATTCATCAGACGGAATGATTAGGTGTCCTTGTGTGAAGTGTAGAAACATGAAACTGTTTGATAGTCGTGTTGTGAGGACTCACTTGTACAAACATGGCTTTAAAGAAGATTATTGGATTTGGACAGAACATAATGAACAGAGGCCGATAGAATCAGACTTAGGAGGTGATTCTAGCAATACTGCTGTAGAGTTGGATGATGATAGCAATGAGTTTGACATGATGCATCAAATGGTATCCGATGCAATCGGGCCATTTGTTCATGAAGCATCTAATAAGGTCAATGAGACTGTAAATATGGAGGAGCTGCCAAACCCGAAATGTCAAAGGTTTTATGAAGGGTTTGGCAGCTAACCAACCTATTTATGAAGGGTCTACCCAATCTACCTTGTCTCTTTCAATTAAATTGTTGGCTGCTAAATCGAAATGGAAAGTTACTCAGGAGTGTATAGATTATTTTGTAGAGATGCTTATGGATGTATCCCCTTCAATAGAGCATGTGCAAAAGAACTGTTACCAAGCAACCAGGTTGGCTTCTAAGCTAAGAATGCAAGTTGACACGATTGATTGTTGTGAGGAAGGTTGCATGTTGTACTTCAAGGAAGATAGTAATTTAACTGCATGCAAGTTTTGTAATAAGTCCAGATTGGAAGCTAACCGACACGGGATGGGTAGGTTTAAACATGTTCCAAAGAAGAGAATGTTTTATTTTCCTATCACTCCAAGGTTGCAACGCTTATACACTTCAACTAAAACTGCAAGTCAAAGGAGATGGCATCATGAGAATTAGAGGGTTGATGGTGTTTTGCATCATCCATCTGATGGGGAAGTATGGAAGCATTTTAATGACTGTTATCCTGATTTTTCCAATGAACCGAGAAATGTGAGACTTGGTCTCTGCGCGGATGGGTTCACACCATACATTCAAGCATCGGCACACCCATATTCATGTTGGCCTGTAATCATCGTGCCTTACAATCTTCCTCCTGAATTGTGCATGACCAAACCTTACATGTTCTTGAATTGTCTCATTCCTGGCCCAAAGAATCCCACTTCTAGAACATATGTGTATTTGCAACCATTGATTGATGAGCTTCAACAGTTATGGAGTCATGGTGTATGATATATCCACAAAACAGAATTTCATAATGAGAGCATGCTTAATGTGGACTATAAATGATTTTCCAACATACAGAATGTTATCTGGATGGAGCACACATGGCAAGTTAGCTTACCCCTATTGTATGGATGAAACAAATGCCTTCTGGTTGAAATTTGGAAAAAACATTCATGGTTTGATTGTCATCGCCGATTCTTACCGCCTAATCATTCAGAAAGAGCAAAAAGACATTTAGAAAAGACACAGTTGAGAAGCAGCATCCTCCAATCATTTTGGATGGAGATTCTGTATGGCAATTTGTGAAAGATTTTCTTAAGATCACTGAGTCAGGCCCTACTAAGTTGCCAGGATTTGGTACCCTTTATAATTGGACTAAAAAGAGCATTTTTTGGGATCTTCCTTATTGGAAAGACAATTTGTTGAGGCATAACCTAGATGTCATGCATATCGAGAAGAATTTCTTTGATAATATCTTCAATACTTTTATGAATGTCAAAGATAAAATAAAAGATAACGAGAAGGCAAGGATGGATATACAAAGAGAGTTTAAACAAGGCGACTTGGAATTGGTTCCATTAGGAAATGGGAAGATGGGAATGCCAAAGGCAAAGTATTCATTGACGTCAGTCGATGCAAAATTAGTTTGTAAGTGGGCAAGCGAGTTGAAAATGTCAGATGGTTATGCATCAAATCTAGCTCGATGCGTTGATGTAAATAAGGGTGCCATGCATGGGATGAAAAGCCATGATTGTCATATTTTCATGCAGAATCTACTCCCAATTGCATTCCGTTCACTACCCGATGAGGTGTGGAAACCGTTGACTGAGATCAGTCAATTTTTCAAGGATATTTGTTGCAATTCACTTAAAGTCAGTGACTTGGAAAGAATCGAAGATAACATTCCAATTATTCTATGCAAGTTAGAAAGAATTTTTTCCCTCCGGATTCTTTGATTCCATGGAACATCTTCCGATTCATTTGCCTAGAGAAGCACGATTAGGCGGCCCAGTGCACTATCAATGGATGTATCCGTTTGAAAGGTATACAAATCACCTTATCTTATTTATTTACTTGTTCGAAAGTAGTATTAATTACATATATACATCATAAGTTACTAAAACTTTCAAAACTTGTATAGGATGATGGGTGCGTATAAGAAAGTCATAACCCAGAAAGCCAGAGTTGAGGGATCTATTAGCACCGACTATATTGGTCGTGAGATTACTTATTTCTGTTCTCACTATTTTAAGAGTCGGAATTTAGTCTCATGTTCTAGTTTGAGGAATGACCCTAAAAATGAAAGTGTGCCAAGTAGTTCATTGTCAATATGTAAAAATTCCGGTCATTCAAGTGGGCAGTGTCAAGGTCAACCTTGGCTGAACGAAGATGAATATAATTCTGCTCGTGTGCATATACTCATTAATTGTGTTGAAGTGAAGCAGTATTAGGAGTAAGTTCTAGTTTCATATAAGAAATATTTCAAAGTTACTCATCAATTATGTATATTGAACATAAGACATTTTTGCAGCATGTTCTTACGTATGCATGAAGATGGTGAAAGTTGCATGCATGCAGAGTTTCCTGGCTAGTTCAAGTCATATGTAAGTCTTTTCTAACCGTTGCGCATACCAAGTAATTCACTCTAAACTTAAGATTTACACATTATCTTCCGTTACAAGTGTATGATGATCGAAATGGGGTCACTAATAGAGAATTAAGGGCATTGGCTTGAGGTCCTAAGATAAAAGTTTCGTCATGAAACATGTGGTTCATCAATGGATATAAGTTTCACACAAAAGGTTGGAGTGAAGATAAAAAAACTACCAATTGTGGTGTATGTGGGTGTTACACAAGGTGGTGAAGATGATTTTTATGGCTTCATCGAGCACATATATGAGTTGGAATATACTGGATTGCCAAAGATTCCTCTTTTTTTATTTTCAATGGTATGATCCAACAAGTAGAGGCACAAGGACCCATCCGCAATATAAGATTGTGCAAATTAACAAGCGTAGACAATATAGATTTTATGATCCTTTTATTATAGCTCAAAAAGCTAGGCAAGTTTACTTTGTTGACTATCCCAATACTTGTAAGGACTTGCGTGATTGGTGTGTGGCTATTGCCACAAAGCCAAGAGGCCATGTAGAGGTAAATGAAATCATTCATAAAACACAAGCAGATGAATCACCTTTTCAAGCTGATGAATCTATTGTTCCTATGGTGGACATTGAGATGGTAAATGGCTTGGCTGATGAAACTGTTGAAGGTTGGGATCTTGAGGTTGATCCAATACCTGAACCTGTGGGTGCACCTAGTGTCGTGTTTGAAGAATATGAACGAGATACCAATGATGATGAGAGTGAAATGTATGTTGTGGAGGAAAATGTTAACACCGACAATGACGATGATGATGACTGGGGTTATCCAGACATTGATTAAATTCATTTTATTATTAGGTTAGGACAATTATAATATTGTATGCTTACTAGTTTAATTAGTATATGCAATATATATTTAATGTCTTTTAATTATTTACTTATCATGTTATATATATATATATATTCTTGAACAGATGTCTTCACAGACGCCCGAGAACGCACAGCTTGTAGGTGGCAAAGGTAGGGGGAAGTATGTCCAGAGCGGTTCCATGCATATTCAACTTGATCGTCAGCGCCGCCATGCTTCAGAACCACAACATTCCATGAAGGTGCCACGGCCATGTAGACCATCCCTGGACTCAGGTTCACATCAGCATTCCCCACCAGGGATCACGATGATTCTGACGCCTGGATTTATGCCTTCACTTGATTCTGATCAGTGTTATGAGGGACATATGGATAACGTACCTGGTGATGATGACATTAATCCTGAGGTGGAGGAGCTGGATAGAGATGAGGAGGTCGTCGAGGAGATTGTAGAGGAGGCGACACGAGCTGCTACCCATGGGGAGCTAGCACAGTTTGTGCATGCGGTCCCTCGAAGTCAATGACCTCGAGACAATAATGAAAGTATTTTCTCGAGTGGGTAAATGGAATGTAAGTTACAAACTTCAGGAATTTCAATGTTTCTTAATAAATATCCATTTTTTTATATAATATCTTATAAGACATGCTATTCGTAACTAGGTGGTATCCACCTCAGCCTAGTGTGGAGACAATTATGAGTTCTGTCAAGTCCCAGTTCACAAAGCCATGGCCTACTTGGACCTCAGTCAATGAACAAGTCCGCAACCATTGGTGGAGGGAATTTTAGGTTTAATTCGTGAACTTAATTACATACATACTATGTGTCTTATCAAATTAAAGTTTGATTAATGTCAATTTTAACTAGGTATTTGATTAATGTGTTGGGTTGCAGGATAAGTGCAGTTGGGAACCCCGTTCACAACTGAAATCCGAAAGAAATTTGACCACAAAGGTTCGGACTTGTTTAGAAGTATGATGAACAAGGCGAGAAAAGAATATGCACAAAAAGGTAAAATTAAAAATGGTGTCCCCCTACCGTATGGAATCAGCTATTTGCAATTTGGGCCAGATCTGATTTCAAGGACATTCAAGAGCAAAATAAGAAGAACAAGGCTTCTGCGAAGGGTGGTGTATTACACACTTCTGGCCGCGTCTCTCATTCTGAGATAGCACTGCAGACAGTATGCATTTTGATTTTAAAATTGATATCAAAGTTTAGTCACAATTTAATGGAATCTATATATATTAAATTATGTTTGTAATTGTCTAGGCACGAGCTCAAGGGGAACCGATGGATGTTGACAAACTCTTTGTTGCCACTCATATGAAGCGAAATGGGGATTGGGTCGATACACGCTCAAAGGAGACCATGGTAAGTCTTTATTATTGAGAATGCTTTTTAATTGATTAAATATTAGTTTTACTCCATTAATTATTGTTTGAAATGTGTTACATGTTTTGTTTTGCAGTCTCAATTTACTATCACTTATGAGAAGAAGAAAGCGGCCAGCCAATTTGACACGCTTACTCCCGAGCAATCACAGCAGGCTGATAGAGAGGCTAAGGCAACTAGTTGGGTACAAACAGTTGGAGGGATAAACCGTGGCCGCCTTTATGGTACAGGTGATATGTCTTCTCATTTTTCTCGCGGGGCATATGAAGGATACTATTACTCTCAAATTCCTGCATCATCGAGTACTGGTGGATCGATGACCTCTTCAGATGCCGTCCTACAGCACGTTAGGAGTGAGTTGGAGAAGGAGAAATAGGAGCGGCAGAGGGAATACGAGGAGCAGCATAGGCGGATCGAGGAGCAGAAGAGGCTGATGGAGGCCCGTGACAGAGAGATTCTTTCACTACGTCAGTCTCAGATTGACATGCAAAACAACTTGACTTCAATGATGGAGATGATTAAAAATATAAATGCAAGTCAGTCCCAACAGCCCGGCATCGAGTCATCTAGGCAGTAGTGTACTCATCCAGATTATTGAAGAAGATGACTGAAACATGGGTTTTGTTAGTGACAATGTTCTAGTATTCGTATTCGTATTAGTATTGACATTATGTTTTACGTTGTGTGGTATTTATTTATGTTGTTTTATGTAATTTTTTTATTATGGTTACTTGTTATAAATATTTATTATGAAATGCTTTGATTGGAATATTATGTTTTTTTGAATTATTATATATTAGGTTTTGTAATTATAAAAAAAAATTAATAAATAAATATACGGTTTGCCACGGCCTATTCCGTGGCAAAACTAAAAAAAAAGAAAAGAAAATGACAAATTTGCCACGGAAATATCTGTGGCAAAATTTCCACGGAAATATCCGTGGAAAATTTTCCATGGAGATATCCGTGGCAAAGTTTCCACGCCCATTTTTGCCATGGATTTGGTAATTTTGCCATGGTTATATCCGTGGCAAAACGGTGACATTCTTGTAGTGTGTTGGTTTACTTCAGCCAATGTTTCTATTCTATGAATATCATGTTTTGTTAAGTTTTGTACTTCAAATAACTGTTGTAGTTTTCGAGTTTTGGGAAAATTTAATGCACCACCAAATATGTTTAATTTTGTATCTATTTAAAATGGATGCAAATAAGTAATTTATAATAATGGGGAGACCAATTTTGCATTTAGTATTTAAGTGACTTTAACATAATTTTATTAGTACACAAAATTGGGGAATATCAATTTAACAAATTTTAACTTGTAACTGGTCTGTTGGTTTACTTCAGCTAGTGTTTTGGTTCTATGAATATCATGTTTTGTTAAGTTTTGTACTTTAAATAACTTTTGTAGTTCTTTATTTCATTGAATTAAGTGTATATAGAGTTTTGAGACCATTTAATGCACCTCCAAATACGTTTAAATTTGTATCTATTTAAAATTGTTGCAAATAAGTAATTTATACTATACAGGGAGGCAAACTTTGCATTTATTATTTAAGTGATTTTAACATAATTGTATTAGTATACAAAATTAGGGAATATCAATTTTTTAAATTTTAGCATGTAACTGGTATGTTGGCTTACTTAGTGTTTTGGTACTATGCATATCATGTTTTGTTAAGTTTTGTACTTTAAATTACTTTTGTAGTTCTTTTTTTCAATTAATTAAGTGTATATAGTATTTGGGACCTTTTAATGCACCATGAAATACGATTAATTTTGTATCTATTTTAAATTGTTGCAGATAAGTAATTTATACTACACGGGGAGGCAACTTTCTCATTTAGTATTTAAGTCACTTTAATATAATTTTATTAGTATACAAAACTATGGATTATCAATTCTAACAAAATATAACATGTAATAATTCTAAAATTGGGATTTTCATATTTCAAAGGAAAAAACTTAACTTGGTAACTTTTACAATTTTTGTTTGAAAATCTTAGACGTGAACCTGTTTCTCATAAATAACTTTAGTTGTATAATTAAGAAGAGTATAAAGATTGAGAGATATCAGGTTTTCAGGAGGCTATTATATTTGTTTTTGAAGTTGTTGTTTCTGGATATTAAGTGTAGGTTTTCGGATTTATTTTAGCATAATTTTATTTTGAAGTTTAAATTTTATAGTATTTTCTTTTACAAAGTTTCAATAGAATTTACATTATTTTACTCTATTTAAGTTTTTATGCTAGAAAATTAACTAAAAATTGCAAGGAATTTGTGAATATTTCTTTAAATGATGCATTTATCAATTTCAATTGATTTTTAACAATACGTTCATATCATTAATATTCATGTGAAGAAAAAAGTTGTTAAAAAATAAACCATCTTTTAATTTTTGGTGGGCTTTTAATCATTTAAGGAAAAATATAATTTTTGCAACGGTAGTAAATGGTCGTAATATTGGAGACGAAGTCTTGATTCCTACAATGAATTTGATTTAATTTCATAAAGGGTTGGCTTTCAAATTCCAAAGAAGATAATTTTTATTAACTCTTTGTTTTGCCATGATTATAAACAAAAGCCCAGGACAAACTCTTTCTCAAGTTGGTTTGTACTTACTAAGACTAGTTTTCGCCGGTAGGCAACTTTATGAGTTCAATGTTTGTTTTTTCGTAGAAAAAAAAAGCTTTTTTTTTCATAGGAAAGTAGTCCAACTGGGAATCGAACTCTATACCCACACACGCATGTTCCCATCTCCTCACCAACTGAGCAACATGACTGGGACAAAAAAATTGTTATTATTGCTTCTATAACAATAACAAATTTGTTCTTTTTCACTCTTGCAGCAAAGATAATTTTTATTAACTCTTTGTTTTGCCATGATTATAAACAAAAGCCTAGGACAAACTCTTTCTCAAGTTGGTTTGTACTTACTAACACCAGTTTTTGCCGGTAAGCAACTTTATGAGTTCATGTTTGTTTTTTCGTAGAAAAAAAAAAGCTTTTTTTTCATAGGAAAGTAGTCCAACTGGGAATCGAACTCTATACTCACACACGCATGTTCCCATTTCCTCACCAACTGAGCAACATGACTGGGACAAAAAAATTGTTATTATTGCTTCTATAACAATAACAAATTTGTTCTTTTTCACTCTTGCAGCAAATGACTTATTGAAGTTGTCCTTCAGGTTAGTTATAATTGTTTTTAATATATTGTATTTCTTTTTTTTTTGTGTTCTTTTGTTATTTTTCAATAGATAACTTCGACTAATATTTTAGAAATCGGCAAGATTGGAGTATCATGTAGCAAAAAAAATTCTGACATACACACAATAATTTTCTTGTTTTTAGTATACTATAGTAACAACCATCATTCATTTTTATAATAATGTTATTGTTGAAAATTTCCTGTCTAAATTTCTATTCCAATTACTATTCCTTTAAATTTATATGATTTTTATATATGTGCGTTGCACGAGTCTTCAATACTAGTTAACTTATTTTTATCCGGCCAATTTTTTCGCATAGTCAATTATACGTTGAATCTCCAAAGTTCAATCAAAAGATAAATTAAAATATTTATAGTGAATAAAAATAATTAGATGTTAACATGCACTCAAAATGTTATATATTAAAAAGTTCTCCAAAACAAACACAATTAAATGTTCAGTTAACAATCATATTTTATTGTATCAACATTATTTTTCTCCTTTCATTGATTCATTAATTTCATTATCCAACTTTAATACATAAATTATCGATATGTATAAGGATAAAATATTTTGAATAATATATTTTAAATTTAATTTTTTAAGTGATAACATATGCATTGAAATAAATAATTTATTTTACAATTACAAATACAAATACTCTAGACTTTTATATATATATATATATATATATATATATATATATATATAACATCATGTTCAAAACAACCTGCAAAAAATTTCTATAAGAAATACATTTTAAAATGAAAGTAACCCTTAAACCTTCGAATTCGAAATTTTGATTAATTTTATTAAATAGTTAAGCTTATAGAAAATAAATTTAATATTTTATATAAGTAAATAACTAGACACTGGTATAATAAAGCGTAGGTTGTAGACGGCTGTCACTATTTACACCACACACTTTTCAAAACACACCACACATTTTCTTTTTTTTTTTTCAAATTTGCCCTCCAACCAGAAATTAATATCTGGACGAAAACGGAAAATTATTTCCAGGCGAAACTAGATTATTATATCCGGTTAGTTTGGATACCAGGGTACTAACCCCAACCGTATAATAATGTATGTTTGGAACCGGACATTATTTTTCAGGCGAATCTGGATATGAGAATCCGATTGAATAATAAACTTAAAAGCATATATCAGGTTCAAAATCTCAATTTTTGACCTCCAAAACAAAATCATTCACCACTCACTCACTTACTACCAAGATCAAACCACTTGAAATTGTTGTTTTTCCATCTTGGTACATTTATTATACAAAATATAAGTATTTTATGTTATATTTTTATGATATTTATGCAATTCTATACATTTTAAATTAGTGGACGGCTGAAAATGTGTTGTTTATACTGAATTTGTTCTAACCGAAAATGATAATCCGGTTCCAACCATACATTATTATCTGGTTCTAACCATACATTATTATCCGGTTGGAACCATACATTATTATCCGGTTTAGACCATATATTTATTTGATCAAACTTTTATTATCTTGTTGATCTGAGAATTTATATTTCAATATTTACCAAACTTTAGTAATATGTTAGCTAACTCTCTGTAAAAATTATGTTTTGTCATAGTTGTATTATATGGATGATTCATTGGAATCACTACATGAAACCACCAAAGAAGAGGAGTATTTTGATTATAAAGAATATTTTAAAACTAAGCAGGTAAATTACAAAAATATATTATAAAGAATATATTATAAATAATATTAGAAAAAGTAAAAATTACCTTGCTGTTCCAAACAAATGACGCCTTATGCTAGTCATATGATATCAGCAGCGACAACTCATCTGGACCCCGGGATATGCAGTCGGACGTCCTTGAGTCTGATGTCCAACATTAGCAGGTGCATCGTGATGCAAAACATCAGTCTCAACGTCACCTATTATGGGTACATCATGATCGGGCTGAACAACTGGCTGAGGAACGAAACCACGTCCACGAGGTCGACCCCGTCCACGCTGTGCTGCGGCATCCTGGCCACGTCTTGCACGCAGTGTGATTTGAGTTCACCATATCTAATCTGCAAAAATTGCAATATTATTTATTAAGAACATCGATAATTCACTATAACATAATTATATTTCTTACATAATATAAATTAATATAATACAAACGTTATATAGTTAATTATTAAATAACATTCATTACATAAAAATAAAACAAATTAATATAATACAAAACCTTAATATAAAAAAAATCTTATATTATAAATTATAAAATTACTAGAACACATATCATAAATTAATATTACAATTTTTCAAATACTTCTTATGCAATTAATTTTTTCAACAAAATCCAAATATGTAATTTTTTTTTTTTTAAAAAAGACCAACCAGATAACCATATCCGGTTCCATCCGGAAAATCTTATCCGATTGTATCCGGAAATTCATATCCGGTACCAACCGGAAAATCTTATCCGGGCAAGCCCATACATTAATATCCGGTTGCATCCGGAAAATCCTTTCCGGTTGCGATTCATACAAAAAAAATGACAGAAACAGCAAACAACTACCGCAAATCACATAAAAAACAAGTAAATCATATCAAAATCAGATGAGAGACAACGAAAATCTAACCTTTTCCGGCGAAAAACGTTTGAAAATCACTCCACTGGATGAAATTTTGAAAGAGGGAATTTGAGATGAGAGGAATCAGAAAAGTGGCAGCCCTTGTGGGAAACCGGAAATGGTTTTTCGATGTTAATGGTGTGGTGCCAAAACCACCTACCGGAAATAATTTTTCGTTTTCGCCCGGATATTAATTTCCGGTTAAAAGGCAAATTTGGAAAAAAAAAAAGAACGTGTGGTGTTTTGAAAGGTGTGTGGTGTGAATAGTGGCAGCTGTTGTAGACTAGTGAGCTAGAAGAAAAAGTGCGTGAAACTGTACGGTCTACTATTTTTTTATTTTTCAACTTTTTACTATTTATTATATTTAGAGAAAACTACACTAATGTCCTCTAAATTTTAGTTAAATTAAACTAACACTTTATATTTCATAAATTGCACAAATCTTCTCTTAATTTTACCACCATGTTACACATATCTCTACTATTAAAAGTTAATTAATGAAATTTGTTAAGAATGACATGCAAGCAACTTTCAAGTTTCTACATAAATAGATGAATTGTCAATTTTATCTTTGTTATTAATTTTACATACAAATTTTTACACTAGCATTCCCTGACTTTTACTCGTTATTTTTACAATGTGAACTTTATTCTTAAAATGGCATTTAAAATTGATAGCAATGATAATATTGGCAATGTATTAATGCATTTGGATTGAAAATCATGTACATAACATATTTAACTAAATTCAGTATCATCTTTATCTAACTTTACTTACAAACTTTTAAGAATAGGAGTAGTCTATGTAATAAAGTGATAACGTATAAGGGATATATGTGTAATTTATGAAATATGTAGGGGATTAGTGTAATCTGACTAAAATTTATGGGAGGTCAATGTAATTTTTTCTTATATTTATATTATATTTAATTAATTCATCTATTAATTTGCCTTCATTTTTTTCTTTATGTTGAGTAAAATAGGATGTGTTCTAATCATGTAGCCCAATCGGTAAATATATGGGAATATATATACGGAAACATGCATGTGTGTATCTGAGTATTGAGAATTATATTTTAGATATAAACAGACTTATCTTACTAAATAGTATCCTCATCAGGACTCAAATATGAGTTTCAGCACGTGAATCATAATATGTCTCTACTATAATAGAATGCTTATCTAATAAAATGTAATTTATTAAAAAAAACACTTTTTAAAATTGTTGTATATATAATTAGTCTTAATCGCCCGGTTTTAATAATATCTAATTTTCTTGACCTATCATAAAAACTTTAGTATGTTAAATTGAGGTTGAGCATATGTTAAATTATTATAAAAAAATAAGAAAGAAAAACTCGAGTTTTGATTGTCATTTTTTATAATTTTTTTTTAAAAAATCCTTATGTTGTACTATTTGTAGCATTTAACTATGTCAATAATGAACAACATCACAACAATAGTCATTGGTTGCTATGTCACCAACGAACAAAAAACTAAGACATAAAATCCCATCTTTTATAAAATATCATTAAGGAGATGTTTGGTACGAGATATATTATTTAGTGACTTTATTAAGAATGTCTTTCTTGGACAAATAATTCATAGTAAACTTCAACATACCTACCTATTTATGTGGAAATATGAAAAATAAATTTTATTTGCATTTAAAGATTTATGAGAATCTTACATGAAAAAACTTTTTTTAGTCTTCTACCAAACATGGATATATCTTACATTAAATGACATTCTCAGATGATTAAAATATTTCCCATACCAAATACCCCATAATAGAAATCAATCCAGTAAAGTAATATGACATAACCCCGAATAAAAAAGCTCATAAAAAAACTATCTAACTCATTTCAACTTTTTTCTATATAATCGACTCTGGCATAATTGATACTTTAGATTAAAGTATTTATTCTAATATACCCTTAATATAATATTAGTGAATATGACTAAGTTATTCTATTAGTTTTCAAAAAATTAAGACGGAAAGTTTCTAATTAAATTCATTATAGAAAACGTCACGTAGAGATCGAGTATAGGAAGAGAGGAAAAGAGAAAAAAATAAGAGAGAAAAAATGAGTGTATAATAAATGATATTATAAAAAATTAATGTCATTTTAAATTAAATAAATTTTAAAATAAGAATTCAAAAAGAAGGTGTAATTCTTTTTTTATTTTATTTCTGGATCACACAATGAGATATATTTTGAAATCTCTCATTTTAGACCACATGATCAAATACGATCATCAAATCACAATAGCTGATGAAAGGGTCGTGGGATTAGATGTGATGACCATCACTCTACCAACTCATTTCATCTTCACTTTTAATCTTTCTCTCATTTCATCTCACCCAACTTCTTTCTTGCAAAGCCATTCATCGGTGATAATCTCGTTTTATTTTATTTCTTTAAAATTTTATGAATGACAAATCAAGATGTGCTTATATTAGAGCCATGCATTTCGTCTCTAATTCTCAATTTCTCTCATTTTTCATCTCTTACTCTCCATCTCTCATTTAAATTATCTCTATGAAAACCCACAAAATCTTAGTGTCGCGAATCACTATTCTCTTTGCTTCTCATTTCTCGTCCTCTGATTCCGCCTCTCTGTTGCCTCTCTGCCTCCGCCTCTCTCTTCGTCTTTATTGCCTCAACATCTCTCAACGTATTTGCCATCTCTCCGTCTCCTTCAACCTTATTCTCATTTCTCCTTCCCCTTCCCCTATAACAGTAACCATCTAACACCCATTTTCCCTCTCTCTCACTTCCTCTATCTTGTCTCTCCCTTAATTTTTCTCTTCCTTTTCACACGGCCTCTTCCCCTCGTGCCTTCCTCTTACACCACATAACCGCAAAATGTTGCCTCCATGACTTTCCCTCTTTATGCTCTAATCTTTATCTGCACCATCGTTTACTGGGGTGATTAGAAACTGCTTCAAGCCTTAAATATTGCATATCAACTCCAAGCCTGGTCCAAGCCATAAGAGCTTATGTAAGTTTTTAATTTAGGGTATGATTTTTTTTAGTTTAGGGTTTGATTACTAGTTTTTTGTAGTTTAGGTTTTATTTTTTGAATTTAATGGTTTAGGGATTGTTTTCTTAAATTCCATTTTGTAATTTTTTGGTTTATATTTATAGAAAAGATCCCTATGTGTTTCTTTTATTTCACGATTCTTGTTAATTTTTTTGCTATAATTTTTTTCAAATGATTAGATTAATTGTGTAATTTCTATCGTTTCTAGTTGTTGATTTTCTCTTCTATTCCTTTTTCTTATGTAGTATATGTGTAAAAGAAGAGAGTCGGGAAGACTTATGAAAAAAGGGTTTAATTACACTTTTCGGTCCATATAGCTTGTCAATTATGCAATTTATGTCCTTGTAATTTAAATCTAGTTTTTTGGTCCTTATACAATTTAAAATATTTAAAATATAAAAAGTGGGTCATGAGTCATAAGGTCCAATTTCTATCTAAATTAAATTATTCATTATTAAACGTTGTGATAAGAACTGTGACCAATATTTTCATTTACAATCAATAATGTGACTACTAAGTATTAACATATAGTTTAAATTGGACGAAAGTTATATCTCGAGATTCAATTTTCATATTTTAATTTTTATAGGGATCAAAATCGCTCAATTGAAATTACAAGGACATAAATTATAAGATTGTTTTTTATCAACCATGAGAACAAGTATATATATATATATATATAAAAGAAAAAAATGCACAAAAGATGTTAAAGATTACATGAGAAGGAGAAAATTAAGTAAAAAATATAAATTGAAGGTGAAAACACACCAAGCACTAAAAAGAAAATCAACTTCACCAAATCTCCTAACTTATTGCCAATACCTGAACCTAATCGAATAAACATTTTTATTTACATCAAGAGAAGAACCAGTAAAAATTATAACATTATGATGTAACCAAAACAACCAAACGGTGTCCAACCAAATAGTCATTCCCCTTATTTTACATTTATTCCCTTTAAAGTGCCCTTGAAACCACTTGAAGCATTGTTGTAGCGAGGTTTGGTAAATATATGCAACCTCCAACCATAAGCAGAATATGTATCAAACAACACCAAAAACTGAGCAATCAAGAAAAAGATGATGTGATGTTTCAACCATCAAACCAAAACCAATATAATTAGCATCCAAAATCCCCCTTTGTAGTATATTTGAGCTAAAACGATTATAGTTCATCAGGAGTTGCCAAGTGAAAACAATCACTTTTTAAGGGCACCATGCTTTCCAAAGAAATTTGAAAATAGAGGTAAATTCATAAGAAAATGCTATAGAGGAGACAACATTACCATAAATTAAAGAGTACACCTGCTTGGAGCAAAGGAAGCCACAAGTTCCAATAGTCCATCACCACATGTATATCTTATGAGTTCAAAACAAAATTAGAATGATGGATAAAAGTATTTAAATCTTGAAGAAGGGGAATTTTCCTAAGGGGGGATTTGGTATTGAGAATGTTTTTTTCATTCCCGAGAAAATCACTTAAAATTATAGCTTACCCATGTTTGATAGGAGGTTTAAGTGACTTTCCAGAAAATGTTTTTTTATTCTCACATTAAAAGGTGTGTATCACTTACCCAAGAAACACTTTCCCAGTAAAATAGCTAAAACTCAATCTTGTACCAAACATCCCCCAAGAAAGAAAGCTCTTCTCCACTTTATATCCCATCTCCAACAATTATCTTCCCAAACACCACATTGCACAATATTGAAAAAGGGTCCAATGCAACTCTAAACACTCTAAACATAGTTGGAAACAAATCTTTCAGCTTAGAAGTTCGAATCCACAAATTTAACCAAAAACAAGTATCGGCGCCTTCCCATAAGTTATTATCAAACTTTCTTCAAACCAACCAACATGATTTGGATCTGACTTTAGGCCACAAATAGATTTCCACCAAGAGGAGCTCCTTGAGGATCCTCCTGAGATTAAGCAATCCCACATGTTGATATTTTCACCTTCTATAGCTTTGATTACCTTAATTCAAAGAAAATCCTTTTCATTGAGACACTTCCACCGCCATTTAGATAACAACACAATGTTAAATCACTCTAAATTTTTAACCCTTAATCCGCCATCTGTTTTTGTTCATGCACACCACATCTCATTTAACCTAAGGGATCTTCAAATTATATTCACACCCTCCCCACAAAAAATCCCTTTGAATTCCTCTTAGAGTTTTGAGAACTCCTTTAGGAACTTTAAAAAAGGAGAACAAGTATAGAGGAAGGGATGTTAAAACTGAGTTTATGAGCGTAACACACCCTCCAATTGATAAATTTATGCCTTTCCACAAAGCTAACCTTCTTTGAAAGCGGAAACAATAGGATCCCAAGTTCGGAAATTTTTTAGATTGGCTCCAATAGAAATACCCAAGTAAGAGAAATGAATCCCTCCTATTTTACAATTGAGAAAAGAAGAGTCAGCATTTAAGAAATTATCTTCCACATTGATCCAAAGGTATTACTTTTAGAAAAGTTTACTTTGAATCCTAGTACTAGTTCAAAGTTCCTTAAAATAGCTTTAATAGACCAGAGATTTTCCAAAGACGGTTCACATAAAATTACCATGTCGTTTGCATATTGAAGCAGCGATAATTTCAGTTGGTTTTTGTCTATTTTAAACCCTTTAAGTAGCCCTCCATTAATAGCCAACGAGCCCTTCAAATACCAAAAGATAAAGAAAATGAGGAAGAGGATCTTCTTGTTTTTATCCCCGTTTCACCGAAACTTCCCCAGTTGGACAACCATTAAGCAAAACATATACATTTCAAGTACAAATGCAAGTCTTAATCCAACAAATGAAAGAAGAAGGAAAACCACAATTAACCATCATTTCTTCTAAAAATTCCTAATGAACCGAGCCATAAGCTTTTTCAAAATCAACCTTCAAGATAAGACCAGGTTTCTTAGCAAAAAGAATAGCCTAATTCAGTACAGAAATCCCATCCAAAATCTGCCTACCTGTAACATCCCGAAAATTCCTAAAAAGACTTAGAACTTGAGGGATTACAAAGAAGAGGAAAAAGGGGGATTAATTTCAAGTAAAGAGGCCAAAAGAAGGACAAAAAGACTTGTACATTCGAATGTACATTAGAATATAAAAGTTTACATTGGAATATAAAAGGCAAAATTATACTTTTGGTCCTCTATCTTTAGAGGTTGATTCAATTCAGTCCTCTATCTTTTTTTTTTGGTTCAATTTAGTCCTCCAACTATTCATTTTGATTCACGTTAATCCTTGCTGTTAGTTTACCGTTAAAAACTAACGGAGGAAGACACAGGTCACTCTCTAAATGGTCTACATGCAAAATAATTATAATAATATATATTTAATTATATTTAAAATAAAAAAACAATATTTTATTTGAAAAAAAAAACTTGACCCTCTTCTTCCTCAACCCCAATCCAGCGGACACATTTTTTTCCGGCGAGGTTGTATTTGTCGCAGAACTGAAAGAAGCTTAAGATCTGTTGTTACGTTGTGCGGCCTTGGTAAGGTTGAAAGAAAATTTGTTGCTTCTTTTCCTAATTGTAAAAAAAGCTTCCTTTCTGTAAATTAAGCTACAAACTTCAAACTGAATAATACATTATCTTTGAAAAGCTTCAAATAATTTACTTAATTTAAAATATCTGTTCTTATTTTTTTTCAAAAAACACTCAATTCTTTAAGTACACTATATCTAAAAAAATGGTTGCAATTTTAAACATATACAAGTTAAGTAAATTGAGCTACAAACTTCAAAGTGAATAATAAATTGTCTTCAAAAAGCTTCAAATAATTTACTTAATTTAAAAAACGCGTTTTCATATTTATTTTTTTGAAAAACACCCAATTTTTCAAATGTATTGTACACAATCTCTAAAAAAATGGTTGCAATTTTAAGAATATAAAATTTTTTGTAGGTTGAGCTAACTTGAAAGTGAATAATACATTGTACTTTAAAAACTTGAAATAATTTAGAAAAGTTAAAAAAAAGTGTTTTAATTTAAAAAATATGTAAATAGAGCTAAAACTTAAATGTGAATATTACGTTGTCTTCAAAAAGCTTCAAATAATTTATGTATGTTAAAAAATGAGTTTTATTTTCTTCAAGTGTTTATAGTACATAATCTCTAAAAAACTGTTAGAATTTTAAAAATGTAAAAAACTATGCAAATTGAGCTACAAACTTTCAAAGTGAATAATAAATTATCTTCAAAAAGCTTGAAATACTTTAGGTGATCTACAAAAAGTGTTTTCATTTTTATTTCGAAAAACACCTAATTCTTCAAGTGTATAGTACAAGTTCTCTAAAAAAACTTTCGCAAGATTACAAATTTTAATAGATATGTAAATTGAGCTACTCAAGGTAAATAATACATTGTCTTCAAAAAGCTGTAAATATTTTATATAATTAAAAAATGTATTTTCTTTTTTTATTTGCAAATGTATAATACACAATCTCTAAAATATTTTATGTAATTTTGAATATATAAAAAATATTTAAATTGCACTACAAATTTCTAAGTGAATAATACATTGTTTTCAACAAACTTAAAATAATTTACTTATACGTTATCTCTACACAAACAGTTGTAATTTTAAAAATATAAAAAAGTTACGTAAATTGAGTTACAAAATTCAAATAGAACAATACATTGTCTTCAGAGTGTATAGTACACGATCTGTAAAAAACGGTTACAATTTTAAAAACATAAAAAAATTGTGTAAATTGAGATACAAAATTCAATGTGAATTATAAATTGTACTAAAAAAACTACAAATAATTTAGGTAATTTAAAAAAACTTCAATTATATAGTACAAGATCTATAGAAAAACTGTTGTGAGTTTAAAAAGTTTTTAAAATTATGTAAATTGAACTACAAACTTAAATGTGTATAACACATTATCTTAAAAAAGCTTCAAAATAATTTAGGAATTTTAAAAAATGCATTTTCCTTTTTATTTCGAAAAATATCCTATTCTTCAAGTGTGGTACATGATCTCAAAAAAAAAACTGGTGCATTTTAAAAAACATAAACAAAATTATGTTAATTGAGCTATAAACTTCAAAGAGAATAATACACTGTCCTCAAAAAGCTTCAAATAATTTATCTAATTTAAAAAATGAGTTTTCATTTTTTTTCAGCAAAATCCTATTTGAACGTATATAGTATACGATCTCTAAAAAAATCGATTCTGGTTTTAAAAATATAAAAAATTATGTAAATTAAGCTACAAACTTCAAAGTAAATAATACATTTGTCTTCAAAAAGTTTCAAATAATTTACTTAATTTAAAAAATGCATTTTCTTTTTATTCAGAAAATACTCAATTCTTCAAGTGTATAGTAAATAATCTCTAACAAATGGTTGTCATTTTAAAATATATAATATATTATTAAAATTGAACTACAAATTTTAAAGTGAATAATACGTTATTTTCAAAAAGCTTCAAAAATTTTATGTACTTTGAAAAATTTGTTTTCATTTTTTTTCGAAAAATATCCTATTCTTCATGTGTATAGTACACCATCTCTAAAAAAATATATTGCAATTTTAAAAATACAGTAGAAACTCTTTAAATTAATAATGTCAGGACCGGAGAAATTTATTAATTTAGAGAGTTATTAATTTATCGATAAATTAATAATTATTAATTTAAAGAGTTTTTAAGTAATTACATACTGTACATACCAAACAAAAAGGCAAATTAATCTATGCCTCTTAGAATTACGTTGCAGTGAACCTTGGGACTCAACGTAAATTAGTAACTACATATGCATTGGAAATCAATAATGACTTTTGAAGTATACATATGCATTGGAAATCAATAATGACTTTTGAAGTACAGTAAATGTAAACAAGAGGAACAAATGTGTTCAATGTATTCTTAAGCAAGTTTGGCATATATAAATTACATGAATGTGTTAGAGTATTCAAACCATATCTCACAAGATGGCTTCTCATCTAAAAGGTGTTGCAAAATCAACTATGTCAGATCAAATACGTAAGGAGTTGTGTGAGTATAAGAGAGATAATCTTGCAAGCACACAAAAAGACTTGCAGAGATGGCTTGAGGGAAAATTTCAGTTGAAAGTTAGTCAAGGAACAATATCAAACACACTTAAGCGGTCAGATGACTATCTCTCTGCTGAAATAGAAAAGGGAAGAGCAGAGATCAAAAGACATAAACCAGCAAAATATCCTGACATGGAGAAGGTTGTTTATGAGTGGTTTCTCCAGCATCAAGAACGTGTGAATATCACAGGAGAATTAATTTTGCAGAAGGCAAGAGATACAATGAAACTCGTGTACCCTCATGATGATTCAGATTTTAACTTCTCTGTAGGATGGCTTGGAAATTCAAGCACCGACATGGCATAAAGTCATTTCGTCGTTTTGGCGAGAGTGGGTCTGTTGATGTACAAGACATGGAGCAGAAATTGGTATCGATTCGGGAGAAAATTGATCAGTTCCCTATGAAAGATGTTTTCAATATGGATGAAACTGGGTTGTTTTATAGGCTACAAGTTGATCATTCACTGGCAACAAAACAACTTGAAGGAAGAAAACAAGATAAAGAAAGGCTAACGGTATTATTTGTTGCAATGAAGATGACTCTGAAAAAATCCCTCTATGGATTATTAGGAAATATGCAAAGCCTCGTTACTTCAAGAATGTCAACATGAATAGCTTGAATTGTGAGTATCGAGCTAACAAAAAAGCATGGATGACTAGTGTGCTTTTTGATGAATATGTTCGTTCATTTGACCAAATGATGCATGGTAGAAGAGTTCTACTTGTGGTGGATAATTGTCCAGCACATCCAAGAAATATTGAAGGGCTAAGAAACGTTGAGTTGTTCTTCTTGCCACCCAACATGACATCAAAGATTCAACCTTGCGATGCTGGGATAATAAGAGCTTTCAAGATGCATTACCGTAGAAGGTTTTACCGCAAAATATTGGAAGGTTATGAGGTGGGACAATCTGATCCAGGGAAGATAAATGTCCTTGATGCTATCAATTTGGCAATCCCAGCTTGGACGATAGATGTTCGAAAAGAAACAATAGCGAATTGCTTCTGACACTGTAAAATTTGTTCAGCTAGCTACGTTGCAAGAAATTTGGATGAATCCACTTTTGATGAAGAAACTCAAGACCTCGAGACTATGATCAATCAATGTGGCTATCGTAATAAGATAGATATCGACAATCTAATGAACTACCTAGGTGAAAATGAAGCATGTTCGGAGGTTCAGAGTTTAGAAGATATTGTGGGTACTATCATTGAGAACAATGCAGAGGATGACGGCGAAGATGATACAGTGTCTTTGGAGCCTGTTACGCGAAAGGAAACACTTATGGCGTCGAACACTCTTCACAACTTTATGATACAATACAAAAATACAACACCTGAGCTATTGGATGCAATAAGAAAAGTTAGAGATGAGCTCCAAATAGACTTGAACTTTAAAGGAAAATAGACAACTATTGAATCATATTTCAATAGAGTGTAATATATTTTTTTCAGTTTCTATGAATTATTAATTTATGATTTTCTTGGGACCGAAAATTATAAAGGGATCTCCCGAAAAATTATTATCTTATTATTTTATCGAGTTTTTCAATTTTTTACATTGGCCCAAGTCGGGACCGGACAAATTTATTATTTTAGAGAGTTTATTAATTTACCGAGTATTAATTTAAAGAGTTTCTACTGTATAAATATAACACTTCTGTCACGTAGTATCCGAGTATGGAGTGTTTGTAATCGGATAAGAGTATATTGGAAATCCTTGTTTGTATGCTATATGCTTGATATGAATGTGTGATGCATAATTTGATTGAAAATGTGAATGATGATGAATTCATACGAATGATGGATACGAAGGATTTCAGATTGTAATGTGACGAAATAGGGACTTTGACTTGAACGGTTTTGAAACAGTTTTAGAAAAATAAGTCCAAAAGTTAGTATATTCAAATATGTGTTTGAATGTGGTAAGTCATGTTCGAATAGATATTTGAATATATCATATTTGTCACATAATATTCTAATACGAAATGTGGATATTCGAATATGGGATTACTGGAATTCTTGTCTAAATGGTATGAAATGAATATGATGTTTGATGCATTAGAACCTATAATGTGAAATCAAACAGAAATGAAATGTGGAGAAGCTCTTTCCCACTCAACTGAGGTTGAGCAAGAGGGTTAAGTTCCACCGAAAGTAGACCGGGTAAAAGGACAGAGCAGAAAATGAAAAGATGAGAATGTAGGGTTATCCCGAAAAAGGGGAAAATAACCTGAAGTGCTAGGCTATCTTCACGAGGTAGGCAGTCTAGTACAAAGAGTACTATTTTCACGAGGTAGGTAGTTTCCTAGGCTAGCCCAAGAGAGGGTTGGTAGCCCGGCAGGAGGATCCTGGGGGGACACTCGCCAGGACCGTGATGATGATGAGCTCAACTACGCGTTACTGCCACGTGTTTTGGTGGTTCCCGATGCACAGGGTTTCCCATTAAAATAAGAAATAAAGAAAATGAAAAATGATCATGGCATGCATACATGTTATATTGTCATTGCATAATCCTGTGTGTATTTGCTAGGAATTGGATTGGGGCAGTTTTCCAGTTAGATTAGCTGCAATACTGTAAAATGTTTTTAATTAGACCGTGGGTTACTCGGTTATATGTTTTACATATAACTAACGATCGCAGTATTGCAGGTATTGGAAGACTGTGGAGCTAAGGCAATGGATGAAGCTTTAGGCTTTGCTTAGGTAAAACCACACTTGGTGAACCTAAGCCTGTTGTTCAGAGATTATGTGGTTCAGCTGTATAGGAAATCTGTAATTTAAATGAAGAAAAGTTTTCCGCTGTGTTTTAAATGAAACCAAGTAACCAGATTTGTATTTTCAAGAAAAAATTTATGTATCAAATTTTCAAAGTTAATATTTTCCGTAACAACTCTTTTTAAAAATTAGGGTGTTAAACTACCCATCAAAAGAGTCGATTGAACCTCTGAATTAACCGAGGGAATAACCTCTCTTAAGCGTAAGGAAAGAAATTTAGAGATGATTTTGTAAAGCCCTCAAAGTACAGAGATAGGTCTAAAGTCTGAAATAGATTGAGGATTTGGGATCTTTGGTATGACAGATATGGAGTATGAGACAAAACCTTTGGGAAGCTTTGAGAAGATAAAAAAATTTTTGACCATGTTACAAAAATCCCATCCAAGTAAGTGCCCAAAATTCATAAAGAAATAAAAATTGTATCCATTTTGTTCCTATCAAAGCTAAAGACAACATCTTTAATTTCTTAAATAAAAATCAGCAACTAGAAGAGAGTATTGCCGTAAATACAACATATTGAATTGCACCCCTTTAAGAGAAGGTCTTGAAAGAACCTGTTAAAAAGAAGAAACTAAAATGGTTAGTTAGCTCCCTCCTTAAGTCACTTACGTCCTCCACCCATCTCTCTCCATTTCGCAATGCACCTATAGTATTTCTCCTCCTCCTTGCCCTTATACAAGAGTGAAAAAAACTCGAATTACACTCACCCTTTATAAGCCACTTTATTGTGATTAATTTAATAATCTTTGTTTCTGTTTTAATTTTCTCCACAAATCCCCCACAATCGCCAAACTCCTCTCTCTCTGTTACTACTCTCTAGAGTTACCACTTTATATTCTTTTTCAAGACAATTAAATTCTACGATCAAAAAATTGATATTAGATCCAAATAGCCAAAGACTTCATAGTTTCACTTTTTGATCTCCCTTTTTAGCAATTTTAATTTCTCTTTTAAACAAAATGCAGTCTAGTCATTAACCTTCGAAGAAGACAAAATAAACTCTACAAAAGGTAAGAATCTCGTATCTTCAAGTCAAAAATTATTAAACTTAAAAGTGATAGGTCCCCATTTAAATTTTTTTTTTCTTATCAATATAGGACAGTGATATGAAACATAACGCTGAAGTGGTAACTCTAAAAAAGTATGTGCATTATTTTTATTTTAACTCTACATTTAATTTAAGTGAAGTAAAGAAAAAAGAATGAGAGAAAAAGGAAAAGAAACGGAAATAGAAGAATGAAAAAAATTAATTTTTTTTATCTCTTAAAGTAAATTTAGACTTTCATTTTCTTTTTTTTTTTTCTTTTAAATCAAACAAAAGAAAATGTCTAGTTTTGATAATTTTCTTTTCTTTTATCCTAACAAAACCATATAAGCCTAGAAGTTTTTTCCTACTTTATACACAGTGAATTTTCTGGAAAAAAAAAAAAAGAAAAGGAAAAGCATGAAACCGGAGTTAGAGAGCAACCGGTGACAGTGAGGGGAAAGGGGAAAGAGGTGCGGTGCATTTGTTGGATTCAACACACTTTCCGTTTTCATCACAATTCTTCAACACATGTAGATTTGGACAAAATAGGTAGGTCAGATAAATCTTCTTTGTTTCATTTCCCAATACGTTAATCAATGTAACTCTCCATTTCAAATTTCCAATACCTTTTCAAATTCAGTTCCTCTTTGTAACTTGAAAAGAGGTTTCAAAAATTCGATTTTTACGATTTATGAATGAAGAATCATCAACTCAACTGTCACACTAACCATGACTTGTTCCACTCTCTTCCATTCTTCTTTCAAATTCACCCCTTCTCTCTCTTCTCCCTCTCTTCTTCAATCTTCTTCCTTTCCAATCCCAATTCATCTGAAACCCTACCAAACCCGCTTCAAATTCACCAAGTGCAGGGCTCTCTTCTCCGACGATGCCCCCTTTGCCGCCGCCATCGGCGCCTGCATGCTCACTTCTCTCGTTTTTCCGGTTACTTCTCCCCGCGATGACGACGATGGTGACTCTGCTCTCAATTCAACCGATGCGAGATTCGCTGTCATGGGGATCGTTAGCTTCATCCCTTTCTTCAATTGGCTGGTAACGCTTCTTTCTTCCCTATTTTGTTAACTGTTAATTAGTGCCCTCATTATCTTTCTCAGGTTTAGATTAGCTTTTTAAGCTCTTAAGAACAATAGAACTTACATTCTAAAAAGTTAAAAAACTAATGTCACTTGGTGGTCCTATGTTCTTACTTCAGTATTTTCAACAAGCTACTTGACATAGTTTCTTATAAGTTAGGTTAAGATTAAGAAAGCTTATTACTCCACATTTAAAATTCATGTTAAATTAACTTGTAACATTATTAGTGTTTTCATTTGCAATCTCAGTTCTCACTTTTCACCATGTGTAGAGTTGGGTTTTTGCTTGGCTGGATACCGGGGATCGGCGTTATGCTATCTACGCTCTTGTCTACTTTGCTCCTTATCTCAGGTTCTTTTCTTAACTCTCACTGTTTCTATCTCAATGCTTGAAAATGTTTTGTTTATGCAATTTCCTCCACTGTGGGGATTCCTTAACTGTTTAGCATGTTTTGGTGCAAGCATGCAAAGTTGTCTTTAAATGAACTTGATTTTGAGTAAAATTGAGTTCAAAGTGATTTGGTTTGGAAAGTGAAAACTTTAATCTCAGAAGCAAGTTTGTAGGAAACGCTTGGTAAAAAGTTATCAACTCAAAGCAAAAACAATTACACTTAACCACAGTTTTACCATTTGAAACATGTACCAAAAGTTTACCGAACATCTTGAGAAGACATCAAACTTGATTATGGAGATCCGGGGGTGTGTTTGCAGCACCAAACACACTCAATTTGGGAGTCATGAGAACATCCATAACCCATTGGTTTGTACAGCATTGACTTGACAGTTGACATCATTAATTTCTTTTAATGGTTCAAGTTCAAGTCTATTTTAGTGTGTTTGCATGCACTGTGAAAAGCACCACCAGATTGGAATTAAAAAATTCTAACGAATTTTGAGAACGACTTGTTTGGTTTTATGTTTGATACTTCTCTATTATGATTTTGAGACCCGAACTTAATTCCGAGTGGAAGTATGGTGAGTGGTTGTAGCTTTTGTGTTGAGTTGACTAAGTTATAATTTTATGTTGATTTTTCACTTGCAAATTTACTTGGGAAAGAAGACTTTCCAAAATCCAAACATAAATGATTTCTGATCAAACTTAACTATAACTAAAATTAATTATACAAAATTAAATTAAACTGATATCAATTTTGCAAATACTCACCCGGAGTCACTTTTTCTCTTCATTTGATGCCAAAGAATAACAAGGCATACAATGATATTTAAATCACAATGTGTGTAACTCCTATTTACTTATGAATGATGACATGGTTTATTGATTCATCAGATCAAATCTATCACTCTCACCAGAAGAAAGCTGGCTGCCTATTGCTAGCATTCTGTTCTGCATAGTTCACATCCAGGTTCGACCTCATCACATTCATTTTATAGTCCTAGTGTTCACTCTTTTTGAACTTTGATTGAGCAAAGATATTGTTTAGTAAAAAATAGCTAAAATTCCCTTTGAACTTAATGATCACAGTTGAAAATATCAAGAGGCTTGACCTAAGCTAGGACCAACCATTTTGATGCCATATTGTAGATCTTATTGTATTGTTTAGCTGTTGATAGAATAGCTTACATTGCAGCTTGAAGCAAGCATCAGAAATGGAGACATTCAAGGGTTTCAACTATTCAGAAACCTTACAGGTCAGCCATCATCTAGCAACAGAAAGAAAGGACATTTGAATCAGCAACAGAAAATGTCTGACGAGGTACTCTTTGCTGCGCTAACATGGATTTTGTAGCATGTTGTAGTATTTCTCTCTAACACTGATGTTAATTGCTGTAAATCGGTACTAAGGGAAGCAATAAAGAAAAGCGGAACCTGCCTCACGCCCAAGAACAATTAACAGATATTCAGGGTTGGGAAGATTCTCAGAGGCCTTTGGAATACCGTCAACGGTTGAATGAAGAAGACTTAGACGACGATGGTGAAAAGAGAAGCAAGCACTAAACTCGGAAGATTCCCGAAGATATCTTCATGCCTGATGCTGGTTGGTACTGTTAAGTTGTATGATTAGGTTTGGGACGTTTTAATGAAAGTATGAAACCATAGCATTGTCTTAGTTTTCGTATGTTACGATCATGGATCCTTGTCACTGTTATTGTTCAGCTTGTACTTATTTACTAGATGATAATAAAGGTGCCATTTTCATTTGCCATGTTATGAAAGGGAAGGATGATTTCTTAGATGGGCTTTATGAGCTTGGAAAAGCCATAAGCACCTTTGTGCTAATGCTATACTATTCAGATGCTATACTGTCAAGAAGTGCATAAGCTAAAAAATAGTTTGGGGACTATATAGTTAAAAAGGAGTTTCTTATGTGAGAGTGAGAGGGATAAATCTGGGTCATATATTCTTACAAGGGATTTGGTTTTGTAACTTACGCAACCGTAGAAGACGCTGAAAAGGCGAGAGAAGGAATGAATGCTAAATTTCTGGATGGATGGGTTATATTTGTTGATCCTGCCAAATCAAGACGGTGGTGGTGTGGTTGAACATTGATAGTCAAAGAAAATTCCATCATGTTCATGATTTTAGGATGGTATTCTAAGGTTCCGTTTAACATACGCAATGACGGAAATGTTGTATCATACACTAGTAAGTATATATTGCCTTACGGCCATTGGATTTATTTATATAGTAATAAGGGGTTAAGATTTCATGACGGAAACCAGTTCAACAGGTATTAGGATTTGTGGCTGAATGTAATTTCTCAAATTTTTGTGAAAAATGTGTGAAAAAAAATATATCCCCTTGTTCCCTTCACTTTGCAGGTGGTCCAAAAAAAATTTGCTCTAATCACTTTATGAAAATGGATTTGCATGTGATTTCTCTAATAACTCAAATCATGCAAAAAGAACATACCGGTAACATTAATAGGTTGAACAAAGAACACCTGTGTTTGAACTATGTCAGGGAGAGAAACTTGGATGCCGTGACGGAGGAAGCATGGCGGAGAAAATTTGATTTGCAACTGGGGATGATTTAACTATGTGTGTAAGAGAAACCAAGAGGTTGCGGAAGAGGAATTGGAGATGGCAAAGACGATCTTGAAGTGGGGTTTTTTTTTTTGGGTTAGAATCCACTACTCTTGTTAGGAATTAGTTGAGGAGTAGATGTTAAAACTATGTGAGTGGGAGAGCGAAGCCGAAGAGGGCCACGGCAGACTAATTGTGGATGGAGAATTGTCAATGACGGTGGGTGACGGCCGCGACGGAGAAATTGAGGATTGACCAACGTTGCTTTGGGGAAGACGATTTGTGTTTTTTTGGAACGAAGATATGATTTTTATTTTATTTTTGTTAAAATCAGCATATAATATTATATTATTATTTATTTATTATTATATAAAAACTTATATTTAATTAGTCAGGGGATATCAAATAATTTCTTCTTTTATAGGGTCACAATACAATTATGAAAAACTGAAATATTACCTCCTATACCAGGTAAATAATTTCTTGTGTATGATACAACAATTTTAACTAGTGTACATTAAAATCCACCGATATTCCAAAGACAATATTCAACTCAGGAAACTATACTGCAATTTGTTGAGCATTTTTTTGTATCAGTGACTCGTGTTGTAATTGCTGATTTGACAGACTTTGGCCACAAGATGTTATCATTTTTTTAAATTTTAATTCCCATTGGTAATATTAATTAAATTTTTTTGCTGATGTGATATGAACTCTATCCAGCATTTTTCCTCCCTGAATTACTCATTTGTTCTATCACTGAGAAGTCTCTTCAAGTGAAACAACATTGCTTTGCCAAGGTCTTTTTTTTCTTTTTATTTTTTTACAACACTAAGGTCATTTTGATTATTGCAAGTTTAGTTGAGCTTTGCACTTTCTAGGCTTCCTTTTAGGGCCAACATTTTTTCACCACACCTATTTCTCAGGTCACCACACGTTGATATTTTTTTTCTTCAAAAATGTCTTTCGCTCGGATTTTTAAAATCCGAACGAACCAATATATACCCTTCGGATTTTTATAATCCGCCCACACTCACTACACCTTGACGGATTCTTAAAATCCGTGGTTGTCAGTACTTTAAATCCAGATTTTTAAAATCTGAGCGATAACGAAAAATTATTAATATTAATAATAATAAATTTTTCATTTTTCCAAAACCATTACAATTTCTCATTCTCTAACATTCTCAAAACCCTAAACTCTCTCCAACATAATCACTCTCAATCTTACTCATTCACCTAATAAACAACTACATTACAAATCTTGGTTGAAGTTGTGTTATATTTGGAGCATTCCACTTATTAATTGGTGAGTTGTAATATCCTTTCACCATTTTCCTTTGTTTCCATTACATCGACATTGTTGCTGCTTTCAGGATTACGCAGAACTCGGATTTTAAAAATCCGAGACAATACGGTTTTTAAAAATCCGAAGCTATTTGGATTTTAAAAATCCAAGGGATTTCAGATTTTTAAAATCCGTTAAGCTGAAACACATTGAAAAATCTAAGAAATTGGTTTTTTTTGCCTATGTTAATTGATGTTATATGTTTGTGATAATTGATAATTATTATAGGTGAATAGTATAATAAGCATGGATGAGAATGAGATGACAGATTATTGGCCCGATCCATTTGAACATGAAGTTGATGTAAAGACTAATGTTGGTTCTGAAGGATTGATGTTGGACGAATTATCAAGTGGAACTGATTGTCGTTAAGAATTTATGACTGATCAAGTAATTGATATTGATATTGATTATTGCATTGTACTTTTTGAATGATTTTCTAATAGCTAACGTGACATGTATGTTGGTTAATTGCAGGTTTTTGATACTAAAGAGGATCTAATAAAATGGGCTCAAGAAGTTGGAAAAAATGTTGGAATTGTTGTTGTTACACTTAGGTCTGATAAGGATGGAAGTGGTGGGAACCGGAGGGAATTTGTGACTTTAGGGTGCGAAAGGAGTGGAAAGTATAAAGAATATAAGAAAGAATTGACACGTTTGGGGACGGGTACTAAAAAGTTTGATTCTCCATTCAAACTTTGAGGAAGACCTCATGCAAAAGAACAAGGAAAATGGCTACTTCATGTTATACGTGGACATCACAACTATGAACGAGCAGAAGTGCTGGTCGGGCATCCATATCTTGCTCGGCTAAATCCAGAAGAAAAACAAGTGGTTGCAGACTTGACAAAGAATTTGGTGAAGCCAAGCAATATTTTGCTTGCACTTAAGAATCATGATCCTGGCAATCTCAGTACGCTAAAGACTATATACAATGAACGTTACAAGTATAGGCGTTCTATTAGAGGAGATCGCACAGAGATGCAACACTTGATCAAGGTGTTGGATGAGCAAAAATACATTCACTTTGAAAAATGCGATGAAGAGACAAATGTTGTTGAAGGGTTATTTTGGGCACATCCTGTTTCGGTTAGACTGTATCGCACATTCCACCTTGTGGTGATCATTAATTCAACCAACAAAACCAACAGGTACATGATGCCTTTAATGGAAATTGTTGGGGTAACATCAACAAAATTGACTTTCTCTGTGGCATTTGCGTACTTGTAGTCCAAGCGTGTTGACCCCTTGGATATGGTGGATCCCTTTTGGAGGACATTGTGGATACTTGATGACGATCAAATTCAGAAACAACCATCGGATAATACATGTGCAATGCATGAAGCAGTTGAGGCTTTGTGGCAGCGATATTTCCAGCTAGATATCAGTGGACAAACTGCACTTGTGTATAAGTTCAATGAACTTGCATATCCAGAATCAACATCCATGTGTCCACCTACTAATGAAGGAGCAATCAACTAAGCGAGATCCATCCTATTGGGAAGTGGTTGACAAACAATTTGAATCTCCCAACGATGAGATTAAAGCTCCATTTGCCAACATTCGTGTCAAACAACGAAAGAAGTTTTCGTATTAAAGTGACCTTCCTCATGAGTTTTTGGACTATATTGATGATATCATGGATGTGCTAGCCGATGGAAATTGTGGTTATCACGTGATTGCATCTCAAGTGGGGCAAGGAGAAGGTGATTCGGCACAGGTTCGTCGGGATTTGTGTCAGGAGATGAAAGATCACAAAATACTTTATCGATCCCTCTACGGCTCGACTAACAGGTTCAATGAGCTTGTTAAGTCGACTTTTGTGGAAATAGCAATGGGGACTCAACCAATGTCCAAGTGGATGACTTTGCCAGATTTGGGTCATGTCATAGCCACCCGATATCAACGGGTAGTTGTCTTCCTGTCCAAACAAGGATGTTGTACATTATTTCCACTCCGTTATTCACCACCACGTACACTAGATTGGCTTGTGGCTATTGCACATTTACGCTCATCTGCTGGATTAGGTATAGGCTCCTAAATGTGCTCTAGCACCACCTCCTCTACATGACCTGGCACCGACTCCTCAATCTGTTCTGGTGCCAACTCCTGAATCTGCTCTTGCTCCCCGACGCGTCGTCTGCGCTCCGACATAGTCGGGCGCTTACGACCGTATTGTCGTACGGGAGGGCGTCCATCAACAGCTGTCACGTGAATCCTCGCCATGTCTAAATATAAAAATAATATTAACAATGTTAATAAATAAAATTAATAAAAAATATTATTATTCTTAATTCTATTCTTAATATTATTTGTTTATTAAGTAATACTTAATATGACTACTAATTAATATTATTAGTTTTTTTAATTCTATTCATTGCTACGGATTCTTAAAATCCGATTCTATACGGATTCTCAATCTCTGTGTTAATACGGATTTTTAATATCCGTTGTATCTACAGATTTTTCAAATCCGAAGCTTCGCAAATTTTCGAAAATCCGGGAAGCCTGCATCATCCCTAACCTCTCGCCATTCTCCCCTTCCCCAAAATTAACGCATAAAATGCCATAACGCATCTAGGGAGTGGATTCTATCAATTCTAAACTCTAATCCATCTTTAAAACCAAACAAATTGCATAAAAAACAAATTGGAAACAAAACAAACAAATTCACAAAACCAGGACTTTCATTGAATCCAATTAACAACACACCTTACCTCAAATGGAAGATAATTGGAAGTAGAATGAATCAATGGAAGGAAAACGAGAGAACTCTTTCGAATCTTCACCCAAAATCACACCAATGATGTGAATGCGTTCTGTTCTTCGAGAGTGTGGTGAATTCGTGATTTTTCACGGATTCTGAAAATCCGGTATATGTATAACGAAGTGTGGTGTTTTCGCTCGGATTTTAAAAATCCGGTAGTTTTGGAATTTGGTTCGTTCGGATTTTAAAAATCCGACCGAAGGACATTTTTGAAAAAAAAAAATATCAACATGTGATGGCCTAAGAAATAAGTGTGATGGGGAAAGTACTGACCTCCTTTTACCTGTATACCTTTCTCCGGTCCACACCCATTTTTGAACCTTTAGATGTTATTTTAAAAACTCTTTTTTAATTCATTAATTTTTAGGTGTGTAAGTGTGTAATGTAAAATGACTCCACTTTCTGATCTTCAACTCTGTTTGTTTTATAGCTTTTAGAAAGAATAAAATTGTTGGGTGTGTTTGGTTGTGTGTTGGTAGAATTGATTTTGTATCAGCGTGATTTTATATAATTGATTTTGTGTGAAATTGATTTTAAAGTAACGTAATTTATGTTTGGAAATTTTTTTCTTAGAAGCAATTTTAGAGTAAAAATACCATGTAAATTTCTCAACTCAACGTAAAAGCAACATCTTCCTTACTTCTTACAAAATAGATTTTGAAGGATAAAAATCACCTTTACAAAAATATCAACACAAAACCAAACAACTATTTTACCACCCAAAATCAGTTTTAAGCCACCATAATCAATTATAGGGGCTGCAAACGCAGCCCCAAACACACATGTTGTATGCAAATCTCAACCAAGCATTAAATTGTAACTTTTCTCCCTAAACTTTTATTTTTCCAAGTAACACGAGAGGTTTTGAAGAGATTTCACCTGTTTTATTTAAAAAAAAATTTTGTGAAGTTTCACAATTAGAGTAGTGTGGTTGTATCCTTTTCGCCGCTAGAATACAACAACATCGAGGGCATGATCTCGTTCTCCGAGCTCTCTTGCCACCTGATTCATAGTGTTAGCAGCCTTATCAAGGTTGGTCGCATCAAGCCTGTCATGGTAGTTTGTGTCGACAAGGAGAAGGGTTACAACTTACATCAATCTTAACAAACGTAGGGTTTCTGAAGAGGACATTTAGGCTTGTGAGGAGAGGTACAATAGGAGCAAACTCGTCCACTCCATCATGCGCCATGTTGCTAAGACATTGGATACCGATTTACAAGTACTTTTTTTTTTTGGGCACGATGTGAAGGGGAAGAAATGGGAAGTTTGAATATCGATTGAAAAGGTACTTACCCACTAGTTCAGAGAGCCAGACCTGGCCAAAGACACCATTATATTCAAGAAGAGCATTGCACTCTATATGCATGAGTAATCGATTCAATCACATTGTCTATGCTTTCTTTTACTTGATGGTATCATCGAAAAATATTGCCATAAATATGGAAATTGGAGTTCTCAGAGTAACTAGTTGGACAGCCAAAGCAAAATCAATCTTAATCAATATGTTAGTTGTACCATTGTCTCAAGCAAATTGAAGAGCCAACAAAGTAGCCATTAGTTCATACATAAGGACTGATACAATATCTATGTTACTTGAGAAAGCAACTAATCGGGTTTTAAATAAAGGTTGGGATAGGGAGTGTGGGAATACCGTACTCCTTTGTTTTTTTAGTAGTTAAATTAATATATTTATAATAATAATAATAATAATAATAATAATAATAATAAATAAAAAATACAGAAAGTACGTGTCAACAAAATAAATAAGCACAAGCATAACCATAAGTCTTCTGATATTAAAGTTGTAGGATCTGGAAACATACAGAAACAGGAAGCATACATGCCCGAAGCAACTCATAGCTAGCTAGAGTAGCTGCTATGTAATAACATAATAAGCTCAAACAGTAGCACTCCACATGCACTCTTCAACGAGCATCAATTTGCAGTTTAGTAGTCTCTGCAAACTTTGAAGCTCAGCACAAAATATACACAGGCTACAAGTAACCCACAAAATTAGCACAACTTGTTTCACTGCACTGCTGGTGTCTTTATTTATTTATACTATTATTATTATATATACGCATTAATTTCTAAAAAGAACCTAAGGAAGGGAGTGAGGCTTCTCCAAGTCCTCGATGCTGGTGGGGCGAAACCAGGCCTTCTCCTCCAGCACCGAGCCGTCAGCAGTTGCATCCGAGTGGAAGCTGCGATCTCCGCCGGCCGGAGGAGCGTTCGCTTGTTCGCCGGGAGGACCAAATACACCAGTCTGAGGGTGTGGAGCCCAGTACTTGCCAGATTGAGTTGCCTGAATCACATCGTCAGGGACCGGCCCAGACAGGATATGCTCATCAGGATTCTTGTCGTACAATGAGCTGGTGCTGTATGCTGCCCTCCTGTTTTCCAGCAAAATTCCATATATCAACAGAATACGAATATAACTATTTACATAAGGAAAATTAAATTAATTGGAAATTTTTTAAATTTTAAAACTTTAAATTGAAACAGTTTTATAACAATAAGAATACAAAATAACAAATTTCTATATAAATTAATAATTATGTTCAAAATAAATCCTCCGTCTCTTTTTATACATCTTTATTGTGCGTTGATATAAAACCTCTTTAAAAAATCATACATTTAAAAGAATATGCCAGTGTTTTATAATTTGATAAAGAAGAGGTTATAAAAAGAAGAAAGAAACTATAATTCAACTATACTCCTTTTTATCAAGTATTTAACTATATTCTCTTTAATTTTATTTATAAGAA
Organism: Cyamopsis tetragonoloba; assembly: GCA_037177725.1. NCBI lineage: Eukaryota > Viridiplantae > Streptophyta > Magnoliopsida > Fabales > Fabaceae > Cyamopsis > Cyamopsis tetragonoloba. Next base: position 32,006,201 of record CM074120.1, on the reverse strand, counting down.
GTATAATAATTCAGAATGGAAAATACTTGTTAATACGAAGCAATATTTAACGAATCATGCACGAAAACTATCACATACTCAACCCACCGATGAATTGTTGTCAAATAACTAATTTCCCACCCATTCTTTTATATGTTGCATCCACTAATTGTGAGACAGCTGGTTCGTGCAACTATTCGTGCGATAATTTTAGTAACATTTAGCAATACTCATTCAGAATTGAATCTAAATATTCACACACATATCTTCATGTACTCATCAACTGAGCTACATAACTGGAACAATATTTATCCGTATTCTAAACATGCAGATCTCGTAACAAATAATCAAATAATTCTAAACATGCAGATCTCGTAACAAATAATCAAATAATAGCACAGTTCATCCACGCACTGATGGATGGTGTGGTTAGGTGTCAAAGTAAAAATTGGTAACCACGTGAGATTATTTAAATTTAGATTTGGACCACCAACCCATCCAACTACTTTTCGCAATTAATAAAATATTCTGTACGCAATATAACCAAAATAATTAGTAATATTCTGTACGCATTTTCCATGCTTTCTTCATCAGGGCCCATTTGATCGATGAAAACAAAGTCCTTTTTTGAGTTAAAAAACGAACAACTAAAGTAATACCTATTTTTAATTGAATTAAATAAATCAAGATTCTAAATTTAAGTAATTTAAAATAGGTATAGCCTTTACACTTGAATCGAAAATAGATTCATTTTAAAATAAATAAGCCAAAAGACTCTCATAATTAAAATACTTTTGAAGGAAGTATAGTTAAATATCTGTTGGATCCAAAATCACTACTAATAAAAATATTTTTTAAATTACAAAACTAATAGGGGTGTTTTTTGGTGGTTTGGGGGGTTTTAAACAAGACCAATATAGTTAATTAAATTAAATACTTTATTAAATAGACCAACAATATATTATTATATTAATAAAATAAGAAGACGGTATAAAGGCAAGGATTAGTACTCCCTTTGCTTATAGTATAGGATAAGAACATACTACCGCTTGTAACCGTCAAATATTAAAACACAAATTTATTGAAAGCATGGAACATGCGTCTATTTGATACACGTGGAGTGTTAGCACCTTTGACGGACATTATGCTTCTATTGGAGTCCAACCCATATTTAACGACTAACGAGCTTAAAAAAAAAAAAAAAAAAAGAAATGTTGAATAGAAAACTTATCGTAAAGGAAGTTCAAAATCAGAATCACTTTCGCAACACAAATATTAGCCATTCAATTAATTTTATCAATTCATGAGGAGAAAAACTTTGACGGAGGAATTGATTCATCAAAAGTCAAAACGTAAATAACCCCATTTTCTTTTCTTGGCAACTAAATAACCCCATTTTCAAACTACAAGTTATATTCTTACCTAAAAAAACACTACAACTAATTTAAGCAGAGGTGTTTGATAAAACTAGCTTATAGCTTGTAGCTTATAGTTTGTAACTTGTAGCTTATGACTTATGACTTATAATTGCGTAAAGGTGTTTGGTAAAATCAACTTATTAGGTAGCTTATATTTGTTAAATGACTTAAAAGGACAAGTAATAATTATATGTAATAAATTATTTGATAAAGTAAACATAATAAATTACTAAAGGGTAAAATAGAAAAGAATTATTGAAAGCTACTTTATATAAGCTATAAGCCACTTCTACTTGAAGTAGCTTTTCATAAGCTAGCTTAGCTTATATAAGCTATAAATTAATTGTTACCAAACCATTCCACTTGACAATAAGCTACAAGCTCTAAGCTCCTAAATAAACTATAGTGTGTGTTTGGCACAAGTAGCTTGTAGCTTATTTAGGAGCTTATAGCTTATAGTTTATGAGTAAGTAGAGATATTTGGTAACAACTAACTTATAGCTTATATAAGCTATAAGCTAGCTTATGAAAAGCTACTTCAAGTAGCTTATAGCTTATAAAAAGTAGTTTTCAATAATTCTTTCCTATTTTACCCTCTAGTCATTTACTACATGTTTACTTTATCAAATAATTTATTACATGTAATTATTACTTGTCCTTATAAGTCATTTAAGGAATATAAACTACCTAATAAGCTAATTTTACCAAACACCTCTACTCAATTATAAGTCACAAGTCATAAGCTATAAGCTACAAGCTATAAGCCATAAGCTACAAGTTATAAGCTATAAGTCATAAGCTACAAGCTATAAGCTAGTTTTACCAAACAAAACCATAAGTTAGTGTTATCAACCACACACTTGTGAGTTATGACGAAAAAAGATTTTCACCAGATAGAAACAACCCTGGGTCCGGTCCGGTCCTTTCTGCCCAAAAAATAAACAACAAACAAACTAGGTCCCACTTACGCCGAGTCTTATCCTTTTATACTTATACTACTTTCCACGTTGACAAAACTCTGGTGCGGATGCAGGACTTATGTAGATAGATAGAACAGAGTAGCTATCTACAACGATATTTATCCTAATGGTGATGTGGCCATCCATCAATGCTTAATCGTGTGAATTAGGGATATTAAATAACCATCAATGCTTAATCAAGTCTTATCCTTTTTTATACTTATACTTTCCACGTTGACAAAACTCTGGTGCGGATGCAGGGCTTATGTAGATAGATACTGTAGAACACAGTAGCTATCTACAACGATATCTATCCTAATGGTGATGTGGCCCTCCATCAATACTTAATCGTGTGAATTAAAGATATCAAATAACCATCTAAATTTCACATAAAATTAATATCTTAAAGAAATTAGAAAATATATTTTATTTTCAAAAAAGGGGTCAAGTTTATTTAGTAGTAGTAGTCATATACGCATAATAAAAATTGGGACATCGTTGAATACAACCAAGTTGATAGTTTCCCATGGTATAAATCTGGGGACATACGGAAAGGGACGGTGGGTTGAGAAGGATAAGCAATTATCCACGTTTCACCTTCTTTGGGATGATTTTTGTCTCTAACAAGGACTTAATGGTAATTTACAATTGTCAAATCAAACTTTTCGTACACTACCATAAAGATAAAGATAAAAAGCTGCCCTGGAAGATGCTTTTTTATTCACTCGTTTCATAATTTCGCATTTTCGCTGATTGTGAACGGTATGAGCAGTTGCACATTTCTGGGGGACAACGCAAGTGTTTGTAAAAATTTTTGTATACACTAGTATTCATATATGATTTATTTACTCCCATATTTAACTATTTTTTAATATAAAAAATAAAAAATTTAATTTAACTGATCTTAAATCATTTATAAGTAAATTATAGTATCTCAATTATTGTTGTTATACACAAATACAGCTGTGGAGAAGAAAACAAAACAAAAAAAAGTAAGGATATTGTCACAATGTATTTTGTTATTTTTTAAAAAAATTTCTAATTTAAATTATTTTTCAATTAATAAAATTAAAATGTTAAAATCTAAATATTATAAAAGTAATTTAATACTCCCACCGTCCAATAATATAAGAACTAACTAACATTAAAATGATTAAATAATTATAATTAAAAGTATTAACTAGACTATTGAGATATTATACCAATTAAATTTAAACTCAATTATTTTTCTATTAGTTGGATAACTTTAAAAGAAGTAAAAATTATAATAAATATTTCTAATAGTATTGTGTGTAGAAACGTATATTACGGGACAAAAGGAAATGTTTACAATAAATGCCAATAAATTCAACTTTTCATTTATAAATGACAATAAAATCAAAAGTAGATTATACAATGAGATGAATGTCACCGCTTAAAATTTAATACTATATTATCACTTTATTCATAACTTTTTCATTTTAATATAAAAGATTTTTTTAATTTGTGTAATTTTATAGTTCATGTTAAGAAATTAAAATACAAGTATTTTATAAAAAAAATAAATATTCAATAAACTTAAAACTTGTATTATAATAAATGCTTTTTTTGCTGTCTCAGTCATTAGATAAGTTGGTGAACGCATGAGAACATGCTTGTACTACTTTCCTATAAAAAAAAATATATATTAATTTTCTAATAAAATATTTTCACTTAAACCCTTAATACCAAGCTAAAATATTAAAACTTATTCCGAATAAGAGTAACATATTTAAAGTGATAATATCCATTCTTTTAAGACATAAGCAAATCAGGTATGGGAGGCGCCAACAAAAATCTGCAAGGAGAAGGAAGTTCATCTCTGCGTGGGACAGTCCAAAAAGATGGAAGGATAAAGCCGTGTTATTGTAATAAAATAATATAAATATTAAATATAAAAATATTTAAATTGATAGTAGTAGTAGCAAACAGAGAAAGAAAGGCAATGGTCGAAACACTATTACGGTTAATGATGTCATCTAAAAAAGGTGAAGAAGAATCAGATAAGGTATGGGAAACGAATATTATGGCAAAAGAACGGCACAAAGAAAAAGTAAAGGGTGAAATAAAACAAGTTTAGTACCAAAATCCAGCGATCGGGATAAGAAATCTATAGTTTCTAAATGGATTCTTATTAGCACAGTTCAAGCAACATCCTATTTTTTTCCAGCAGAAATATTATATTATTAAGAGAGAGAACGCAAAAGGAAATGCTTAATTGAGAAGAGATTTACGGAATACACACGGTTGTAGTTCATTGATTGGAATTTTTTTCCCTCTAGAAATGAACAGGGAATAGGAACAAGAATATTGAGAAATATGACATAGCGATTTTCGACAATCACGAATTTCTTTCAATAATAAACCATAAGTGCTTCATTAAGAAGAGTTTCTGGAAAATCTAGTAGTATTATTCACACTGTTGTAGTAGTTCATAGTAGATAGAAAGATTTTTCCCCATAAAAATAGGAACGGGAATATAGAGACAAATAACATAGTGATCTCCGGAAATCACGAATTACTAGCTATAATAAACCATAGCATTGACTAATCATCACAAACTCAACAAAATCCACAGCTCGGATCACAAATTTTCTTCATCAATCAAATGATTAACAACACTAAACACCAATTTATGCGTTTCCAACCAAATCGGAAGCGCCTTAATTTCAGTAATCTCAATCAGACAACAAAATTAGCAAAACAGGCTTCGTAGATTAACAAGCGTGACTAATAGTACTAATTTATGCGTTTCCAAACTAATCGGAAGCATCGCCATTTCAATAATCTCAATCAGACAACAAAATCACCAAAAAATACTTCAAACATTCCATGACAGCAACAATCACAGAGCAAAAAGAGCATGAACAGAATCAAAAGCGAAAACACGTTATCAAATTGAAGAAAGAAAACAGTAGATTACCTAGTGGAAGAGAGGGCGGGAGAGGAAGCAGGGAAAGTCCAGATCCGTTTGGCGACGCGCTTCCCCAAAGTGGCGATCCCTCGGCAACTCGAATTGGCGGCCATACAATGAGACAAATCGAAGAGAGAGAAAGCGAAGAACACAGAGGGAAGGATGAGAGAGAGTGGGATTTGGCTTGTGCAGTGTGTAAAAGAGTAGTTGAATGGATATATATTTATAAAGAAAAAGAAGAATAGTGGAAAGGGGTAGTAGAGAAGTAGACACCAGAATGAATGAATGAGGATGGTGTGTGCTCAACGCCCGTTCGGTTGTTCGTACCTAACACGTACGAGTTACGATGATAACTCCCGTTAACGTCCCGTTTATTCCTTCACGGACGCCGTTATCACTTTTTTTTTTTTTTTTAAATACACATTTGATTCTTTATATTTTGTGGAAGTCTTATTTTGATCCTTTAGGTTTATTTTGTCTTAATTTGGTCTCTTATGTTTTTTTTTATTAATGTTAGACTTTTCTTTAAATCTGTTGTCTAGTTAACCGAACTGCATACGTGGCACCTACATGGTATAAATGACGTTAGTTATCATCCATTTTCATACTAAAACGACACCGTATTGAATTTTTTTCTTAAGCGTGTCTCTGTTAGATAAATTAACAGAACTGCATACCCTTAAGAAAAAAATAAATACGGTGTCATTTTAGTCTGGAAATGGAGGGCAACTAACGTCGTTAATGTCATATTAGTGCCACGTATGCAATTTTGTTAATTTAGACTAACGAATTTAAAGAAGAGTCCATTGGTCCAAAAAATAAACGTAAAGGACCAAAGTGAAACAAAATAAACATAAAAGACCAAAATAAAATTTTGACAAAACATAAAGGACCAAGTATATATTTTAAACATTTTTTTCGTGTGAGTAGTAGTATCTTCTCGGGCACACCTAATTAACTAATTTCTTTGAGACATTTTGTCTTTATTCACAAATATTTTTTTATACACATATTTAAAATTTAAACCCTTATCAATATTATTAGAAAGAATCTGTGTGAGTATATAGTACATTTTGCTGTTGTTAAATTTTTTTATAAACAAAAAAAAATGCTTAAAAATTTTATTTCTAACAGTTAAAAAAAAGGCATAACATTTTTTAATAAACTAAATAAAAATTATAAAGACTTAATAATATAATAATTATATTAGACTTTATTAGTTTCTTAGCGATCAAATCAACATTCTCAAATTAAGTAAGGTATTATTTTCATTTTAAAATTACGATGATTAGTGGATCTAGTGTGTGTTTGGATTGGCGTCGGATCACGTCAAATCACGTTAAAATAGAAAAATCAATGGTTGAGATAAATTTGACACATAAGCTAAGGCAAATCTAATGAACACAATAAAAAATAGCGTTGAAGTGAATCCACGTTAACTTCTATCCAAACATGCACTTAATATTTTTTAGTTTTTCAATGTATTCACTTACGCAAGTATGGTAATTAAGTTTATCATGTACTACTTGATCCTTGTTGGGTGAAACTCTCAACTTAAATTTTTTACATTCACGAGAATTAAAAATTAAATCTTTAATCACTCGCATAAGTAACATAATCTCACACTAACTATATCAATCTCAATTAGTATATAATTGACCTGGTGTTTAAAATTATGAAGAAGAATTATTAATTCATAAAAATTAACAAAATTCAACTAATTTAAGGGTGGTGTTAGTTTAGAGTTAAAAAAAATGACCGAACCAATTAAAAAGATTTCAGTTAGTATAACTTGGGTTTGAACAGAGTAATTTTAAAATCCGAACAATAGTTGATTTGTTTAGTTTAGATAATTGAGTTTGTCAAAAACAGAGAAATAATCATCACTATTCAACTGCACGAAACATCTAATATATATTAATATTGTAATAATTAAACATTTAAATTATTAATTAAGGAGAAGGATAATGTTGTGGTGGTAACGGTAGAAAAAGAAAAGGAGTGGTTCCGTGGCGATAGAGGAGGGAAAAGGATGATAGAACGTGGTTGTGGTGGTGAGGACGAAAAAGATGAATTTTTTTTTAATTTTTTTGTTAAAAATTATTATTTTATTAAAAATATATTATTATTATTATTAACGAATTCATCAGATTATGATACGTGTCATTTTTTAAATGTCATTAATAGAATAATAACGAAAATGACTAAAACAAATCAACTTAAAAAATTTAAGGACCAAAATAAATCAATTTTAATATTTTGAGGACCAAAAGAGTAATTTTGCCTTTAAAATAACTAAAGACAGGAGAAAAAATTGAATCTCAAATCAAATAATTTTTTTTTTCTACTTTCCTAACCAGACAAAAAAAAAACTTAATAGGTGTTAATTAAAAGTGATTGATTGAAGATTTAATTAAGATCTCAAATCGTAAAAATAACATTTTTAAAAAGACATGTGGCATTGATCACATCTGTGTTAGAATTGTGAGAACAATTAATTACTTCCACAATTTATTTAAAAACAAGAGATGATATGACCAACAAACATCAAATGGTATTGGTATTATGGTAAAATCAAATTACTAATTAACTACTTTTATTATATTTTATATAGAGGTTTGTTAACGTATAGTTATCTATTTTATAGAAGGAGTGTGTTAACTAAGTGTATTTTAAAATTTCAAATTATAACTTACTAACGCACTTCTCTTAAAAAACAAGTAGGCATACGTTAACAAACTCCTTTTTTATATGTGCTCTCACAATATCTTCCTTATTAGATATAAGAGATAACAATGTCATCTAAAAAAAATAGTATTTATCAATACTAATCTTATCAAAATAGTTTTGTCCTCGTAATTAACCTACTTTTCAAGATTTAAATCATTGTCTTATTTAAGAGTAGCAAGGTAGTGTATATTAAAAGTAATCAACAAAATTTGATATAATTGTTGAATAGTTATATTTTTTAAGTATTCTAACAAGAATTTTATCATGTACGTGTTTATAGAAAATATTTTATTAGAAAAGGTATGTCTCCTTTATTTAATCATTTGTTTTGCCTAAAAGAATTAGTCTTTAGTTATTAATTAAAAATTTTGTTAGTGCACACTAAACATTTGTTTTTAATTTATAATTCATTATTATATTTTTGGCATATATTGTTGTCATTTTATATTTCTAATAATTAATTTAGGTTATTAGGTAGTGTTTGCTCAGTTTTTTTTTTCTTCCCTTCTTTTTATAAATAAAAGCTGGGTTAAACAGGATGTGTGGTAAACTTGTTAAATTTAAGCTGACTTTTTTTTTTTTTTACAAAATGCAAAAAACTGACTTATAAGTCAGAAGCTAGAAATATAAATTTTTCAAAAAAAAAATTGACTTATTTTGTGGGTCCATCGTAATTAATATCTAAATATTATAATTAACACTTGAAATCTTGAATAACTTTTCCTTCTCTCTTTGTAAAAATAGCAATTTGTGAAAACCTTTAAAAAATCTTCTTCTCATTTATCAAATTGTTATTTAAAATTTTATATATTAAATTATTATTTTGATAAATTTATAGCGTTTAATTTTTAAAAAAAATTAAAATATTGAGTTTTATCAAAGAATTATTTTTTTATTGCAACTTTCATTTTTAAAAATTTATATTGATAATTTATTTTCTTATATCAAAGAAATGTGACACTTAATGATAAGTAATTTAAAAAAGTTGACACAAATACTTTTATCAAACAAATAACTTTTTACTCATAAGTAGCTTATAAAGTAGAAAATATTGAAACTGGCAAAAAAAAATTAGCTTTTATTTTAAAGCTCTTATTGTCAACTTTTACTTAAAAGTCGCTCATATGCCAAAAATAAGTCGGGTCAAACGAAGCCTCTGACTATTTTCTAATTAGTATAGTTAATTATAATTTGCTCGTAAACTTTATCTCATATACGATTTAGGGCCAATTTGTTTAAACTTAAAAAATAATTAATTCTGAAGATAAATATAAAATTGATTATTTTTTTTAATTGATTATGATGAAAATCAAAAGTTGTTTATATTTAGTTAAAATAAAAATAATCACTTTTTCAATATTTTCTCTCTTCTACTATAGTTGAGTATTTTGAGAAGCACATACAAATCTAATAAAAACTTATAAAAACATTTTTAATTAAAATAACTATTTATTTTATAAAATAAACACAAATAAACCGGCTCTTACTATAAAAACTTTTAAAATATGTGCTTTTCTTCCTTATATTTTCAAATGTGCAATTTTATAGAAGACATAATTGATGATAAATCACGTCATCCTTTAATCACATGTGTAGAGATTCGATTTGATCTCTACCAATAAAAGATGAGATTAAAGAACATTTTGTAATTATTCAACACCCATTTTTTTATGTGAACTCAGCTCCAAAAGATGAATTTGTCATTGCTTCAATGAATATTTTGAAAAAAATAGAGAGAAATAAAAACTATTTATCAATATTTTTTATTCAAATACGCAACAATTTCCCAAATCAATACTTGTTTTAATAGTCACCGTACGTGACTTTGTAGGAAAATATTAAAAAAATAGTAGTAAACTACACATATTTAAAGTTTGAAGAGTAATTCTTAATTCTTCTATTTTATGTTTTTATAAAACCTCATACTTACTCATTAAATTTTTTTAATGTTTTTTATGATTTCAAAATTAAAAATACATTTAATTTTATACTTTATTATAATACAAGAGGATAAATATAAAATTTTTTAAGAAGATATAACAATACTCAAATTTAAACTTTTTTCGTTAATAGCATATAAGTCAAAAGTCAAATTGCAGATAATAAATTATAATTAGTCTTCTAGTAATAAATATTTTTATTTTTATTTTTTAAGTACCGACGCGTTTTGGACACGGGAGGAGATTCCGTGAAAGGGAATATCCGTTTTGTCTCGTTGGTTAAGCATACAAAGCACATGACAAACGCCAAGATTTTAAATTAAATTTGTTATTTATTATACAAATTACTGTCAATTTTATTCGATGAATTTATGCAATTTACTTACCAGATTTTTATTCGACCGAACATACTATTTCTACATACTAATATACAGTTTTATCAACTTAAATAAAAATACCATCTTGATGTCGGAATAATTCTATTCAAATGTTTATTTTATTAATATCATCTTTAAATGATAAATATAAATTATCATATTAAATAAAACAATTTAACGTAATAACAAAAATATGTGATGCAAAACTAGTTTAATATCAACTTTTTCTTATTAGCAATTTTATTTATTAATAGGTGCATTAGGAATGCTCAAATAATTGATAAATTTATCAAAAAAAAAAGTTTTTTTAAATATTTAGGAATGCACTATTTATTTTCTTATTTTTTTTTAAAAAAAATCAGGTGTCACCACGTGACAACACCTGTGAGTATATCTCCTACCGGACATTAATATAATAATTAAATGATATTTAATAAAAAATATTTTGAATAATAATAAAAATATCACCTTATTGTCAACATGTTTCTTTTTTTTTAAAAAAAAATCAAGAAAAGAGTGAAATTAACATTTTTTAAATTTTATCTTGGTCATATATATGTATAAATATTTAATAATTAACAAAATCAATATCAATTGTTCAAATGCTCACTCAAACACACACTCCCTCTACTCTTGTCAATTTGTTGTAATATGAGGTGAACTTGCAACTTTCGTGAGCCACCTTACGTTTACAAAAACTTTGAAATGAGAATTCATCTTGTCTTCTTAATCTTGTAAAAACATGTTATATTGGTTGAGGAGAAGCTCCCTTTTGACACCTGTCCCTAGCTTGAGGAGAGCTACTGTGTTGACACGTGCCACTTTGTTTTTTGGTTGAATGGGTTAATTTTTTGGACACAATACTTTGTATTTTAAATTTGAAACATCCCATTTGCCTGCTATGTAATGTGTTTGTCTTTTAGCTGCTTACACACTCCGTGTAGCCATTTCTTAGGAACAAAAATCTTTTCCTCTATTTTGCTTTTGCTTCTCACAAAGGGAACAACACACACATATGCTTTGTTGATCAAACCCAAGGGAGAAACACTCACCATTCTGCTTCCTCCCACTGAAAACCCTCTTCTAAAAGTCGTAAGTGCTTCTTCTCCTCCATATGCTGTTGGGTTTGAGCTTCATATTTCTCTTCTTCAGATCTTCATTTTATGCTGCGATTGAGCGTCGTACTATACATGTGTTTCTACTTCATATTTTTCTTAAATAGCCTTTGCATTCTCATGTGTTTTATCCATTCTTTGTTACTCTTCATTCTAAAAAGTTTTTTTTTTATCATGCAGGATTCAATGTCTCGGAAGTTTAGTACCATTGATCAGATTCAGGGGAATAAAGAATCATGGAAGTTAGCTGTCTGTGTAGTTGAGATTTGGTTGGTTGAAAGAGGAAAACATTCCTCACTTGACATTATTTTCATGGATTCTAAGGTAAGGGTTAAGAATGTTCCGCCTTCGATTTGTTCCGTTTTCATTTTTTTTTCAGTTGTAAACACAATGGGTTTCTTTTTTAGCTCTGTTCTTCAAGTCTGTTTGGTGAAAGTGGTTAACTTTGGTTTTTTCCCTCATGCTCTAATTTCCAAAACACATGTTATGTTTTCTAAAGAGTGATAAGATTTAGGCCTCTGCTGATTTTCCTAAGATTGAAGTATGGAAACCTATACTGAAGGCTGGACAGACTTATGTTGTCCAGAACTTCAAACCCGAAGTTGCTTCTGGTCCATTTAGACATTCTGCTCATAGATTTAAGCTGCACTTCACCAATGGGACTGTTATTGAAGAACAACCTCTGCCAAAAATCCCTGCTTATACATACCACTTTACAAAGTTAGCTGATATAGTGGGTGGTACATCAGATCTTGATATTTTGGTTGGTAAGGGGAATTCTTAGTCATTTCACATTCCATTCTTAAACATCTCTTAGATATCACGAAAATTGGGGAAGTAATAATTGTAAACCCTACAGATGTAATTGGTTATCTCCACAAGATGAAGTTTAAGAGATTTGGCAGATCCCCCCATATTTTTGAGTCTATCCTGAGTGATGAAAGGTATACATGTTACTGTTTTTGTTTTTATACTTATTACAAACTTATTAGATACTTATTAGATTAGTAGATACTTATTAGACTACTACAGGTCTGCCAATCTATAATAATCTAACGGCTATAGTTAAATAACAATCACATTTGTCTCAAAAATGCACAGCGGTACTGAGTTGTCATGCACTCTGTGGGAACAACATGCTGACCTCTTTAATGAGTACCTCTGCAAGATTGATGAGAAGGCAACAAACGAACCTGTTGTCATTGTAATGACCCTACTTAAAATAAGGCCTCCAACAGGTAGATATATTTTTCCTCCTACTTTACACAATGCAATTATTTTGGTTTGTACTAATAGATACTATAATTAAAATTCCATCTATACTTTCATCTATATTGAACATATTTGTTGTTTACATCTTCATAGATACTTATGGTGTATCCATTAGTAACTCAAAATATGCGACATGAATTTTGATTAATCCTGATATCCAAGAAGTTATTCAGTTCCGTAAGAGGTGAGGTATCAAGTTTTGTTCATTACTGTATTTCTCTAAGCTAATAAATTAAGCTTGATTCTATTTCAAACCTTTTCCCAGCTTGGACCCAAGCATTGTCATTCCATATAGTCAGCAGAGCCAAGATAACTCTCAACAAATGGCTTCTCAGAGCTTTGTGTCTGATCTCTCACAGTCTGATTTGAACACAAGATTTATGCGCAACACCACAGTGAAGGCCTTACGGCAACTGAAGTCTATCATAAACGTTTGTTTTAACCCTACTTATATATAGTTACATTTATTTATTTATGCTGCATCTTTAAAACACTATAAACCAATGATTATAGATAGTTACTCTTTGTGACTTTCCGTTGGATAGGATACCTTTTGCCTCACTGTTGCTACCATTGAGTCCATTCGTACTAACAATGGTTGGTTCTATACATCTACTAATGACAACCCTGATGTTGTTCCAAGGTTAATGTTTTTAAATTGCTAACACGATGCCTATTTCATTGTCTTCATGTCCAGACTATCTAATAAGCTCATCTGCAACTAGGAATCATTAAATTGTGAATTTATTTTGTAGGTATAAAGTTGAGATTACTGTAACGTACGAGAGGAGTAACGCTTTGTTTGTCCTGTGGGACCGGGAGTGTTTCCAATTGGTTGGGCAAACTGCTGGTGAATTAAGGAAGAAGCAAATTGAGGTATGAGTACAGAGAAGGTTAACTGTTGTGTTGGCATTGGTGTTAATTGGTGTTGATTGCCGTTAATAAAAAAAAATTCCTATACTTCCAATATTGATATAAAAAACAATGTTGCTATGCAAGAAGGAGAGTTAAATAAACAAATCATCCCAGAAGCTCTTGATTCCATTCTGGACAAAACATACACCTTTCGTTTCAAGTACCGGCCTCAATACAAGCAAGGGAGTGTTTTGCAAATCTCAGATGATGTGGACCTCATCCACCAGATTGAAACACAACTAATTAAACCTGAGGCATACTTTTAAACTTGTCTATTATGGTCCTTATATGAATGACAAAGATGATTACATAAGATTTTCAAAATCTGGGATTTAAATTTATACAAACAAACCACAATTAGGTTGTTTTGGCTGTCGACAAGGGAAAACACCAGGCTCAAGCTGCTTCCATGCCATATTCTAGAGAAAGTGTATGATCCCACAAATTAATGTGTTGTATTCATTACAATGACAATGCCATTTTTTTTATGTAATATTTGATCTGTCTTTTTCCTCAGCAATGTGTTTCCATGTCGGCTGAGTATGATCCCGATCTGGCAAGTAGTACCACGCCAGCAGCAAAGTATGCACATCTTGAGAAAATAGAACATGGTATGTAGGATTTGACACTAGCTAAGAGGATCCAAAATGATGTTAGTGCATTCCTCAGTTTGGATGACTAGCTAACTCCATGCCAAAATTCAACCACAAAACATATCAAGTCTGAGTAAACCTCAAGTGCAAGTTGTTAGTTTTTTTTTGGATTTTTGATGCCAACATGAATCACTTTTTCTGGAAAGTAGATTACCCCTCAAGTCATTGTAACTGAACTTGGAAGTACTTATAGTTGTTAGATTCTATTATTTAGGAGTGCACCTTTAAACTTTGATTGTCTTAGTTGTAATATTCCTGACTATGTTTCATATTCAAACATGTCATTAGATGGTGATGATAGGATCAAACCTGATGGAAGGACCAACGTCGCATTATTTTGCTTTTTATTAAAATAGATCAAATTAGATATTGAATGGGGATGGTAGCTAAGACTATAGATGACTCAAATGTGTGGAACAGGCCATGTGAACATGGAGTCTAATACAATTGTTTTCTTTCAATTAATTTCTAATCAAACTTTTTATTTTTTTAAAAACGTCGAACGTAAGATCTTTAACAATTTCATATCAGTAATTATAATTAATGCTTAATACTATTAGTTATACAGGATATTGCAATCTAATCTAATGTAATCTAATAATGTAATATATTTTAGTTTTATGTAATATATAAGGCAGATTTAACCTTATTATTTTGTTCTGCTATCTAATTCTAATCAAATTCACTTTATAAAGTATGAGTTTATTAGCATTCTTAATGACTATATATTAAAGTCTTCCTTTTTATATTGATTTGATATGATTTGATAGCATTTGGTATGAATAGATATGATAGGAATTGATAGGTAGCAGCTAAGAAAATTGATTACCATCAAGTTTTTACGCTATGCGTGGATCACCTATTTGAACTATTTTTATCAGAATTTATAAGAATAGAATTATGTTAACCATTTTTCTAAAACTAGGAAGATCATTTTTAATTGGAGTCAATCTTTCCTTAAAGTTTAAACATAAATTATATTAGATAATTTCCAAATATTTTAATAAAAATAGAACAACATTAACCTTTTTTTATGAACTTTCAAAACCACTTTTAACTATTGCCACTCATTTTAAATGGTTTAAACATATATTATATTTGATAATTTTAGAAATAATTTAAGGTGACATAAATTAATATTAGAATAAATAAAGTGATATAATTTCATATTAGACTTATTAGACGTATAATTTACAAAATATACATTGCATTTTTTTCTTAGATGTTATTTTGTGGTTTTAGAGCAAGTTATTACTCATTTTTGTCAATTTAACTGCGTGGATATCTTTTCATATATTTGTCTAAAGAGATGAATAGGTGTTGTCCATTCACATTAAATGATACCACTTCCCCATGCGTTTACGTCTGTTCTCGGTTCAAGCTTTCATAAACGGTACAAAGGTTTATTTTTTTTAATAGCCTTTTAAATGAAAAACTTGGAAGATACACCACTAAGAGCCTTTAACCTGACAAGGGAGTCTGAACTCTACGCATGCCTACGTTACCGAAAACCTTTGCATTAAGCTGCACTCTATCCATACAGAGGCATACAAGCTAAGGAAAAGGGGTCAACATTTCTGATAAAGTCATATCTCCGTGAAAGATTTTGCATAGATTTGCTGCCTACTTACGGCGAAGGTATGAATTCATCTATTTCTCCAATAAGACATCTTCATCCTCTGTTTGGGGCATGAAATTTGAATTCTTTTTGAATGAAAAATGGGTTGTGTAAAGAAAGAGATAAAGACAGAGGATGAACACAAATCTTTTTCTTGCTCCAACTTTTCTGAAAAAGCTATTTACCAAGTTTATAACCAAACGGTGGTATCAGCTCTAATTGTCTCAAGCGAAGAAGTTGTAGAAGTACATTCTAGAAATAATTTCTGGAATTCAAGAAATAATTTCTAAGGTAAGTCTTGAAAATTCCTTTTTGGGGTTTAAGTTTAGCCCAACTAATAGTTTTTCATATCTTTGTGGCTATTGAATTTGAGCGTTATCTTTTTTAGCAAATTGTTTAACAACTATATTAAGTTATTGGTATATTTAAGTTATTGGTATATTAACAATTGTGTTTGTCAATTTGATAGAGCTATTAACCATGACAAAACCGATGGGCTTCTATGAACGTATCAAGTTCAAGGAATTCAAATGTCGCATTACTCCCAACAATGTAATTTCTGACTCATTCACATTTGTTTTCATTTTTAACTAATAATAATTAATAATTAATAATTTATAAATAATGAATCCTCTTAGATACTGCATGTGTATATATTATAAATTAATATTTCAGTTAAACTTATATATGGTTCCTTTCATTTGGAAAGGAGGAGGCCATAATCCCACCTTCCTTCACCGTTCAATATTTTTACAACTTCCCTGAAAAGATCACGCTGAATGACAAGCATGGAAACTCTTTCCGTGTTTGGTTGAGAACAGAAGCCCATAGGGCATGGCTCACTGATGGTTTGCAGAACATACGGAGGATTTATCGATTTGAAGCCGAAACTGAAATGACTGTCAAGTGTGTTGATTGGGATGTATTCACACTTGAACTCCCAATGGAACCTATACCCACTATTGTTTTGTCATATGAGACTGAGGAAAGCCAACAAGAACCTACTGAAAAAGACATGGAAACTGGAGAAGAAGAGTTTGTGCTTGAAGATGACATTGAATTTGAAGAACAAGATATTGTTAAGGATGAACACCAGTCTGTTGAAGTCCAAGTCGTTGAAGCGGACATTGAAGATGCAGAAGATGTGCCTTTGCAATGGGAGAATGTATTGACCAAACCACAATGCACAAAGAATCAAGCTTTGGTAGTCATTATGATACTTTTTTATATTTTAGTTATGTACATGCTGACATTATCATTGCCGTCCATTTGTGAATTTTCATTTGGGATTTATGCTATTTGAATATTATTTTATTTGGTTTAATCCTGTGTTTCATTGGAAAATTTTAAAATAAAAGAATATGTTGGCTTTTTCATTTTCAATAGGTTGTTCCCATAGATGTTGTGAAGAAGCATGTGGTCATGAAACAACCTTCTGTGCCTATTTGCCTGTCGGAAGGAGTTGTTGAAACCTGGTTTAATCCTGTGCCTGTTGTGAATATTATCTTCTATTTTCTCTATTTTGTAGGACTTAATAAGCTTTGGAGCATTGATTTGTGGTGCTTGTTGAACCTCAAGAGCATTGGTGGTCTTCAAAGGGGGGTTCTTCTTTGCCCTTTTTTTCTAGTTTTGATTAGATTGGTTATTTGATTAGCTCCCTAGGTTTGTTGATTGTTTTTGTGATTTGTTAATGGCATGGCATCGATCTTTGGTTCTAGTAGAAAAGATTCTTGTTTCTTAGACAATTAGGATTGATACTTGTATTCCATTGTGAAGTTTACATGCCCTTGATTGTTTAATGGGTACTTGTTGACACATATGTGCATTAGTGAAAAATTTCAGGCTCGTGGCATGTTTTATGTGATGTAGCAATGTGTAGAAATTATGTAACCTAGATGAGGAATTGAGCCTCCAACATGTTCCTTGTCAGAGTGTTCATTGTGTGAGGCGTGCTCTTAAATTTGATTTTGCCCTTGGTTGAGAATTCTAATCACATGCTAGGATTGATATGATAGAGGCACTTTTCTTGTCATGAGCCTTGAGCCAAAATTAAGTCTTTTCCCTTACATTATCCATTGCTAGCTCCTTTGAGTTTTGATTTCCCTTCATTTCTTGACATATAGCTCATTACAAGCCAAATAAGTGTAAAACCAATTGTCCCTACCATGTACACACATAGAGCTTTGGTTATGGACTTGGGTATAGAATTTTCTTCTAAGTTTGTGGTTGTTTTTGCTTGGGGAACCCGCGCAATTCCCTAAGTTGGGGTCCCGGTTGTTTTTGCTTAGAAGTCGATTCTATGAGTTTAGGTTTGGGGTGCATTGTGATCTAGACTTGAGGACAAGTCATAATTCTAAGTTTGGGGTAGGCAACACATTGTATTGATGTTTGTTTTGGATAGTACATGGGGTAGAGACCATTCACTCATGCATGCATTTCATTCATTCTTGCATATTTCCACTTTTCATTGTTCCATTTGTATGTTATGATTGAAATTTTGGGATACCAACTCATAAAAAAGAAAGCAAATTAAAAAATTGGAAAAGATAGCATATACGAAAACTAGCTACAAAATTGAAAAAAATAGAAAAAAAAAGAAACAAGATTGTGAAAGAAAAGTATGAAAAATAAGAAAAACAAGTTGAAAGAGATTGAGAAGAAAGAATAAAGAAGAGTTGGTACTCTCAAGTTTTGTGATAATTCATTGTTTGTGTTCATTTTTTCTCTTTTTCCATCATCTTTTGCATTTTCATCAATTTTTGCATATAGGTGTCTAGGATTTCATCCATTCCATTGTCCTTGTGTGATACATGGTTTAGCTAGTTTTCCTTCACATTTATCCACCCTACCTAAGCCCCCATTACAACCTTTAAAGACCTCTTGATCTTTCTTAGACTTGTGATTTTTAGTGGTGGAGACTTAGAGGGAAATCTCAAATTTATGGATTCCACATCTCACATGATTGACTTGAGTGCACTAAATCTAGCCCAAACACTTGAGTGATGAGTAACATACACTTTATCCTTGTGGGGATTGTTGTGCGTTGCTTGGTTATATAATTTATGCCACTTGCCTAGTTGATTACATTGCTCATATTGTGTAGATTTGTGCCTTGATGACTTGATGGAGTGTGTAACTTCCAATGGTAATACTTGCATAATTCTAAGGTGTTTAGGTGCTTCATGAATTTTGAATGAATTCTAGGATTGATGCCATGCCACGTTGTTTTGTCCCCCTTGGTTTGGATTTTGTGTTTGCTTGGGGACAAGCAAAGTTTTAAGTTTGGGGTTGTGATGAGTGCTCATTTATCCATATTTTAGTGTCTGTTTTAGTCTTGTTTTTATCATAATTGTAGTGTGTTGTGGTGGTTTAGCAGTTGAAAATGAATAAATTCAAGCTGAATGTCCTCTTGCATGGCTTAGTGTAATTGCATTGAATATTATGAATTTTGGATGTAGTTCCTAGGACTTTGATCTTGGTTTTTACTTGGTCTTGATCATGTAGGATTTAAGCATGGAGAAGTGTGGATATTTTGAAGTTTAGGCTTGAAGAATGCAACCAAAGTTGAGGAAAGTTGAAGAATGGAAGCTAGGAAATCATGGTGTTGGAACTCTCCATCTTGTGCGCACATGTTATGGGCTTGTGCGCACCTCAAATGGTCCTTGTCCTTGCTGCCTCACCTGGTGCGCACGCATGGAGAGAGGTGTGCACACCTCAAATCATGTTGTTCATTGCTGCTTGGTCTTGTGCGCACTTTAAATGCCTGAACTCTTGCTGTTCATTCTTGTGCGCACACGTAGGCAAAGGTGTGCACACCTTAATTCACGTGGGTCATTTCTGGTGCATCTTGTGCGCACACACAAGGGATATGTGCGCACACCCACTACTAATAAAAATAGTTCACAGCTTTCAAATGAAAGGAGTTAGTTTTTGGGCGCGATTTTCTGGCGATTTGTTCTTCGATTTCTCTTGTTTTTCTGCATCAAGAACTGAGATTATTGTATTGTTTTTGGTTTGTAATCATGAATCCTCCTTCTTCTATTTCTTCTTCTCTCTTCTCCATGTTGGGCTGAACATTAGACTAGGGGATTGAGGATGTTGATCCCAAAACTCATGTAGTTCGAATTTTAAGTGTTAATTCAAGTCGTTCTTCTCTAATTGAGTAATTGCTTCTGAGTTTAATGTTTTTTCTTCATTGATTGTGATCAATTGTTGAATTGCTTCCGATGTTGAATGCTCACTTGAGATTAATCAATGAGAATCTGAATTTTATGCAATTGTGAATTGGAAGGTTGATAATTGTGTTAGAACTGAAGTAGATTACCATAATCTTGCATGCTTGGGGATAAGAACTAGAGATTATGAGGTTCCTTATGAATTTGCTAATTTCTCTTGCCTTGATTTGACTTTAACCTGAGGAATTGGGGGAATTGGATTTGGACAAAGAAGTTAAGTTCTAAGAATAGAATTAGTTCATCATTTAACAGGTTCCACCTTCAATTAGGATTCCAAACTTGAATTGACCTTAGGATTAAACTGCATGAGGGAAGGATCAACTGAACCAAGCTCCTAGCTCATTCTCGCATGTTATACATCTTCTTAACTAATTCTCTATTTTACTCTGTTTTTATCATAAACTTCTGTTATGCAACATAATTCTCTACCCATTATATTGTCCAAATAGCAAAAGTCTTGGGGATTCGATAATCTTTCACATAATCTCTGTGGATACGACAACCCCTTTGCTCCCTCTCTATATAAACTCGACTAGTACGCTTGCTAATTAGGCAAAATGTTTATCAATAATCGAGAAGACAATTAAAGTATTGCAGCTAATGCATGACAAGTTAGAAAAGAAATTATTAACAGGTAACGCAGGAGAGAAGGACACTCTCAAAGACAAACCTCTGGTGCAGCCTTTCTTACAATATTCCCTCCTCTGTGTATAAACCCCTAAGTCAAAAATTAAATTGATGACACACGTATATATGTATGAGCTTCCAAGTCAGTTAGAAAGCAAAGACATCGAGATTCTAATGACACTAACTCCACCTTATTGGAACCTGTTAGAATGGGTTTGCGAAACCATACATTTCAAGGAAATAGAAATGCCACAACCTCAATTGTCACTAAAACACCAACCATACATGATGCAAAACATTGTGGTATACAATACATAACACAGTATTATACATCGGTGTGGTTAAAGTGTTTAGTACTATCATGGTACACAATATTACTTTTACTTGAAATGCTAATTACCATCTTACATTATGCAGGGATGACACAAGCATCTGTTGAAGCTAATGGGAAGCAAAAATCACTTCGCAATATCACCAACACGTGGAATGATAATTGTCCACAAACTCAACACAAAACAACCTCCTCCAAGCTACAAAATGTGTTGGATGCCACCCAGGGACAACTTGGAACTCAAGCTGGTGCTGTTTATCATTAAATACAAGGTCTTAAGTCACTCAATTCATATCTAATCGTGCATGGCATCTTATTTGTACTATGTTTAATGATTATGATCTAGGAAATAAAGACAATAGCAGAGAGAAAGAGAATTACCCACATCAGATTGGCTTCACTCCAACAAATCACTTGACAAATAATCTCCATTGTGACACCATAGAACACACCATCGGTGAATATGCTCAACATGAAACATAGAGATATACAATTCCTTCTGGTAGTCACGATAAAGGACTCCAACCAATTAATAATGATACATTGAAGTTGAACTTTGATGGAACGTTTCCAAACTATTACCAGAAACACATGAGTGGATTATCGTATTGGGAGATCACATAATGCTGAGGAACAGGGAAGCATGACATCTATAGGAACAGAGGATGACACACAACATCATTCCCCTAGAAGCAACGATGAAGGTCAGCTGTTACAATTGATCATATCTACTCATTAGAATGGCTAAACAATATGAGGTATAACATATAATAGCTACTTCTAATCGATCATATCTGATACGTTATTTGGAAATGTTGTAGCAGAATTCTCTAATCTATCAATATCTGATGATGAGGATGTCAACTATGATGAAATGGACGATGCAGATGACATTGACCATGATTATGTAATGAATCCCAATTTTTCAAAAACAGGTAGCTTATTTTTAGTTTATTTGCATATTGTTTACCTTTTATCTTTGTTGTGTACATGTAGTATTGATTTGGTAACATAAGTTGGACAAGGGAAAGAGTATATTGTTAGAATGTTGTTAGCTTTGCATGGTTCTAATTTTACTGTTGGTTTGTTTGCACATCATATAATGATTTAGGGGACCAATGTCAATCATGCAAACATTGTGGAGTCAAGATGCGGTATCAATAAAGGACTCGAAAAAGTCAGAATGCCCGTGCCCCGAG
This sequence comes from Cyamopsis tetragonoloba, assembly GCA_037177725.1. Classification (NCBI taxonomy): domain Eukaryota; kingdom Viridiplantae; phylum Streptophyta; class Magnoliopsida; order Fabales; family Fabaceae; genus Cyamopsis; species Cyamopsis tetragonoloba. The sequence continues at coordinate 31,983,901 of CM074120.1, read as the reverse complement.
GTTCATGATGTGTTGCGGGAATGGAAAGATACAACTACCATACATTCAAGAGCCACCTGACTTACTGAAGAAGTTATTGACAGATCCATATGATTATGAGAGCAAGCATTTCCAACAACACATTCGATTATATAACTTATTGTTTTCTTTCACATCTCTGGGGACCAAACTTGATTCACGATTGAATAATGGACGTGGACCTTCTACTTATAGAATCCAAGGCTAGTCGCATCACCTTATAGGGACTTTACTTCCAAAGCCTTCAAAAGCTCCAAAGTTTGCTCAACTATACATCTATGATACTGAGAATGAGATTCAAAACAGGATGGCGCAAAATAGGTAGGATTATATTCGTAATTAATTTATTTTATACTAATTAAGTTGAATGACATCAGCCAATGGAAAAATTGTATTCTTATGCATTATATTTAGATATTATTTATGTTATTGCTTTGGGAGACTCTAAGTGATTAACTAGATAATAACTTGTGATAGGCACAACACTTGCTTAACAACAACCTTGCTGAAAAATTAAAGGACATGCTGGATGAGTTTAACAACTATGCTAAAGCATTCCGGATGGCAAGAGATAGATTTCAAGAAGGACCCATTCAAGATTTAAGATTAAGGTTGATTTGTGATAGGCAAACTGAGGGGAGGATTTACAATTTGCCTTCTGTAGCCAAAGTTGCTGCTTTGATAGTGGGTCATTTTGATATTGGTGAGAAAAGAGATATTATTATTGAGACACAGTTAGGTCTGCTACAAAGGATACATGAGAGGAAAGTCTCTTATTTACCACTACAATACCCACTACTCTTTCCCGTGGGAAGATGGATATAGGAGCAACATACCTCACAAAGATAAGTCACATAGCAATTCTGCAAAGAGAAATGCAGTGACTATGAGAGAATGGTTCAACTTTCGATTGCAATCAAGACAGTGTGAAGCACAAACAATTTTGCAAGCAAGACAACTTTTCCAACAATTTGTTGTTGATGGCTACTGTATGATTGAATTAGATATGCTGACTTATATCCTAAAGCATCAAAAAGAACTTCGGATTGATAAATACAGTAGTCTTAATTAAGGAAACAACCATGTAGATACATGGGGGACAGAAAGAGGAAAGCGGGTTGTGCTACCATCTACTTTTGTTGGAGGTAGACATTATATGGACCAATTATATTTTGATGGCATGGCCATTTGTGGTGTGATTCGGTATCCTTATCTTTTCCTGAATTTTACATGCAATCCCCATTGGCCGGAAATCCAGCGTGTTGTGCAACCCTTGCACTTGAGAGCTGACGATCGCCTTGACATTGTCTCTAGATTTTTTAAACTTAAATTTGATCGACTGATGAAAGTTTTGAAGACGAATAATGTTTTTGGAAATATCATAGGATGTAGGTTTGCTTGATCTGTATCTTATAATATAAGTCAAATATTTGATTCTTATATTTCCTCACAATAATGCCTAATTTAGGTTATACTATTGTAGATATTTATACCATAGAGTTCTAGAAAAGAGGGTTGCCACATGCTCATATACTGCTCTTTTTGCATCCGTCAAACAAGTTCCCAAATCCTGAAGACATTGACTGCATCATTTGTGCTGAGATTCCTAACAAAGATCAACATGCTGATTTGTACGAGTTGGTTGCCGAGCATATCATGCATGGACCATGTGGCAATGCCAATAGATCTTCTCCATGCATGAAAAATGGAAGATGCTCCAAAGTTCTTTCCAAGGAAGCTTTAGGAACATACAATTGTTGATCAAGATGGTTTTCTAATTTATAGAAGAAGGAATACAGGTAATGTTGTTAAGAATGATGTCAATCTTGATAATCGTTTTGTTGTGCCATACAACCCTACACTTCTAAGAAGATATAGAGCACACTTAAATATTGAGTGGTGCAATCAAAGTACATCAATTAAGTATTTGTTCAAGTATATCAACAAAGGGTATGATAGGATCACTGCAACAATTGTGCTTATTCGAAATGAAGATGGTTCTCAAACTGAGATTCTTGATGAAATCAAACACTATCTTGATTTTAGATATCTTTCACCGTATGAGGCATGTTGGCGTATATTTTCATTCAAACTACATGATAGATCCCCTTTCGTTGAGATACTTTACTTTCATCTACCAGACCAACAATGTGTTTATTTCAATGACGATGATGATATTGAATCTGTTCTGTCAAAGACAACTGTGAAAGAATCTATGTTTACTGATTGGATGGATGCAAACAAAAAATTCCCATGTGGGCGACACTTGACTTATACAGGTAATGTTGTTAAGAATGATGTCAATCTTGATCAAGATGGTTTTCCAATTTATAGAAGAAGGAATATAGGTAATGTTGTTAAGAATGATGTCAAGCTTGATAATCGTTTTCTTGTGCCATACAACCCTACACTTCTAAGAAGATATAGAGCACACTTAAATGTTGAGTGGTGCAATCAAAGTAGATCAATTAAGTATTTGTTCAAGTATATCAACAAAGGGTATGATAGGATCACTACAACAATTGTGCTTATCCGAAATGAAGATGGTTCTCAAACTTAGATTCTTGATGAAATCAAACACTATCTTGATTTTAGATATCTTTCACCGTATGAGGCATGCTGGCGTATATTTTCATTCAAACAACATGATAGATCCCCTTCTGTTGAGAGACTTTACTTTCATCTGCCAGACCAACAATGTGTTTATTTCAATGACGATGATGATATTGAATCTATTCTCTCAAAGACAACTGTGAAAGAATCTATGTTTACACTTGGATGGATGCAAACAAAAAATACCCATGTAAGCGACACTTGACTTATACACAATTTTTTTCAAAATTCGTATATGTCCGAAGGCATAGGTGTTGGCGTCCACGAAAATAAGGATACACTATAGGAAGATTGAATTGGGTATCTCCAAGTAGTGGAGAGCTGTTCTACTTAAGGATGATGTTATCAGTATCGAAGGGAGCGTGCTCTTATGAAGACATCCGAACAATTGGGAATGTTGTATACCTATCATTTAGAGATGCATGTTTCGCAATGGGATTCTTTGAAGATGACAAAGAGTTTGTAGTTGCAATCAAAGAGGCCAGTCATTGGGCAACCAATTTTTTCTTACACAAATTGTTTGTTATCATGCTATGTGGAAATAGTGTGAACCGCCCTGATTATATTTGGAACAACACATGACATTAGTTAGCTAATGAAATCTTATATCAACAAAGGACCTCAACTGTTATTCAAGGTAAGAAAACTCTCATTTTCTTCACAATATTTAAATAAAGTCATTACATGTTTTTGAATTTTCTGACCTCGGATAATATGTATTCTAAGTTTAATTTTAAAATCAGTGAACATCATGATTGATAAGACGACATTGACTTATTGGTAGTATTATTTTGGCTATCTTTAGCAATACCTGGTGTGTTGCCAAATATTTCCCGTTACCATATACATAAGTTGTTTAATTTTACCATTGAAAATTTAATATGCATTGGCTAGATCACTTTTGAATGTATTTTACATGTGTCATCTATAATTAAATTTCATATACATACGTAACTAACGTGTATGAGAAACATGTATCTGAAGTGTACATAAACACCTGCTATTATGCGCAATTCCTGCACCACATGCAGATTTTTAATCCTGTAGTTCATATTGTATTTTGTTTAGAAATTTAAGTTGTTTTTTCTTTATTCAATATATTTCCGCAGATTTGGCATTATCAGACAGATTTTACCTGTTATATCGAAAGGCAGCCGTTTAGACATTGTCCATGCAAGCATAAATGCTTCCTATCTTTGGGATTAATGTGAAATCCTAACTCTGACAAAAAATATGCGATTCCAAACGAATGCAACAAATACCAACAATGAAGATCTCCGGAATTTCTCACAGTGGTTGTTGGATGTTTGTGATGGTAAGCTTGGTGAACCTAACGATGGATTTGCACAAATACGAATTCCTGATGAATTTCTGATTAAGGAATTTGATGATCCATTGCAAGCTATTGTGTCAACTACTTATTCAGATTTGTTGCATAACTTTAAAGATGAGTATCTTAGCTTGGACTATTGACACGGTTGACAAGATAAATGATTTTATCCTTCAAGAGATACCAAGAGAACCAAAGGATTATTATAGTTGTGATAGCATTGATAAATCAGAAGTACTTCAGAATCTAGCTTTCGAAACCATAACTCAAGAATTTCTGAATACTTTGAAAACTTCAGGAATTCCCAATCACCATATTAAGTTGAAAGTTGGTACGCCTATCATGTTGATAAGAAATTTGGATCAAAGTGAAGGATTATGTAATGATACACGACTTATTGTGACAAGGCTTGCCACCCACATGATTGATGCTAAGATAATTTCAGGTAAAAATATTGGTAGTTTAACTTATATTCCAAGGATGTCAATGTCCCCTTCTCAATCTCCTTGGCCATTTAAGCTTATCCGAAGGCAATTCCTTATTATTGTGTCATATGCGATGACAATCAACAAGTCTCACGGACAATCTCTAGCACACGCGGGCCTTTATTTACCAAAGCCAGTATTTAGCCATGGACAACTATATGTTGCACTATCAAGGGTACAAAGTAAAGAAGGGTTGCATATCCTTATTCATGACAATGATGGTAAACCATGCAATACTACAACAAATATAGTTTACAAGGAAGTGTTCCAAAACTTATAGGTAACACCTATGCCTTCATGTATCTTATTTTTATAATTGCAAATATCTAATCTCCCTTTTCTTCTGACCATGTTTTATTTCACATGAAGTTAATGGAGATTGGCAGTTGTGAAGAAGTTGCAAACATGCAGTACAACATTTTTTGGCCAGCATTTGTGGCAGGTAAAAAAAAAATATTAACATAAATTATTACTACTATACCTATAGTCAATAATTTATTTTGTTATTGCAGGGAGCAAGCATGTAACTGTTCACCAATATCATTGGATGGAACTTATAGTGAAAGGGTCCATAGTGGATGATGTATTTTTTGTTTTGCATAACTACTATATTGTGAATGTGTTTTTTGTATATCAACTATACTTCTCAATTGAGTTAGTCATCAACTATTATCAGTTGGATTTACATTGTTTTGTAAGACATATTTTTAACACAGTTCAATGATGATGTTGAAACAATCCTCACCCGTGTATCCGCACGGGTTTGTTACTAGTTTTAATCAAAAAATAATTCATTTTGTTGGAAAATTTAAAATCTGTTAATTAAATTAAAAACTCCTATATTATTTTGATAAAATAATTTAGAATCTTTGAAAATGTAATAAGAAATCATATTTGAGTAAGGATTAATTACAATGACCTTTTATTAGATTAGCGTTAATTATAGTTGGAGTTTTTTTTTTTTTTTTGAAAAGTATACATACTTTCATTAATTCATATTGCACATTGATTTCTGTTATTTTAAAATTATTACGTTGCCTAATACTCTTAAAAATAATAAAAAAAGAGATGTAAAGAAAGATACGTGTGATTTTTAAAATAAAGATGGTCCAAATTAATTTAACACTAATATTAAGGGAGTTAGATGTGATTAATCCTTTCACCAAAAAAATTATAATTTCACTTAATTATATTTTAAAAATTTCTGAAATAAAAAAAAATAATTTTTCCTATCACTTCATAGGAAATATAGTCATTCACGCTAGCTAGACATGATGTCTGATTCTAATATCCAGAACATCGAAATCAAATCTAATTCTGTGTGGTCATTAATTCAGGAATTTTGAAAGGAATAGAAAATCCCTTTCAAATAAACAACTGGAGTTATTACCAAAAAAGAAAAAAGAAAAAAAAAAAGAAACTGGAATTCAAGGATGAATGGTGTGGTCAGTTGAATTGGTGAAAGACACATCAAGAATTCATTTCCCCCCTATTTTCTAGTCAAAATATTAAATTCTGTTTATCATCATAAGGGGAAAAATGACTTGTCCATAATTAAAATTATAATAATTTAACATTTTTTTTTGTTAATTTTCTAGTCAAATGTTGATTGAAAATTAAAATCAACAGGCAATGTATAAAATAAATAGTATAGTATAATCCATAATTAACCACTAACAATATCACATTTAATTTATACAACATTTATAAAAATATTACAAATATAAAAAGTTAATATTTTTTAATCATTTGATAATTTTTTTAAGATATTGTTAAAAATTTTTAGCAACATGACCATCATACAATATGTGCAAAAATATTATAAATACAAAAGACAATATTTTTTAAATATTGCTAAAAAAATTTAATTATGTTGTAGTCGTGAATAAACCAAAAAATAGTATTCCATAACAATAAAATAGTGTGAAGAGGAGTTAACAAAAGGTTAACATGAAAAAATAAAATAATTGAGGAGATAAAATTCTTGAAAGCCAGTAGATATGGTGTTCATAAAAACGTTAATAATCATCAAATGTCAATTATTTTGGAGCGGAACTAGTTTAGAAGGATAATTATTTAGAGTGTTAATAATTTTTTTTATTTTAAAAAAGAGTTAACTATCAATTTAGTCCTTTAAAGATTATCTTGTCACCAATTTAGTCCCCAAAAAATTGTCACCAAATTAGTCCTCTAAAGATAATCTTTATCACCAATTTGGTCCTCCAAAGAACTTTGTCACCAAATTAGTCCTCCAAAGATGTGTGAGTATACTAAATTAGTCCTTCAAAGATTTAAATATATCAAATTGGTCCATAATGAAGGATTAATTTGAGGACTAACTTGGTAAACTTTTAAATCTTTGGAGGACAAATTTAGTGATAAAGTTATTTGGGGATCAAATTGGTGACAAAATAATTTTTGGAGGACTAATTTGGTGATAAAATTCTTTGGAAAATCAAATTGATGACATGATAATCTTTAGAAGACCAAATTCATAGTTAACACTTTAAAAAATTATATATATGTTTTAATATTTTTTTTTTTTTGCAATCAGGGCTGAGGCCCTCCACGCTATTAGGTAGCTATGCGCCTCTGCCCTGATTATCTTGTAGAACACTTATCAAACATGGTTATAAGTTTTTTTTTTAATTTTTTTTCATATAGTTAAAATGCCTTACCAAATAGGGTTGTAAGATCATAGTTATCGAGCGTGTCTACGAGTCAATAAACTATAAATTTTAAGTTATAAGTTATTTTGCAAAACACACTTTATTAGGGATAGCAAAAAAACTGGACCTGTGGGTATCTGCGGGTATTACCCGCGATGGATTTGTGTTCGGGTTTCATGCGGGTTCCCGTATGTTTGGTAAATGAGTTTTTTGTAAAATCCTCAAATAAGCGGGTGCGGATACGAGTTTTGTAGTATCCGTGCCTGCGGATATCCGCATTCGTTAAATATAAATAAAAGTATAAGAATATTTTTATATATCTCTAGTGACTATTGAAGTTTATTTTAATTTGCATGAATTAATTTGAAGTTTATTATAATTCAGATGAGTTTTATTTTTATAATTCTACCAATTTTAAATTATATAATTTTTTGATAAAATTTTTAACCTCAAAATTTAAGTTTTTTACGGTGTTTTCTAATTTTTCCTTTATTTTTTTTCGGATTCGCAGGTATGGGTACCCGTGGATATCCACGGATATTGATTAGAATCCGCGGACATTGCCTTAATAGATACCTGACGAATTTTTCGCAGGTGCGGGTTTGACGGTTTTCACGGGTGTGGATTGCGGGTAACTACTACCCACGCCCACTCGCACCTGTTGCCATTCCTACACTCTATAGTTTGGACAAGATAATTTAGCACCACCAACAAAGTCCGACACAGTTGGTAGATAGCTAGATCCTTTAACTATGTTGACAGGGGTTCGAATCAAGGACGCGTGTATAGAAAAGACTTTGTTGACAGAGACAAAACTTATTTCAATAATCTCTATCCCTCGAAAAGATTACTCTTTGACTATCAAAAAAAAATACCCCATATATATAAAAAAAGATAATTTACCACCATACGACACAAACGTTCCAATTTCCAAACACCAACCATGAACGAAAGGCCAAAAATAAGAATCAAAAGGAAAAATCTTCAAAGGAATAAATTCGAACGACCCATCAGAATTCAAAATATGCCTGAAAGCCCATACTCAAGCTTGGAACGGCTCTGGCTCTTGCAGAATTTGGAAGGTGCAGACCAAAAGTTCATAAGGCAAATAATTACAGAATTTGTTATCATCTATAGCTGTTGCATTGAGGGCAGTTGTTAATTAAGCTATAAATAAAAAATTTAGAGTAAATAGTACATACTACTTGTACTACAACATAGTTCGACTTTTAGTTTAAGGAAATTAATATTATCGCTTTTTTAGTTGATATTATTATTTTTTTAAGTATTTTTTTGTTATTATAAAATGTATTTTATATTTATATGGGTACGAAAGAAGTGGCAATATTTATTTCATTAGTTTAAATTGTTAAAAATTATTATTAAATCGTTAGAAATGTTATTTTATGCATTTGCAATATTTTTTACAAATGTTGTATAAAGACTATGTTAAGGTTTTAAAAAGATTTAAAAAAATATTGTTAAATTTTTAAAAAATATTCTTTTTTTTATTTGTAACATTTTTTTTACAATTTTTTTGTAAATGTCAAGGCACTGAAGGTGGTCAATTGTGTTGCAGTGACATAAGGTTTGAAGATATCGCACTCCACCTTACTTTTGAGAAAAATTTTACTCCCCTCCATTTTAAACTGATAGCGTTGACTAAGATTCGAAAAAGTAACGAAATAATTCATTTGTAACCTTAATTAAACTTTTTCATTTTTTTTAAAAATAAAATAGAAAAATGACATGAATTAGATGTTTAGAATAGAAAATAAAAAAATTATATGAAGTTTGCATAAGTTGCATAATTATATTAGTTAAAATATCAAGTTTGGGTATTCACTAGACTTTTTATATAACTACAAAAAAAAGATATGAAGCTTTGATATTTTATTGAAAATTAACTAACATACTTTGAATATTTTTTTTGGGCAACACTAATGTATTTTGAATTGATAGATACTCTTTATTTATAGTGAAGTCTTTGAGTTGCGGCTTTGTATCTTAATGGATTTTGGTCCAGGATCAAATTCTCATGCACCCTTCACTAACATGTATGTAACTTATCAAAAGCTAAATGCTAAACTGTCTTGTGTGGCCATTTTTCTAGATGGGCTTCCGGCAATTTGAGATGAGCGAAATCCCACCTAGTAGTGGGAACGACACTAGGATGACCATCTTTGTGTCTAACGGATGAGATATTGGTCCACAATAGTGGGTAAAACAAAAATGGAGGAGTTAGCTTGTATCGGCTTGTACATGATTGAAAACAATTGAATCAAAAACTCTACACTAGTATAAGTACTATAAAGGTTGAAGATTTTGGAGTAATGTAGGGATTTATCAAACCTAAATTGAATGCATAGGAACCAAAACTTAAAGTATAGAAATGATTGTCCACATAAGCAGGGTAGGTGGCAATGTCACGTCATTTATAGTTGTCCTTTCATCTGCCATGTGAGCTTGCACTTAAAGGAGTTAGAGACAAAATTAATAGTGGAGACTAAAACCTACACAAAATAAATGTGTATGGACTCAAATAAAAAATTTTATAAAGTATGGACTCAAATAAAAAATTTTATAAAGTATGGACTAAAACCTAAATGAGTGTAAAGTATAAGAACCAAAAATGTTTTCAAACTTAAATAATAACATTTCCCTATGCATAAGGTTAGGAAAACAGTTTTTTTTAATAAAATATTTAATATAAACTTATTTAATGCTTTTTTCTAATATAATAAAAAATATAATATTTTATTCTAGACTTATACACCTAAGCTAATGCATAAGGTAGAAAAAAAATTGAATAATTATAACCATTTACTACATTGATTGCTCTTTAATACTTTAGAAAGTTAGGAAGTACTTATCAATAAATTATAATACAATTGGTAAATAATTAAATCTTAAGTATATATGTTAATCATGTATTATATTTTGGTTGTGTATAAAAAAAGTTTTGTGGAGAAAAACTATATTCATTCTAAATTTCTTTATCTCAAATGAATTAATTTTTTACTGTTAAACACTATGCACACAAAAAATTAGGAAGCCCTATAATTAATATATTGCTTGGCTATTCCATATGCCAATCACAACACAATATCTATCTAATTTTAATTCTGTTAAAATTAAATACTCATTTAAAACGTTAAAAAATTAAAGAAAAATTGATAGGATGCGAAAAGTGTATTGGATCTTACAAGTAATAAAAATGATGAATATATGATATTGTTCTTATGAATTATGTCTTGTAATAAAAATGATGAATATATGATATTGTTCTTATGAATTATGCCTCAACTACTATTTCCCAAGTTACACAACTAGACGGATGGAGATAAGAAGAACATGATAACAAGCAATTAAAACAAAAGAATCTTTTTTGTATTTTTCTCATGAAAAATTAAAGAAACATATAGTATGCAAAATAAAGATAAATGCACCTAGAGTCCGATTTTAATTTATTATGAATCCAGACATTTCATAACAAATCAATATACCCTTGACTTTGTTATCCTAATCCTATTTTTTTTTTTTATGGTTAAATTCTTAAATTGGTTAGAATCTAAATTTCTTTGACAAAACAACCATTTCTTAACCTTACTAACATGCCTAATTTTTTAGGACAAATTAACAAAGCAAAGTCATGGAAGCTCTTTGAAATTCAAATAAATACCACATAAATCAAGCAAACAATTCCTAGATTAACTTCATTCATGGTAGCAATTACAAGAAACATATTCATATCTTATTATTTTAAGCATAAACAAGAGCTAACACAATATTTGAATAATGATCAAGCATCTAAAAGCATTAAGTATATCAAATGATACCCAAATAAGAGAAATTAATATAGAATAACTAAGTCAAGGTTAAAGACTCATCCACAATCAAGTTACATCATTCCCTAAGTACAAGAGTTTAAACCAACATAAATCAAGAAACTAATTAAAAACAAAGAATGGAGAAGTGGATAGGAAAATTCCAACAAAGATGAAGAGAGGTTTGTGAGTAATCCTCCTCCTCCTCCTTCCTTTTCTAAGCTTCAAGAAGAAGCAAAATTAGGGTTACAAATATGTCTTTGTGGTTCACTACCTTAGTCTTCTAAACCCTTATTTTTTGATTTTACATCCTCAGAACTCTATTTATATACTATTGTTAGAGACTCATCTTTACTCAAGTGGTCAAATTCGTTCGCTTAATCAATCATTTAATCACTCCCAGTACTTCGCTCATGCAATTTTTCACTAAAACGAACAAAGTCTCATATAATAAAAGCACAAGAAAATGTCATTTTTCCATCCTAGACCAAAGAATTTTAAATTAATTTAAAATTCAACTTAATCAAATAAAATTATTTAAAAATATCCTAGACTTATACAAAATTATCCTAAATATACGAACTAATTATTCTTTGGTCAACAATACTAAGTATGGAAACAACGAAAATGTAGACCCATATTTCAATAAATTTTTGGTAAAAAGAATTTTTATAAAATATAAATAATTTTATATTTCAATAATTTTTTTTTTAAGAATAGTTGCTCAAGTGAAGAAGGATCCATGAGGCCCATTAAGGATGACCCAGATGTAGACCCACAGCTTTGCTATTGAACAAAAACTAATTTTAACGGGCCTATAGCAACGACCCATTTTACAAGTGGGCCCATACTTTCTTCACCACACATTCTAATTTTTTTTTCAAAATTACCCCTCGCTCGGATTTTGAAAATCCGCAGTACAATTTTATTAAATACAAATAACATTTTTTATGAATAGTGCTGTGGATTTTTAAAATCCGTAGGCCGCGGATTTTTAAAATCCGTAGTACAATTTTAAAAATATAAAAACAGATTTTTTATGAACAGTGCTGCGGATTTTTAGAATCCGTAGTAAAAATCCGTAGACTACGGATTTTAAAAATCTGCAGAGTAATTTTATAAAATAAAGTGTTGGATTTTTACACTGCTGCGGATTTTCAAAATCCGAGCGAAGGGCAAATTTGGAAAAAAATAGGGATGTGTGGTGGCTGGGAAAATATGTGTGGTGCCCATAGTATTGGCCTTTCAAAAGTGCAAATGTACTATTAAAGCCCATTCGATTGTAGACAAAAAAGAAACCCATTCAAATGTAGACCAAACCAAAAAAGCCCGTTCAACTTTTATTCTACCTTTGATCAAAATGGTCTCTAACTTTGTAGGCACAGAGCATCTTAGTGTTTGACTTTATAAAATTTTTAAATTAGTCACTGACTTTGCACGCTGCAGGTTACTTTACTCCCTATATGACACTGACGGAATGCCTATATGGCACGTTAAGTGTCAATGTGACATGTTATTTGATACATAGAAGCTCATGTATGTGACCAAACACGTCGCTTTGTTTAATATTTAAAGTTACACATTGTTTTGGACCCAAAATTGACTTATGTTGTTAGTGATTTGAGAGACTTGTTATGAGATTAAGCAAAATGATATCGTTTGGTCGCTTACGTGGATCCACTTGTGTCAAATAATAATGTGTCACATAGGCACGTGCCACGTAGACATTCCGTAAGTGTTATTTAACCCCAGAGACTAAAATAATATACGAAATGAAAAGTTAAGACTAATTCAGGGATTCTACAAAGTCATGAACTAAAAAACTCTTGACTACAAATGCTGGCAGAGCTAAACATATATTTTGTAGGGCCAACCGTACAATAAAAATAACACATTATTATTTTAATCTACAAAATTAATAAAAAATGGTAGGCCAATTTAAAAATTTATATAAGTATATTAATATTTCTTTTTATAATATGAGACTCAACAAAGCTTGGAATCGCCCTAGACTACAAAAGTTGTTTGAGTAGTTAAGTAAATTACTCAATTTTTATTCCACCAAAAGATAGGGTTATTTGTGATTGGCATTTTTGAATACTTTTGCATAATGTCTTTCAAATTACTTGACTTTGAGTGTGTTTGTTTTAACTTTTATTTTTGTCATAATTACGTTTACAGTAACAGATACACCAAGGTCCAACAAGCTCAAGGAAGCCCACAAACAAGACCCTCAACAGCACCAGAAGTGTACAATAACAGAATTACCAAGATATATAGGAAAGATCTAGAATTTCATTAGCTGTACATGATGACTCATTCTTTTGTTCTATTGTTTTTCCTTTATACAGCTAGCACACCGAATATACTTGTATATATATCTGTAATGATTCTGTGATAATATAGAAAGAATTCAATTCATATCCTCTTCCATTTTGTATGTTAGTAAATAGTAATATTTAAATATTTTATTACAAAAAATTAATATTTAATTTTCATAATAAGTTATTATTGTTGAGTTTTAGTAATTTTTCATTTTGTCGTTTTAAATTTCGCCCCCCCACTAAATGTTTCTAGATCCGTCCCTGCTTATGGCATTTTAGATTAGGTCACTTATCTAGTAAAAGACTCAATGTTTTACATGAAAATTTTCCTTTTATTTCCACGCATTTAAATGAAGCTTGTGATGTATGTCATTTGGCAAAACAAAAGAAATTATCTTATTCTCTTGGTGAAACTCGTGCTTCTCAACCTTTTCATCTCTTACATATGGATATTTGGGGTCCTTCCCCTAAAACCTCTATTCATGGACATAAATATTTTTTAACCATTGTTAATGATCATACAAGATATACATGGGTTGTTTTATTAAAATCAAAATCCAAAGTCCAAACTCATGTTCAAAATTTCATCACTTTGGTGGAAAATCAATTTGATACCCAAGTTAAAAATGTAAGATCCGATAATGGTCCCGAGTTTTCACTACGTGATTTCTTTTCAACCAAAGGCATTATACATCAAACAAGTTGTGTTGCCACCCCACAACAAAATGCTAGGGTCGAAAGAAAACATCAACATATTTTAAACGTTTCACGCGCCCTCTTATTTCAATCACACATACCCACACGTTTTTGGTCCTATGCCATTAAACATGCCGTTTATCTAATATATCGTGTTCCATCCCCAATTATTGACAATCACACTCCATATGACTTACTTTACAAAACAAAATCCAGATTTTACGAACTTAAAATTTTTTGATTGTCTTTGCTATGCCTCTACACACACTTGCATAAATTTGATCCTCGTTCTCGACGTGGAGCTTTCCTTGGATTTCAACATGGTACAAAAGGATTTCTTGTCTTAGATTTAGACACTCAGAATATTTTTATCACAAAATGTCTTATTTAATGAACAAATTTTTCCTTTCATCCCAAACAAAAATTCCATAACACCTATCTTATCATACTCCAAACCCAATATCCTTCTACCTCCTGATCCTCCTTAAACGCCAAACTTACTTTCACACCATACCATCCCAACCTAAGATCACTACATCTTTACCCAGTAGCCCATACCCGTAACCCAACAACTCCACCTTCCTTGTTTGTGGGTTTCCTTGAGCTTGTTGGGTCTTTGTGTATCTGTTAAGTCAATTCATGGCCAATCCAACTCAGACACATTACCAAGCTACTCTTCGGGTCCTTAGATACCTGAAAGGAAGTCCAGGCAAAGGTTTACTGTTCCGGCGTGATTCTTCCATCCAACTTCTAGGCTTTAGCGATGCAGATTGGGCGACTTGCCGGGACACTCGTCGTTCTGTAACTGGGTATTGTTTCTTCCTTGGAAATTCTTTAATTTCATGGCGAACAAAGAAACAATCGACGGTATCTCGCACCTCCTCTGAGGCAGAATACAAAGCGCTTGCTTCAGCCACTTGTGAACTTCAATGGTTACACTATCTGCTTCATGACCTACACATCCCTCTATCTCGCCAATCCATACTTTACTGTGATAACCAGAGCACAATCCACATAGCTGCCAATCCTGTTTTCCATGAGCGTACCAAACATCTAGACATCGACTACCATATTGTGTGCGAAAAATTGCAGCATGGGCTAATGAGACTACTGCTTGCATCCTCTTCTAACCAATTGGCAGACATGTTCACCAAACCCTCTTGCCTAATCTTTTCCATATAAATCTATGCAAATTGGAGCTCATTAATATTTTTATGCCTCCAACTTGGGGGGGGGGGAGGTAATAGATACACAAAGGCTCAACAAGCTCAAGGAAGCCCACAAACAAGGCCCTCAGCAACACCAGAAATGCACAGTAACAGAATTACCATAATGTATAGGAAAGATCTAGAATTTCATTAGCTGTACACGATGACTCACTCTTTTGTACTATTATTTTTCCTTTATACAGCTAGCACACTGAATATACTTGTATATATATCTGTAATGATTCTCTGATAATATACACAGAATTCAATTCATATCCTTGTCTCTATCTCTATGTCCTTTTCCCTTTTATACAAAAGTTAAAAATATTTACTTCTATTGGATTGCCTCAATTTTTGTTCATCAATAATGTGAACCATTGATGTTTACCTTAATTTGTATGTTTTTTACTTTTTCATTTCACTAAAAATTTAAACTAAACATACACTTTGTAATGTTTGGAAATGCATTTGAGAAACTTCAAAAGAAAAAGGGCAAAAGAAGGACACTTGAGAGTGCATTTGTAATGTCAAATTTACGCCTAACACGGAATCACAGGCTTCGATTGGTATTATTGCATACACAGAATGGTAAAAAAGCTATTTCAAATTAGAACGTTTTAAACACTGCTATATCTATATCATACCATACGATATTAAAATAGTAATGATATTATTTTCATAATGCAAAAAAGGTATAAAAAGAGGAAGATATTAATAAAAAAGTGAGAAGATGAAGATTTGATGAGCAGTTGTGAAATTACAATAAGTTTTGACCTTTATCAAACATAACTATTAACGTTTTAATTAGTAAAAATATTAACGCTTCAACTAGTGAAAATATCTCTCAACTAGATAAAATGACTAAAACACACCCTAAGTTGCACCTATTAATATTATCGTCATATTTTTCAATGCAATAGAACGAAGTTTTTTAATTTATTTTCTTACTCTAACTTTAATTCCAATAAACTATTTACTAACAAGGAGTTAAACAAAGTGGTAAATAATTTAGTCCTTTGTATGAAAAAGGACAAATTTAAATCCTCGAAAGCACACTTTCTAGGAGGAGGAATAACCATAAGTACTCAATCCTTAAAACTGCGAAAACAATGTCTCTCACAATTTTTTTATAAAAAAAAAATCCAATAAATAAGTTAATATACCCTCAAATTAATTCTAAAATCTAAACTAATTTAAAGTGTTCCAGTTATGTAACTCAATTACTGAATACATGAAAACATGTGTGTATAAATATCTGGATTCAAACTTATTGTTGTACTTACCTATAAAAAAAACCTCATTTAAAGTATCAACTTTTATTCTTTTATTCTTTTTTATGTAATAATAATTATTAATTTTTTAATTAAATTTCCCTCTCCTATAATCGTCACAGATTCACAGGTGATAAGTAATGTCATAAAAATATTTTTTTTTTAAAAAAAAATTCTTTTTTTCATTTATCAACTACTTCATCACCTTATTATTAGATTAAAAGACTAATTATTTATTGCAGGTAGACTTATCTTTTCTACTATTACTCTCTTTAGAGATTTTTCATTAAAATGAAAGTGTCTCTGCCATTACATCAACACATATACTTGTTGGCGGTATAACTATTAATTTTAAAAACAAAACAAAGTGATAACAACAATAACTAGATAAATATGGCATGAACCACATGTGTGGGGGTTTAATCCCCAGCTAATGAGAATGAAACAATATTTTATGGCTATCCAACAACTGTTTCGTACGAGTTCAGTTTCGAAAAAGAGATTAATTACTATTTTTGACAGTGAATACCCTAAAAAGTAACCCTAAAAAAAGATCACTGATTTGGCAGTGGTTGATGTAAGCTAGTAGAGACGATGAAGACATTATTACTTAGCAATGTTATATCTCAAGAAATTATTCTAGCTGAATTTTAAGGTTTAAATACTTTATTAGTCCCTACACTTTACGCTCATTTAGGTTTTAGTCTCTACACATTTAAAATTGTAGTTTTACTTCTATATAATCTCTCACGCTGCTCCCATCTATAACTCGTTAGTAATAACCTATATGACACACAACTAAATTAACATTACTAATTTGTAGATAGTAAAAATATATTTAACTCAAATTTTAACTAAAGCAATTCTACTATGGGCAATCATAATGAGCAAATTGTTGTGAATAGGTGCTAAGTTTTGAAAGCCAGCCAATGAAAATGCTTGGTAGTAATTTCAGGAAAAAAGCTTTTTGTAGGAAATATCAGCATCATTATCCTTTATCATAACTTAAAGTGATTAGTAGTGAATAAGGCGTTGGTGGAAAAAGGTGCACCACCAATCAATTTGGCTATTATGAAAGTGATTGAAGGCGTGACTAATGCAATAACAACATTTAAGAGGAATGGCTCTTTCTCTTCTTTTGTATTTGTAGGGTTTACGCAACAAGAGACAGTTAGTTATGGAATGGAACTCCAACTACATACAAAACAGTTATGGGTTTGTTATGATCTTATTGTTGCCCAAAGATATAGAAAGATGCTACCTTTGTCTTTTCTCTTGCAACCTTCCACATCCATCATTTTTCTTTTTCATTTATTTCTTTTCATAATGTTAAAGCAGTTGGTTTTATTCACAAGGTGTGACGTGATGATAATTCGACTGGTATTTCAATTATATGTGTGGAGGTTCGGTGCATGCTTGGTAAAATAGATAAAATGTTGGTGGTTTGGAGAATTGATTTTGAAGCACTCAAGTTGATTTTGGTTAATTAGCTAGTTGTTTGGTTGAGCTAGAGGAAAGCCAAAATTGTTTTTGGATTGCTTTAAATCAATTATGCGAGTCTTGCTTTTACGTTGAGTTAAAAATTACATTGTATTTTTACTACAAACTCACGTTTCTTTAAAATTAATTTTACACGGAATCAATTCTATAAAAGTATGTTGATCCAAAATCATATTTATCACCGTTAAACTAAGAGTAATGCTTAATTCTCCTACTAAATATTCTTACTAATCCTCCTACCCATTTAATTTTGCTAAGTGAGATAAATAACATTTGTCAAAATTAAGTGAGTAGGAAGATTATTAGGAGGAGTTAGTAGGAGAATTAAGCATTTTTCTTAAACTAAACACACCCTTGAACTCTTGCTAGTGGGAGTGGAGCGGCATTTCATGACCACTCAATATCCGCTTCATGGGAACTTAACTTTAGGAAGAGAATTAATCACTACTTACGACAGAAATATTTTGGGAAGAGAAAAAAACCCTTTATATTGAGGTGTGAAAATGTGTAGATAAATAACATATTTTGTGATTTATCATGTTATTAAATGAGATTTTTAAATATAAGAAATTGTTGGATGAGTGGAGGAGGAGCACCGTAATATCAATATGCAAGAATAAGAGAGGTGATCAGAATTTTGCAAATTATATAATTATAAAACTCATGAGTCACAATATAAAATTGAGGAAAAAGTATTAAGCTTATTTTATGAGAGGAAGCCAAGATTGCGGAAAATTAATTTTAGTTTATTGTAGAGAGGTCCACAACAATGACTATTTATCATTTGTGGGGTTGTAAGAAAGATATCGATACATGGAAAGGGATTACATATATATTTTTTTATTGATTTAAAAAAAATCATATAATTATGTTCCAAAAGAAGTGTTACAAAAGGATTTAAAGAAATAAGGGTATTTTTGTGACTTATGTTCGAGCTATACAAAACGTGTATAATTGATAACTATAACGATAAAAAAGTGAATCTAAGGACTTTCCTATAAGAATAGAATTTACACAGTCTCAATCGAGTCCATACTTATTTAATATAGTCCTAAATATACTTATTAGGAACATACAAAATAATTACCTCTATGTGCATTTTTTTTTTCACATGATATAGTCTTGATCGAGGTAAAAAAAAGAAGTTAATTCTAAATTGAATTTTGAAGGCAAACTCTGAAGACAAAAAGTTTTGTTTAAGTTAACGAAATATATGCATTGCAAGTTTTAAAAAAAAAAACAAATTAATAATATTTTATTAGTAAAAGTTAGAGATGTGATGCCATATGTTTCTAAATATAAGTATATGAAATTTATAGTGCAAAGTAATGGAAAAACTAATAAAAATGTCACATAAGCTTAGTTTTAAAATAAAGGAAGGCATCATAAATTATTTGTTCCTATTTTTTTTAATTAAATACAATTGCGTATTAAAATTACAAAGATTGTAAATTCCACTATACAAACAGTACATTTCATCTAAAGTATTTTAAATTCACATGGATTTTCCTCCTAAAATTTTTCATCCCAACACACGGCAGGTGAAATTATTATAAAAAATTTCTTGGTAGCCAATTTAATCTACTTTTTTTTTTGGTCAAACCAATCTAACCAACTTGAATTAGACTTTTGTTGTCATTGTTTGTTTGCTTTTCACCCTCTCCCACTCCCCCTCCCTAGGTTCTTTGTTGCCTACAAACTCCCACTTTTCTGCATCATTTTTCACTTGGCTGCAGAACATGATGTTTGAATTCATCTGAGTTCTCTTTATTTATTTATTTATTTTTATAATAAACAATTTTCCCTATTATCTCCCATTTTTGTTTTCTAGTTTTTATTTCTTCTTTTTTAAATATACCATTCAGACAAAATTAAATACTCGTTATCCAAAACTCATGCAACAGAAATCACTCACATGCAGCAATTGTTTACGTCTTGTGACTAACACCTACCAAATTCCACACTCACATGCAACCCTTGTATATATATATATAAATGAAACTCTTCACATGATTTTGTCCATTCATAAACTTAATGGCCAACATTCTCTGTTTCCTGTTCAGTTTCTTTGTTCTCTGTATCTTCTTAGATCAAACACCAATTGAAGCTTACAAAACAGGGTTCACTGTTCAGCTAATCCACAAAAACTCACCCAATTCTCCTTTCTACAAACCAGATAAACTTCATGAACATAGACATGGCTCGTTTCACCAAGTCCCCAAAAGACCATTTTCCCAAAATGGTCCCTTAACTAGAGTGACATCCAACAATGGAGATTATCTCATGAAACTCACATTGGGAACCCCACCAGTGGACATATATGGTTTGGTTGACACAGGAAGTGACCTTATTTGGGCACAATGTACACCTTGTAATCACTGTTACAAGCAGAAAAGTCCAATGTTTGAGCCTCTTAGGTCCAAAACATACAGTGCTATTTCATGTGAATCAGAGCTCTGTGACTCACTCTTTGGTCACTATTGCTCTCCTCAGAAACTGTGTGCTTATAGTTATAGTTATGCTGATTCTTCTGTAACAAAAGGGGTTCTGGCCAAGGAAAGTGTTATCTTTAGTACCAACAATGGTGATCCTGTGGTTGTTGGAGACATTATATTTGGATGTGGACACAGCAATTCAGGAACTTTCAATGAAAATGATATGGGAATCATTGGAATGGGTGGTGGGCCTCTCTCACTTGTTTCTCAAATGGGTTCACTTTATGGGAGAAGAAGGTTTTCTCAGTGTTTGGTTCCTTTTCATACTGATCCTCACAATCCAGGTACAAATGATTCTAATATTGACACAAACCTAACACCTCATTCTTAAACACAATCAATAATAATAATAATGTATTTGGTTTAACTGGAAAGCAACTCTTTTCCACTTCTGTTCAAACCATAATTTGGAACCCAAATTCATGTTGAAAATTAATCTAACCTAATTTATACCAAAACATGTTATTTCTAGACAAAACTCAATTTACACACTTCATACTATGGTTGAAAGGCTCCAAACACCAATCCAAACATGCACTAAGAAGCTCTGAATGAAAAAAATAGTACAAGGTTCAAACTTCAAAGTAGAGTTTATTATTAGTTTAATACTTCTTTGTTCTTGTTTGGTTGTGTCTGTGCTGACACAAGAATTACTCTCAGGTACAATCAGTTTTGGTGAAGACAGTGATGTTTCAGGTGAAGGAGTATCGACAACTCCCTTGGTCTCAGAGGATGGTCAGACACAATATTTAGTCACACTAGAAGGAATTAGTGTTGGAGAAACATTTGTACCTTTCAGTTCTTCAGAAATGCCTTCCAAGGGGAATATGATGATTGATTCAGGAACACCAGCAACATATTTGCCACAAGAATTCTATGAACACCTGGTAGAAGAATTGAAGATGCAGAGTAGATTGATACCCATTGAGGATGACCCAGATTTGGGAACACAACTCTGTTACAGAAGTGAGAAAAATTTGGAAGTGCCAATTTTGACTGCTCATTTTGAAGGGGCAAATGTGCCATTGATGCCAATACAAACCTTCATTCCACCAAAAGATGGAGTGTTTTGCTTTGCAATGGCTGGCACTACTGATGGAGACTATATATTTGGCAACTTTGCCCAATCAAACATTCTGATTGGATTTGATTTAGATAAAAGGACTGTTTCTTTTAAGCCGACTGACTGCACTAATCAGTAGAAATTATACTTTGATGTAATTTTTATGTTAAATAGTGATATCTATAATTTAAGGTTCAGGATTGGGGTCAAGAGAAAGATTATAGATATAAGATCTTCATACACCATTTCATTGGAGTATGGTTCACAAAAACAAAAAGAGATGTAATCTTTTTAAATTTTCATTCTTAGTAATAAATAATTTTTTCTTTCTCTTTGTAAATTCAGCCACTAGAATCTTTCATGGGAGACCAAGTTAGAAATATCAAATATCTACAATATAATGAGATAACTAATCAGCAGGAGTTTATGTTATGAATGAGTTCATCTTAGTAGACCCAATCCTAAACTAACCACAAATATTTCTCTATTGACTTTTCAAGAATCTTTTATTTTTAGCAGGGATATTCTCGTGAAGAATTGCCAAATAATATATAAGTGCAATAGGAAATTTAGCAGGATATTCTACCAGGGTGAGGCTGGTCCAAAAGCTAGTTCACAAAAAGACTGGAAGCTCTGTTTCTGAACTACCATTGAGCTCACATAATTAATTTTTTCAAGTAATTAACAAATTATCGAATATGAAACTTTTCTTGATGGCAGCACAGGATTTGCTACATCATCTAAAGGAATGATCGAGGGAGCGATTCACATGTTTGGCTTCCCTCCAACTCCAAGATGCAAATAGGAATGATCAAACAATTTTCAGATGTTCTCAAATCTGCACACAATTACCCTTATTGCAAACTATAAAGGTATTGGAACTTCGCAAAAGCCTATTATAACCTTGAGTGGTGGGTACCCTAACTCCTATGTTAACTTTTTGTCATAATATATTTTCTAAAAAAAAAACTTATAAAAGGAAAAAATTATGAAGATATAGGGAAAATTTTGGATCTTATAGTTATTGTTGTTAGGAACCTCTACCATCTGCAAGTTCAAGTGTCTACTAAGTGTACCACATAGAAATAGAAATTCAAGAAAGCTAATTCTAGGTTAAGAAAAAGCCGCATGGAATTAGCTCTTCACTCAAAGACCAAATCATGTACAAAACCATAAAAACCCTAATGCTCCATTCCGCAAACCTACCTACATGATCAATATACAGAGCTAAAAACCTCCCTTCCCACACTGGCCAACTGAAATTTGGAGGCTTTCCTTGCCAGCTTGGCTATGCTTGCAACAGAGACGACGTGGTACCTACGACAACAAAACAGTTGAATATAGAAATGTCATTAAGATCGAAAACTGGTAATAGCATTTCATGAAATGAAAGTGTTATGAAACATACCACATGCCAATTCTTGCTCAAAGGCTGCACAACCACCTGGATCTCTCGCACATTGCGCATAGGGGAAAAGTGAGGAAAGCAGAAAAATCTTTTCTTGAAATCATCTTTATCTCGACCTCGAACATATGAACCCCAAGAAGCATTACCCCTTCTTCCAATATCTTTCAAGAAGAAGAGAATGGGCTTTTTACAGATAGATCTGTTTGGGTCCCTAGCATCAAAATCAAATTCATTACTTTGACTAATACCATTCCAAGCAGAGTAGGTTCGCTCAGAGCGCTCCAGCTCACGGGGAAAAACAATGTTGGGCAGGACTTGAATGACGTAACCAACTGACACCGAAAATGTTAGATGCCGAGAATGGTCATAACATATTGAACGCTGTAAAAAGCTTTTGGGATCAGCTCTAATGGCCTTCATAAAAAGTTTCAAGCTGTCCAAAGAGTTCAAGCCGGGATAAAAGGGATTAACAGCTTCAACATGATGAATTGACACAAATGGCGCTATGGGGTGAGATGATAGAAGACCGTGAGCATTGCCCCTTATATCCCACTGAAAGATTACAACAAGAAAATCAATCATGATCAATTACAAATTCTGACAGACGTAACTGCAGGATGATTATCAATTAAACGTCCAACAAAAACTTTACTTTCTCTGAAAACGGAAAGAAAATAAAATCGAACATAATAAAAGATCTGATCAAAATAAAACAGAGGAAGGAGCATGGACATGGATCAACTAAATACCTGGTGAAAACCTCGCTCCCAGGTCAGTGGAACACCAAGTTCAGTAATGCAGGCATGCAGTCGATCATCACTGCCATAAAGCTTAGGATACCTCTCAATGCATTCGTCAAGAATCTCAGAGAGAGCCTTCGCAAGAGGATAACTCACTGCAATCCCACCACCTCCAAATGCCATTGAGTGGCTAAAATAGCTATTTGCTGAATGGCTTTCTGAGGGGCTACCTATGTAAATCATTTCAGAAGAATTATACTTGCTGAGGACGTCAACTAGGTTATTCACATTGAAAATGGTATCATCATCACAAAGGACAAACCAGCGCACATCTGAGAGGCCAAGGAGAAAGCTCTCTCTGACAATGCGAGAAATACGTAGGCCAGAAGGGTGACCAATGGGATTAGTGTAGCGGAAAGATGATATGTCTTCAGAAATCATGATAGGGGGCAGTAAATCATCTCCATATTCTTCAAGAACTTGTTCCTCTAACCACACATGGCCGCGCATGTCATCGGGGCGCCACCACAGTCTGACATACTCCTTCCTCCGTTTCCAAAGCTGAGATGATCCCGCTATACCAAAAACAATATGTTTGAGCGACAAGCCTTCCTGTTCAACTATACTGCTACCATTGTGAAGATGATCCTCCTTGGTTCCAAATTGGATAGCAGTTGGAGGTATTACTTTTGAAAGGCGATGAGGAATGCACTTCTTCTGAGGGAAAGAATGGGGGCTACCTTCCCAGTTCTTTAGGCAATGAAAGCAACAGGTAGTTGTATCAGAGAAGACAAGGGAAAGCCAAGCAGTGGTACACAGGAGAAGTGCTGCTATGGCAACAGCAAAGGTACCAGTGCGGCTTTGGCGCCATTGACGTTTTCCAGGTCGACCAAGAGGTAAAGGAGAGAGACGGGAATTCTTGTCAGGGTCATGATAGGATGACATTGACATAATTGTTTTTAATGTTTGAGTCATCATCACTATCACTCCAATGTGCATGTCTGGCTCCCTCAACCAGGAGAGAGTAAAAGGGAAAAGTATCAAACTATATAGACAAGTTTCGGATCAGCAGCAATAGAAACACATAAGCCAACCGAACTTGTTACACCCTAGAAAATGCAGAAAGAAATAGGAATATATTACAAATGAGCAAAGATGTAAACAAGGATAAATGAAAGCCAAGCTCAGCTTGTAAATATTTCGATAGGAAACAAGCTTGTAAATCAGAACAGGTCGTGGAATAGAACTCAAACATTCATATTCATCATTAATTTATCGGTGATACAACATGCAACTACGCCTACAATGTTCATTTGAGTATTAGAAGCAAAATGTGGTTCAGCATCAGCACTATAGATTTTATACCCTTAGTTTTTCTTTTTCATAATTAAGTTTAAATATAGTTAATCCTATACTATGTCTATCCATAATAAGTACTTTCTGCCTAAATGACTATAAAGTACCACCGATCTAGTTCTAAACAGAAAGCTAAAACACAAAGTCAAAAAATTTATCTGAACCAAATCATACTTGAAGGAGCACTGAGGTGCATATACTAGTCTATTACTTCCCAAATCAGAAGCCCCATAGTGCAGAACCAAGGATCACACCACAAATCACCATCAAGCATACAGAGACGGTGAAATTGCAACTTGGGTGGGTGCTTTTACATTTGGGCATTTCTTCAAACAGGTAAGGAGCAACATAGCAAACCCAAATAGAAAAAAGGTGGTAAAAAAACAGCGAAGTAGAGTGAAGCTTAACAGAGCTCATTCCAAGAAATTGCTGAGAAGCAAATGCAAAATCGAACCATTACCTGACAGAGAAGCTGTGACAAAACAGAGAAAACCACCGCAAGTGGAGGCTGATCGGTGTTGATTTTGAGTACTCGGAAGAACCAATTAAGTTAACCCATTTGCTTTCAATCATTTCAGTATCTGCATGCCACTGAATCTTACCTCATTTCATCAGATTCAGAAGATGTAACCACCAAATCATGCCAAAATCAACAATTGCTTTCTTCCGCTTCAAAATTTTCAAAATTTAAGCAAATGTCAGGTGTAATTATCACAAATACTATACGATTATTACTATGCATTACCTTTCACTTCGTGTATTTTACTCATACGCATTGACCGGTAGTGAAACTGAATCCCTACACGCGATATTCTTATTTTCACTCATTAAAATAAAATATACACGCGATCGATTTCTTAATATTTGTTAATTAAGTTTCAATTACTCTTAAAATAAATATTCTTTAAAAGTAAGTCATAAAGAAGAAATCATCCTCATATTTAACGGTAATTAATGAAAGACTAAAACACCAAAATACACAATTACGAGGAACAAAAGTAACAATCTTACACCTTTAAACATTTCAGTCCACACGCGAAATTCATAAAATGTCAAATAGTATATAATCAGAGAAACAAAAAGTTGAAAAACTATCATTATAATAGATGGACAGAGGAAGCAACAGTGGTTCAATTTTGAAATTTTGCATGTTGAGTTTTTCAAAATCATTGAGGCGCTAGTTCTGTTTGGCGATTCCGGTTCCTAAATTGAAAAATGAGAAATTGGTAGAGAAGAAAAAGGAGAAGCATTGAGATTTATTACCTGATGTTAAGTTATGGCTTCTTCTGCAATTTTTTTTTCTTTTTTTTCTTTTTTTCTTTTTATATAAATTCTTCTGCAAAATTTGAAAGAGGAAGAGGAAGAAGAGGTGCCTCGACACAAGAGTAGTAACAGTAGAAGAAGAAACGGATAGAGACACTTTGACCAATACCAACAACGACATATAATTTCGTAAATACTAAATTCTGAAGAGATATTCTTAGTTGGGCCAAACAAATATTACTCAATTACATGTGGGCCCAATATAATAATCTGCTTTTTTTTAATACGTGTTCATCGACACACAATAAAAAATTAATATAAAAATTTTTATTTAAAAAAATATAGCTGTTTTCTAAAATTTAAAAATAATAATTAATATTTATTTTTTATAATAATTCTAAATATTTATTAAAATATATTTAACATATTTTAAAATTTTTTATAATTTTTTATTATATGTTCCCTAGCACACATTAAAAAAAATCCCATAATAATGTGTACAAACTGAGAATATGAGATGCACAACCACCTTGACCCACAAAAAGAGAAAAATGCACATGCACCTAAAGTAAGCAATTCAAATTAATTAAACGTTACATTTTATTTCTATTTTGAATTTTGAAAAAAAAATCATAATCGCTTTATTTATTTTATCAGCCTTTCACTTACAACCAAGTCCTAGATTCAAAATTTTATTGAGGGACAAATTAATGGACTAATTTTTTTTAGTGACCATTTTAAAATATACTTTTGAGTGGGTGTCACCTAGATACTCCCTTTGTCCCAATTTATGTGACATTTTGGAAGGAAAAAAGTGTCCCAATATATTTAACGTTTTACAATTTTAAAGATATATAAATTTATTTCTACCCAAAATACCCTTTAAACAAACTTTAATATTTGGTACTTTTACCGTAATAACTCTTAATGATATATAGTAGTAGTGTGTAGTCCTATAGTGCTCCAATAAAGAAAAACGTTCGACATTTAATTTCATTACTAGGAGTAGTTTCTAATGTATAGTTGAGAGTATATATTCATGTGTTTGGTTAACTCTTCTTCCTCACTTGCTTATGCTCACTTGAATATTTCTCCATGGAAAAAGGGAAGGAACACTTTGTCATGAATGAAGTTGTCAGCAAGGATGATTTATTGGCAATGGTTGTGGATGATTCTTTTGAGTGTGAGCAAGACATCTCCCTTTTTGAATTGCACCAGACAATGGAGGAGGAGGTAAACTCAAACATGGTCAAGATGGTTGAAGGTTCATGTGCGGCGGAGGAAAAGGAGTTGAACGCAGACATGCTTAAGATGGTTGAAGGTTCAAGTGCGAAGGGGGAGGAAGTGATGAATGTAGATATGGTGAAAATGGCTGAAGGTTCAACTAAAAAGGAGGAGGTGAAGTGATGAATGTAGATATGGTGAAAATGGCCAAAGGTTCAAGTAAAAAAGGAGAAGGTGAACTCAAATATGTTGAAGACCATGTTGAAAGGAACAATGACTCTTTCTGATTAGGTGAATGAATGTGGATGGAGAACTATATATAATGGGATTACTTGGTGGTCCTCACCTCTAAATTTTGGCGGATAAGCACAAATCCTCAAAACAATTTCAAATTAGATTTCTTTTTGGTGGCAAATCGATTGATGAAAATATATATGGCGCCAGTTTGAGAATGCACCGTAAATTGCAATAGTATTAGTGGCCAATTACTCCAAGATATAAATTGGAAGGAGTAGTATATGACAATGGCACCACACCGTTTCGCTTTTCAATCTCTTGAGTAGTGAAGTTAATTATATATGGGTTTTAATGGTATTCAAAACATTTGGGGTGACATTTAAAGTTCATATAATATCATGTCATCTAGTATTAATTAGTCAACCCTAAGTAATAGGGGTATAATAGGAAATCAAAAAATATATTTTATGAAAGTAAGGAAGTTAATTATATTTCTTAATTCGGGTGAAAAAACCTAAAACGACACTTAAATTTGGACGAAGGGAGTACATAATAACATAATATGTCTAGTTTGGTATCTCAGGTCTTGTTTAATATACACTTGCAAATCTTAAATTTGATGGTGTAAATAAAGTAGGTGGATTTCAAATAAATGAGTAAAATTTAAGTTAACTAAATCACTAATGAAAATATGATCTTCTCGGTAGAGAAACCAAGTCCATTGTGTATCACTTAATGTGTGTATGGATTTGGCTTCTCTACTAATCTCCCCTATTGATCTTGAAATGAATGGTTAAGATAAAGTGAATGGGTTTAAAATAAACAAATGAAGTTGAAGTGTAAACAAATTAGAGAATATGATCAACAAGTGATTTTCTGTGGAGGTAAGCCGAATCCAACATATACCACTTAAGTATATGAAAACAAAAGGGACTTCATGGTATGGTGGGGAAGAAGGTGATGAGTGACTAACTTCATTTGGTGTTTTTTAAGTTTAAGAACTAATATGACACAGTGCCAACTGAACCAGTCCAGTTTAAAAATGGCATATGATGATCCAGTCTCACACAACTCTCACAAATGCTATATTTAATAGTTAACTAATTGACGCAACCGATTTAACAGAACTGTACAAGCGCTAAGTATGCTAGTCACAATAAAATGAAATTGTGTCCACACCCAAGACTAAGACTATTATTAACCCTTTCCAAAATATGCCCCAAGTCACACCCCAACATTGTATTCATTACTCTACTCAGTTGTGTATTAATTTTGCTTTTTTTTTTTTGAAAAAATGTAGAGGAAAACTTCACAGTTCCATAGATGTGTATTATTTTCGCTTTAATATTACTAATATAAAAAGCGAACAACAGTACAATACCGGATGATGGGGCCAATTGAGACATAGTAACAATCACTCATTTGATTGCTTTTGAGAATATGTAACATAACATTTCTTATATACAATAACAGAACTTAACGACATTGCTGTCATGTCAATCACCAAAAAAAAAAGATGAAATTAATTTTGCAGGCATGTTTAATCTCATGGAGAAAGCTTTAACTTTGAAACAAACATGAAAAGGAGTCTCTGAGATAATACAAGCTCCGAGATTAAGACAACTTTTGGAGGAAAGAAAAATCAGTAAAAATACCAAGTGATAGGATAAAATCATCACTGAAGGCCATAAACAAGTAAAGCACCAACAGCACCAATACCAGCAACAAGTCCAACAATAACACCAATTGGAGGCAAGCCTCCACCAATAGCTTTGCCAGTGTTAACATCATATCTCGCAAACCTCTTCTTCGGAGCTTGACACTGCGGGCAGCCATATGTGTCCGGCTGCAAAAATGATAAAATAAATCCAACTATCATCTGTCAAGAAGATAAAGTTACATCTGGAGACATGATTTGAGAAGACTTAAAACAAGGACCATATGGCTTTAAACTGCAGTCCGCATCACTTAATGCTGCTGCAATATTGCAGGTGGCATTACTGCAACCGCATTAGGCTGGCATCCCACCGCAGTATGACAAGTTGTTAAGCAAGTAATTAGTTCTATGCTAGTTGTTAAACAAGTAGTAAGATAGTAATTAGGTAAGATCTCTCAGCAAATGACAAAATGCATACAATCCAATCTCAACCAATGGAAGTTATATATTATATAATTGGGTTTGCAGTTGAATATATTTAAAAACAAACATGCTGAAAGTCACATAGAATGTCTATCAAGCAGGCAGCATCTTGAAATTAATCCCAATATAATTGGCAAAAATTAATTTTGGAGAAATACTCCTGTTTATTAAAAAAAGTTCTCCGAAAGATAAAATGAATTAAATGTGCACACAGACCCATTGGAAAATTACTGATATCAAGTATCTACACCATAATAAATGGAAAATAAAAGGCATTCCAACTGAAGAGAAAGAATGGCATTACCTGCTCATCAAAAGGTTTCTGTAAGGTGTATATGTATCCACAATCAAGGCAAATGTGAGTAGCTCTAGCCTGCATGGTGATGGTAGAGAACTTAATTAACCATTAAAGCTAATATGGACAGAATTTCATCTTTAGCCTGGTAAACAAATAAGAATATGTTATATGTCTGTTAGCCTGGTAAACAAATAAGAATATGTCTGTTTAAACATTCCGTTTAACTGAGTGAAACGAATGGAGTTTGGCCCATTTTACGTTTGCCTGTAATGAAAAGTGACATTTAGCTTTCCAATGCATGCAAAACACTTTTAACGGCAATCCAAAGAGCACTAAATACAAGGAAGAATGCAAGTCACTACAAAATGATTCTTGCCTTCTGGGTTTCAGTCAGTTTTCTTCCAAAACGAGGAGGAGCAGGACGCTTTGGGAGCCTTTTAACATCTACCTCAGCACCTCTTCATAACAGAAACATGAATATATTAAAGTGTTAACTAATTGCCGAAGCTAAGTAAATGATAGAATAAACGACATGATCACATAATCTTTTTTTGAATTAAGCTATAATATCCTTAACAATGGTTTAGGCTATACTGCAATGCTATCACTCCTAATCATCTAGAGTTTATCATAGCACATACTTGGTAACATTTTTTAAGCACTATCATTTAGTCATGATAAATAAGAACTCGATCTCACGGAAGTATATAAATGTACACCAAACATCCAAGTTGCCAATTAATCAAGTCTTATCCAATGTGAATCAGAAGCAAAAGATGGAGTAAAAATACCAACAATGAATATTTGAAGTTTTACTTGATTGTGCACAATAACATCAATTAAACAAAGAGGGACTTGTGACAGGAAGAAAGAAAAAAATACTCAGGGCACTTAACATCCTTTGTTAGTTGAGAAACATATACTGTCTTACTTATTAACCAATCAAAGTTACTTATTTCACAACCATCACACATAATTTCCTTTGGTGTCTATATACATCACCCTAGAAAGGCCAGATACAGAATAATTGTATACTATGCAAT
This sequence comes from Cyamopsis tetragonoloba, assembly GCA_037177725.1. NCBI lineage: Eukaryota > Viridiplantae > Streptophyta > Magnoliopsida > Fabales > Fabaceae > Cyamopsis > Cyamopsis tetragonoloba. Next base: position 31,952,693 of record CM074120.1, on the reverse strand, counting down.
ATTGGTGCAGTACATGTGGAGGCAAAGATGACAAAAAAAAACCAATTAAGTTTTATCCGTACAAATACAATGAAGGGAGGTACTAGTTAGGAGAGTGGATAGCATGTTTTTAACCTAGTAAAACAGGGTACATGAAGGCCAAAAAGAACCGTAGGAGGAATTATTAAAAGGGACCTCATTCTAAATAATAATAAGATTAACCTATGTTAGCGACAAATATACTAGAGAAGTGATGCAATTACGACAAAGGAAAAATCTCAGTAGTCAATAGCAAAAGGCAAGAAATGAAATAAGGAAAACCTGCTGACAACAAAGTAGACCGAGTCAGGCTTTGCTTGGATTGCAGTTTTAGTAAATCCAAGCTTATCTGCTGGCCACAATTCATCACCAAAGAAACTACTGGTATACAGAACTTGGTCCCCTGACTTTAACCCTGCTTTTGCTGCATTCCCACCGCCATCAACAGCCTAAATAAGGAACAAATCTTCAGTACTCATGTAGTACGTAATCCCCTCAATAATATCTTTTTAAAAGTGAGGTCAAATACATAATCGTTGCTTGAAATTAGGTGAGATTATTTGAACTATACAATAATATGGGACACGTGTCAGAAGTTAAAATGTGTTATACATACTAAAGGAGTACGATAGATTTTCTCCTAAAGAAGATATAATATAATAAGCATCCATCAACAACCCTCTTTTAGAATTCAAACCATTCCTTTCAAACTTGATATTAAGCATTGAATAGTTTACTATAGAAGGGGAAAAGGGAGTAAAAAAGTATACTGACTGTGATGACAACACCACCACCAGTTTTTTGGCCCAAGGTGAGGCCAAGTGGCTTGTCAACCTCGACCTCAATTGTCTTTGCAGCACCGGCAGTTCTTGCTGTGATCTCAAGTCTCCTTTTAGCAATGAAGGAAGAGGAACCATTCTTGTTGTCACCTAGGAAGGAATCTGTGACACCCCTTTTGGCTTCATGAAGTGAAAGTCCTTGTAAAGAAGTTTTCTGCATGTACACACGTAAAAAGTAAAGATGATGCTTCTAAATCCTAATTGGTGTCCATTATTAGTTTGAGCTTCCATTCAATCTGACAAGCTAACAAAACCAAATCAGTGGTTGTGATTTTTCACTGCACTTATACTGAATGCGCTTAACAAAAGCAATTTTATTTTATTTTTTGAGTTTCATTCAAAGTCAGATTATTTTTGTGTTTGGAACCACTTATGAAATGGCCAAACTATGGTTTCATGTGGATCAAACTTGATTTTAACATATTTGGGTGAATTGTACAGAATAAATTATTGTGCTGAAACTATTGTCAAAGGAGAAGCAACTTAAGAGTTGTTTGTGCTTCTAACAAAATCAATTATACACTAATAAACACATGTTAAAGTGTTTATTGGTAGTTATACACCTCTCAAAAGCAATTTTAATGAAGAATAGCCAAACAAAGTTATCTTTGAAGCACTTTTCTGATACTACTTATCCAAACAAAAAATCACGTTATCGTAATTCGTACTCAATTTCACTCAATCAGTAACGCACACTGTAATTTATTCAAAGTCACTTTGCAGTTGCGAGAAACTTGAACAAACATGCAGTTATAATCAGTAACGAGAAAAGAATGGTGGTAGTAAGTACCTGGCATTTAGGAGGAGTGAGCGTCTTGGAGAGCGTGAGGTGAGAATTTTTCGAGCAGTGGTTCCTGGTGGCGGTGAAGGTGGCGGAGCATGAGGAGGAGGAGGAACCTGCAACCACCGCTGACATGGTTCCGGTTAGATTTGTGGATAGGAATTCACCACCACCAACAAACACTTGTTCCTTCTGAATGAAAATGAAATAGAGCGAATTGAGTTTCGTTTTCCTTTCTTTCTTTCTTTTTTTTTTGTTTTTTTCCTTCAAAACAATGTATACTTTTGTGTGTGGTGGCCACGTGGTGTTAGAGAAAATGCTTGATTTCTATTTTTAAAAATAAAAAAGGGGATAATCTTTGATTGGTGTGGTGGAGGTGAAGACACCATAGAACCTCACACCGTCTGGCCTCAAGTGATTCAAGTGTTGTGACTGTGAGTGAAAGTAATCTCTTAACATAAATAATCTTTTCCACCCATTCTATAAAAAGGGGAAAAAAAAAAACATTTATATCACAAGCACAAAAATAAAATAAAATAAATAGAGCTTAGTAAATGGCTCAAATATAAAGTAAATAAAGTCTTAGTAAATTAGTCACTAGCAATTAATTAGTGGTGAAAATAAACTACAGTACTCTACTTAAAAAAAGAAAAATATTTCGTGACCAACTACTTTGACCAACTATTGGCCAATCAATTAAAGTATTATTTTTTTCTAATCTTACTTACTTTTAGTTTAGAAATTTAAAATATTATTATTTTATCCAAATTGGCCAAAAACGGACCAATTGGCCAAAAATCACTGCCCTTAAAAAAATGGCTAAAAATAAAAACACTTTTTGGCAAATAGTTTTAGAAAAACAAAAAATAAAGATTAAAGAAAAAAGATCATCAACTTCTTAAACAAAAAGATTGTGCTTTCCTGCTTCTTAATTCAACTCTATCTCCTCCAGCCCTCTTTTCCATCAATAATGCTACTTTTTCAGAGTTGTTTGTACCAAAAAAAACAAGGTTCGGTCTTTCTTAAGGCAATCTTTGAAGCACAAGTACTCAACATTATTTTCATGAGCACCTTTTTGGCAAATAGTTTTAGAAAAACAAAAAATAAAGATTAAAGAAAAAAGATCATCAACTTCTTAAACAAAAAGATTGTGCTTTCCTGCTTCTTAATTCAACTCTATCTCCTCCAGCCCTCTTTTCCATCAATAATGCTACTTTTTCAGAGTTGTTTGTACCAAAAAAAACAAGGTTCGGTCTTTCTTAAGGCAATCTTTGAAGCACAAGTACTCAACATTATTTTCATGAGCACCTTTTTGGCAAATAGTTTTAGAAAAACAAAAAATAAAGATTAAAGAAAAAAGATCATCAACTTCTTAAACAAAAAGATTGTGCTTTCCTGCTTCTTAATTCAACTCTATCTCCTCCAGCCCTCTTTTCCATCAATAATGCTACTTTTTCAGAGTTGTTTGTACCAAAAAAAACAAGGTTCGGTCTTTCTTAAGGCAATCTTTGAAGCACAAGTACTCAACATTATTTTCATGAGCACCTTAACATTGATCCAGTTCGTAAAATTTTGTTCAAACATAATTATCTAATTATGGCATACACATTAGCAAATTTTGATCTACTTCAAGGCACATTTATGAACTAACGAGATTCAACCGTTGTTCATAAATAGTGGCAGCACAAATGAAACGGCAAGAACGATATACGTGGTTCGTCACGAAAATGTGTGACTACGTCCACGGGCGAACAAACTATTGTTTTCCACTGCTATCATGATATTACAATGTACATCAACTTCATTTGTCTGTCTATTGGGCACTGCTCCCATTTTGTTTTGTAATCTAATAAATATACAGCAAACAACTTCAACTTCATTCCTCTATCTATATAGTTACAGAGAGGTATTACTTATCAAGCGATTCAAATGCGAAAATGGCTCAGCTATTGCTTTTGGCGGCACTTTAGTTGCTGCTTCTAGAGCTCCAAACACATTCCAGAATCTAAATGTTTCATCCGCTGCAGCTGACGCGACTGCAACCATCAGGGACTATGAAGAAAGTATTACACAGATCAGAAAATTGCTCTAAACGACAATCAAATCAGATTTGTACTTGCGGAAAACAAACAATAAATTTACCTGAGTCATGAAAAGAACTCTGGAAGTATAACCAGTGATCTCCCATAATGCTTTTGTAGTCAAACAAATATACAGCAAACTGCTACAACTTCAACATCAACTTCATTCCTCTATCTACAGCAAACCGTTGCAGAGAGGTTCTCAAACCTTAGTTATTTACATATCTCTCTGTTATTGAGAAAATGTAAGTGCTTGAGGTAGCAACAAACTGTTCACGGTGAGGCAACCAACATTGCTGTTCATCGAATGCGATTCAAATGTGAAAATGGCTCAGCTCTTGCTTTAGGTGCCGCTTTAGTTGCTGCTTCTGGAGCTCCAAACACATTCCAGAATCTCAATGTTTCATCTGCTGCAGCTGATGCTACAGTGCAACCATCTGGACTCTGAGGAAAGTTGACATTACACTTATCAGAAAAGTCCTCTAAATGATAACCTAATTCTAACCAGATTTTTGCTTGCCAAACAAAAAACAATTTACCTGAGCCATGAAAAGAACTCTGGAAGTATGACCAGTGAGCTCTGCCACCTTAACCATTGAAGGGTATTTCCAAAGAGTTAGCTGATTCTGAGTAAAACCATGAGAGCTAAGTAACTCCCTCTCGTTCTTGTTCCACAACAGGGAACATACCTGAGAGCCGGTGTCAACCGAATTCAAGCATGCACCCGTGTGGGTATTCCAGAACTTAATACAACGGTCACCACTGCCTCCGCCAGAAGCTAGCAAATTCCCCTGGAAAGGACACCAAGCAAGGGCTTTTACAGCAGATGTGTGATCTTCAAGCCTGTGAAGCCACTGTGTCGACGAATTTGATGATGCGGTAGCTCTGTCCCAGATGTAGAGTAGATTATCATTCCCTCCGCTGGCTAATTGTTGACCTGAAGCCGACCATTTCAGCCCGCAAACCTCCTGTTCGTGCCCTCTGTAGGTTTCGACAATGTGCGATCTAATTCTCACATCATTGTTGACAATTCTACCGTCCATTCCTCCAGTTGTGAGAACGTGATTGTTCCATGCCAAAGACCCCACACGCTCCCTGTGCCCACCTCTCAATGTTCTCAACTGCAGAATCAAACAAGAATAACATTAATAAACACTAAACAAGGAAATGAGCGATGAATTAATTATAGTGTATTTCTTTGAAGATGAGATGAACCTGTCTATTAGAAGCTGTATCCCATAGTTGAACTTCAGAGTTGTTCAAACCAACAGCAATATGCCGTCCATCAGGAGCCCAGCTAACGGATGTGACAGGGCCATTTTCATCATCAACTGTCAGGAGTTCTGAAGTAGAACCACTCGTTGCATCCCACAAGTAGACTGTAGTTCCAAGTGCTATTGCAAGAATATTGCCACTTCCCCAGTCGATTAGATTGAGGTAATAGTCATCCACAAGGTCTGGAGCATCCAAGGTCCTCTCAGAGGTCTGATATCAAACAAATGATGTATGTTTCAAGGATGAAGGAAACAACTCAGACCACTAGTTAATCGGACTATTGCTTATAAAATTGTAATGTTTCAAAAATGAAATAGTGTATATTGGAGTTTATGGCTTCATAAAATCAGACTAAAATTAAAATAAAATCTATGAATATTAATATCATTCTGATCTTAGAATTGCACCTGAGGAATATATCGCCTGGGCTTGGTGGGTTTGTCCTGAGGAAGAGCATAGGAGATCTCGTGAGGGATTAAGTCAACAGGCACAGGAGGCTTGTTCTTGAAGGCGAGAATTCGGGTCCGGTTCATGTTCAAGCTTTCTGCAAGCAGCTTCCTGTAAGCTTCTCTAGAAGGGGAGCACACAACTGGGTTTTCCTTACCTTTAGCCCCCTCTGTCAGCATGTAGTGAGCATAATCAAAGTCCATTGCCGAACGATTTGGTATGAATCTGTCCAACTGATTTAAGTGACAAAAAAAAGACAAACATGTAAGACTCGAGTACTGAAACAAATTACAAGTTCATAGAGAAATCATGTGTAAATTCAAATTTCAAAGAAATTCCCATTTTCTAGACCATCTTTGCTTAGTCGTAACCTCAATTTACTAATCAAATTACAGGTATAGAGATAAAGATAAAGCCCCAATCCCCAAATAATTAAAACCTCAATTTGCACTGAAACCCTAATCCAACAAGCAACAGGTTTGCAGAGGAATCGTGAAAGTTATACACAAATTAATGTTGAGAATTATCTTCTTACATTTTCTTTGGAATTCTTTCTCTGAATAAACTGTTCCTGAAGAGGGAAGCGTGATCTTGTCTTTACGGTTGCGGAAGAGCTCAAAGATCCTGCATCCATTGTTAGAAGCAAAAAAGAGAAAGGGAAAAAATACGGAAAATAAAACAAGCAAACAAGAAAGAACAAAACCAAAGAACAATAACAAACCCTGCAAAACAGAGATTATTAGACAAAATGGTATAAACGAAGATTACAGAAAAAAATTAGAATGCGATTGGAAAAAACTAGAATGCGATCGGAATATTGGATGATGAGGATTGAAGATAGAGAAAGAGAGAGTAAGAGAGAGACAGAAAGTTTGAATGGTGACGGTGATGAGCGAATGGGATTGATTATATAGCCGTAACGCAAGAGAAGAAATGGAAATTAGGGTTTTGCAAAGTATTTGAGACTCAAACGGCTAGTAGCGGCCGCTACTCTTCATCTCCATTGTTTATGAAAATATATCCGTTAGAATATTTATTGACCAAATTGTCCCTTATCGGCACCCCCATTTTCCAGTTTTTTATCGTCATACTTTTTATTTTTTATAAGATTATTATTATTATTTAACTAATTCACACGTCAATATAAGTAATTGGGTTCAGTTGATTTTATTAATTTTCTCAAGAAAATATATATAATATATCAAATTTACTTTTCTTTAAATAATATATTTGGTATGGATGTTCGCTGTATGAATTTAATCTTATCTATTTATATATTTTTGGTTTAAATCACAAAAGAAAAAAAGATGAAAATTACATAGAACCTGATTTCAGTATATTTTTAATTTAGTCCATGAGATTGTATTGTTTTATTAATTACATCCTTAACGTTATTGAGTTAAGAACTTAAGAACTATTGTAAATTAAATTTTTTTGAAAAACACAATGATTAAATTAAATTTTTTATATTAAATATAAATATCTATTTTAATCGTTTTTAAAATTTTAGATACAAATATAAAATTGTAATATTGATGACTTAATGTCAGAGAGATAACTAAATAATAATAAAATGCAATCTCAAATAATAAATAAAATTTTATTAAATTCAGAAGTTAAGGTAAACAAACTTGACGATCTCAACAATTAAAATGGTGTTTAATACAACAATAAATTTATCAATTTTTATGGTATTTTGTAGATAAAATGACAATTTTATCTATTTGTATATTTTTTTTATAGTTTTCCTGTTTTTTGGTACATGAAATTGATATTTAGAGATGAGTATATGCAATTGAATGAGAGTTTAATTGCATTTTTAGTCTTTAAATTTTTTTAATTGTGTAATTTTGGTCCTTCAACTTTTAATTGGACGATTGTAGTCTCTTAACTTTTTGAATTGTGCGATTTTAGTCCCCCAACTTTTAATTGTGTGATTTTAATCCCCAATTTTGTCTATTTTGAGATTTTGGTTCCTTCAACTTTTTCAAATTGTGTGATTTTGCTCAATTAATCAACTTTCATTAAGAGGCTACCGGTTAACACAAAATAAAATGTGTAAAAGCAACAAAATCGTGTAATTAGAAAAGTTTCAAATCAAAATTGCACCGATAAAAGCTCATTATATGGGTTTGACCGCGTTGACCATTAATTTGTTAACGAGAAATGGTCAAAAGAATCAAAAACACGCAATTGAAAAAATTTTGAAATTAAAATTGTGCAATTCAAAGTTAGGGGACTAAAGTTGCATAATTGACAAAGCTAGGAGACCAAATTTGCACAATTGAAAGTAGGGGACCAAAATCGCACAATTGAAAAAGTTGAGAAACCAAAGGTACAATTAAGCCTCGAAGGAATTTAATATTTTACGAGCAGATGAGATATAATATGAACTTAAAATTAGTGGTTATTATTGCTACCATACACATTTTAAAACACACAACATGTCATTTTTTTTTCAAACTTAACTTCAACCGAATTTTGAAATATGGGAAAAACTGAATTTTAAAATCCGGTGACAACTGAATTTTAAAACCTAGTTACAACCACTATGCCAGCTATTGTGAGTTACTACTTACTAGTATACAAACTAAATTGTGGAAATATGAAATAGGTTTATAAGTCGAAATATTTAAAAATTATATTTGAAATAATTTCATGTTGAAAAATACTTATAAATTAATTATTTTCCTAATACTACTATGATATTTAATTTAAAATTTGTTTTTAAAAAGAATACAATTAATTGCTGGACATTTTAGCTTTCACATCATGAAGTGGCTATCATAATATTTGCATTGACAAACTTATAAAATCTTTGAAAGGATAATATCATAATAACAATGAAATAGAGTATAATGCAAAAATGATAAATTGTTCAATGAAAAAAAATATTCATAAAAATACAAAATAAAAGAAATTAATAGCATTTCATTCTTCAAAACTTCTCAAAATGTGATAGATATCACTTGCAATAATAAGAAAATGAATTAAAAATATGACTCAATAATAATTTCATAAAATTCTCTGTAAAGTGATCATAATTTTTTTTATAAAAAACAATTTCACAAGATTAGATTCAGAATAAAATTTCTTTTATTATTGTGTTGTGAAGAAATAAAATTAATTTAATAAAATCAATGGAAATAATTAAAAACAATTAAATAAGATCATAATAAAGTGTTGGAAACGCATGTTCACTATGCCACCCGTAATCTTCTTTATCTTTGGAATTTGAAGGATTTTTTGTTGTACTTCTATCAAAGGGGCGAGTTTATGCAAAAATTAGGATGAATCATACAGGAATAAAAATCAATTGAATTGAATGTCCTTATTCATTTTCCGTGGGTCAAACCATTTTAAGGTATCACAAATTGGGCAAAACTAACATTACAAGGTTTAATTCGTTCTCTATGGGTTAAATCATCCTAGTGGTGACTAATTGGGCAAATTTAACATTACAAGGTCTAATTCGTTATTTGTGGGACAAATCATCCCTAGTGATTACAAATTGGGCCAAACTAACATCACAAAGCTCAATTCGCTTTTCGTCGATCAAATCATCCCTAGTGATCACTAACTCGGTCATCCAAACTTTACAAGGTTCAATTCGGTCTCCGTAGGTCATACAATCTCTGGTGCTCACTAATTAGGCCAAACTAACATCACAATGCCCAATTCAATCTCCGCGGGTCAAACCATCCCAAATGATCACAAATTGAGTCAAACTAACATCACAAGACCTAATTCGTTCTCCGTGGGTCAAACCATCCCTAGTGATCACTAGGACAAACTAACATCACAAGGCCAAATTCGGTCTTCGTGGGTCAAACCATCCCAAGTGATCACAAATTGGACCAAACTAACATCACATGGCCCAATTCGTTCTTCGTGGGTAAAACCATCCCTTTTGATCACTAATTGGGACAAACCATCCCTAGTGATCACTAATTGGGTCAAACTAACATAAAAAAAACCCAATTCGTTCGATGTGGGTCAAACCATCCCTAGTGCTCAATAATTGGGCCAAATTAACATCACAATGCCCAATTTGTTCTCCGCGAGTCAAACCATCCATTGTGATCGCTAATTGGGCCAATTTAACATTACAAGGTCTAATTCGTTCTCCGTGAGATAAACCCACCCTAGTGATCACTAATTGGGCCAAACAAAAATCACAAGGCCCAATTCGTTCTCTGTTGATCCAACCATCCCTAGTGATCACTAATTGGGCCAACCTAACTTTACAAGGGCCAATTCGATCTCCATAGTGTGACACCCAACTACCAAAACCGTATTTATTATAAAAAGATATAATTTATTCACCCTGAATATAATTATCAATAGTTACCACCCAATACTTAATTAATTCATATTGAGTTTAAAAATATCAAATAGTTATAACATACTCATTTAACCAGGATGTCAACGTCTCAGAGCTTAAACTTATTTAATACATAATAAAAATAATATATTGAACACGTGAGTGTATTCAATTATTCCTTTCACGTAGCAACTTCTAAGTCCTATTGGTTGATAAGAATAACAACCAAGTAGGTATCATCGATCTACTGTTCCTACTCGACTAGCTCCTCGTTTACCATTACATGGTGGTCTTGAGCTAATAATATATTATAATTCATACGGTCACAAAAACACATACGGGTGCGTAGCGTACACATAATTTAAATAGAGATAATAACTATATTAAAAGTACACACAATAATATTAGTTAATAAATAACTAATCATCCAAATAAATATTAATCAATCTTTCACGAATAATAATTTTCAATGAAATCAAATACATAATTATTATCAATCAACCACACACAATTAATATTAATTAATAAATCATTCGTTTAAAATGAATATTTATTTATCTTCCATTCTCCAGAAATCAAATATGTGAATAGTCTCAATAAATTACACACACATGATTAAGAGTATGTTCCCGCAATCCAAGGTACCATACAGTGCCATATCACATCTTCTTTGACTATATGTATGCAACACCCATCCTAGGTACCATACAATGCCATATCACATCTCATATCAGCTAATTGTATGCAACACCCCAACGGTACACTTTACCACCAATCATGGTGCATCTAGAACCAGTAAGGATAACCCGTAAATTTCACCAATCAAAGCGAGGTAGCATACAAGGATTATTAGTACCTAATATAACGATTATCACCAATTAAATAATTCCTTAAATGTATAAAAATAAATCATAAATGTATAAAAAGAGTAATTATAATAGTACAAATATTATATAAATAATATTTATATAACATAATAATAACGAGAGATTAAGGTTTCTCTCAAATATAAGACCTCTAATATAGTTACTAGTCCCCTTGCATGTATACTAACATCCCTCTTACCTTGGGTAATTGCTTGATTTCTTCCAGAAATGATTTTTGAGAAATCGGTGCCTTAAAAACTCCTTACTTGATATTATTTATAATAGTCAAATAATTTTTTTTCACACGTAGTAATTTATACACACAGAATAACAAACAGAGGGAGAGAATGAGACTTGATGCAAATTATGCATCGCATGTTAGCCTTTTATAGGCAAAATTTTTGAAATAAAAAAATGAATGAATGAGGGATGACATCATGGCATATGTATGCTTCATATATATATATATATGCCACTAATTCCTTTTTTATTATTTTTTTAAAATGAGATGTTATACATAGGACATATTATTTCTGGTGTTCACTAATTGGGCTAAACTTACAACACAAGGCCTAAATCGTTTTCCATGGGTCAAATAATTCATAGTGTTCGTTAATTGGGCCAAACTAACATCATAAGGCTCAATTCGTTCTCCGTGGGTCAAACAATCCAAAGTGATCACAAATTGGGTCAAACTAACATCACAAGACCCAGTTCGTTCTCCGTGGGTCAAACCATCCCTAGTGATCACTAATTGGGACAAACTAACATCACAAGGCCAAATTCGGTCTCCGGGGGTCAAACCATCGCAAGTGATCACAAATTGAGCCAAACTAACATCACATGGCCCAATTCGTTCTCCGTGGGTCAAACCATCCCCTGTGATCACTAATTGGGACAAACCATCCCTAGTGATCACTAATTGGACCAAACTAACATCACAACGTCTAATTCGTTCGTCGTGGGTCAAACCATCTCTAGAGATCAACAATTTGGCCATTTTAACATTACAAGGCTTAATTCATTCTCCGTGGGTCAAATCATCCATAGTGATCACTAATTGGACCAAACTAACATGACAAGGCCCAATTCGGTTTTCGTCGGTCAAAAAATCCCTAGTGATCACTAATTGTGCCAAACTAACATCACAATGCCCAATTTGTTTTCTTTCGGTCAAACCATCCCTAGTGATCACTAATTGGGCCAAACTAACTTTACAAGGCCCAATTTGATCTTCGTAGGTCATACCATCTCTGGTGCTCACTAATTGGGATAAACTTACATCACAAGGCCCTATTCGTTCTTCGTGGGCAAACCATCCCAAGGTATCACAAATTGGGCAAAACTAACATCACAAGGCCCAATTCATTCTCTGTGGGTCAAACCATCCCTAGTGATGACTAATTGAGAAAATTTAACATTACAAGGTCTAATTCATTCTTCGTGGGACAAACCACCCCTAGTGATCAAAAATTGGGCCAAACTAACATCACAAGGCTCAATTCGTTCTTCGTCGATCAAACCATCCCTAGTGATCACTAATTCGGCCATCCAAACTTTACAAGGCCCAATTTGGTCTCTGTAGGTCATACCATCTCTGGTGCTCACTAATTGGGCTAAACCAACATCACAAGGCCCAATTCGTTCTCCGTGGGCCAAATCATCCTAAGTGATCACAAATTGGGTCAAACTAACATCACAAGACCCAATTCGTTCTCCCTGGGTCAAACCATCCCTAGTGATCACTAATTGGGACAAACTAACATCACAAGGCCAAATTCGATCTTCGTGGGTCAAACCATCCCAAGTGATCATAAATTGGGCCAAACTAACATCACATGGCCCAATTCGTTCTCCGTGGGTAAAACCATCCCTTTTGATCACTAATTGGGACAAAACCATTCCTAGCAATTACTAACTGGGCCAAACTAACATAAAAAAAACCAATTCGTTTACCGTAGGTCAAACCATCCCTACTGATCAATAATTTGGCAAATTTAACATTACAAGGCTTAATTCGTTCTTTGTGGGTCAAATCATCCCTAGTGATCAATAATTGAGTCAAACTAACATGACAATGCCCAATTCGGTCTTTGTGGGTCAAACACTCCCTAGTGATGCCTAATTGCGGGTGGGAGGGATTGACACCACCAAATTTTGGAAGTCCCACCATCCTTTTATATATAAAAGTTATGAATTTATATGTTAAAAAGGATGGTGCTATTTCTAATAAGGGTGATTTTAATCCCTTCCACCCTAATTGCGCCAAACTAACATCACAATGCCCAATTTGCTTTCTTTCGGTCAAACCATCCTTAGTGATCACTAATTGGGCCAACCTAACTTTACAAGTGTGGATGCAAATGCTCTAAACGCTCTAAGACTTGAGTTTCGATGATTCCACAACAAACCGAGAATCAAGCCTTGAATGGCAAATCAAGCGATCACACATTGCAACAACAAGGGTATATATGACTTAATTTATGCTTAAATGTAAATTTGATTAAGGCTGTTTAAAATGAATCAAACACGTTTTCAAATCAAACCGTTTTTTCAGAAAATGTTAAAGACCTTGTTAGAAATATTTTCTCTATAGAAAAGATTTTTCTTGATGTTTGTAAAGTTGAACTTAACCTTGTTTTCCATTAGAAAAAGTGTTTTTTAAGGTATATTCGAATATTAAGGTTCTAGAATTAAAAATTATAAATCCTGACCAGTATATTCGAATTTATACTCGAATATGGCTTGCTATATTCGAATACATATTCGAGTATAATGTGTTGCCTTGGTTTCTCCATTTTCAAAAAAATCCCCAATTCGTTCAAATAAAAATTAAATGAAAAAAAATGACAATAAATATTAAAACTTGAAATCATCCAATTAATCAAATGTTTTTTAAACATTTTTTGGTCGGTATCCTCCACATAAGACAATGTTACTCGAGTTGAGCATCACCACTACAGGGAAAAAATTATTTGTTAAAGTATTCAACTTAGTTGCATAATTTAGATTATTGATTAAATTGAAATAACAAAGTATCATATAATCCATACACTCAATTTACGTCAAAATAAAAATAAAACTCTAAATTGAAGTGGTCATTGCCAATTTATTTTTTTCACATCGAAAATTGAGTTGTCAATATTTATTCTAATTTTAAACTTTAGGAACATAAGCATTAAATAGATATTATCTTTTATTATTTATAAAAGAACTATATTAATGACACAAATAATTATTTTATAAAAACATATAAAATAATATATTATAAAAATTAAACACATCTTATCTAGTAAAACATAATATAAATATAATTAATTTCATATATTAGACAATGCATAAACGTGCATAAACGTTCACGGGTCCACGTCTTTTTAATATATAAAAGTGGAAGCAAACAACATAATTACCATACGTCGACTTACTAAAATTTTCTTGATTTGCCACATCAACATTTCACTCTAGTTGTCAATTTGTACTTCAAATGATTATTTTCATCAGCATGCTATATTTTCTTAAATTTTCTTAATAGTTTTTCATATACAAATTAAATTATATTTTAATAGATTTCATTAATTGAATTAAATTTATTTATAACATATATTCCTACTGATCATGCATTAATATTTTTATATTTATTAAATATAAACATGTAACTTAAATACATATTTATCATTATATGTATTTCAATTTTTTAATTAAAAATGGAAATCAATACAATTTCTTTACAAATTTATCATTATGAATTTTCATAAATAGTTATGGTCTTTTTATACACTCGAATTTTTTTCCCTCGAAGAAACCTAGCAACAATTCTACTACCATGGCTCCAATGACAAAGAAAATTGCATCAATCCTCTAGTTAGCAATCCTCTTTGAATTGAAGATTGATATCGGTGAATCCTTTGATTTTAATCCCAAAATAACAGTAAAAATCATCAACGGTTTAGCCAAATGGTCAAATCTCACACTTCATTGCAAATCTAAGAATGATGATAAGAGATTCCACACACTCCCAATTAGAGGATCATACACTTTTCAATTTCGTAAGAAATTTTTCTTTCTAGTGACCTTATACTTTTGCAACATCAAATAGGAAGGATAACCATCCCTTCACTATTTTGACATTTTTGTTCAAAGCTGTGATTTATGCTATATGTATTCTTGGAAAATTTGGAAAAGAAAAGGTGCTTGCTCTTATGATGATTAATCTCTTCTATAAAACGAGTGCTGTGATTGGAATTCAAAATCTTCTCAAGAGATTGATGTAATTGGTGCTTGGAATACTACAAGATATGCTACCAGATATTGATATACTCATGTATCTTTGTAATTTAATTATGATAGTATGTATCACGTTTCAATAACCAAAGTTTACTTTGAATATTGGTCAAATTAATAATTTCACCCACCAACTTTTTTTCTTCAATTTCTTTCTTTGATTATTAAACCTATTATTTTAGTCCTCTAGCTGTTTTTTGTCCAACAAATTAGCTCTTTTTGTTAATTCTGTCTAGCACCGTTAGTGATGGTGTTAGGAGTCATTACTATTCATCTTCGTCAAGCAAATCGTTACCGTTCATCTTCTTCCTCAAATCTTCGAGCTCCTATATGCTAACTTTTACTCTTCCAATAGAGCCATGAGAGGTACGTTGGAAAGATCTTTTTGTACTCTACGCATTGATAAGTGCAAATTAGTGTGTTTATATAATAAAAGATTTGGACTTATCTTCTCAAGAAATAATATGTTTCTATCCAAAATTTCACCTCTATTCCTTACTTTGTGAGTTTAAGAGTAAATAAGTAGAAATAATAAATTTTCTAACTTTAGAAATGTATTTTCAGGGTTTTGGAAACAAAAATAAGAAAGTCAAGATGTTGGGGCATAAAAGAGGCCAGCGCTCGAGCGCCACACCAAGGCTCGAGCGTTGGAAGCTGAGGAACATAGGATCCCTTCTGCCAGAGTTATGAGTCTGGCGCTTGAACGCCGCACTAAGGCTCGAGCGCCAGTATACGTTGAGCATTGGATCCTTTCTGCCAGAATTATGAGTCTGGCGCTCGAGCGCCACACGAGGGCTCAAGTGCCACACGAGGGCTCGAGTGCCAGACGCATTAACCAGGCATTTAAGCTCATTAACCAGTATGTGTAAGGCTAGCGCTCAAGCGCCAGGAGGGCGCTCGAGCGCCAAACCCCTGCCTAAAACACCTATAAATACAGCTCTTCAGAAGATAGGAAATATGGAATTGTAAAGAAATAAACTACCAAGTATAGTGCTTTAGTCAGAGTTCTAATACTCTTAGGTTTAGTTCTTGAAGTTAATGGTCTTGCTAGGCTAAGCTTTCCGCCGGGATTGAATGTAATTACTTCATCTCTTGTTTCTTTCAATTGTTAGTTGTATATTATATATGAATTGGAGTTCTTCTTTTCTTGGTTTAAGCTTGATCACCTTTTCTATGTGTTAGTTTATTTGTGCAGTTGAGAAACTAGTTTATAAATGGATTTGGAGAAAAACTCTCATAAAATCTTCTAGTCTAGAGATGGATGGAAGTGCTTATGATTGCCAAAATACTCTGTTTAATGCAAGACTTAGTTCCTAAAGTGCCAAGAGATTGGGCTCTAGAAACTAGTGTCTTAGAATCAAGTGACAGAGATATTTGCACTTGTGACATTGAATATGCATCTTTTCTTATAATCTTTAACTTATAGTGAAAGAAACAAGGTTAAGTAATGAAACTCAACCCCAGGTGAATCGTTATCTCATTTGTTTATTTGTTTTTACCAAGCTTTTATTTTATTTTCCATTCACAACTTATTATGTTTTTGAACATTCTATCAAATTAACTCTTAGTCAGATAAATTCAGTGCTCCCTGAGGACGATACACATATAGTCACTATACTGAAATGAGTTAATCCTGTCCAGCTCCATTAAAAGGTTAACACGCATCTATAATACTCTTGAAGGCTTTAGATGTTGAAAATTCCTTCCCCTTTTGAGGAGAATATTTTGGCCCTAGTGGAGGGGTGATTATGGTTTAGTTTTCTAGCAACACGAGTTATGTGATTAGAAGCAATAGAGATGATGGGGCTTGGCGCAGTGTGTGTTTTTGGTTGGAGCTCCTATTGATATGAGTGTGAGTATAGGGATGGTGACTTTGCCCGCTTGTTTGGAGATTAGGACCAATTTTGATTTTATGATGTTAAGTGTTGAAGTTGAAGTTCTAATCTATTTTCGTGCACTCAAAGATGAAAAAGTTGAAGATGGATTAGGGAAAAAGTATAGTGACGATGCATATGAACAGAGATGGAAAGAAGAAAACAAACAAAGAAGATGGATATTGCGATATATAAGATGAAGATCAAACGTTTGTGGCTTGTTTGAAACAGTTTTGGTTTTTAGTTTTTAAAAATTGTATTATAAAATAGTTTTCAGAAACAGTTTTTAAAAAAAGTTAGAAGAGTTTTCAATATAAATTTGTGTGTAAATTTAGAAAACTGAAAATTGAAAACCAAAATATGTTTAAGATGTTTTCATATTTTGGTTTTTAAATAATGAAAAACAAAAACTGTTCCCGAAAACGGTTTTTGAAAACTCGACCGCCAAACAGATTTTTTAGTTTTCTGTTTTTAAAAACAGAAAACTGCTTTCAAAAGGAGAAATCAAACAAGCCTTTGATAGTTGGAGGAAGAAATGAAAAAAAAAGAAGTAAAAGAACAAAATTACCGATTTTATCTTGAATATTTAATTAATAATACGCACCAAGTCCCCATACAAATTATTCTTAATTGATAGGGTATAGATAAAAAAAGAAAGGATTAAATAAGTCTTGAAAATACATAACAATAATACTTGTGGGACAAAATTTTAAGGTTAAAACAACAAAACAAAATGAGTTAAGGGAGTAATTGATAATATACCTCCTTTTTCTTTATAATTTACTCCCTCTATTTTTTAAGGTTTTGCACAAGAATTAAGAAAATGATTAGAGATTAAGTTTTTTAGAAATATTTATTACACAATTCTCTATTATACTCTTATTTATAGATAATGGACCATAAATATTTAGTGAAAATATATATTTATTATAAGGGTGTAAGTGAAAAAACAGCATTAATTACTCATAATATTAAGTGACTATAAAAAGTGAAAAACTCAAAAAAACTAAAGAGACTAGGTTATATTTGGGAAGGCTGTCTTCCACTTTTAAGCATAATCTCTTTCCTTAGCACCAATGTTGTTGGTAGGCATCAATACATTACCACATGAGCTTGCGTCTATACCAAACTTAGGAACATCTTGCATTGTCTCATCATCATATCTTTCATCAGCGCCAATGTTGGTAGGCATTAATACATTACCAGACAATCTTGCTTCTAAATAGAACTCAGACTCGTCTTCCATGGTCTCATCATCATCTCTTTCCTCGGTACGAATTATTAGAAATTTGGATTTAGGTCTGACTCATTCTCAAAAGCTAGCTCATAGAAAAAAGATTGTCACACCACTTATATATTTTATGGTGGCCCTCTTTCTAGTCGATGTGAGACTTGATCTTAACACACCCAGGACTTGACATCTGGTGCGTGAAGTTTGCAGGACTGGACATCTGCGGGTGGCGCCCATGACTAACCTGGCTCTTGATACCATATTAGAAATTTGGGTTTAGGCCTAACTCACTCCCAAAAGCTAGCTCATAGAAGGAGGATTGCCACACCACTTATATATTTTATGGTGACCCTCTTTCTAGTCGATATGTGACTTGATCTTAACACGAATGTTGGTAGCCATTAATACATTACCAACCCGTTTCAGAAAACAAAAAGGGTAAAATGCACAAAGTATCTTTGAGGTTTCATAATATTGCGCATAACACCAAACTTGAACAAAATAAGCACTCCCCACCAAACTTTAACAAATCTAAACCCCATTAAACATAAAACTAACTATAATTACTCAAGGTAACTATGATCACAAATTATTTTGGATTAATTAGTCAAAAAAACAAAATCTTTCTCCTTGGTTCTTCATTTTTAAAACTATTTTCTCTTGATTCATTGTTCGTTAAAATCATTGCCCATTGGTTCCTCATTCTTTGGCTTAGAGCTAGGTCTTCTCTTGATGCCATCTTTCTTTGTTCCTTGTTTAGGGTCGCAATCTTTTTCCCTTCCTAACATCCCAGCCCTTCTGCACCGTTTTCTCATTCACACCCCGCTCTCCTCTCTTCCTTTTATATCACCCCGTTCAGGAAAGACAAAGAGGCGATGAACTCATAGCAGTTTTCCGATTGTTCTATTTGTTTTTCATTGTGGATGTGACGCGAGAGAGAGAGAAACATTAGTTTTTACTGGTTTTTATGCTAATCGTTGAAATTCAATGTGTTTTACTGGTTTGGTACAATGTAATTGGATGCTAAAATACATTGTGTTTTTTTTTTATTTTAACAAAAAAAATTGTTTTCATGTTTATGTAATTGAATGCTAAAAATCAATTTAACTTATGGTTTGAAATAATGCAAGGAGATCCTGAAAATAAAACTAAAAAACCTCTAAGAAAAGATCATGATTTAAGGGAAAAATGACTGGAAAAAATAAAAAGGAGAATTAAAAAAAAAAATCTTGCAAGAAAAATAAAAGAGTTAAAAAAAATTAGAGTTAACCATAGTTAAGATTTTTAACATAATATTTTCACATAATAGTTATTAGATTATTTGGTGAAAAGTGCTCATTTTGTTAAAATTTGGTGTTTTGTGCGATATGAAACTCAAACGTACTTTTTATTCAAATAAAAATATCACTGAAATAATAATCAATTAATATTTGTCTCCTTCCAAGAATATATGGTTATTCATTAGTATCAAATGATGGGACATAATGTTTTTTTTTAATAAAGCAATGTCATTCACAAAATAAGAAAAAAAATATCTTTGAAAATTGAAACTACTCCGTATATATATCATATCATATATCATTCAAAAAGCTTGGAAAATTTTGAAATAATTAAAGAGAAATTTCATTCTTCGTATTACCTCGCGACTGTCTGCACCATGTTAAAAATATAATCATTTTCTACAGTATTGTCAACGTCATTATTTTTTCTCAACACACCAATGTATTCGCATGCTGGTGCACCTGGGGGAATATGTTCCCTTGTTCTTACACCCCAACCTGGATGAATATAATCATTATTTTTTTTATTTTTATTTTTTTTGTATTTTTCACCCCCTAAAATTATGTTTTTGCACCCTTGAACTTTTTATATTTTTTTCTTTTATCTTTATAAATTTAAGTTCACCAAATTACTAAGCTCAAGCACAAGCCCAAGCCCAAACGCAAACTCAAACCAAACTCATTTTAACTTCTTTAAGTTTGACCGTAAAAAAAACTTCTTTAAGAGATAATAGTTTATTTATTTTACCTTTTTACCTTAACTTCTCCAATACGTTTGTAAAGTCTCACACTGTCACATGTTTTCTTGGGCGGTCACTATTGGCACCACACCTTTTTCAAATGTCACCACACACGCTATTTTTTCCCCCAATTTTACCCCTGACCAAATTTTAATATCCGGGCGAATCCGGATTTTTGTATCCGGGCGAAACCGAAAATTTATTTCCGGTTAAGGTGTCTGAGGCACCACACAGTTAAATTCGAAAAATCATTTCTGTTAAGCCATTTCAAAATCATTTCCAAATCATTTCTCAATTCTTGTCATCTTAACTTAACCAGTGAAAAATCATTTCAAAGGAGTGATTGTTGCAGCATTTCAAGCATTTAAAAGCGTAAAATGTTAGTTTTACTATGATTTTCATCTGATTTGTGTGTTTTTTTTAGTTAATTTCTACATTTTTTGGTGCTGTTTGTGTGAAAACAAATTTAGAATCGCAACCGGAAATGAGTTTCCAGTTTAAAACGGATTTTAAAATTTGCTGGCATCCGGAAATTATATCCGGTTTCCACAGATTTGAATGTGTGTTCTCGCCCGGATATTAATATTCGGATGTAACTTATTAATTGAAAAATAAATTTTTGATAAACTTAAAATGTTTTTATGTATTCTAAATTTTTTAAAAGCAAAAAATAATTATTGAAAACAAATTCTAATATTAAATTAAGAATTTTAAAAAAAGTCTTGTCTATATTTTAGTTAAATATTATGTGTCTACGTTTATAGTATATAAGTTTTGTATTTAAAAAATTTAAAAAATGTGTTTTGTGTAAAATTTTTGCAGATTAGAGATGGTGAACCCGGACCACACTACCGCTTCTGCACGTGCTAGCCGTGGCCAGGATGCAGCTGAACATCGTCGTCGAGGTCGTGCTCGTGGGCGCGGTGTTGGTGATGTGGTTGACGAGGTAGACACTGCTGATGTTCAGCACGAGGATGTACCGGGTGATGTGGAACAACAAACTCAGGGTGGAGCTCCACCTCCGACTGCATATCCTGGAGGTCCGGATGAGTTGTCTCTGCTGATATCCTATGACCAGCATGAGGCTGCATATGTTTGGAACAATAAGGTAAGTTCATTAATTTAATTAGTATTAAATGGAATAAGAATAATTAATTATGATTGAGTTTTTAAATTAACTATATTTTCAGGGGAAGAAGCCGGAGATGAAGGCCGTCAGTCATGGGAGCAAGTGGATAGCCTACCTGCCTCTTGACGACTACATACGTACAGTTTTGAGGGACTCAGGTTTATCGTCTCTTTTATTTTGCACTTATTCCATTATTGACAAGGGACTTATTGCTGCATTCTCGGAGAGGTGGCACCATGAGACATCCTCCTTCCACCTTCTGGTGGGGGAGATGACCATCACTCTGAACGATGTGGTAGCTCTGACACATCTAAAGATTGATGGGGTGTTCATGACACCGCCACGGCTTACGAGTGTCCAGGCACCTCCGGTATTAGTTCAGTACTTAGGGATGTCACCAGCGGAGGCTCATGACGAGGTGGTGCAGCAGAAGGGTCCGAGCATATCTTTTGACAAGCTGAAGAAGATATGCGATGCTCGACGAGTGATGGATGATCAGGAGAGCAGAGTCATTGCTGGGAGGGCATATTTATTGCTCGTGATAGGTTGGATGGTCCTCCCAGACAAGAGCTGGACAGCTGTACCAATCGCATACTTGACATATCTTGTTGATCTCCGGAGGGTCTCGAGGTTTGCTTGGGGAGTGATTCTGTTGGCTCATTTGTATGACCAGCTGTCAAAGGCTAGGTTGCACAAATGTCGACAGATATCCGGGAGTTTAGGGGTGTTGCAGCTAAAATAAATCTTGTTCGTAATTAACATTATTTAGTTATATTTCTCGTTAAATTATGTAATTAACTTGATTTCGTTTTATAGGCATGGGCATATGAGTATTTCCCACAGATGCAGGGTTGGGAGGCTGCCGACTATGACCCTACGACCCCACGTATGGCTAGATGGGATCCGCGGTCATCTGGTATCGTAGGCCCTTACCGCACTAGCCTAGATGGACTGACGGTCGGCCATGTTCATTGGACTCCTTTTGATGACCACCGAGAGTATCATCCATACGAGGAGCGTGCATTATACAACGGTTGCATTTGTTGTTTCTCGACACCTGTGCGTTATCTTCCTGAGAGGGTCCTGCGATAGTTTGGGTACGTGCATTATATTCCTCCCTCTCCACCTATATTTGTGACTATAGAGGACGTAGACGACATGTGGGCGCACTGGGAGGGCCATGTCTTGGATGATGTAGATCTTACTCCGGTGGGTGACGATCCTGGTGAGTGTATGGATGGCTACAGGTCTTGGTTTATATGGGTTTCACATCCGTATTTGACAGCTGCTGCATACGAGGAGCATATACTACGGCGCCAGCACGAGCAGATGGAGCATGGGGATTCTGAGCCCGATGAGCATGGTCAGCCCAATGTGGCTGAGGAGACATACATTGAGATACTAGATGGGGTCAACGATATTGCCCATGAGCTACTGATGCTCAACTTAGGTGATGTCGTTGAAGAGCGCCTCCAGAGGATACGGACACTGGCTACGACTCGTCCAGGCGACGGATACAGGAGGAGGTGGCGGAGGAGGATGGACAGGGGTGAGGGTCCATCTAGTTAGACATGCTTATTTTTTTTTATTTCTTTTTGTATTACTTTTCATGGAGATGTATTAGTTACTACTTATGTTTGTATTTATTTGCATTGAGATGTATTAGTTACTACTTATGTCTGTATTTATTTTGATGGAGACCTATTAGGTCATACTTATGTTACTTTTGTTTGATTAGTTACTACTTATGGCACCAACAACTACCGTGATTTGAATATCTTAAATTAAAACACATCAAAATATAATAATTGGCTAACATTGATTTAAACAAGTATTCTGATACAACAATCAATCATCCTCAAGTGACACAAATGAAGTGTGAACAGTGCGTTTGTCCGACTTCTTTTGAGGATATGCTTCAAGCCGACGTCTGTAGTGTTCCATCCATCCATGTGATGTTGGATCAGAATATCTTTACCATTGAGGTGCAATAGGTGGCAACGAGCAATCAGACTTTAGCTTGACCTACAATTATAAGAAACAGATATCAGAATATGTTATATGTTATTCTAATTTGACAATGTAGTACTTACTTTGACGAAGTGATAATTTTGGACGAAAGCTATGCCCATCAAGTCTTGTGATGTAGGAATCCCAAGCAGTGGAAAAAATGTTGCACGTCCTAGTTTTGACACTAGTACAAGTGGTCTCTGATACAATGTGGCAATTACGTAACCCATCACATCAACAGTCATCCACTTAGACAATGGTTGTGTCCCAGTAATTGTATCAACCAAAATGGAGTTAATAATTAAATTGAAATTTGCACTCCCAAACATTTGTATATACAACCACTGGCGCGAGAGCATTTCTTGATAACATTGAATGCGAACTAAAGACCAATCTTGCTGACCTTTACCAACATAAGAAGCAATAACGCGATAGCCACAATTTCCATCGGCTACCAAGTTAGTAATGTCATCGATATACTGGAGAAACTCGCTAGGTATCTCGTCGGAATATATCAATTTCTTCTTCTGTTTACCCTTAGGAATTCGAATTGGTGCATCAACTGAAGGATTACTTTCCACTTGAGAGTTGATGATCTCAAAATATGATGGATCACGCTTGGTTGACATTTGTTTCTTCAGAGCCTTGCCTTTCAAACCCTCTTTTTTAATGACTCTATGCATTGGGGGGCACAATGAAGTTGTGTCCGGATGAGCAAGCTCATTTACCTTGAGTACTAATGCATTTTGACCTGTAATGTCAAGTTGGAAAAACCGACACCACAAAGCTTCAACTGCGTTACACATTGCAGATGAACAGTCTGACGGTTCCACCTGTGTGCTATCCTCTGACACAACATCTAACATCTTCCAGTGGTCATGTATCTCATCTATAGGGATCCATGAGAAATGTGTTTCCCAATAGGCAACTCTGCATGCGCAAGGTATCCCATGTGTAGTTTGGACAACACATCGACAAGCACCGTTGTCAGTGCCAACTTTCTTGCTTCTTTCCCATTGTTCATGAATCAGGTCCAAACAAGTCGTAGACACAACTCTACGGATCTTACTAAATAACTTCATATTGTGTCTATAACCCTTGATAATTACACTTTGTTCAAATGATCTCTGAATATTATTTTGTTGCAACTCAATGAGATCATGCATGCTATCCCAACACTGATTGAAGTCACCTTGACTATGTTTTAACAACTTCTTCAACTTTGCATGAGCACCTTCAACCCTGTAACGAGAAACATGAATTAACAAATGAAGATATAAAAAGATGATTCCAATTAAAACATGAACTGTGCGGAATTAACCAAGTCTCCATACCTATTAGTTGTTGTGTTTCTAAGGTGCATAACTTTATCAACCCATGCATCCACAAAACATTCCTTGTGCGGAGTCAACCAAATCTTTATACAGTACTCAAAAAATGGTTTAAACTCTTTATAAACGAGCTCGAAATATGACACACATTTGTTATAATTTTCTTCTGTTGGGGATTCCACAACAAATTTCCATACATTAAAAATCATATCCCAACAATCCTTCTTGTGGATTAGCACCTTACACTTTGCCTACACATTTTTGTCTATGTGGAATTGACATAATAGGTGCTTTGATTGAGAAAAAACTTCATTTAGTGCATTCATAAGTGCAAGGTCTCTGTCACTGACAAAAACTTTCGGTTGGCCATTTTCACTCACAATCAAGTGTTTTAAGCAACTTAAAGCCCATACATAATTATCACTACGCTCAGACTCAATGTAAGCAAATGCAATTGAGTATGTTATATCTGTTGAGGTAACCCCAACCATTTTAAGTAAAGGCAACTTATACCTATTGGTTTTGTATGTTGCATCAAGTATCACAACAGTCGGAAATGTATGAAATAACTTTACCGAAACTTCATGACTCCAAAAGATGTCTTGGACAATGTTATTAGACACATCCTTTCTATGAAAATGGACATACTTGTGAGACTCTAGCATTAGCATCAATTGTTGCATCTCTGTCCGAGGCCCCCTAATCGACTTGCGATATGAATATCGTTCATTATATATAGTTTGAATGGTACTCACATTGTCAGGATCATGCTCCTGTAGTGCAAGCAATATGTTGCCAGGCTTCACGTTGTTCTTTGTCATGTCCGCCACTACGCTCTTCTCATCAGCTTTGAGGCGGCCAGGATATGGATGACCTATGAGGGTGGCTGCTCTTTCATGGTTGTGCTTGCCGCATATCACAATAAGTATCCATCCTTCATTAACATGAGGTCTTCCTCTAAGTCTGAATGGACATTCACATTTCTTAGTTCCTGTGACTTCTCGTGTAAGTTGCTTCTTGTATTCTTTATGCTTTCCACTTCTTTCACACTCAAGAGTCACAAACTCTCTCCTATTCCCACCTGCACCACCTTTATCTGATCTGTACGTAACAATAACAAATCCAATTGTCTTGCCAACTTCTTGAGCCCAATGTATCAAATCTTCTCTGGTAGGAAAAACCTAAAATATGGCACAAACAATATTATTAACAACAACATACATTCACCAAAGTTTATTTCCACGCATTGGGTCTCATTTGTAACTCACCTGCTTAGTTTCAAAATAATCCCTATAATCCAAATAATCCTCTTCTTTGGTTTCAGGTACTGATTCCATTAATTCATCCATATGGTCCCAACTCTGGAGAAACACAATAATTTCAACAAACAATATTTGGGCATATTACTAAAGTTGGCATATTAAAATATTCAAAAATTAAATTCTAAGCCAAAACAGAAATTAAAATTTGGGCCCATCCGCAAATTAATATATGGTTGCCACCGGAAATTATTATATGGTCAGAACCGGATTTTCAAATCCGGTTGGGATATAATCTGTAAAAAATCCCCTTCTCCATATATACAATGATTTAACACGAATTAAAAAACATAAGTAACATGAAAATAACATAATACTTGCATTTTATATAATTAAGGTAGCAAGAAAGTTAGCAAAACACCAACAAGTACTTTGATCTTCGAAGCTAGTGAGTGTCTGTGTGATATTATGGTGAAAAACTCTAATACTTTGATGTTGGCTCGAATATATAAGATCACCTTTAAATCGGATTTTCAAATCCGTTGTCGCCCGGATATTAATATCCGGATAGGAACCAATATTAATTTCCGAATGCGCCCGGATATTAATATCCGGTCAAAGGGTAAAATTGGAAAAAAAAATAGCGTGTGTAGTGACATTTGAGAAAGGTGTGGTGACAATAGTGCCACCCATCTTCTTGGTTTCCTTCACTTTAGCAACTCACCACTGTCCTATCTGTGCATAGTTTGTTTGCCTAAAAAATCAGAAGCAGTTGCAACACCCACCGCTCCAACACACATGGTATTCTTTATTCCCAATTGATCTCACCATCATTGATTATTGATCAAATATATATCAATTTCTTCATTCCCTCCCAAAGGTAAGCAACAACGCACAACCCACAACCTATGCTTTTTATGGTCTATTTTTTTTTTTCTAAATGCGTAGATAGAATTATTTTAATTGTTTCAAACTTTAAGTCTTTGTCTTGTTTTTTAAAATTTGTTATTCCATTTATTTTCTGTGTTCATTCCATTTCCACACCTCATATTTTTATGGTTTTTTATAGTGTTTTATTTAGTACATTGCTAGTAAATTTTAAGAACATAATACTAACATGTTAAAATTTTCTTTTTGGCAAAATAATTATTAATGTTTATCCACTTGTTTATCTTCTTTTGAAATTACCGATGATTTTACAAGTAGCCACAACAACGGTAGAAAAGGCATTTTTTGCTATGAAAATTGTGAAAAATCAGTTGCACAATCGAATGGGAGACACTTGGATGAACAATTATCTAGTAACTTATATTGAGAGAGATGATTTCAATAGCATTGATAATGAGCTAATCATTCAACAATTCCAAAACATGAAATTATGTAGAGGACAATTATAAGGTATGTAATTTTTCTTTTATATATTATCTGTATCTTAAATTCAATATTGACACAACTATCTTTATATGACGATTATGATGATATTGTTAATCTTTTAATTTTTTACATAAAATAATTTGCACCCCTTGACCTTAGTGTCCTAGATCCGTCACTGGTCTCGAGTGTGATAAACCTGTGAATAAATAATAATTAGTTAATTAGCACTATAAATCTATCACATTTAGCCGACATCACCTAGTAAGAGAAGACTTAATTTTAGTAATAAAAAGTATAAATTTTGGGTAAATTAAATAACCTCAATTCAGTACTTCATATCCCTATAAGAAATTATATTGCCACAATTAGTTGACATCCACAACTTAAGTCACATTCAAACACAACATCTCTAGCCTTGATCAATCTTAAGATGAATAATGCAATAATATGTGCTAATAAAGGACCCTTTCAAAATCCATGCACCAATATCATCTCAAATTCGAGCTTTACCTTAATTCAATTGTAAAAGCTAATTCACAAGGGAAGGAATATGCCTATGGCCTTACAAAAACTACCATGATTTTGTAACTAATGTTGGACTCTTAACACCATACATACATGTTGCACTTATAGTATACAAATGACTTGATAACTACAATGATTTTGTTATTAAATAAAAAAAATGTGACGTAGCAAGTGTGTATGTAACGCAATATTACTAATACAACTTTATATGCAAAAAATTTTACATTGTAAGCATAGAATTAAAAATTTAATTAAACTAAAACATCATCTGCCACCATCTTGATTAACATATGGGAAATTACTGCCATTTAAGCTTAGCACAAGAACAAGTCTGGATTTCTGCAACTTCCTTTGCATTTGCATCCTTGGGTAAATCCTATAATAATTTTTACTAGATGGAACTTTCACGTTCTCCATCACTTGCATGGATTTTATGTTTGTAAATCCTATAATATTTTTTTTTTAAAAAAAACATTAATATATATTCATGCCATCTTCTGTGAGTAATTTTAATACAAGTACTCATAAATTAATGATTAAATTATTAACTTATCAGAGGGTGGACGCGGGGGTCATCATAATACTCATTGATTACAGGAATTAGTATTGCTTCTTGGCTATCGGTGATGCCTTCACAAACCACACACTAAAAGTAAACAATATATATCCTTTAATTTTCAGCTCAACTACACATTTAATTTAATTTAATGCATATTAAAAGTGCTTATAATACTACATTAAATTTATTTAATTCAAAGGTTCGTGGATCACATACCATGGATTAAGAATAGAAGGAAATTATATACCAAGTAGCATATAGACCTCATGTTACAAGCCAAACAAAATGTAAGGATACAAAAATTATTAGCTACACTAAGGGCTTGTTTGTTTCTGATACATGCTTTTATTGTAATAAAGAATAATAGCGAAACCTCTTGATTCCATATCAGACGCTGTTGTGGTAGTTGCTTGCAAGTCTGTTCATGGGTTCTCGGGCAACTTCTCTAACATGGGCGTGTCTTTCATACTTGGAAACTTTAGTTCTGACTTCGTTCATACCATGCGACAAGTCGTCTGTGGGTAGAGAGGGCCAAACACATGTTGAGTATGATGTCGCACGCTCCGGCGACGACGGTGATCGTGGTAATGCCAAAGACCGTGAAGAGACAAAACCTTCCAGTCACCAAGGTCCTTGTTAAGTGAAGCACTCTTTGCAGATGCTACATGGGAGTTTTACTATGATCTTGAGAAGAAGTTTCAGAAATTTAATCCTTGAGGTCAAGGATTGTTCAAAAGAGGAGGATTTAATACAGGGTTTTATTGTAATAAAGAATAATAACGATTCTGTAATTAGGATGAATTTTGGGCCATTAGTGTAATTTCCTTAATAGCAAAGTTAGTTAGAAGCACTTTTCTGATTCTAAAAATAGAAAACCAAAAAATCTATTTGGCATAAGTTTTCAAAAATGGATTTTGAGAACCGTATGTGTTTTTCAATTTTTGAAATTTGCATTGAAAATTGTAACACCTTAAATTCCTAAGGCTTACTACGCGCTCATTCACTAATAAGTATGGTAGAAAATATTTCCCCTAAGATACAAATTAACTCAAGACTTAGAAGTAACCATGCAGGTTATCCAGAATATTACAATTGTTATCAGAGTATGGTATAAAATAAATACAATGTCCATATAAATGTTCGTCAAAACATATAAGCGACTAAGATAATATAGAAGCTATCCTAAGATAATAAAACAGATAATAACTAAGTAGGAAGTAGGCCTTCTTCATGGGCGTCAACACCTCCAAAATCATACATCTATGGCGTTCTTGCAACTGAAACATTGCAACCGTGAGATTTGAAATTCATGTCAGAGTAACCCTCGGAACTTAACACTCACAATGCCTTAGCCACCGAAGTGGAAAACAATTTAATTAAACACAATTCAAGCAGTTCAAGGGATGCATATGCACAAATAAGGGTTTTAAAACTCCCAAGTAAATTAAGACAAAGGTAGGTCGACCTCGAATACGCTGACCAGGCACCGAAGGATTGAGCATATCATGGAACATGGAGGCGTCCCTCCATGAACCTAATAGCAAAAACTCAATCATCTCAATAAGGTATCCGATGACAGTTTTATGTAGTCACCCTTAAAATGTGATAAAGATTTTATCGAAGGAGGGTCACAAGACTTCCTAGCCACCCACGACTAGAAGGCCTTTCAGGAAAGTGACTCTCCTAACATTCATAAGTGTAGTTCCATGATTATACCACAATTGAAGTGCCCTAGGAGTATATGATCTTAGTAAAGACCCCTCAAAATGGAAGGTATTAAGTGTCAGGATTTTGGCAAATTCGCTGCAGCGAAGATTAATTTTGCTATAGAGAGACAAGGTCGCTGTAGCAAAAACAAGATAGAACTAAGCCCCTGATTTCTGAATGAATTTCGCTGTAGCGAACCCATACTCGCTATAGCGAAATTATCACATATTGTACCATCATTTTTAAGCCTATTTCACTTTAGCGAACACACCCCGCTATAGCGAATTTTGAACTTTCGCTGTAGCGAAGCATATTTTGTTGTAGCAAAATACCCCTGAACTTAATCCCCTTTTTATGGCATTTTCGCTGTAACGAATCCTCATTCACTACAACGAAAATCACGCGAAACAGGACAAAGGAAACTCTGTTTTGCAGCCAATTCACAAGTCCCATATCCCCACACTTAATACTCCCTAAACTTAACAAAACTCCAAGGTACACATAAGTTTCAGGACACTACAACCAAATAATTGCATTCATTCCACAAGCTTATCAAAATCCAAGCATGCATGTTCACGATTTCAACCAAAGTTCTAAGAACAATATTTAAGCATTTATGGCCACAATGAAAGTCAATTTGTTTTTCTTTGCATGCAAGGAAAATTAGCACAAATTCATACATCCATGTGAATACCCAATTTTATCCTAATCCTAATAATATTAATTTTGTTAATAATTAGGATAATTAGTGTGAATACTAAATTTAATCCTACTACTAATAATATAATAATGATTATTAGTCAATTAATTGATTAGTTATTAATAATAATAATTAAAAAAAAAAGTGAAAGAAAACGTGGATAGCTCAACAGTAAGGGGTTATATTATTATTATTATTTTTATTATTATTGTTATTATAATTATTAGTCAAGAAATTTTCAAAAAAAGAAAAAAAAAAGAGAAAAAGAAGGAAACAGACTAAGAAGTGGAGTGCAGTTATTCTTTGCAAATTGAAAATGCGAAGAAATTAGGAGGAGTAGTGGAGACATGGGTTGTTTCTGTTGATTAAGAGATAAGACTTAAATTCTCCCTATAAAAAACTCTTATCTTGACTCAGAGAGAGAAGGTTTTTTTTTTTATCGTAAAAAAGAAAAGAGCAGAGAGAAATAAAATACTTTAGAAATTTATTTTTAAAAGTGAAAAGAAAGAATTCTCTTTCATTCAAGGAAGAAATACAAGCAAGATTGCGATTTACCGATCTTCACAGGTAAAACTATTTTGTTATTGTCGTAATTAAATTTTTCTTCTAATTTATGACCATACATTTTATTTATTAAAAAAAATCATTTGTTCATCACCTAAATTAGGAGAAGAAATATATATAATTTAATAATAACAATAACAACCCTCACCTTCCCTCTTCAACATAATCTTCATTATTGTCTTTCAAAAAAATTCTCTCAAGAACCTTAATGTGATTTTCATCATTATTTTATTTTTGTTTTGTTTTTTCTTGTGTTTGTGTTTAGTTTTTGGTTTATTTTGTTTCTGGGCCTTTTCGTTTTTTTTGTGTTGTCTGTTTCTGTTTTGTTTTTTTGCTGTTTGTATCACCCTGCATTTTTGCTATTTTTTTACTTTCGGCACCTCAACATTTTTAGGTATGCTGTATTATTTTTTTGTTTTGCTTTCTGCACCACTCATTTTTTGCTTTTGACCCCTCAACATTTTTGTCTCTTGTATTGTCTGTTTTTGTTTTTTTGTGTTTTTGCTGTTTAAACCGCCCTACATTTTTGCTGTGCTGTGTATGAACTTTCATTTCTTTTTTACTTTTGGCACCTCAATTTTTTTCCCAATATGTTGTGTTTTCCTTTTTGCTTTCTGCACCACCCGATATATAAAAAAACATGATCTTTGGGTCTAACTGAGTTGCTATTGCTTTCTTCAGATTCAAGTTGGGTTTACTGAATAGCCTTGTGCTAACTTAAGCCTAATTTTGTTATTATTTTATTTATTTATTTATTTATTACTATTATTATTATCGTTACTTTCAAAAAATTTATGAATTGACGATTCTTGATGTGACTGAGTTGCTAATGCTTCCTTCAGAATCAAATTGTCAAGTTTGGGTTTACTGAATAGTCTCATGTTAACTTAAACCTAATTGTTTTCTTAATTAATCGTCTTTAAACCTTACTTTGTTTTTAAGAAAAAGGAATATATGTTTCTCTTAAAATCTGACTGAGTTGCGATTGCTTCCTTCAGATTTTTGGTTCACTGAGCAGAAAGTGCTGACTTGAACCCGCCCCTTTCCGAAATCAATCATTTCCAAAAAACCTTAAGAACTACGTGGCTTTGATTCCTCCCTGAGCCGAGGATACGTAGGGGCGGGAACCAGAGGGTACCCCTCAGGGGCCAGTATATGGCCTGAGTTATCAATTGGGCTTTAATCAAGTACAAATGAGACCAATACCATTGACTATGCAAGTGCCCCAGCAGATTCATGTTGAGTCTTCCGAAGTTCAGTGGCCGCCCTATGGTCTCCCACCTGGTTACACACCCCCGACAGCTCAGGACTCACAAATTGCACAATCCTCCCAAGCCCAGCCACGAGATAATTCGATTGTTGATCCTAATCCCCTCCTTGGCTTTATCCAGAATCACCCTCCGCAAAATAATAACCAAAGAACGACCGCAGTAAAAACCAACCAAGCGCTTCCCAGCCTGAACCTAATAACCTGGGCACCCCACGGAACCCGTTGATCTTGAGTTCCCACAAAATGCACAGGGAATTGGAAGGGGTTCAATCCAAAGAAAAGTTACAAAGTCTTGAGGAGAGACTATGGGTTGTCGAGGGCAATAATTATGGCATTGGAGCAGCTGTAAATCTTTGCTTAGTTCCTGACGTGTTTATCCCTCCAAAATTCAAAGCACCTGAGTTTCACAAGTACAAGGGCACTAGTTGTCCGAAATCTCATCTTACCATGTACTATAGAAAAATGGCATCACATGCACGAAATGACCCGCTTCTGATCCACGTATTTCAAGATAGTCTGGACGGGGCAGCCTTGAGTTGGTGCATGCATCTTGAGCGTACTCAAATCTACAACTGGAAATACTTAGCCGATGCCTTTTTAAAACAGTACAAGTACAACATTGATTTGACTCCTGACAGAATAGAGTTACAGTCCATGTCAAAGAGGGACTTAGAGACTTATAAGGAGTATGCCCAGAGGTGGCGAGAGTTAGCAGCTCAGGTGGAGCCTCCATTGTCTGAAAAGCAATTGGCATCACTATTTATTGATACTCTTAGAGCACCTTACTATGACAGGATGATCGGAAGCACATCATCAAACTTCTCAGATATCGTGATCATAGGAGAGAGAATTGAAGCCGGATTGAAGAGTGGAAAAATCGCTATAGCTAATAGTGATGGTGAAGCCAAGAAGTTTGGAAATAACAAAAAGAAAGAGGGGGAGACCCATAATGTGACAGCCGATCAAAGAAACCAATGGAAAACTTGCATCCAAGAATACCCTACTTTTCAATATCAGATGCCTTATCCATATCTTGCTCATGCATCTCATATTCAGTATCAACCATTATATCCTCAAGTAATGCTTTCCACCCCACCTATGATCCAAACACAAACCCATCCAACCACACAAATTCAGCCAACACAATCCCCTACCCAAAGTCCTAACTCCATCCAAACCCAAAAGCAGCAATACAATGAGAAAAAATGAGTTTTTGATCCTATTCCCGTGTCCTATACTGAGTTATTCAAGAAACTGATTAGCAACTCTCTGATAGTACCTGTCCCATTAAACCCAGTCCAACCTCCATACTCGACAGAATACGATGCAAATGCAAGGTGTGAATACCATGTTGGGGCAATAGGGCACTCTACTGAGAACTGTTATGGGTTGAAACATAAGGTACAAGATTTGATCAATGCTAAGTGGTTAACTTTCAAGGAAGAAAGTCCCAATGTCGGGAGTAACCCGCTTCCCCATCATGAGGGACCATCTGGAAATTAGTAAACATCAATGGTGTACTTATGTTTTCATTTTTTTAGTCTTCAAAATAATTGTGTAAAGCAACTCCTATTGCTCTGTCCAAGGCTTTAGGACTCATTTCTAACATTTGGTTAATGTTATTCCTGTTTACATGTGATTGCTCATTCAAATAAATTTAAAGTTAATCGTGTTTTGTCCTATGGTGTATCTTTCTCAATTTTCAAAAGTCTTCCGTATATGTTAAAGACAATAGCCACATGAATTTGTTTTTCCTCTAAAATTGCGTTTGTTCGTACTTTCTCGTTGACAAATGTAAAGTTAATAAAATGATCATTAAAAAGTAATTTTGGCGTCATTGCAAGAATTTTGATGGAAGATGAGGTAAATACAAGACCCTACCTATAAATATTCTCGAAACAAACTCTGATAATGATATGAGGCATTCTTTGGTTTTCCAAACAAAGGAGTTTAATCCTTAGTCACCCCGTTGAGCCTAGAAGTAGCGGTTTTCCATTCTTTGACCCATAAATTATAATTTAACCTTAGGGATGGGTAGCATTTCGACAAAATTTACAAATCATTCAAGCATCAAAAGAATTATTTTCTTTTTTCTACCTAGATAAATTATTTATTGCTAACCCCTTTGGGCCTGAAAAATAAGAGAGAGAGAGAAGATCTTTCATACTCCCACAAATAAATAATGCCCGAGTCATGAAGAATTCAAAAGTAAAAGGTGTGGTTCTTGATTCCTATACAAAAAAAAAAAGTGTGATTGAAGCCTAAAAAGTAGAGAAAAGAAAAATTAAAAAAAAAAAAGATCAAGGGATCCAAAAAGTGTAAGCTTGATCATTAAAAAAAAAAACTAATTCTTCCAATGTTGGATTCAAAACCACAAACCATCAAAAGCAAAATTCTCTTCATGCCTCAACATAATCTTGGTGCCTTTATATCCTTTCTTCGTAGCCCAACTCTTTTACCCTTAGCCCCATTACAACCTTCAAAATCCTTTGGATAACTTGAATGCAATGTAAGTTTTATCGAAGTAGGAATGAAAGAAGAACTAAAGGAAGGCGGATGGGGTTTGATAACAAATTTTTGAGCCTTATCCCTTTTTGTTTCTTTAACCACTAGCCTTGGCCACGTTACAAGTTTTAAAAGACCTTGTTGAATCTTAGTTTGCTGGAATCACACGTGTGATTCCATTAAAAGGGAAATTAAATAATTATTGGGCCAATTAGACTGATTCTTGTGAATTCTTGCTAAATCTTGGTGCCATAACTTTAATTTCAATGGCATGATCATAGGATTAATTTGTTGTTTCGAAAAGAGAATGAAGGATATGGCAAACATTTGACAACAAGGAAATCAATAAAATTTTGATTTGGGAGGACACCAAATTCGTGAGGTCATTGACTTAAATCTCATAATACTGGGGCAATCTTTTGAGAATTGAGAGGTCTTAATACTGGGCTTAAATAAAAGTTTGAAAACTTTCCATCATCCGATGTTTCTATCAAAAATTTTTGGAATGAGCAATTACTATCTTCCCTTTTCATGCATTGCAAATGTCAAATGACAATCTTAGCCTAGGAAGAGTCAGCAATTCGAATTGGGGCAATCTCAATAACACAAGTAGATATCATCTCGGCGTTAAAACTGGGGCAACTGATTATGCTGTGGCAAGTGATTATGCTGGAGCAATGGGCATATAAGCTATCAACTAGGGCAATTATTCTCTAAACCTTGTCGGGAAGTAATTAAGATCTCAGAACCGTGACATTGGCACTTCAAAGCACCACATGATCATCAATAAGATGGTCCCAACCTTCCCGCTCATCTATAAATATCAGGCACGTGGTATCGTAAGGATTAAGGGTCTTAAGTTATATAGAAGATTTGAATCAAATTTGAGATCTATGCATTCTGCATCTTACATGAATTAGTTATGCCATCCATGCATCTCTTGCATTACATGCATCTTACATGAAGCACCATGCATATAAGCGTTGATTTGCATCACTCGAGTAGGCCCCCAAACCTTATTCTTGCGGTCAATGTGTTTTTACATCCCTCACCTGCTATCTGTTTTACACTCTAAGGTCTCCGAGCCTCCTACATCCTAAGGTCCCCGAGCCTCCTGCATCCTAAGGTCCCCGAGCCACCTGCATCCTAAGGTCCCTGAGCCTTTTACAACCTAAGGTCCTCGAGCCTTCCCTCTTCATTTAGGGTCCCCGCACCCTCTTCATCTAAGGTCCCCGAGCCTACTGCATCCTAAGGTCCCTGAGCATTTTACAATCTAAGGTCCCCGAGCCTTCTACATCCTAGGGTCCTCGCACCCTCTTCATTTAGGGTCCCCGCGCCCTCTTCATCTAAGGTCCCCAAGTCTTCTGCATCCTAAGGTCCCCGATCCTTGCACAATTTAAGGTCCTCGCACCCTTTACATTTAGGGTCCCCGAGCCTTCTGCATCCTAAGGTCTCCAAACCTTTTACAATCTAAGGTCCCCAAGCCTTCCGCATCCTACGACCCTTGAGCCTTCTACAATTAAAGGATCATGCACCTTCTGCAACCAAAGGTCCCCCGCCTTTTGCATGCTAAGCTCCCTGAGCTTTCTACATTTCAAGGTTCCCGCACCTTCTGCATCCAAAGGTCCCTTTGCCTTCTGCATTCTAGCGGGTCTCTGCACCTTCGACATCTTTAAACCTAGAATCAACCTAGCACCCTCTGCAAACCAAGAACCAGCCAGCACCTTTTGTAGTTTCAACTCCAGTATCCAACATGATGCCTTGCTTAAAATTTCTTGCACCTCGGCTAAGGCTTAGGATAAAATTGATTCACGTCTTTACTCATTCCTTACCTAATAATAATATGAGTAACATTGTTATTCATATTATTTGGGTAAGAAATTAGTAAAGAGGGGCAACAGTGAATACCCAATTTTATCCTAATCCTAATAATATTAATTTTGTTAATAGTTAGGATAATTAGTGTGAATACTAAATTTAATCCTACTACTAATAATATAATAATGATTATTAGTCAATTAATTGACTAGTTATTAATAATAATAATTAAAAAAAAAGTGAAAGAAAACGTGGATAGCTGAACAGTAAGAGATTATATTATTATTATTATTATTGTTATTATAATTATTAGTCAAGAAATTTTCAAAAAAAGAAAAAAAAAGAGAAAAAGAAGGAAACAAACCAAGAAGTGAAGTGCAGTTATTCTCTGCAAATTGAAAATGCCAAGAAATTAGGAGGAGTAATGGAGACATGGGTTGTTTCTGTTGATTAAGAGATAAGACTTAAATTCTCCCTATAAAAAACTCTTATCTTAACTCAGAGAGAGGAGGTTTTTTTTATCATAAAAAAGAAAAGAGCAGAGAGAAATAAAATACTTCAGAAATTTATTTTTAAGAGTGAAAAGAAGGAATTCTCTTTCATTCAAGGAAGAAATACAAGCAAGATTGCGATTTACCGATCTTCACAGGTAAAACTATTTTGTTATTGCCGTAATTAAATTTTTCTTCTAGTTAGTCATACATTTTATTTATTAAAAAATCATTTGTTCATCACCTAAATTAGGAGAAGAAATATATATAATTTAATAATAACAATAACAACCCTCACCTTCCCTCTTCAACATAATCTTCATTATTGTCTTTCAAAAAAATTCTCCCAAGAACCTTAATGTGATTTTCATCATTATTTTGTTTTTGTTTTGTTTTTTCTTGTGTTTGTGTTTAGTTTTTGGTTTATTTTGTTTCTAGGCCTTTTCGTTTTTTTGTGTTGTCTGTTTCTGTTTTGCGTTTTTGCTGTTTGTAGCTCCTTACATTTTCGTTGTTTTTTTTACTTTCGGCACCTCAACGTTTTTAGGTATGCTGTATTATTTTTCCTCCAATACTCCCCCTCAATTACAAGCTATAGAAGACTATGATTTCTCCTCCAATACTCCCCCTCAAGTTGTAGAGAAGATATTTAGAACTCCCAGCTTGGATAGGAGAGTGTGAAATGGCAATGGCTCCAATGGTTTTGTGAAGATATCTGCAAGTTGGTGGCTGCGTTGCAATGGTAAAAGTTTAAAAAGGCCCTTTTTCAGCTTTTCACGAGCGACGTGACAATCAATCTCAAGATGTTTTGTTTATTCGTGAAAAACGTCATTGTTTGCTATATGCCTCGCATATTCATTATCACATAAGAGTAATGCTGGTTTAAATCCTGGAGAAGATAATCCAACCACATCACCTCACATGTTGTAGTGGCTAGTGTTCAATATTTTGATTCAGACGAGGATCGAGATATAGTTTTATGCTTTCTACACTTCCAGGATATGAGACTATTGCCCAAAAAAACATACAGACCGGTTACAGACCTTCACATTCTGGGGCAAGTAGCCTAGTCTGAGTCACTAAATGCTTTTAAATGGACACTATTGTTTGCATGGTAGAAAATCCCTTGACCAGGGTTGCCCTTGAGATACCTCAATATGGGTAAAGCTGCGAAGTGATGATTTCTGGTTGGTTTGGAGATGTGCTAACTCAATTGTAGTATCACGAACGTGATGTCTAGACAAGTAGTATTAAGGTAGAGTAAGTGGCCAATTAATCACCTATACGCATATGGGTCACCATGTAGCATGTCATTTTTGGAAACTTTGGTTGCTCCCTTACCATAGGCGTTCGCACTGGTTCACCAGCAATAAGGCCCACATCTTCAAGCAAATCAAGTGTGTATTTACGTTGGGAGATGATAATTCCAAGAGTAGTTCTTGCAATTTCCAATCCCAAAAAATACCTTAAATTTCCAAGGTCTTTAATTTTAAAATTTCTATTCATATGGTGTTTTAGCATATCAATTTCAAATAAATTATCCACACAGATAATCAGGTCATCCACATAAATCAGAATAGCAGTGAAGGATTTAATAGTGCGCTTCATACAAAGCAAAAAATTTGACAATTTTTCAAACAACATATAGCTAGGTTGCTTGAGTCCATAAAGACTCTTATTTTATTTACAACATATTTTTCTCAGATATGTTTAACCCTTGTGGGGGTGTCATATACACTTCCTCATTTAAATTCCTAAGTAAAAAAGCATTGTTTACATCTAATTGCTGAAGAGTAATCTTACCGTAGTTAATTTTCCTACAGGGGCAAAAGTATCAAAATAGTCTATACCCTCCACTTGAGTATAACCCTTTGCTACTATTCTAACTTTATATATTTCAACAGAACCATCCGAGTTTTACTTGATCCTATATACCCATTTACACCCGATTGGCTTTGTATTTTTAGGCAGAGGAACAAGAGTCCAAGTGTTATTACTAGCTAATGCAGAAAGTTCAGATTCCATGGCTCTAACCCATTTTTCATTTGTAACAACGATTTATAAGACTTTGGTTCACGTTCTATGCTAATGTTCATGACATAGTTTGCAGATTTATGAAAAAGCTTACCATAACCAATAACAGAGGAAAGAGGATACCTGATTGGAGGTTGCTCAGTTATGTTATTACCTTGAAATAGGCAACAATGAAAATCTTTGAGGTATGTTATTTTTGTGGAAACTCTGTTCCTAGTAGACCTCTATAATGGAAGCTTCCTTTAAAATGGTTCTTTTAAATGGCTAATCGTCATGTAATATGAAAAAGCTTGGATTTACTGTTCGACCCAATACATCATGAATGGATAAAACACAAAAATTTGATATTATGAAGTATGGAATATTTTACAAACACAGAAATACAGTATGTAAAGTACAAGGAGAGATGTGTGATAAATACAATGAACAATAATAATACAAGACCGATTTAATAAAAATTAAAGGACGAGGTATGCACTTTAGAAGGTAATCCTTGTTACTCATTTGTAACTCTTTGGGTAGCCATTGTCAGCCATGTTGATTGAGGATGCTAGGCCTATTAGGCGTTGCAAC
Organism: Cyamopsis tetragonoloba; assembly: GCA_037177725.1. Lineage (NCBI taxonomy): Eukaryota > Viridiplantae > Streptophyta > Magnoliopsida > Fabales > Fabaceae > Cyamopsis > Cyamopsis tetragonoloba. The sequence goes on along the minus strand of CM074120.1, from coordinate 31,912,810 downwards.
ATGGTGTTTGTAGCACTTGGATAGTATCTCTTGTATGCAAAGAGAACTCGTGTCCATAATGTGCCTAAGTATCCTTATTTATAGGTGTTAGGAGCAAAATAACTTTGACCAGAATAAGGTTGGTCGAAGCCCTAGAACTTCTATTAAGCTTTCATGATTTCTAACCAAATTAGTACATGAATAGTTCTGATGATCGAGACTGATGTCTAGAATCTTTGAGAAGCTACTTAGGCCTATTGTTCATGGTCAGACTTTGAAATATAATGTGAAAATCAAGGAAAAAGAAGATATTCTCCTAAGAGATTTAAAGGTGCAAGACTTGTTCCAACTATGAGTCTTTTGAGATCATCATCAAAAGCAGTTGGTCAGAGAACCACAAAACTGTTATACAGAGGTTGAATATATTCAAGAACTTTTTTAAAATTGTATTATTGAAGAATATTGTTGAAGCAAACAAGAAAGACAAGAGGCAACTTTAAATCTTTCAAGGCAATCTCATCAGGTCGAAGAGTCAAGAACTCATCAACGCAAGGGAATCAATAAGAAGATCAAATATGACGACACGTGGCAGAATGAGAACAAATACAACATAATAAGCATTAGAAAGTGAGTGAAGACCAATAAGGAAGTGACATGTGTACTCTTTGATGATGGAAACTAATCAGAGCTGTTCACGACCAGAAATCATTGGAAAATCTGATGTGGCAAGATCATAGCCATGGTCAAGACAGTTATTTGACTTATGTCTTGGACAAATGGTCAGATTAAGAAAACTATAAAGAGATACTATCTAAGTACTCTAGACACCCTACTACAACGCCTAAGACACCTAGCATCCTCGATCAAAATGGCTGACCATGGCTTCCCAAAGGGTTACAAGTGAGTAAAAAAGATTAACCTCTGAAATGCATACCCCATCCTTTAAATTCTTGTTAAATCTTTCTTGTATTATTATTGTTCTTTGTATGTATCACACATTTCTTTGTGCACATGTTGTGTTTCTGTGTTTGTAATATATTTTCTATTTTATAATCTCAGATTTCTATGTTTCATCTATTCATGATATATTGAATTGAACAATGAATCTAATTAAGTTCTTATACTATATGACAATTAGCCATTAATAAAGAACCCTTTTGAAGGAAGACACCGCTAATAAATCTAGGATAGTTGTTTGTTAAAAATTTGGTAAAAAAATTGGCATGCCTAGTGGGACATATTTTAATTTTTGGTGTCACATTATCATATATTCTTTATGATCACGTTTACACACCATTAGACTTGTTATTACTATAGAATTATCAAATCCTTGGGTTTGTTACTACTATAGACTTTTCAAGTCTGATCACGAATGATTATTTTTCAAGTTCTTTGGGACTTGTTACTACTTTACATGTTTGCTTGTTTTATTTGAATAATTGTTTGAGTTCTTTGACTAAATAGAGATTGAATGCAATTTGTCATGATTTTCTTTGACGTTATGTGTTTTCTTTATTTCAATATTTGTTCATCTGTTCTGTTATGAAGATTGTTTATGATTTCTGTTTCAATTCGTTATTTTCTATTATTGTTTAATAATTTTTATGTTTGAATTGTCAAATAACTATCTTGCAGTTATTTCTGTCGAGTAATTGATTTACCAAAATAAATTGCTCTTTTGCAAACTGTTTTATAAGTTAGTTTTCTACAAAGAAACCATCCTTTTCGTAGATTTTTTTCTTGTTCTATGCGATTGCGTAGTGGAAAGGTGATCATTAGTAAAAATCCAAACGAAGAGATGAATACTGCATCAACAACCAGTGTTTTGACTGACACAAATGCCTTAAATACAATTGTTGGTCAAGGAGGCAATCCAGATAACCCAAATGCACATGATCAAGGAAATTCAAGTACCGCTGAGGCCATGACCACAACAATAAGCCAAGTGCTTTCCTATGGAGTTCCAACTTCAAGTAGTCATACTACCACTATGAATGCTCCCTTGTGTGGGATGCCTATAGGATGGAACAACAATACTCAAGGAATCCTATCTACTCCTACATTTACGACCACCATGGCTGTAAATCCAAATGAATATCAACCCCAAATAGGAGGTGTTGCTAGAGTAGACAACATAGACTTTGTTTCCGCTTCGACTGGAAGGCATAGTTTGATTCCACTAGAACAGCTCGGGAGTTTTCAGATTGGTTAGGCTTCGCTGGATTCCAATGGGATTACAGATGAAACTATTAGAGACATTGTTGAAAATTCAAGTAGAACTACAACCAATGTGTTAGCACAATACATGGGAACAATTTTGAATCCCTTGGTGCCAAGTATTGGTCGAATAACTAATCTGTTGGAAACTAACTTGAATGTTAATCGATATCCTGATCTTGATCAAAATACTATCTTGAGTGGGGCAGGGAACAATCAATCTTTAAACTAGGTTAATCATATGCATACGGAACTATCTGAACCTGTGAACTTTAATCTCACTTCTACTAGCCATGCTGCAATTGGTCAACCCATTGTTTGTCAAGGGATGCATCAGGTAGGAGTAGGTTATAACATTAATCATTCAAATGACCAAAATACTAGTTTCGCCATAGAGCATAACATGGGTCAAAACGCTAGTACTGGTTTGAATAATGGTGAAATTTTTGATCTATTTGATAACATGCCAAGGACTGGGGGGCATGATCATTTGCCTAATGCGAATTTGAACCAGCCTTGTGACATTTTTCCGTCAAAATGCCCAGCAAGGAATGTTACAGCCTAATCTTAATCCTCATAATCAACTATACTATCAAGATTATCAACAATAGGTTAGGAATTTAAATACTGAACATATGGTCGAAGAAGCCCTCAATAGACAAGGGTTCAATATTGGTTTTGTAGACAAAATGTTGTTTCCTTCTCCTTTCCCCTATGAAGTTCCACAAACTGATATGCCTAGGGGTTATAAGATCCCTAAATTCACCAAGTTTGTAGGAGAACCAGTAGAATCTACTGTTGAGCATGTTGCCAGGTTGACACTGGAATGTGGGGATTTGACTGCTTCTGAATTGATAAAAATGAAACTTTTCCCAGTTCTTTGAATAAAGAAGCCTTTTCATGGTTCATTACTCTCGCTCCCAATAGTATCAGGTCGTGGGTACAATTAGAAAGACAATTCCATGAGCAATTTTATATAGGAGAAGTAAGAGTAGCCATAGCAAATTTGTCAAGTATTAAAAGATATCTTAATGAATCTATAGATGACTATTTGGCTAGGTTCAGGAAATTAAGTCAAGGTGCCCTACTCCTATACTAGAACTCGAGTGGGTTAAAATGGCAGTAAGGGGATTAGACTATCAAGTCAAGAAAAATATTCTCGACCATCATATTGTAGATATGGCTGAACTTGCTGAAAGAGTCAGATAAATAGAAAATCTTTATGCTGAGAAGTTGGTCAATAAAAAGGGAATGAAAAACCATAAAATTTCTTATGTAGAAACTAACGAGCCAACATAAATAGATTCAGATGAGAATGAAGGAGAGGTTAAAGTAGCAGAATTAAAGCCTGGTCCTCCTTATGTTTGCGAATCACTATATATTAGCATGATTAAGGATAATAGTAATTAAAATTATCATTGGAGTCAAAAAACATATGGCTTTGACTTGACTAAAGCTAATTTAATCTTTGAAATTTTAGTTAAAGATAAACAATTGTTGTTGTCCCAAGATCATAAAATTATGACTCCTAACCAACTTAAGGGATGCAAATATTACAAGTTCCATAATAAAATTGGTCACACTACTAATGACTGTATTCATTTCAGGGACTTCATTCATCAAGCAATAAAAGATGAAAGGCTGAAATTTGAAGCAGCCAATGCCCCAATGAAAGTTGATGCTGACCCACTTGCTGTGGAGGCCAACTTAATTGAACCCGAGGCCTTTGAAATCAACATGGTCAACATTTCTGGACCAAACACTTATTCAAACTCAAGGTACATGTTAGAATAATTTGATAGCTTCTAGAGGGAAGTCTATCCTCACAAGGGGGAGCCATTGGTTGACTTCCTCTAGAGAAAGAAAGAAGAAGGAAATAGTATAGCACCGTGCCCCAGATGCAGTGTTGTATTCGACAAAGATGTTGTTGTTACCTATGAGCAGGATAAATTCAAAAATGATTTCAACCATATGTTAGTAAAACATAGGCAGGCCAACGAACAAAGATATGCTCAGAACTCAAGAGTCTACGTGCGCAAGGAAGAACTTCCTGAGTGGTGTACACTTGCTCACAATCAGGGATACCAGAGCAACAACCCGAATTTAATAATGCCAAAAATATGAAGCATGGAAAAATCCGTCCCAATCACCATTATCAGTTGCATGTTGCAAATATTCGACCAAGGAATAAATCAAAGTTCCAATGGAAGAGAGTTCAGCCAAAAACTCAGAAGATTCAGAACTTTGAAAGGTCTGAAGAGGAAATTATTTCCCCTTTTCCAATGATAGTTCCCAAGAATCTGGTCAAAAGCAGACAAATCCCAGATCATGAAGAGGAGATCGACAGTCTGAAATTTGAAACTGGATTTCATGATGATTTGCAAGCAATTTGTAATGTGGTGTCCATTCTCCACTGGACTTCTCTATCCTTGTGAATGCAGTTGAAGAGGAAGATTTCTTCAATGAAGACGAAGGTCCGGTCATTATTCATGAACCTATGCCATTTGACGCAAAAAATGCTGCCATCTTCCCAATACCTACAGAAGAAATAAAGTCTCATCCTAAACCTTTGTTCATCAAGGCTAAGATTGAGGGCAAGATCATAAAGAGAGTTTTGGTCGGTGTGGGGCTGCAATTAACCACATTCCAGAACGAGTGGTCAAAAAGCTAGATAAGTCTTGTTCGGAATTCATGCCTCATAACATGGTTATAACAGACTTTAATGGTAAAAGGTCAAAATCCCCTGGATGCATAGCTCTGTATTTGAAGGTTGGGTCAATCACTAGAACCACTGTATTTGTGGTAGTACCTTCCCATGCTAACTATAACATTTTGCTAGGGGTGAGAATGGATACACGGTGTTGGCGCAGTTCCTTTGACCCTCCATCAAATGATGTTTATGTGGAATGATGCAGGCCAGATTGAGTTTATTCGAGGGGATGAGGATTATTTTTGATGCGAGGTGAACACTGCGGGCTTTGATAAAAACTAGTCAAACATTGAGCCTCTCAATGTGCCAACCTAGGAAGAATTTTATGTGAAATACCTTGCGTAAGTTTGACTTTGTCCTAATGGACTCAGTGTTACTCAGACTTATGATTATCGCATATCATCCAGAGACCCGGATGAATATGGAATCATAGTTACTTTCTTTGATTGGAATCATTTCTTTGAGAAAGAACATCTCAAGTGGGCAAGTCAGTCTCGAGTCATTGAATTAAATGCGGACAAAAGTGTTGATGGTCAGACTGATGTTGAAACCCTGATCCCAATGCCTGTTCCAAGAGAAGAAGTTCACTACCCAGACATCCAACCAACTGGTTGGGAGAGTGACACTTAAATATAATACAATCAACTTTCCTTGCTAGTGAGGAGTAATTGGGAAAACCAGTAAGGAAAGTAGAATTGCCAACTCAGTGAAGGGTTGGTCGGAATTCTGAATGGTCTATTGAAGGATCATTTAATTTGGCCTTATGATTGGCCGAATTGTTGAAAAGAATGATTTTCTGAAGAATCATTGAATAAAAAAAAAGGATTTTGTTTGATCACGGATTGATGACATTTATGATGGGTTGCTGATAACTCATTTTCCTACTTGGTCTACTGATAGATCAATTTGACTTAATACTTAGGTTCTAAGTTCATTTCATGACTGACTAAAGTCACTATGTGTTTCCTTTCAATAAGGCTTGACAAAGCCAAGATGTATGATGGTTGTACTTTAACCAGATTGTTCATTCTTTGGGAAATGGTTTATTGTATTGCAAGCATTATTAAATAATAAAATTCATGTTAGTTACATGCTCTCTTTTAATGAATTTTACAGAACTGAGAATGGCCAAGGTGAATAACTTGATCAATCAGCTGAAAGGATTAACTTTGTCCATAAAGTACAAGGATACTTGGGGGGGGGGGGAAGGCCTTTGTTGGTCCTAATTCAGATAATCCGCAGGTTAAAGAATAAATTAGTAAGATTATAAGTTATGCCGAAGAGAGAACCCCTCTAGATTGTATTTATGATAACAAACCCTTGGGGTTTAAAAAAATGGATCACCAGGACAACGCTGTAGAGGCCAAAGATCCTCTGGAAGAAGTGAACCATGGTGATAATCAACATCAGAGAGCAACTTATATTAGCAGTCTATTAAATGAGCATTTTAAAAGTCACTTAATCGAACTCTTGAAAGAATATAAAGATTGTTTTGCTTGGGAGTACGAGGAAATGCCTAGATTATCCAGAGATATTGTTGAGCATAGATTTCCTTTAATTGCTAAAGCAAAAGTGGTCAAACAGCCACCTAGGATATTTAGTCCTACAATAATTTTGAAAATCAAAGAAGAAATTGAAAGACTTCTTAAAGAAAAGTTCATTAGGACTGCTAGATACATTCAATGAAGTTCTAGCATAGTCCCAAGGCACGAAAACTCTCCCCCTTGCTCTAGCATTGACATACAACCACCAAAATTGCTCCTCGTCCTTTTTTAAGGTTCCTTTAGTTTGGAACAAATACTGGAACTTGCGTATTGTACTCGTAAAGCCTAAGTATTTACACGTTATTTGGAAAGCTCGGATTGTGGCCTAAGCATTAGGGATGAGTTGGCTGGGTGCGACTTGATAGAAATTCAGTACATCCATTTCAAATTTAGACAATGGGAGACGCAAGTGAAATTCATCAAATAATATCCTATAGAAATAGCAAAACATTTGGGAACCCTCCTTCCCTTCCAGGAATACGAGTTCTTTATCCCCAAGTTTTTCAATCACCATCTTCCCTCGTTGTCCAGAGTTAAACACAGAACTATCACCCCTCATCTTAGTAAATTCCTCTAAGTTCACATAGCACGATGAAAACCATACATCTCGATGAACCCACCCGTAATCTTTGGAATCATCAACTAGGGTTTTTCTTTCTACCAAATTCTCACCCATTCTTAATAGACAGACAGAAATCCTGAATGAGTGTAGGAGTTAAGGAGGCGTACCTAAAGGATCAATGGATTCAAGGCAAGGAAAACACTTTTGGAAAATCACTGCTTTGAATAAGCTAGCACAAACGTTCCTTCACAGGAAAATCAGTCGCGGACAAATACGGAAGATATTTTGAAAGCTTTCCTTTTATATCGGACAATGTTTTTTCAGAGGCAACGTTTCAAAGTGTTCAACAAGTAATTTCCAAGGGTCGCGTCTTTTGGCACGCGCTATAACTCACACGCCATGTTAATCACGCCCCCTCAAATCATGACTTTTACGCCTTTCCAATTAAACACTGCCATGTGCACAACGCTAACGTCATTAAAAGAAAATGCTTTAGCTTTAGAATGACCTACTCCCAAGCGGCCTAACCCAAGGGGCCAATTGCGATTAGAGGTGACAGTAGTGTTGTCTTTGTTTCGTGAAACGAGCTAGGGCCTCGTATAACGGACAGGTGAGAAATTTTTCTTTTAACCTTAAGTTAAAATAGTGGAGGAACAACGCCTGATAGCTATCACAATTGCATGTCTCAAATGTTTTATTTAACTCTTCTAGCATGTGTCCAAAAGAACGTCTATTTAATGCATCGAATAGAACATTTATTCGAATTTTCTAGCAATAATATTTACAAGTATGCGACCAATAGAACGATTATTTATTATTTGTGAACACAAGAGGAATAAACATGAAGGTCTTGAATCCTCTACAGAGCCCCCACTCTCTTCCTCCATCCATACCATCGTCTTTAGGTTGAAGGCCGCGTTCTTCACCTCAAAGCAACCAACTCTCACATGTAGGATTTTGACGAAGATTTTGACTTGAGCCCCTGCACTAAGGCTACAAGATTCTGAAAGACAAATTTTTCCTCCTAACCCACGGTAATCACTCGGGAATGGCTATTGAAACAGGTAGTCATTGAATCCGTGAATGAGCATTGATCAAACAAACTTAAAACCATCAGAATCCTTCACCATCATGAGATATCCAACCCAACTAATGCTTCCAAGATTTTTGCAAATGCTTCTGCGATGGGTAGAGATAACAAACTTTCCTAAAATTAATAACCTCTGCACCAGTTACGAGGGTAATTGCACAAGAATAAAGGTGCATTAATTTTGCAATTGGTATTGACCACAGACCTTAACAGAAGATAAAACTGAATGCTGTTATTGGTAAGACTAGATTATGAGCGGCTAATAACACGAGAATTTTCGCCAAACTTATAAAGCCTAGTCAGCCCACGGCTTCAAGGCTTGAGGGGCTTGTGTACTGTCACGACTGGGCACCCCGCTCTATACAACGAGCTGGGTTTGTGGGAAGAGAAATATAACTTGTTAAAAATAGTCCTTCTTCACCCTCTTTAAGTTTGACCCCAAGATTTTCCTAAGTGCTCCTTTTTCTTTTCTTTGTTCCCTTAGGCACCTCTACTTATTCCTTTATTCGTTTGCTTTTCTTTTCTTTTTTTCTCTTTTTTGTTTTATATATTAATAAGGAGATATATACAAAATGGGAGGTTTCCTAAGGAATTATTTCTTAATTTAAAGGAAGCACTTCTTTTGAGCCAATACTTACACAATTTGCAACATCAAATCAATACCCAAATCAATACCCCAAGTATGTACACACTAATCTCCAACTTACTAGGTGAGGATAAAGAATTGATGCATAAAGGTATAGGGTCATGAAAGAACTATTAACATTCAAGCTCAAGATGGGTACCGAAAATAATGGATGCTACAATTCAAGCAAGGTAAGTCATTTGGCTCTAGCTTTAACAATTAAAACTATGCCTCTGTCATCTTTATTCATAAAATGTTTCATGGCAAAGCTTATTAAGATTGTCAAAGAGGACTCTCAAAGTTTTTTTTTGGGATGCACACAACACACAAGGTTTAAAAGGCTAAAGTCCCCTTAACAAAGGTTTTTCAAAAGTTCCAATCACCCAAAAGTCACTTGATGCACAATTACTTTGAAATTAGTATTTTTCAAGATGTTATTCCACCCAAACCATGTAACACCACAAATCAAATCATGCAAATAGTTTGACAATAAATCACACAAACACAACACTAACTACAACACTTATTACAAACTCAACTAAAAATCCTAAAGCAACATAATAATAATAAAAAAAAGCAATAAAGAGAAGAGTTAAAGAAACTCCACTAAACTCCTCCAAGCAGGTTGTCCTCCTCTGCTTCCTCCATCTCCCTCAATTAATCATCCTCTTTCACTTCGACATTTTTGTCACTGTCATCTCCACCTTCTTCAGCCTCTAGCACTTGCTTCTGCCCCTTTGGTTGACTTGCCTGTCCTCAGGCCAAGCTACATGAGCAGCAAAAATCAAAGGGGATTGGAAGATGCTTTGACTCAGCATTGTTGTACTGGCCATCTATTTCATTGTATGGTTGAGGTGCCTTTGGGGTTGAGCAACTGGATTCCTACCTCCTTCTTCAAGAAACACATACTTCAAATGTCGAGGCAACATCTTCATCTCTAGCTTTTGATTCTCACACTTCACCTCTTGTGGAATTGGTTTAAACTTGACATCTTTGATAGGAATTGCCTTGGAAGACTTAAAATTCTTCAAATACTCTTCGATCTCCATTTCCTCCTCTTCTAAGAATTCACAATGAGCTTTATTTAATGCCTTCTCAAGAACATCTCCTTTGTATAATTTCTTTTTCTTCGTCACCAAGAGCTCAACAATAACATTAACCCTTAAGACTTTTTTCTTGTTATTAGGGTGCTTCATAACCTCAAAGACATCCAAATTGACTTCATCATCTTCTACCCTCACTTTGAGCTTTCCATTGTCAACATCAATCATCACCCTTGCGGTCTTCACAAATGGCCTCCCAATAAGCAAGGGCACATCCACATTTCTTCAATGTCCATGATAACAAAGTCAACAAGAAACACAAACTTATCCACCTTTACCAACACATCCTCCGCAATTCCAGAAGGGAATTTCAAGGACTTATGGGCAAGTTTCAAGGTCACTTTAGTTGAGTTGACCACCAAATCTCCAATCCTCTTGAGCATTGACAATGACATCAAATTTATACTTGCTTAGAGATTGTTAATTATTTTATTAAATATAAAATACTAACTCGTTTCAGAAAAGTGGGAAAATAAGTTATCGTCCTCAGGGAGCAACTCTAGAACAATTTAGTTCAATTAGAAAACATTTGGGTGAAGTTTTTATAAAGAATTAAGTTGATTTGAATTGTAAAATAAGTGCTCATACATGTAAAAAAAGGTGCCTGTAATGTAAAAAGGGTTAAAAACACTTTATAAGAACATTTGGCTTGGATTTCACTATACTAATGATTATTCCCAAATCTTAAGAACTTATTATGTTATTTGAAGGGCCAAGGATAAAAACCATTGACAAAGATCCCTCATTTGTCAGATTCTATGGAAAAACTATATCGATTATAAATCCCTTTAAACTGTAAAAGAGTCACCACGCAATATGAATTCTCTTTTTAAAAGTGGTTCATAATGAAAACTATCCCTAGTCTTTCATTGATGAAATTCCTTTTCTCAAAACCTCTTTTCAAATTTAATTCTCATTCAAGAAGAAAAGTTAGAAGGAGAGAAGGAAGGTGATCATGCTTTCAACTCTAAATTCAAGCAGTGAGAAGAAAACCAATCAATTTAACATAAATAAGAACATGAGTTTGAGAATTTTACATAGCAAGTTACATACAATCCCAAATAGAGGGGCCATTCTGCCTCGCGCTTGAGTTTGACTCCATGGGGACCTCGCGCTTAAGCGCCATATGGGGCTGAAGGGCCATTCTGCCTCACGCTTGAGCGCCACCTCTAGCTCAAGAGCTAGTTAGCAGCAACTTTAGACTTCAATCTTCAACTTGGCACTTGAGCGCCATCCCTGGCTTGAGCACCAAAGTGACAGAAATGTAATGCAACACTCCTTTGCTCCTCAACTTGGGTTATAACTTAGTACCTGTAATCCTCAACTCAAACAAAATTTATTAAATGGAAATTTTGCTCAAGAACTCAAAAGATTAGATTAGGGAAGCTCTTTTCTTAAGAAAACTCTTTTTTAAGAAGAGATAAGTGCACAATTTAGCTTATAAAATAAGCATAAAAATGCACTTATCAAACTCGCCACAACCTAGCTCTTTGCTAGTCCTCGAGCAAAGGAATAAACTAACTAAAGCAAAAAGACAATGGATGCCGAGTATGATTCAAAAGCATGCAACTCAACCAATCAATTCCAAATGTGCACTAGAATTTGAGGAACAATTAAAGCACACAAAACAATTAGAGTACAAATCACAATCATTTATTAAACCTTGACAAAAAGATTACTCAATTAAAACCAAGAGGGAAACTCTTTTAAGCAAACTCACCCAGGTAAGTGTTTCTGTCATCTTTCTCAATGGTCAATCAATTTAGCAATGCTTTTAATTTACCATCAATATACATCCACACATTCAAGCACAATCAAGAGGGCTTCAATTAAAGGTTATCATGGGGCTGGGCTACAAAAGAATTTTTGTTTTTCTACATAGCAAAACGAGTTGGAAAAAAATGGGAACATTCTTAACATATCAACTGAATTGCATTTTCCAATTAATTTTACAACCCATGGCTTCAATTTTAGGGAGCACTTTAGTCAAACTCTTATGCATTTCTTTTCACCCTTGAGCTTATGCTTCCGTCGACACTCTTTCGAGCAAAATTTTCAAGCTGCTAACTTCAACATCCTGGCTACTCAATATACCGAGGATACTTCCAATGTTTTTTCGCGCAAAGGGCTGAAGCTGGTAACTTCAACCCCCTAACTACTGGACACACTAGAACTACTTAAGCACGATTCTTTATTTTTCTTCTTTATAAGAGTATGACTAAAGGTATTAATTTTTATTAACAAGAAGCCCGTACACAACTTAACAAGCAATCCAGTAAATTTGCAGCCAAGCATGCACACATCAAATCCAACTCAAAGAAAGGTGAGAATATCAATTTTATTTCAAGATGTATGATGCCAACAAAAGATATATCAATTAGGCTCAACTTGGCTATCAATAAAAGGAAATAATCAATCACATACGGGATAACTATTTGGCTCTAGTTTTGCACAATTCATAATACTATGCCCCTATTATGCTTGTACTATCATGTGTGTAGTAACAATTACAAAATCAAGCAAGACTAATTAATTGAACCAAAGAGGACTCTCAAGAAGTGTTTAAGGTTCACACAACTCACTTGGCTAAAGGCTAATCATCCTCTTTAGTTAAAAATTTTCAATTCAAGTCAAGGCTCAATAAAATTATGCAATACTACTCCAAGTTTAAGTTCAAAATTTTCACAAAAATAATCTTCAATCTAGAGACACGTCAAACATCATAGATAAGAATCACACACGATCAAGTCATACTGGTAGTTATTAATAATAGAAATTAAAACTACTAAATTCTAACAAAAATCCATGCAAAAAGAAATCAGAAAAAGAAAAAGACTAAGAATACTCCCCTCAACCTATAGGTGCATGGGCTGCCTTATCTTGCTCTTCATCGGCTTGAGCATCATCTCCGACTCCATCCTCAGCTGCTTCCCCCGGATAATTTGGCCTGTCCCTAGGCCATCGAATATGCGCAACAAGCCAGACTTTCTTCTTTTCAAGCTTAGAATAAAGATAAGTTTAGAGGGAAGAAATCTTTATTAAAAACAACTAAACTAAGAAATAAAAAAAGAAAATAAAATTGGGTTGCCTCCCAATAAGCGCTAGTTTAACGTCATTAGCTTAACGCTTATAACTTTAAAGTTTAAGATGGCTTGAGGCATGCAAGAGAAGAATATTTCCTCCCTTCCAATTTGAGTCCACCTCCAATGTGCTTCTCCAATAAAATTCCTCCATGAGGCAAAGATGGCTTAGGATGATAAACATACGGAGTAGAATCCCCATCGCTCATCACATCACGCATCTTCACCTTAGGCTTTCCATCATCAAATGGTGTTGGAAATACATTGAGATGCACTTTTTCACTCTTCTTCACCTCTTGACTCTTCACATCAGTATGAAGAGTAGGCATTAGTGCAGAAACCAACTTCCCACAGACTTCTTCACAATATTCGTCCTCATTACTGTTTATAAGGACTGGAGAGTGAAGTGGACAATCAATTTTAAAATCTTCAACTCTCAGCCTCAAGTCTGCATCCTCTCTCACTATTTCTTTCTTTTCAATTTTATAATTTTTTGTATTTACAAAACTCTCTGAATTTTCAACTCCTACCTCTTTTTCTTCTTCAAACTTTTCACTCTCTTTTCCTTCTTCCTCCTTCTCTTCTCTCTCGAATTCTTCCTCCTCTATTATCAAATTGTAACTAATCCCATCTTCAATTACATCACCACTCCATGCAGTAACAGTTTTGCATTGCTCCTCGGGGATTCTTTGATTATTGCCTGAGAAAAGACTAGAGCTCAATTTCGATATTTGTTTAGCCATCTGCCTAGTGTGAGTCTAAATATTACGCAAAGAAGATTCAATATTCTTCCGAGTAGTTTCCATAGATTTCTCATGATCCAAAGGTGATTGTAGAAACTCTTCCAAGGTAGCCTTGAGTTTTGTAGTTGATTCAGGCCATGTAGAGATTTGAGACTTTAAAGTATATTGATCTTGCTAACTCGTCGATGATGCTTGCAAAAACTCTGTCAAAGCTTCATCAAGTTTAGACGTATGCCCATACGAAGGAGAGAATGGAGGGCTCCATGCACCTGTATTTTGATAACTACTCCAACCCAAAGAGGAATTATTAGTAAAATTGGATTGAAACGATGGGTTAGAATAATTACCTTGTAACTACTGAGTATTCCAATACGGCACAACCTGCTCGTGAGGCACGGTATTGAAATACGTTATGTTTGCTTAGAGTATTAAACTAGAGATTAGTGTAGAGATTATAAAGAAGATTAAAATAACAAAAAAAAGGCAAGGGTTAAGAAAACAGAAAAACAAAAACAAAAACAAAAAATAAAAATAAAAGATAAAAGATAAAAGATAAAAGATAAAAGATAAAAACAAAACTAAAATTATATGTAAAAAAATAAAAATAAAGCTATTCACAACGCAAATATCAAACCGAGACTAAATTAATCATCATGCTCCCCGGCAACGGCGCCAAAAATTTGTTACATATTTTATTAAATGTAAAATACTAACTCGTTTCAGGAAAGTGGGAAAAGAAATTATCGTCCTCAGGGAGCAAGTCTAGAACAATTTAGTTCAATTAGAAAACGTTTAGGTGAAGTTTTTATAAAGAATTAAGTTGATTTGAATTGTAAAATAAGTGCTCGTAATGTAAAAAGGGTTAAAAACAATTTATAAGAATGCTTGGGCTTGGATTTCTCTATACTGATGATTATTCCAAAATCTTAAGAACTTATTATGTTAATTGAAGAGCCTAGGATAAAAACCAGTGACAAAGATCCCTCATTTGTCAGATTCTAAGGCAAAACTATATCGATTAAATCCCTTTAAACGGTAAAAGAGTTACCACGCAACAAGAATTCCCTTTTTAAAAGTGGTTCATAAATGAAAACTATCCCTAGTCTTTCATTGATGAAATTCCTTTTCTCAGAACCTCTTTTCAAATTAAATTCCCATTCAATAAGAAAAGTTAGAAGGAGAGAAGGAAGGTGATCAAGATTTCAACTCTAAATTTAAGTAGAGAAAAGAAAACTAATCAATTTAACATAAATAAGAACCTTAGTTTAAGAATTTTACACAGCAAGTTACATCCAATCCCAAGTAGAGGGTTTAAGCTACCATCTCCAATTGAAAAGCTACCATCTTCAATTGCTCTCTTTCTCTCCCTAAATTTTTTCCAGAGAAGGCTTCTCTTGCTCTGAATGGTCTCCGCATGTATTTATAATGGTTTGAAATCATAAAATGCGCGTTCCACTTACGAGACTCTCGCTTAAGTGCCATACCTCGCTTAAGCAAGAAAATGGCTGAGAGGAAATTGACTCCATTGGGACCTCGCGCTTAAGCGCCATATGGGGTTTGAGTGCCATTCTGGCTCGCGTTTGAGTGCCACCTTTGGCTTAAGCGCTAGTTAGTAGCAACTTTAGACTTCAATCTTCAATTTGGCACTTGACCGCCAAAGTGACAGAAATGTAATCCAACACCCCTTTGCTCCTCAACTTGGGCTATAACTTAGTACCTGTAATCCTCAACTCAAACAAACTATATTAAATGGAGATTTTGCTCAAGAACTCAAAAGATTAGATTAGTGAAGCTTTTTTCTTAAAAAAACTCTTTTTAAGAAGAGATAAATGCAAAATTTAGCTTATAAAATAAGCATAAAAATGCACTTATCATTGGCCTGGTTATATTCTCCTTGAGTGAATGGTGTAGGTGCTGCACTATCCATATTTATACCTTGTTTCGCTCCAAGCAACCTACAAAATGGCTCATGATAAATGTTCCGCATCATCAAGGATGTCATTTCCCTATCGTTGGCGTGATCCACCTCCATCTCGTGATTCATCACATTGAGCTTTTCATCAAGGGAAAGTGTCTCAAAATCCTTGGCAAGACATGCCCCTATCGAAGGTGAAACCTTTATATGTGTGATTTTGGGAGTTTCTACCATAAGCCTTTGTGGGAGACTTGGAAGTGGTTGCCTTAGAGGTTGTGCTTCATTGGAGGGGACAAACACATACCTATAAAAGTATGGTTTGTCAATGGGTCCATGTCCTTTAACTTCTGTGAGTTCTCTAGGCTCTATCTTTACTCCTTGAGTTGCACATAACCTTGTAATGAGGATGCCATAACTCAATGATGCACTTGTCTTCCTTGAATAAAAATTCTCATTACTTATGGTCAAGCCTACATTAAGTGGTAATTGCTTCATGAAGACATAAATGCACAACAACCTTTTCTTGGTCACGATGTTGGAATGCTTCATTGGAATTAGCACCCCTTGGACAAATGAACACCAAAGCTTCAATTCTGATGTGAAGGACCTTTTCTCCATATTCTTTGCCATCTCATTCCTCACATCCATGGTCCACTCTCCTTGGCCATCACATAAGACCTTGTTGATCTCATCCATATCCATGACCCAATTCATGAGCTTTTGCAACTCACATGTGGTATTTGGTGCCAAAGGAGTGTTGATCATCTCATTGATCAATTGAGGGTTGAAGGAGAGTTTTTACCTCTTACATAGGAGGAGTACATGTCCATGGGGTCCGTGTCATTGATTTTCAAGTTGGAGTAAAACTCCATGACAATCTCTTCATATGCTGGACCTTCTAGTGAACATAGTGTCTTTCATTTCCTCCTTTGTACTGCATTGAAAACCGCTAGGAAAGTTTCATTTGTCTCCCTTTGGCCCGTGATATTGGGGAAACAATCATCATGGGTGATGATGAATTGCATTTCCTTGAGCACTCCTATCCCTGACATGTTTAGCTTGAAAATTTCCTCATTATCCTCTGTTCGGAACCTATGTGCATCATACTTTGGCCACGGATTGGCGTTGGAAGTCCTTGGAGCCTTGGGGTTCCTTTATGCTCTCATGCTTGCGGTTGTTTTGAAATGCTTTATGGATGCCTTGGATTCCCACCTACAAGAACAAGTTAGTGAAGTGCTATTTTAGATGCTCCACTAATTGTTACAAAAGCCCACATAATCAAGCAAGATTGAAAATTCATGAATTTGTGCCATTTCGATTCTATTAAGCTCAAATAGATGTATTTCATCAATGGAAACATAATTCAAGCTCTCTAGCACAAACAATTCATGCACATTTTCACACTTTGTTCATTTAGGACTTTTGTCAAACACATAGTGTGCACAACTCAAGTTTGTGAATCAACACTTCTTCCACAACAATCTAGCACCCAATTTTTTCAAGGAAAGCAATTAAAGCATCAATCAACACACCAATTGCAAGATTAAGCCTCAATTAGTCCAAAGAACAAAAAATTTCATCCAATTTCCCAAAACCCTCAAGATTGCCAAATTTTCAAATCTTCACCAAAAACTCCCATAATCATGTGATTCTAACTCATACAAGTTGGAATCATGAACAATCAATCCATATATGAATGCAAATTAGAGAGATTTAAGGGTTACCTTTAGGTCTTGAACTTAGGAACTTGACAAAGCAAATTTGGAATATGAAACTCTAACCAAGGCGAGATAGTGAATTGAGTGGAGAATTAAAAGAATCAATATGTGAAATGTGAAGAAGAAAGAGTAGTAGTGCTTGGATTTGAGAGGAATGGGACTTAGGGTTAGAGTGTAGGTGAAGAAGATGAAGTATTTGAGAAATACGAAGTGGGATAAGTGAGGTTTGGGGCTTTTAAATAGGGCTCACGCGTGGCACGTGGTTGGCTCACGCTGCGCTGCGCGTGCGCACGCCCCATGGGTGTTGCCAACGCCCAAAAACCATAGCATGCTATCCAAATGCATGTGCTCATGCCCAGTGAGCATTGCCAACACTCAAGACCTGCTGTGTTGCTTCCTCTTGCGCGTGCTCATGCTCAATCTCAGCGTTCTCACGCCCAAACTCTCTATAGCAATTTTTCTTAGGCGTGCTCACCCTCAAAATTGGCGTGCTCACACTCAATTTGACATTAAAATACTTGGTTTTGGAGCCTTTACATGAACTTACCTTACACTTACCTCCTCCTGAACTCTTCGATCTTCAAAACCTGCAGCTTAAACTCTCTTCATCCAAAAATCAATTGGTTCAACAATACAAGGATGAATAAGAATGGTTCTACCTCTATCCTTTATAATATTTCTATATGTATCTATATTTTTATCTTTTTCAATTTTTAGAACAAATTGAATGAATGAATGAGAGAATGAACCTAAGTGGGTTGCCTTTCGTAAGCGCGTTGTTTAACGTCACTTAGCTTGATGCATTTTTCACTTTATGGAGGTTTGAAGCCATAGACCAAGGATCCATCAAAACCATTTTCCAAAATTTGGGCTCTTTGTCTATGTTCAAATCCCATGTTTGGATTTAAAGAACATTCACCCGAAAAATCAAAGTTTCCAACCGACTTTTTGGGTTCCCAAATATGTTGGGGCCTCTTTATCAAAGCAACATCATTCTTAAGACCATTACTCTCCACAAGGGAAGAGTGATGTTTCTCCTTTAAATCTAGCCAACTCTTTCCACAAGCCAACATCATATCTCTTAAGTCGCCAAGCAATCTTTCTTCTAATTCCCCACCAATTGAGTTTTGAAAAATCACCGGAAAGGTACATTTTTCAACCATAAAAACACAATGGAAGTTAGAGAAGGATTGCTTTGGTCTATTCATTGGTTCCATACACACAAATTCATCAACTTTTGAAGCTTCCTTTTGTGGAGTACTTTTATGTGAAGAAGCTTTAGAACCCTTATTGGCAAGGCTTTTAATCTCCTATTGACTCACTTTACTTTTGTCATTTGACTTTTCACAAGGTGTACTAATGTTTTTTGAAGTAGAGTCATGGTTGATTCTTTTCAACTCATTTGCCAATGAGGTGTCTACAACTTACACATTTATACTAGGGGAACTATCATTTGGATTCTTTCAAGATTCAAAGACATTAAAAATTACCTTTTCTTCTTGGACTCTAAGCATGAGCTCTCCCCCCTCCACATCTATGAGGGCATGTCCCATGGCAAGAAATGATCTTCCAAGGATAATCATGACTTCCTTATGAGCTTCTATGTCTATCACTATAAAATCGGCCGGAAAGATAAACTTGTCAATCTTCACTAACAAGTCCTCTACAACCCCATAGGGGCGTTTGATTTACCTATCCACCATATGTAGAGTCACCATTGTTGGCTTCACCTCATTCACCCCAAGCTTCTTCAAAACGGATAGGGGCATTAGATTAATTCTTGCCCCTAGGTCGCACAAAGCTCTTCCCACAGATATCCCACCAATCTCACATGGAATTTTGAATGACTGCAGATCCTTCAACTTTTGTGGAAGCTTCTTTTGTAGGATTGCACTAACCTCTTTGGTTAATGGGACCGTCTCATCATCCTTGAGCTTCCTCTTCTTTGCAAGAAGGTTCTTTATGAACTTAGCATAGAGTGGCATTTGCTCAAGTGCTTCCGCAAAGGGCAAGTTAATCCTCAAACTCCTAAATACATCTAGGATTTTAGAGAATTTCTTCTCTTTGTCTTGCTTTATCAACCTTTGTGGAAATGGGATCCTAGCTTTCACATATAGAGAGAGTTTCTCATAGTCAACCAAATTCTTTAAGGAGTTGCTTCCTTGTCTTCTTTGGAGGGAGATATTTTGGATCACCACATCCAATCTTGATTGTGTACGGTTCACTATAGTCATTGGGATCCATGTCAAGATACTTATCACCACTTAGCTTCTTTTTAGGTTGCTCTTCCTTCTCCACCTTTTGATCTTCAACCTTAGGTGGTGGAGGTGAAGTAACCTTGCAACTTCTTAGTGTGATTGCATGGAATTATTCTTTTGGGTTGACAATTGTCTCACTAGGGAATTTTCCTTGTTGCCTTTCCGATAGTTGCCTCGAAATTTGACCCATTTGGGTCTCCAAGTTCTTAATTGAGGCATTATGATTATTCAATGTTGAATTAGTTTCACTCATGTAGGCATTGGTCCTTTGCATGAAGGAAAGTAGGATATTCTCTAGGTTGGGGGAAATTTCTTGAGATGGTTGGATTGGTGGTACTTGGGGATTTTGAGCCATGGGTTGAGTGTTGGATTTAAAGGATGGATTTGGGTTGTATGATGATGATGGTTGGTTGTATTGTGGTTGGTTTTGTGGGAAGGGTGGATTATCGGGTTTAAGGTAATTGTTGCTTTTATAGGATAGGTTGGGATGGTTCCTCAAGTATGGATGGTAGGTATTGTTTTAGGGGAAGTAGGAGGATTTTTGTGTGTTTCCCATGAAGTTTACTTGTTCCTCACTAGCATTTCCGGAGTTGGCACAAAATCCGTTTTGGTGGTTGCCACCACAAAAATCACATTGAAGAGTTGGTGTTTGAACGGCTCCAAGTTGAAATACTTGGAGTTGCTTGGTGAGGTTCTCAATTTATTAGGACAAAAGATTATTTTGGGCAAGGACCGCATCTTGTGTCCCTAGCTCCATTACTCCTCTCTTTGTTCCATACAAGTCATCGGAGGCTTCATCCTCATTTTCCATGATTTCAATTAGTTCCCTTGCTTTACTTGCTCCTTTTTTTCTTATGGATCCACCGGCGAAAGTGTTTAGAAGCCCCTTAACATTTCGGTTTAGACCATTGTAGAAAATGTGGATTTGTTGAAGATCGGTGAAACCGTGATGTGGGCACTTTCGGAGGAGTGGTTTGAATTTCTTCCATGCGGTTCCAAAGGAATCACCATCTCTTTATTTGAAACAAGAGATCTCTGCTCTATATTGGTCATATTTAGCCGGAGGGAAAAATTGGGCCAAGAACTTTGAAACAAGATCTTCCCATGTATTGATGCTTCCGGTAGGTTGGCTTTGAAGCCAATCAAGAGCCTCATCCTTCAAGGAGAAGAGAAATAACCTCAATCGAATTTCGGCATCCGAAACTCCGTTGATCTTGATGGTGCCACATATTTGAAGGAACTTGTAAATGTGACGGTTGGGATGTTCCTTTTGTCTCCCTCCAAATTGTTCTCCTCTCACAAGTTGTGCGAGGGCCGGCTTGATTTCAAAGCTATTTGCCGCTATTGTAGGATGGTTGATGTAAGATCCACATCCATCAACTAGAGGAGCCGTGAGGTCCTCAAGTGTTATCCTTCTTGGTGGTGGACGATTATCCATTGACTGTCCTTGACCTAAGACCACTTCTTCTTCTTGTACTAAGGTAGGTTTCTCTTCCACAACCTTTTCTTGATGAGAACTAGTGGCTTGTTGCTCTTGGCTTCCCCTGAGCTTGTGTGCCTTGTATTTGGGTTTGTTCGCTTTAATTTTCTTGCGAGTCCTCCTTAGAGTCTTCTCAGGTTCTGGATCAAAGTCAAATTCAACTTTCTTACCTCACATGCAAGCTTCACATGGAAGGTTAGATCACACAAAAACAGGGCAAAATGCTATAAAAGTGAAAAATGAAAAGAAAACAAACAAAACTGTGGATATGCACAATGTAGTGAAGTGTCCAAAGTAGTGAACGCCTTGGAAAATATTGATATTTATCAATAGTCCCCAGAAATAGCGCCATAAACTTGATAAGTCATTTGCCTTAATAGCAAGTTCACTATATCGGTTTAATAGAATAGGAATGAGTAAGGGTATCGTTTTCCACAGGGACTATGTGTAAGAGTACCACATTCGCAAGGTTTTCACTATTTGGACTTCCATTTTCATGTGTGAGAGAGTATTCATATAAAAGAATTCAAAAACAATCAATTAACAAAGAATAGAATCAAGAATGAGAGAGAGTTAGGGAATAGGTTCAATTGATCCATCACTTATGCAACTTCATCTAAGGTTAATCCACAAGTTCAAAAAAACAATTGAAGGTAGAATCCACAAAACATAGAATAATTCTATTCCTAGAGCTTTAGTCCCTTTGCCTTATCCTTAATTCCCTAATTCCTTTGCCAACGGCTACCCTATAAAACAGGTTACCGTTATTGCTTCCTTGTTAACTGAATCCAATTAAACCCATTATTACTGAAGTTAACTTCGTTTCTTTTTCAGATAAAATCACTCTGCCTTCCAATTTCTATATAAACACTTCTGATCATCTCTCCTTTTATCGTCATTAACTTGCTTTTTTCTTTTCATTTCCCTAATCAAAATACCTTCTTTCGCTCATCTCCTCCTCGATTTTCTATTTCTCCATTTTCGATTCCTTCTGCTATAATCTTTGAATGGCTTCCCACTCCTTTGTTTCGTGACAATAATCACGAGATTAGAAAGATCAAGGTATGATGAGGAGAATTCAAGGTTCTCGACCAACGATTGCTGCTGATCAAGAAAAAGATCCGAAGAAATTGACAATCTTGCAAAGTAAGGTGTTGATCCATTCCTCTTATGGGAATTTATTCCCTTCTCGCCCTCAAGATTATATTTTAGCAACTGCAGAGAATATAGATGGGAGTTTTATGAATCAAACCCATGATACTTTCCGAACTCGTTATCCTCAACAAAAGGATGCTTACATCGCTTGGTACAAAAGAGTTAAGAGGGTAAAGAAAAATGATTGGGCTGAAGTGGGAATTTATGATCTCATCATTCTTAGCATCCAGCCAATCAGATATAATTATGCCTTGCTTGCTGCTTCTCTCATCTTTTGGCATCCTTCGACTAGCAACTTCCATGTGGAACTAGATACGATTTCTCCTTCCCTTTTTGATGTAGTTGCCATTACTGGTTTAAGGTCTGACGGGGAAATTCTTGATTTTGAACCTTTCAACAAGAAAAAGGATGCCATCCTTTCCCCTGACCTCTCTGTCACGAGTTATCAGGGTTTCATGGCCAACAATATGGGTAAGAAGAATTCCCCTGTGAGTGAGAGTGAATATATAGCTTTCCTATTACATTGGTTGTCAAAGTATGTATTATGTTGAAAAGGCCTGTAGATTACTTCCTTTTACATACTAGTTGCTATTGCCATTGAAAAGAAGAAAATGTTTTCTTTAGGAACCTGTTTGTTGGCTTCCCTTTATGAAGGATTGGATGAAGCCTTTACTAAGATCAAGTCCAGTCAAAGTCTGAAGAACTTATGTGGTCCCCTTTGGTTCCTTTAGATTTGGTTGAATGCAGTTTTCCAACCAAGGATATCTTTTATTACGTCTTACAGCAAAAATTGAAGCCAAGAAAAATATCGACCAGTTTAAAGAATTTCTGGGTTGGTTCTTTGATATCGACAATGATGATGCCATCTGGACTCCATTTGTCAATGAGAAAACAAGTTCAAATCGGCTAATCAATGCCTTGAGCAAGAAATAACAAATTAGCAAGGTTTAAATCAAGAACACATGGTCAGGATTCTTGATTCCT
Source organism: Cyamopsis tetragonoloba (assembly GCA_037177725.1). Taxonomy (NCBI): domain Eukaryota; kingdom Viridiplantae; phylum Streptophyta; class Magnoliopsida; order Fabales; family Fabaceae; genus Cyamopsis; species Cyamopsis tetragonoloba. Next base: position 31,889,647 of record CM074120.1, on the reverse strand, counting down.
AAATTGATGTTTACTCTCCCTAATGAGAAGAAAGAATTTAGACTGTATTCCCACAATCCAAATTTCCTAGCCCGACAATATGGGCTTGTTCAAACCATTCCTACTCCTCACTTCGTCTATGAAGGCCAGATTATCACTGGTTATAAAGTAAAAGGAGCAAAGGCTTTGAGGAGTTTCTTAGATGAAAAAAAGCCGAGGTTGAACTTGGAACTCAAAGAGTTTGAAGAATCTAAGCATTACTCTAGAATTTGAAAATTTGTGAAACTACGTTGAATGCCAAAGTTTCGGATCAACCTTCCACCCCTATACCAGATACCAAGAGGAAGAAAAAAAAGTATGTCATCTCAAGAATTTTATTAAGCTATTTCACATCTTGATATTCATTTTGAAACTGATACTCATTTTTTCATGAATTGCTATCATTTGTAATATTTGACTTTCTTGCTTTTCTCTTTTGACTAATGAATTATGTTTTCATTGTTTTTGTTGTCGAAGCAGAGACAAAGATCTCTCCTGAACTAAAGAAATCAAAAAAGTCTTATATTTCTCCTCTTTCTCCCCCCATCAAAGAGAAACAATCTGGAATTAAGGTTTGTGCTATACTTTGTAACCTTTCTTATTTATATTGTATTTCTCACGCCTTAATCTTCTCCATTCTATGATTAGCCAAGTCATGCTAAACCCCCTTTGAATGTGAAGACTAAGAAGGTAATTAGCCTTAGTCCACCAAAGAAAAAGAGTCACTTCCCATCCAGCAACTAGAAGGGTAAGTAAAAAATATCCTCTTTTCCCCCTTTCTTTTTCTTCAACCAACTATTGATTTTCTGTATTTCCTTACTGTAGTCAAAGAGACAAAAACTCGGTCCTGTGCAATCCAAACCCATAATCCTAATGATTCTGATATTATATCATTAGATGAAGGTGACATGGCTTCATTGTCAGAACAAGTGCAAAATTTGAAGAAGGAGTCAAAGATGAAATCAATACAGAAAGAGACAAGCGAAGTTGCTGAGATTCAAGATCATGTGTCACCTACTCCCTGACCTTCTTCCCCTTCTGATCAACAATGTTCTACTCCACCTTCTCGTAAAGAAGCATCTGAAGACATTTTGGGTGAAGACCCAATTGAAGAGAATCCTATTGAAGGCGAAGAGAAAACTGGAGAAGAAGATTCTGAGAAGACCCTTAGTGTCGAAAAAGGACAAATGAGTGATGATGAAAGTGAGGCCACATTTGTCGATGCCTCTCATAACAACATGGATCAAGCTGAGCCTATGGGGATAGAAACAACTCCAGATACTGAAGGATAAGAGGTTGTTGTTCTAAGAATTGAGAAAAGATTCAAGCGTACTCACGATGCCTCGACCACAGGTGAAGATAAAGGTGAAACTTACCCTGTAGAAATTGTTGTAACCAAGGAAAATCCCCTCTCCACTGTCGCAACCAGTAAGGATTCGGTTGCAACATCCAACCAAGTCAGAATTATAAAAGTCCCTACTACTCCAACCATCCAGTCAACTCAAGGCCTGACCAGCATAGATAAAAAAGAACAAAAACGAAAGGATCCAGAAAAAACTGTTGCTGAAATTCTTGCTTAGGATTTAGCCAAAGATCCTGAGAAATTTGAGGTTTTTGAGAAGACTGAAAAAGCTATTATCCTTCCTTCTGAACATGAAGAAACCTCACGTTTAAAGGAGGTGGTTGAATCTGTCGTGACCACTATGGTTGTTGCCTCTTCTTCAAACTTCTATGGTCTTCACAGGAAAGACGCTTTGGCGATGATTCTAAAATCAGAAAATTTTGTCTCCTCTAGCCAAACTGGGCAGGTTTCCATTTATGCGACTCCAATTTCCAGTATCCCCTTGATAGATCGGCTCCTTAATGACTTTAGGAATTTTACGCTGGTCAATTCCCTAGACTTTATAGTTAACGAACCTTCGTTAGTGAGCAAAGTCTAGGCTTTGCTTGCTGAGTTGGAAAGATAGGGTGCTACGTCCAAGAATCCTGGACTAATGGATTTTAAGCAAATTTTTGAAGACATGTTGGAATTGAAGGGTAGTTTTGTAGACACAGAGCATGAAAAATCCAAACTGAATCAGCTCATGGTTGATCTCAAAGGAAGCCTGGCACAAAAAGCTTAGATGATGGAGGAGTATGAAACAAACCTGGTTGAAGGAAAGAAGGCTGTAATTGTTGTAGAAGTAGAGATTGCTAAATGGCAGGCTTTAAGAGATGGAAAATTGATGGAAATGAGAATCATTGCTGATAACAAAGCTAAGGTCTAAGATAAATGTCAGAGAGCTGTTAGTCACTACACCAATCTTATTATAAAATCAACCTAGCCAACACCAAATCTGCCATTATAATCTCACAAATGGATGAACTAAAGAGAAAGCACTCCTTGATGATGAAAAACCCACCCTTCTCACATAGCCTTTAAATTCACATGACTTTTTGTATGAATTTTTTGTTTTGTATTACTTTTGCTGATGTAATCCATTATAAACATATTTTCAACTTTACTTTATTATTAGCTTACTTCTTGTCATACTTGATCTTCAATCCTGAATCTGATAAATCGAAGGTCTGAATTTCTTTAAGGATTTTCCATTTATCGAACGAATCAATCGATCTCCTTCGACCACTTTTATTTGATAGGCACATACTTCAAAGAAAACTCTGTTAGCACCAAAGGCCACTTTCCAATTCTGTTGTGAAGCATGGGTTTTGATAACATGTGCTTGATAACATTATATTGTGACACCACTTGGACTTCAAAAGGCTTCATGTAATATTTTAATTTTGTACAGGAAAAATATAGAGACAAGCATAGTTTCTCTATGAAAGTATATCCGATTTCAGCATCGTTTAAAACTCTACTCAGGTAATATACCACTTTCTCTATGCCATCATCATATTCTTGTCAAAGCATACCACCTGTTGTGTCATCTGAAGCAGAGATATAGAGATTTAAAGGAAAACCTGCTCTTGGTGGAGTTAAAACTGGAGGATTTGACAAATATTCTTTGATATGGTCAAAAGCCTCTTGATGCTCTCTCTCCCATTTGAAAACTTATTCTTTCTTTAACTTTAGAAGTGAAGAAAAAACTTTTACCTTTCCAGATAGATTTGATATGAATCTTCTGAGGAAATTTATCTTTCCGAGTAGAGATTGTAACTCTTTTTTGTTTCTCGGGGGATTAGTGTTGAAAATGGCTTGAGCTTTATTCTTGTCTATCTCAATTCAAGTCTTCTTGACTAAGAATCCTAAGAATTTTCTAGCAGCAACACTAAATCCACATTTGGGAGGATTCATTTTGAGACCAAATTTCTTCATTTTTTCAAAAGCTACCTTGAGATCTTTTAAATGTTCTTCTTTAGCTGGTGATTTGACTACAACGTAATCAATATAAAATTTCATTGATTTTCCTATAAGGTCATGAAAGATCAAATTCATTGCCCTTTGATAGCTTGCCCTAGCATTCTTTAAGCCAAAAGGCATCATTACCCATTCAGAAGTGCTAATTGCACTTGGGCATCTGAATGCAGTCTTAGGAACGTCTTCTTCTGCAATAAAGATCTGGTTATAGCCTGAATACCCATCCATGAAACTCATAATCTCCTTTCTTTCTGCTGAGTCAATCATTATATCAGCAAATGGCATGGGGTATTCATCTTTAGGGGTAGCCTTGTTCAAATCTTGGAAGTCAATGCAAACCCTTAGCTGACCATTCTTCTTCATAACCGGAACTATGTTGAATAATCATTGGACATATCTAGTAGTCCTAATGAATTTTGCTTTAAGGATTCTTTTGACTTCCTCTTTTATTTTCAAGATTATGTAAAGAGCAAATCTCTTGGGTGGTTGTTTGACCACTTTTGCTTCAGGAATTAGAGGAAGTCTATGGTCAACAATGTTCTTGTCCAAACCAGGCATTTCTTCATACTCCCAAGCAAAACAGTCCTTATATTCCTTCAAAAGTTCAATTAATTTACTTTTGAAAGGTTCAAACAGCAAATTGCTAATGTAAGTTACTCTTTTGTGCTGATCATTACCAAGATTCACTTCTTCCAAGGGATCTTCAACCTCTACAGTTTTGTCATGATGATATGATTCTTCAAACCCTAAAGGCTCATCATCATAAATGCAATCCAGAGGGATTTTATCCTTGACATAATTGATCATCTTGTTAATTGATTCTTTAATTTGTGGATGATCAGAACCAAAACGAGTAAAGGCATTGCCCCCCAAGTATTATTGCACTTTTATGATAAAGTCAAGACTTTTAAAAGATTGATCAAGTGATTCATCTTTGTCATTCTTAATTCTGCAAAATTCATAAGAAGAGAGCAAGTAACTAACATGAATTTCATTATTCAATGATAACTTGCAATATAACAAACCATTGCCTAAAGAACAGACAAATTGGTCGAAGTACATTTAAGTTGCTTATTTTGGCTTTTCAAAGCCTTATTGAAAGAAAACCTAAGTTAGTGACTTTAGACAGTCACAAAGTGAAATATACAATATAGGTAAATATATGTTTTGATCTATCAACAGACCAATTGAACAAATGAGTCATTAGCAATCCATTATGAACATCTTCAACTCATCAGCAAGTTGAAGAAACTCTTTGAATGATTCATTAGCAAATCATTCTTTTCAGCAAGTTGGCCCATCAGCAAGCCAAATCAAATGATCCCTCAGTAGACCACTCTTGTCTTTTGACCAACTCCTTAGCGAGTTGGTAATTTTTCTTTCCTTACTGGTTTTTACACCCTTCTTCTTACAACAAGGAAAGTATATCACCAAGTATTCATGAGTCAATTTCCCATCCTGTAGGTAGGATGTCAGGGTAATGAACCTCTTCAATTGATAGAGGCATTGGAGGCAAAGCTTCAACATGAACCTAGCCATTAATACTCTTTTCCGCATTGAATTCAATGACTCGGTCCTAATCGCCCATTTGAAACGCTCTTTCTCGAAGAATTGCTTCCATTCAAAGAAAGTTACTATTACTCCAAATTCATCATCATCTGATACATAATCGTCACATAGCTGAGTAACACTAAGACTATAAGGAGAAAGTCAGACTTGTGCGGGGTATTTTCTGTTGAAATCTTCCTTGGTGAGTACGTTGAGTGGCTCAATATTTAACAAGTTCTTGTCAAAGTCTGCAGTATTTACTTTGCATCGAAAATAATTTTAATCTCCACAAATGAGTTCAATCTTACCAAATTCATTCCACATGAACATTATCTGGTGAAGGGTCGAAGGAACCGCACCTACACCATGTATCCATTCTCTTCCCAATAGGATATTGTAGTTGGCATTAGAGGGCACTACCAAAAATACACTGGTTCTAGTAATTGATCCAACTTTCAAATCCAGGGCTATACATCGAGGAGATTTGGACCTATAGCCATTAAAATCTGTTATGACCATGTTGTGAGGCATATAGTCAGAACAAGACTTACCTAGTTTTACGACCACCCTTTTTGGAATAAGGTTGATTGTAGCCCCTCCATAGACCAAGACTCTTTTGATGACTTTGCCTACAGTCTTGGCCTTGACGAACAAAGGTTTTAAATGGGACTTTATTCCCTCAGTAGGCATAGGGAATATGGCAGCATTCTCTGTATCAAAGGGCATAGCATCGTGAATGATAAGAGGCCCCTCATCTTCATCGAAGAATTCTTCTTCTTCAACCACTTCTACTAGAATAGAGAAATCGAATGGAAGTATAGAAACCACGTTGTATATGACTTTTAAATCACCAGGGAAGCTAGTTTCAAATTTAGGACTGTCGACACTTTCCTTGACTTCCAAAACTTGCTTATTTTTGTTCATATTACTAGGAACCATCTCTTGGAGAGGTGTAATGCTCTCTTCCTTAGATTTCTCAAAATCTTGAATTCTCTAATTCTCTGGTCTAACTCTCCTCAATTGAAACTTTACTTTGTTCTTCAGTTGAAATTTATAACCTTGAAAATTGTGATGAGGGTTAGCACGGGTTTTTCCATGTCTCACATGCTTTTGATATCCCTGATCACGATTCTAATCAGGAAACTCTTCTTTATGCGGATAGGCCTTAGAAGGTTGAGTTAACTTCCCTTTTCCTTTGGCATGAACATACTTCTGTTCCTTGGCCTGCTTGTGCTTTTCTGCCATCAGATTAGAATGCTTTTTGAATTCATTCCATCCATAAGTGTTAGCGGCACCTTTGTCAAAAATAGAACTACACCTTGGGCATAATGCAACACTATTGCCTTCCTTTTTCTTTCTCCAGAGAAAGTCGACCAAAGGTTCTCCTTCATGGGGATAGATCTCCTTTTGAAAACAATCAAATTGATCTAGCTTGTACCTTGAATTTAAATAAGTATTCAGCCTAGAGACATTGACCATATTAATTTCAAAGGTTTCAGGTTTGACCATATTAGCCTCTACTGCAAGTGGATTAGCGTCGAATTTCATAGGAGCTTTGGCCGCTTAGAATTTCAATCTTCCATCCTTAATTGCCTATTAGATTAAATCCCTGAAACGAATGCAGCCATTAGTTGTATGACCAATCTTATTATGGAACTTGCAATATTTACGTCCTTTAAGTTGGTCAGGAGTCATTAGTTTATGATCTTGAGATAACTATAATTATTTATCTTTAACTAAAACATCAAAAATTAAATCAGCTTTAGTTAGATCAAAACTATATGTTTTCTGACTCCAATTATCATTTTTATTGTCGTTATCCTTAATCATGCTAGGATACAGTGATTTGCAAACATAGGGAGGGCAAGGTTTTAATTCTGCCACATTGACATCTCCCACATCTTCATCTGAATCTGTAACTGTGAGTTCATTAGCCTCTATGTAAGCAATTTTTGGGTTCTTTATTCACCTTCTATTGAATATTTTTTCAGCATAGAGGTTTTCTACTTGTCTAACTCTGTCAGCAATTTGAACCATGTCAACAATATGATGGTCGAGAATATTTTTCTTGACCTGATAGTCCAAACCCCCTACTGCCATCTTAACCAATTCTAGTTCTGGTATGGGAGTAGGGCATCTTGACTTGAATTTTCTGAATCTAGACAAATAATCATCTATAAATTCATTGGGATATCTTTTGATACTTGACAAGTCTGCTATGGCTATCCTCACTTACCCTCTATAGAATTGTTCGTGGAATTGTCTTTCTAATTGTACCCACGATCTAATATTATTGGGAGCAAGGGTGGTGAACCATGAGAAAGCTTCTTTAGTCAAAGAACTGGGAAAAAGTTTCATCTTTATCAACTCAGAAGCAGCCAAGTCTCCACACTCCAAAGTAAACCTGACAACATGTTGAACCGTGGATTCTTCTGGTTCTCCTGTAAATTTGGTGAATTTAGTGATCTTGTAACCCCTAGGCATGTTAGTTGCTTGTACCTCGTATGGGAAAGCAGAAGCAAACAACATCTTATCTGCAAAACCAATATTGAACCTATGTCTATTAAGGGTCTGTTCAACCATACGTTCGATGTTCAAACTCCTAACCTGTTGTTGATAATCTTGATAATACAACTAGTCGTGAGGATTAGGATTAGGTTATAGCATGCCTTGTTGAGCATTCCTAAGGACCAGGACTGAGTAGCTGCCTCAATGGGAATTTATGACATGCCTTCTCAGCCAACCAACCTAGGTTTTATATCTGTGAGTTAGTATGTTTTAGTTGGTTTCGAAGTTAGTGGGTACCAAGTCGTGGGCCAATATTTGGTTAGTGGGCGGTTAGACCTTATAGGTTTCTGCTTATTGGGAGACAGCCTAGTAGTAGGTAGCAAGCTAAGGGGTCGTCAAGTTGCGCGGGTTAGTGGTGGGAGTGGGTGCCCAGCTCGTTGTATAGATCGGGGTGTCCATTCGTAACAGTACACAAGCCCCTCAAGCCTTGAAGTCATGGGCTGGCTAGGCTTTATAGGTGGGCGTGGGAGCCCAACTCGTTGTATAGAGCGGGTTGCCTAGTCATTATAGTACACAAGCCCCTCAAGCCTTGAAGCCTTGGGCTAACTAGGCTTTATAAGTTTGGCAAAAATTCTCGTGTTATTAGCAGCACATAGTCTAGTCTTATCAATGACAACATTCAGCTTTATCTTCTGTTATGGCCTATGGTCAATACCAGTTGCAAAATTAAAGCACGTTTATTCTTGTGCAATTACCCTCGTAACTAGTGCATAGGTTATTAATTTTAGGAAATTTTATTATCTTTCCTCTATAAATACCTCTACCCACTGTAGAAGCATTCAAAAAAATCATGGGAAACATTAGTTGGGTTGGATATCTCATAATGGAGAAGGATTCTGATACTTTTGGGTTTGTTCGGGCAACCGTCGTTAACGGATTCAATGACTACCTAGTGGGAAGGAAGAGGGGGGGTCTAGCCTAGTCTTTCCCTCCATGTTAGTCATTGGGTTAGTGAAAGAGCTGAGTCTAAACATCCACCTGGAGATGTGGGATGAAGCTGCAAGAGACAATTCCGTGAACCCGTTTTGTTTCAATAGTCGTTCCCTAGTGATTACTGTGGTTTTGGAGGAAGTAACCATCTTTAAGAATCTTGTAGCCTTGGTGCAAGGGCTCAAGTCAAAAGCTTCATCAAAGTCCTTCTTGTGAGAGCTGGTTGCTTCGATGTACAAAATGCGGCCTTCAACCTAAAGACGACGGTTTGCATGGAGGAAGAGCGTAGGGGCTCTGGAGAGGATTCAAGAGCTTAATGTATAACCATTCTATTGAACGCATACTTGTAAATATTATTGCTAGAAAATTCAAATTAACGTTCTATTGGACGCATTAAATAGACGTTCTTTTGGACACATGCTTCTAAATATTACAGCTAGAAGAGTTAAATAAAACATTTGAGACATGAAATTGTGATAGCTGTAAGGCGTTGTTCCTCCACTATTTTAACTTAAGGTTAAAAGAAAAATTGCTCACCTGTCCTTTATACGAGGCCCTAGCTTGTTTAGTGAAACAAAGACAACACTACTATCACCTCTAATCGCAATTGGCCCCCTGGGTTTGGTTGCTTGGGAGTAGGTCATTCTAAAGCTAAAGTATTTTCTTTTAATGACATTAGCACTGTGCACGTGGCAGTGTTTAATTGGAAAGGCATAAAAGTCATGATTTGAGGGGGCGTGATTAACATGACGCGTGAGTTACCACGCGTGCCAAGAGACGCGACCCTTAGAAATTACTTGCTGAACATTTTGAAACGTTGCCTTTGAAAAAAAATTGTCCGATATAATAGGAAAGCTTTCAAAATATCTTCCCTATTTGTCTGCGACTAATTTTCCTGTGAAGGAACGTTTGTGCTAGCTTATTCAAAGTAGTGATTTTCCTAAAGCGTTTGCCTCGCCTTGAATCCATTGATCCTTTAGGTACACCTCCTTAACACCTACACACATTCAGGACTTCTGTCTGTCTATTAAGAATGGGGGAGAATTTGGTAGAAAGAAAAACCCTAGTTGATGATTCCAAAGATTACGAGTGGGTTCGTCGGGATGTATGGGTGTCATCGCGTTATGCGAACTTAGAGGAATTTACTAAGATGAGAGGTGATAGTTTTGTGTTTACCCCTGGACAACGAGGGAAGATGGTGATTGAACAACCTGGGGAGAAATAATTCATATTCAAGGAAGGGAAAGAGGGGTCCCAAATGTTTTGCTATTTCTATAGGATATTATTTGAATTTCACTTGTGTCTCCTGCTGTCTAAATTGGAAATGGATGTATTGTAAATACTTAGGCTTTACGAGTACAATACGCAAGTTCCAGTATTTATTCCAAAATAAAGGAACCTAAAAAAAGGACAAGAAGCAATTTCGGTGGCTGTATGTTAGTTCTAGGGCAAGGGGAGAGTTTTCATTCCTTGGGCGAAGTCAGTAGGCAATGCATTCCGTAGTGAGTTTTTTTCGCGTATGATCTTCTAATAGTATGGAAGAGGAGAAAATGTTATGGGGATGAGGGGGGATTGCAAAGTTCCCAATGTATTGGAATCGTAATGCTTAGATTGTAGGTCCTTCAAAACTCAAAGATTTAACCCCGTTGGAGCAGTGCGAAATTGAACAGATTCAGAAAATCAAAGGTTTGAGGGTTAGGTACTTGCACAACTCATGGGTGGGTGTTAACTGATAGAAAATATGCTAAATTATGCTTAACTTTTGAGTAATATTGCAGAAAAGCACGACATGTCGAAGGTTGATGTAAATGCATTGTGTGCTGAAAGAAAGGGGCGAGTTGAAGAAGGGGCTAAGGAGATCACTCAAGGCTTTACTAAATAACAAGTCCCAGCTCCTGCAGAGGGATCCCAAAGAAAGCGGAAAGAACGAGAGACCAAGAGAAAGAGAAAAAAAAAAGGAGGATGCTCCTAACCCCGAGACTATGAGATCGGTAAATCTTGCTGAAAAAACCATCGTGGCTATTTGTAAGGTGACCGAGCATGGTCAGAAAATGTCCTCTCAATGAACTCCCCCAAGGTAGCCGTCTTAAACTAGTTTCTCTATGTGGTCTAGTAAGTGCTTGCATTACTTTGTAAGGTGCCCATACATACGATGCTATTTGCAAAATTTTGATTAATCAACATAACTGGGCTGGGACACTGGTTCTCGAGGTAGAGGGATCAATCCTGTAGATTTGACCTGTCTTAGGACGACATCTTGAGGAACCCTTAGGGTGGTGTAGGAGCTGAATTTGGTTTGGTATGGAGGGCGTCTCTTGTTACCATATTCATTCTGGCGGTCTTTGCACCTTGCTTATGTGAGGGCTGCTTCGTATTATTCTGCTCCTTGAAAAGTTTTGAAACCTTCTTTGCCTGTGCTATGCTGTCTCGTTTAGACTGACAAGCATCCTTCATTTCCATCCATTCTTCAGCTTTCCGACGAAATTGGATCAAGTCTTGTGGTTTTGTCCTTTTGATGTACTGGTAAAAGTCGTTGACCTGTAAACACTTGATTAACAATGTCTTCAGAAGTTCTTGATTGATGTAATTCACCATCAAAGCTTCTTTATCAAAACGATTCAAGTAATCCTTCAAGGATTCGTTTTCCCCTTGGTGAATGTTACCCAAGTCCTCTTGAGATTTCCCACGAGCCACCTTATAGGCGAACTAAGCCAAAACCAACTCAGTCAACTGCATATAACTATTTACAGACCTGGGAGGTAACCGCAAGAACCACATTTTTGCATCCTTCTTGAGAGTACTAGGGAAGCAACGAAACATCGCTGCTTCATTGGCGCGAAAACTTATCATGGAGGATTTATACACATCCAAATGTTCATGTGGATCTCAATCTCCATCGAAGAGCTGGATTCTTGGTTTGACACAATCAAGAAATTATGTGTTCATGATCGCATCGGAGAATGGAGTTTCTACTCGATGGTCCAATAGAACATTGTTGGCGACTCATTCTAGTGCTACCCTTTTTTGGGAGGCAGAATGCAGGATACTCTCTTCGGATGGTTAAGATTGATCCCTATCGTCATTGTGGCTTTGAAAATCTTGAAGTGGTTGTTGTAAGTTTTGGTTTGCAGCCAATAGCTCCTCGTTGCGACGGTTAGTCTCTTGTTGCTGCTGGTGAAGAGTGGCTATTTGTTCTTGCAGTTGCCTTAAGGTAGGATTCTGTTCATTGTTCTTAGATGGTTGGGGGTGGGACGCTCGGGTTTCTGCCATTTTTTCGGAGGATAACTTGGTGTTTAGGGTAGTTTTGTGTGGTTTCTCACGAAGGTGGGAATCGGAAATCTACCGTATCCATAGACGGTGCCATATGTTCACGACAAGTTACCGGGGTACCCCTAGACCAAACGCCTAAGGATCAGAACTCAGTACAATAATCAGGAAGTGCCAAAACTTCCTTAGCACTTCCTTGCCCAATATCACCAGTTTTGGGGCTACACCAACGCTCGTCTTTAATCTCAGCTTCTGGATCCAGTTTTCGCAAAATGTCGTTTCCATAAAGAAACACAACTTGGGATACACACCTCGCAAACCTGTCGCCGAAAACATCTACAATTTGATCAATTTGCTGAGCATGGTTGAACTTTATATTTCCCAACTTCTGTTTGGTTTCTTCCAGCTCATTGGTCAATTTTTTCACGCTCTCACAACCTCTCATATGCTTCGTTATTCTTTGCGTCTAGTTTTCTCTCCACTTCTTTCTTTTCCTTCTGAAACACCTCTTTCTCGTTTAATAATTGGCAGACTTCATTCTCCAACCTATCTTTCTCTTCCACGGCATTAGCTATCTGTTCTTTTCCTTCTTCGTTTTTTCTATCACACTCCTCATTCTCCTTCCTTATGGTATTTAAAGCATCCTGCAGATCCTCAATTGTGATCTTAAGTTTGCTCACCTCAGACTGTTCCTTAATCAAAGCTTTATCAGTTTTATCATGTTCCTGGGATACGGCTTGTAGAACGACCTTTATATCTTTGAGTTGTTGATCTTTTTCCTTTAACAATTTTTCCTGCTGTAGACTCATACCCAGATTCCTTATGTCATTTTTAAGAGCTCGTGAAATTAACGCCACTTCTAGACCTGTGTGCTTGAGATACTGCAATTTCTATTGAAGGGAGAGTTGTGAAGGGAACTTGTGGTTACCTTCAACCCGTAACTGTTGATCAATAACGTCACTCACTACATCCATCATATTTAAGCAGGAAGGTGTGAACTGAGCGTTTAATCTAGCTCTCAATTCAGTCCCATCATTAAGGAAGCCAAATTCCCACAAAAGGCGGACTTAGTCACCGTCACCAAAGGCTCATCATGGGAATACCCTATCCCCACCGAATGATCATCAGCTCGTGGTCTCGAAATTCCACCTCGACTCAACAGCCTCGAATGCTTGCCTCTAAATCCGTGAGGGAAGCCCAAAAAATCCCACCTAGTCCGCTGATTTGAGGAATGTCTTCTACTGCTATATCCTCACAGTTCGCCAGGGGCACATTGACGACTGAATGTGCCCTGGGGGAGATGATAAGCGTCCACTTATATATGTTTTAAGAGTTTTTTTAACCTTGTTTTGGGTTTAGTTTATTCTTTTGAAGCATGTAATCTATGGGAATTGCTCCTTTGTTTGAATGCTTTGGTTTAGGATAGACTTTTTGGTTTTAGTAGTGTTTTCTAGAGAAATTCCCACTTTTTGATCCTTGTTTTGTGGTTTTGATGACATTGTAGGATCAAGAGTTTGAGAGGTTGATTAATCAAGCCTTGAAAAGAGCCATGAAGCAAGAGGAGAAGTTGATCAAGCAAAGATCCACCTATTTGAAGGGTGCCCACACTAGAAGTTGAGTAATTTGCACTAGTTTCAAGGGTGCTCACGCTCAAAAGGAAGCTGCCCATGCCAAGATGGGAATAGCTCTCGGGATTTGGAGGGTAGCCTACCTTGGATGGGCGTGGGCACGCGCCCCCTAGAAGAGCAGAATAGGCGTGGCCTACCCTGCATGCTCTTGATAGTTTGATAAGTGTTTGTTGACAAATGTGTACAGTAGTGAAAAATACTGGGTTTGTGGCATGTTTTATGTGGTTTAGTAATGTTTAACAATCATGCAACCTAGGTGAGGATTTTGAGCCTCCTACATGTTCCTTATCTTGAGTGTTCAGTATGTTAAGGTGTGCACTTGGATTTGATTTTGCCCTTGGTTGAAATTGCTTATTGGATTAATATGATAGAGACATTTTTCTTGTTATTAGCCTTGAGCCAAAGTAAGCCTTGTACGTCTATTGCTAGCCCCTTTAAGGCTTGATTATCCTTCATTTCTTAATATTTTAGCTCATTACAAGTCAAATAAGTGTAAAACCAATTGTCCCTACAATGTACACACATAGAGCATTGGTTATGCACTTGGCTATAGAGTTTTCTTCTAAGTTTGAGGTTGTTTTTGCTTGGGGAACCAGATAATTCCCTAAGTTTGAGGTCCCGATTATTTTTGCTTGGAAGTTGATTCTATAGTATTTGGTTTACGGTGCATTCTGGGCCTGACTTGAGGACAAGTCTAAATTCTAAGTTTGGGGTGGGCAACACTTTGTGTTTGATGTTTGTTTTGGGTGTTTATGTTAGGGTAGACCATCATGCATGCATTCATTCATTTATCTTGCATTTTCCACTTCAATGTTCCACTTGTGTTCCATTTTGTGACAACTAGGTACCAACAAAAGCAAAGTTACAAAGAAAAAAAAAGCAAAAGAAAAAGAAAGAAAAAGAAAGATCAAAAGAAAAAAGAAAAAGACTCAAAAACCATAAGCATGTTCAAAATTTGTGACAAAGAAAGAGAAAGTGAAAGAAAATTTTGGAAAAAGTTTTGAAAAATAAAGGAATATAAGTTGGTGCTCTAGTAGTGTTCATGTGTTTGTGTTGTTGTTTTCCATTTTTCCATCACATGTATCCATTTCATTACAAACTTTTACATATAGGTGTTTAGGAGTCCATGCATTCCATAGTTCTTGTGTATATGGTTTTAGCTAGTTTTACCTTCAATTTTACCTACCCTACCTAAGCCCCATTACAACCATAAGAAGACCTCTTGATTTTTCCTATGCATGTGATTTCTAGTGGTGGAGACTTAGAGGGCAATCTCAAATTTAAAGATTCCACATCTCACATAATTGATTTGAGTGCATTGATTCTAACCTAAACACTTGAGTGATGAGTGACATACACTTTATCCTTGTGAGGATTGTTGTTGATTGCTTTTCTACATGACTTGTGCCACATGCTTAGTTGATCACTTTGTATCATATCTTGTCAACTTGTGCTTTGATAACATGAAGGAGTGTGTAACTTTCAATGGAGATGCATGCATAATTCTAAGGTGTTTAGGTGCTCGATGAATTTTGAATGAACCATAGGATTGATGCCATGTCTATTGGGGATAAGCAAAAGATAAGTTTGGGGTTGTGATAAGTGTCCACTTATCTATGTTTTAAGAGTTGTTTTCACCTTGTTTTGGGTCTAGTTTAGTGTTTTGAAGCTTCAAAACTATGGAAATTGATCCTTTGTTTGAATGCTTTGGTTTAGGATAGACTTTTTGGTTTTAGTAGTGTTTTCTAGAGAAATTCCCACTTTTTGATCCTTGTTTTGTGGTTTTGATGACATTGTAGGATCAAGAGTTGGAGAGGTTGATGAATCAAGCATTGAAAAGAGCCATGAAGCATGAGGAGAAGTTGATCAAGCAAACATCCACCTATTTGAAGGGTGCCCACACTAGCAGTTGAGTAATTTGCACTAGTTTCAAGGGTGCTCACGCTCAAAAGGAAGTTGCCCGCGCCAAGATGGAAATAGCTCTCAAGAGTTGGAGGGTAGCCTACCTTGGATGGGCATGGGCACGCATCCCTGGAAGAGCAGAAAAGTCGTGGCTTACCCTGGATGGGCGTGGGCACGCACCCAGGAGGAAAAAAATAGCATTAGGGAGCGTGTGAGCACGCCAGATGGGCGTGGGCACATGCTATACCTGCTATAAATAGGCTGGAATTAGTTATTTTTAAGGACTTTTGGTTCATAACTCGATTTGTGCGCAATTTTCTCTCATTCTCCTCATCTTTTCTCCCTTTTCATGGGAAGATCCTTGAAGATTCAAGAATTGTGGGAGCAAGAGCTTGAGGATTCATGGTTATTCCTTCTATGTTTGTTCTTCTTCTCTGCTTTTCTTCTCCTCTCTCTACGTTAGGTTAGGTTTCTCTAGGTTAGGGAATTTGGGGATTTTGATCCCAGACCTTTTGTAATGTAATTCTTGTAGTTTTAATTCAATGTTTCTTGCAATCAATTGAGTGATTACTTCTTCTCTTAATGCTTCTTCTTTGTTGATTAACCTCAATTTTGGTGGAATTGCTTCCGACGTAAATGCTACACTTGAATTAATCAATAGGGATTTTGATCTAGATGCAATTAGGAAATTGGAAAATTCGTAATTGTATTGGAACTATTGTAATTCATCATAATCTCACATGATCTTAGGAATAGGACTTGTAGGTTATGAGGTTTTGTGAAATCCACTTTTTTCTTGTTTTCTCTAAAATTGGCCTAAGGAATTAGGGGGTTTTAGTTAGAACAAAGGGGCAAATGATCTAGGAATAGACTTACTCTATAATTCTGAATTGTAACCTTCAATTGATTGATTAGAACTTGAATTAACCTCAAGATTATGTTACATAAGGGAAGAATCAAATGAACCTAGTCCCTAACTCTCTCTCCTTCTTGTTTCTACTCTTATTGCATATTGTTTTGATTTTAATTTCTTGGTATGAATCATTCTTTTCAACAAAAACTTGATTGTCTAAATAGTGAAAGGCCTTGGGGATTCGATATTCTAACATAGTCCTCGTGGGACGATACTTTTATTCCCCTACTATCTTTTAAACTATCGGAATACTTACCGAATGGTGAGAAATCGCTATCAAGAGACATCCCAAGAGCACCTTTAGACAATTCATTCAGCTCTTTAAGCACCTTCTGGGCGTTTTCCTCCCTGGGTTGGGGAACAAAATGGGTGGTAACGCCTTGCACATTCGTTCCCACCAAGGCGTTACTTTGAACATCAACCACACTTGTACAATGCTTGTCCTGCGCTCGCACCCCAGTTTGATGGTCTCTAGATTTTTGATCCTCGATGGTTTTTTCAGCAGGATTTAGGAGCATTCGCCTTTTTCTTTCTCTTTCTCTTGGTCTCTGGTTCTTTCCGCTTTCTTTTGGATCTTCCGCGAGAGCTAGGACTTATTATTTAGCTAAACCTTGGGTGATCTCCTTAGCCGCTTCTTCAATTCGGCTCTTTCTTTCAGCACGCAATGCGTTTAAATCAACCCTTAACATGGCGTGCTTTTCTGCAATATTACACAATAAATTAATAAATTAACACTCAGAAGTTAAGCATAATTTAGCACATTTTCTATCAGTTAACACCCACCCATGAGTTGTGCAAGTCCCTCTGGACTTTTTTCCATCTGTATCAAGTCCCTAACCCTTAAACCTTTGAGTTTCTGAATCTGTTCAATTTCCCACTACTCCAATGGTGTCAAATCTTTGAGTTTTGCAGGACCTACAATCCGAGCATTACGATTCCAATACATTAGGAACTTTTCAATCCCCTTGGTCCTCATAACATGTTCTCATCTTCCATACTCTCAGAAGATGATATGCGAAAAAACTCACCACAGAATGCATTGCCTACTAACTCCGTCGAAGGGACAAAAATTCTCCCCCTGCCCTAGCACTGACATACAGCCACCTTAATTGCTCCTCATCCTTTTTTAAGGTTCCTTTAGTTTGGAATAAATATTGGAATTTGCGTATTGTACTCGTAAAGCCTAAGTACTTACACGCTATTTGGAAAGCTCAGATTGTGGCCCAAGCATTAGGGACGAGTTGGCTAGGGGAAACTTGATAAAAATCCAGTACATCCATTTCAAATTTAGACAGTGGGAGACGCAAGTGAAATTCATCAAATAATATCCTATAGATTATAGAAATAGCTAAACATTTGGGGACCCCTCATTCCCTTCCATGAATACAAATTCTTTCTCCCCAAGTTGTTCAATCACCATCTTCCCTCGTTATCTAGGGATAAACACAGAACTATCACCTCTCATCTTCGTAAATTCCTCTAAGTTCGTATAGCACAATGACACCCATACATCCCGATGAACCCACCCATAATCCTTGGAATCATCAACTAGGGTTTTTCTTTCTACCAAATTCTCCCCCATTTTTAATAGACAGACAGAAATCCTGAATGAGTGGAGTTAAGGAGGCGTACCTAAAGGATCAATGGAATCAAGGCGAGGCAAACGCTTTAGCAAAATCACTGCTTTGAATAAGCTAGCACAAACGTTCCTTCATAGAAAAATTAGTCGCGGATAAATAGGGAAGAATTTTTTAAAGCTTTCCTTTTATATCGGATAATGTCTTTTTAGAGGCAACGTTTCAAAATGTTTAGCAAGTAATTTCCAAGGGTCGCGTCTCTTGGCACGTGCTGTAATTCACACGCCATGTTAATCATGCCCCCTCAGATCATGACTTTTACGCCTTTCCAATTAAACATTGCCACGTGCACAACGCTAACCTCATTAAAAGAAAACACTTTAGCTTTAGAACGACCTATACCTAAGCGACCTAACCCGAGGGGCCAATTGTGATTAGAGGTGACAATAGTGTTGTCTTTGTTTCAATAAACAAGCTAGGGCCTCGTATAACGGATAGGTGAGCCATTTTTATTTTAACCTTAAGTTAAAACGGTGGAGTAACAACGCCTTACAGCTATCACAATTGCATGTCTCAAAATGTTTTATTTAACTCTCTAGCAATAATATTACAAGCATGTGTCCAAAAGAACGTCTATTTAATGCGTCCAATAGAACGTTTATTCGAATTTTCTAGCAATAATATTTACAAGTATGCGATCAATAGAACAGTTATACATTATTTGCGAAAACAAGAGGAATAAACGTGAAGGTCTTGAATCCTCTACAGAGCCCCCACTCTCTCCCTCCATGCAGACCGTCGTCTTTATGTTGAAGGTCGCATTCTGCACCTCAAAGAAACCATCTCTCACAAGCAGGATTTTGATGAAGCTTTTGACTTGAGCCCCTTCACCAAGGCTACAAGATTCTGAAAGACGATTTATTCCTCCAAAACCACGGTAATCACTAGGGAACAACTATTGAAATAGATCGGGTGCACGGAATTGGCTCTTGCAGCTTCATCCCACATCTCCAAGTGGATGTTCAGACTCAACTCTTTCACTGACCCAATGACTACCATGGTGGGAAAGACTAGGCTAGTCCCCGCCCCCTTCCTTCCCAACTGGTAGTCATTGAATCCGTGAACGAGCATTGCCCGAACAAACCCAAAACCATCAGAATTCTTCTCCATCATGAGATATCCAACCCAACTAATGCTTCCCAAGATTTTTGCGAATGCTTCTGCAGTGGGTAGAGGTATTTATAGGGGGAAGATAAGAAACTTTCCTAAAATTAATAACCTCTGCACCAGTTACAAGGGTAATTACATAAGAATAAAGGTGCATAAATTTTGCAACTGGTATTGACCACAGGCCTTAACATAAGATAAAACTAAATGTTGTTATTGATAAGACTAGACTATTCGCGGCTAATTACACGAGAATTTTTGCCAAACTTATAAAGCATATTCAGCCAACGACTTCAAGGCTTGAGGGGTTTGTGTACGGTCACGACTGGGCACCCCGCTCTATACAATGAGTAAGGCGCCCATACCCACCTATAAAGCCTAGTCAGCCCACGACTTCAAGGCTTGAGGGGCTTGTCTACTGTTATGACTGGACACCCCGCTTTATACAACGAGCTGGGCGCCCACTCCCATCACAAACCCGCACAACTGGCAACCCCTTAGCTCGCTACCAAATACTAGGTCATTGCCCAACAAGCACAAACCTATAAGGTCTAATCGCCCACTAACCAAAGAGTAGCCCACGACTTGCTACCCACTAACTTCAAAACCAACTAAAATGTACTAAATTAGATATAAATCCCAGGCTGGTGGGATGAGAAGGCATGTCACAAATTCCCACTGAGGCAGATCCTTAAGTGTTTGGTCTAGGGGTTTCCTGGTAGCTTGTCATTCTAAGAATCTTTCTTTGAGTAGAAGATCTTTTCTAACTTTCATGTTATATTTCAATGTTTGATCATGACTTATAAACTTAATAATAGCTTTGATCACCAGATTTGTTCATCTGCTTATCTAGTCAAAAACATTATAAGGCTTAATGTAATTCTGAGGGTCTTCGACTAATCTTATTCTGGTCAAAGTTATTTTTCCCCCAGCAGATGCTCCCCAAAATTTTACCCTTTGAAGCAATAAAAAGAGTAAATATTTTTAAGATAATTATTCAATTAAAAAATTAATTAATTCGAGTTTCCACGTAATCAGGCTTCAATGGATTACCCCAATTTCTTTTTTTCTTTTTTAGTAGCCAACGGTTATTTTAGTCAAATAGTTACCATTACTGATCTCTCAGTAACTGTTATTGATCATGCTTATATCTAAAGAGATTACTTCGATTCTGTTTCACGATAAGATTGCTTCATCCCTCAAATTCTATTTAAACCCTTCTATCCTTCTCAATTTCTTCGGTTATCTCTCTCTCTCATTCTCTTCTTGCTACGAAAAACTCCTCTTTTTCCTCGTATTATCTTTAACTTCTTAATTCCTCTTCTTACAAATTCCAAATGGCTTCACATTCTTCTGCCTCTCCAAAGCAATTAATGAAGGAAGTTCAAAGTTCTGGACCATCCGTTGCCTTGACCTCGAAAAGGATTGCATGAAATTGGCACTATGGCAAAATCAAGTATTGATTTATTCCTCTGATTATGTTTACTTGGGTCCCTACAATCCTGCAACAACCATCAACTCTTATGGGAAGTTGTTTCCTTCAAAGCCTCAAGATCACATTCTGGCGACAGTAGAGAAGATTGATGGAAGTTTCATGAATAATACTCATGATACATTTCGTACTCCTTACCCTCAACAAAAGGATGATTATATTGCTTGGTATGAAATAATCAAGAGGGTGAAGAAGGACGATTGGGTTAACCTGGGAATTTATGATCTCATCACTCTCAGCATTCAACCAATCAAGTATAATTACGCTCTGCTGGCTGCTTCCTTCTTTTTCTGGCATCCTCCGACCAGTAGCTTCCATGTAGAGTTAGGTATGATTTCCCCTTCGTTTTTTTATGTTGCTGTGATTACAGGCTTGAGGCATGATGGGGATCCCCCAGTTTTTGAACTGTTTGACAAAAAGAAAGATGTTAATCTTTCTCCCTACCTTTCTGTTATGAGTTATCAAGGCTTTTTAGCCAATAATATGGGGTAAAAGAATGCCCCTATGAAAGAAAGTTAGTACATTGCTTTTCTGCTATACTGGTTGTCGAAGTACGTGTTCTGCAGAAAAGGTCTACAAATTCCAGCTTTCTATATTCCAGTTGCCATTGCCATCCAAAAGAAGAAAAAGTTTGCTTTCGAAACCTGTTTATTGGATTTCCTGTATGAAGGCTTGGATGAAGCCTTTACCAAGGTTAAATCTGGTCAAAGCTTGAAGAACTTATGTGGTCCCCTTTGGTTTCTCCAACATTGGTTGAATGCGGTATTTCAACCAAGAATGACTCCCACTACTTTTGAAGATGTCAATGATTTTGTTGAAGGTCACAGGTTGGCTTACTTCACTGCAAGACTGGAGCCAAGAAGAATGTTGACTAGTTCAAGGAATTTTTGGGTTGGTTACTTCATTTTGACAATAGAGATGCTATTTGGGCTCCTTTTGTCAATGAAAAGACAAGCTCGAATTGGTTTATCAATATTTTGAGTAGAAGATCAAAACTTGGAAAATATTATATCAAAGGTCAATGGTCGTAGTTCTTGATCCTCAAGTTGTTGTTTACTCTTCGTGATTAGAAGGGAGAGTTCAAATTTTATACTCATAATCCCAAATTCTTGGCTCGCCAGTATGGACTGGTGCAAACTACTCCCACTCCTCATTTTATCCATGAAGGCCAGACTATTACTGGTTATAGAGTGAAAGGAATCAAGGCCTTGAAGGATTTCTCAGATGAGAAGAAATTGAGATTGAATCTAGAACTTAAGGAGTTTAATGCAGTCTTGAGCATTACTTTTGAGTTTGATGAATGGTGGAATTCTTATTATTTTTCTTTGGAAATGCTAGTCTGCTGTGAAGGCCAACGTCCTTGACCAACCTACCACCCGAACTCTAATTGCCAAGAAGAAAAAAGGTATGGTTGTTTTAACAACTTCTATCAAATTTATTATATTCCTGTTGTTGCCTTTTGACTAACAAGTCATGTTTTTTACAGTTGATCCAGAAGTAAGAGCTTCCCCTAAACCTAAGAGAGCAAAGAAGACTGAGAGGTTTGTACTAGGTGTTTTACGCGTATTTCCTTTTTGAGTATGCATATATCTTAGATTAATCTCATTTTCATTTGACCAGCCAAGCCATACTAAACCTCCTTTAAATCCAAAGGCTAAAGAAAAGGTTAGCCCGAGCCTAGTTAAGAAGAAAAGAGTTATTCCTCCACCATCAACTAGAAGAGTAAATATGAATGAAATTTTCATTCCATTTTTCTTATCTCTTCTATTACTGACTTTTCTTTTCCGATTGTAGTCAAAATGGCAAAACTTGGGACCTGTGCAGCTTAATCATGTCAACCCAAATGATCCTGATGTTATTTCATCAGATGAAGGTGATCAAGTTCCTTTGCCAACACTTGCGAAGCAAACGGGAAAGAAAAAGGAGAAGAAGCCCATACTGAAAGAGGTTGCTAAGGTTGCCGATGCTCCAAGTCAAGTATCACCTGTTCCTCAACCATCCTCTCCCTATGACCAACAAGGATCTACTCCTCCTTCTCCAAAGAAGGCTTCTGAGAGTATAGTGAAGGAATTTTTTATTGAAAAAGATCTTGGTCGAAGTGAAGAGCAAGAAGATTTGTAGACAGCCCTTAGTACTGCCAAAGAGTAGGAAGAAAATGATGAAGATGAGGCTAATTCTGTTGGTGACTCTCATATGGAACAAGTTGAGCCTACTGATCTGGAGATTGTTCCAGATACTAAAGAAAAAGAGAAGGCTGGTCAAGCTCCCGCAGCAAAATCCAAAGACAAGCAAGTTGTCCTTTCTTCTGTTGGGAAGGATAAAGGTCTAGTCATAGCTTCTGACCACTCTAAGGCTCTACAAATCTCTGCTTCTCCTATCCCTCAAACAAATCAAGCTCTGACTTATGGGAATAAGAAAGAGCAGGAAAGGAAGGACCCAGAGAATATTATAGCTGGTGTTCTTCAAGATCTAGCTAAAGGTCAGGAAGGTACAACAGTCATTGAAGAGACTGGTAAAGAGATGGTCGAAAAAGCCATCATTTTCTCCCCTGAACAAGAAGAAACATCTAAATTGAAAAAAGTTGTTAGTTCTACCATAGTAGCAACTTCTTCATCCAACCTTTCAGGTCTTCATTGGAAAGATGCTCTTGCTATGATTTTAAAGTCAGAAACTTCTACATCTTCCACTCAAACTGGGCAAGCTTCTTTCTCAGTGTTTACCTAGTTTTTTGCAAACCTAAGCAAACTACTATCCTTAGTTTATTAGCGAGGAAGGGAATAGGTCTTCCTTAAAATGAGGACTCTTTCTATTGGTTAATTGTCATACATATAACAAAGTGATGTTTATTTATTCAAGCATTCATATAAGGAATATATCAAACACAGAATTATAAGATTATGTAAAGCAATATAGCAGTCACATACATAAGATACGATGCGTATTGAATGAAAGGAAATGTTTAACAAATACAAAGATTAACAAAAGTTTAAAGAAACTTAAAAAGAAAGATGAAGTATGCATCTTAGATGGTAATCTTAGATACTCACTTGTAACCCATTGGGTAGCCATTGGTAGCCATGTTGATCGTGGATGCTTGGCGTATTAGGCGTTGCAAACAGGGTGTTTTGGAGTACTTGGATTGTATCTCTTGTAATGCAAAGAGAACTAGTGTCCTGTCTATGCCTAAGCATCCCAATTTATAGAACTTTCCATCTGATTTGGATGGAACAACTGCCTCTTGATCTAATTGCCCCAGTTTGATTCAATCATAAAAGGGACACTTGTCATTCTCTGATTAGTCCTTCGCCCCTTTCCAATCATTCATGTGTTGGCTTTACCCATGTTCTACCATGTATCCTTATGTTCCTTTGAAAGACTTAGTCAATTTTTTAAAGGACTGATGTTGGTATCTTCTTCATCCTTAGTTTTCGACCAAGATAGTATTATATTCAAGGACATCGAAATAATCAGTTTCTTCAAAACATGGTCAAATACCAGCAACTACCTTTGGAACATGACTACTTCCTTGTCCTACTTTTTAACCCAAAACAAGCTTGATTTTGTATGTCTTTAAACTCTGTTCATTAATCTGTACCTCCTTCGACCGCCTTTCTTGGAACAATACTCTTCAGACAAGTCTTATAGCTGAAGCCAACCCTTTTTTGAGAATCTTCTTTTAAGGAGAAGTTCTTTTCTGATCTTCATGTTACATTTCAATGTTTCATCATGAACTACAAGCTTAATGAAAGCTTTGATCATCAAACCTGCTCATCTACTTTATCTGATAAAAGCAGCATAAGACTCAATGTAATTCTGAGGGTCTTCGACCAACGTTATTTTGGTCAAAGTTATTTTGCCCCCAACACTCTCTATCACACCCATTTCCAGCATACCTTTAGTGGACAAGCTTCTAAATGATTTTAGAAACTTAGTCCTAGTCAACTCCTTGGACTTTATCGTTAATGATCCTCTAATGGTGAGAGAAGTCCAAAATCTTCTACTTGACCTAGAAAAAGAAGGTGTTGTGTCCATACATTCTGGGCTTGTAGAATTCAAGCAAATTTTTGAAGATATGCTCCAGATGAAGGGTAGCTTAGTCGAAGTAGAGCATGATAAATCAAAGCTCAACCAAGTCATGGTTGATTTGAAAGGGAATCTTGCGAAAAAAGTTAAAATAATGGAAAACTATGAATCCAAGCTGGCTGAAGGAGAGAAAGTTTTAGCTGCTGCTGATGAAGAGATTGCCAAATGGCAAGCTTTAAAAGAGGGAAAATTAATGGAATTAAAAGTTATTGTTGCTGATAAGGATAAGGTTGAGAACAAATATCGAAAAGTTGTTAATCATTATCCTGATCTCAACCATGATCTTGATTTAGCCAATACCAAGTCTGTCAGCATACTATCTCAAATGGATGAATTGAAGAGAAAGCATTCCCTCATGATGAAAAATCTACCCATTTAATTTCTTTTTCTTTTAAAAAAAATCATGTAATTTTGATGAGCACTTGACAATGTAATCTTCATTTCATTAATACAATGTGCTTCTATTTTCTTGTTATCATCAGTTTACTTCCTTATCATGTATTTTCATCTTGCCTATGATAAATAGAAGGTCTGTACTTCTTCAGATATTTCCCATTTATTGAATTAATGAATTGATCTCCTTCGACCTCTTTGATTTGATAAGCATTATTTGGCAGAACCTTTACTACTTTAAAAGGTCCTTCCCAATTTAGAGACAACTTTCCAAGGGACTTTGATTTAGTATCTATGGGCAGTATCACTTTCCAAACTAAATCATTCTCTGAAAAGATTTTAGCTTTGACCTTCTTGTTATAAAACTTAGCAATCTTTTCTTTCTGTTTGATAACATTTTCACAAGCAACAAGCCTTTCTTCATCTAATTGATCTAGCTCATCAAACATCATGGCCTAATAATCTTCACTCGGAAGATCACTCTGTCTCTGAACGTTGACAGAAGTTATATTGATTTCAACTTAGGAGTAATGAATCATGCCGATAAGTTAGCCGATAAGGGGATACTCCAATGGATTCTCTTGGGGGATTTCTATAAACCCAAAGAATTTGAGACAAAGTTTTATGCCATAATGCCGGCTTTTTCCTTATGTGCTTTTTAATCAAGGAGATGATTATTTTATTCATGGATTCAACGTGAACATTTTCTTGTGCATAGTAAGGAGTAGAATTAAGCATTTTAATCCTCATTTCTTTAGCATATTCAGCTAATTTTCGACCAACAAAAACAGATCCTTGATCAGTAGTAATGGTTTCACGAATGCCAAACCTGTAAATGATTTGTTCTTCAATGAAGTTTATAACTTCTTGTTGGTCAATATTTATGAATGGGAGTGCTTCGACCCATTTTGTGAAATAGTCTACTCTAACCAGTATATATCTATGTCCTTTTGAAGAAAAAGGACTGATTTGACCAATAATATCTAGAGCCCAATCTCTAAAGGGCCATGGCTTGATAATTGAATGCAATTCACTTGCAGGCACATGTTGAATTTTTCCATGGACTTGGCATTTTTTGCAAGACTTAGCATATTCAAAACAGTCTTTGATCCTAGTAGGCCAATAATACTTATATCTGCTCAAAATCCATTTCATTTTGTCACCGGCTTGATGGGCTTCACAAATGCAATCATGGACTTTTGCCATAGCCAGTCGAGCTTCAGATTTTCCTAAGCACCTTAACAAAGTTCCATCAAAACTTCTTTCTGAATAAATATCCTCCACGACCACATAATTGAGTGCTCTTGACATAGTTTTCCTATCTACATCAATATTAGGATCTTCTAAGTAGTCAATTAGTGGTTGTCTCCAATCTTCATCTATAATAGCAACATTATAAATATCCATTCTTTCTTGAGGCAATCTCTGATACAATGTGCATAAAGCCTCTAGATTTGCAACAGAAAGTTTATAACCTCAGGCCTATTGAGCTAATTCATTAGCTACTGCATTCTCCAGTCAAGGGATATATTCAAATGACACATCATCAAATTGCCTTATTAATGACAATGCCTCATAAAAACAAGTCATCATGTTAGAATTTAGGCAACTGTATTGACCAGTTAATTGCTTGATCACCAATTGAGAATCTCCTTTCACCAAAACGTTTCTGGCTTTGAGAGTTATTAACAACTGTAAACCTACTATTAAGGCTTCATATTCGACCTCATTTTTTGTGTTGTTTCTCTCTGCCTCATATAGAAATTTAGTAGGAATACTGATAAGTGCAAATTAGTGTGTTTATTCAATAAAGAATTTGCACTTATCTTCTCTAGAAATTACATGTTTTATACATAATTTCACCCTTTATCTTTACTTTGTGAGTTTGAGTAAATAAGTGGTAATAATAGATTTTATAACTTAGAGATGTATTTTCAGGTGTTTTTGGAGGCAAAATAAGAAGATCAAGTTGCTGGAGCATATAAGAGACCAACGCTCGAGAGCCATACCAAGGCTCGAGCGCTGGAAGCTGAGGAACATAGGATCCTTTCTGCCAGTGCAAATGCTCTGGCGCTTGAGCGCCATACCAGGGCTCGAGCGCCAGTAACCATTGAGCATTGGATCCTTTTCTGCTAGAGTTATGAGTCTGGCGCTCGAGCGCCACACCAGGGCTCGAGTGCCAGAATACGTTAAGCATTAGATCCTCTCTGCCCACAGTTATGAGCCTGGCGCTTGAGCGCCACACCAAGGCTCGAGCGCCAGAACATTGGATCCTCTCTGCCTGAGTTATAAGTCTGGCGCTCGAGCGCCACACTAGGGCTCGAGCGCCAGAAGCACTAACCAAGCAATTAAGCTCATTAACCAGCACGTGTCATGCCAGTGCTCAAGCGCCAGGAGGGCGCTCGAGCGCCAGACCCCTGCCCAAAACACCTATAAATACAACCTTTCAGAAGTTAGGGGATATCATATTGAGTTGTATAGAAATAAACCACAAAGTTTAGGCTTTTAGTCAGAGTTCTAATACTCTTAGGTTTAGTTCTTAAAGTTCATGGCCTTGCGAGGCTAAGCTTTCCGCCGGGATTGAATGTAATTACTTCGTTTCTTGTTTCTTTCAATTGTTAGTTTATATTATTTATGAATTGGAGTTCTTCTTCTGTGCTTCTTCTCTTGGTTTAAGCTTGATCACCTTTTGCCTTGTGTTAGTTTATTTGTGTAATTGGGAAATTGGTTTATAAACGGATATGGAGAAAAACTCTGATATAATTTTGACCTTTTTAATTTTATGGTCGACCACAAAATATGCTAATACTTTTACCTTTCACTATTTTTATAGGCACATATTTTAAAGCAAAGTCTGTTAATACCAATGACCACTTTCCAATTCTGCTATGATGCATAGGCTTTGATAACATGTGTTTGATAACATTATATTGTGATACCACTAAGATTTCAAAAGATTTCATGTAATATTTCAGCTTTGTGCATGAGAAATACAAAGATAAACAGAGCTTTTCTATGAAGGTATATCTGGTTTCAGCATCATTTAAAACTCTACTAATGTAATATACTACTCTTTCTATGCCATCATAATACTCTTGACAGAGCATACTACTTATTCTATAATTTGAAGCAGATATATAGAGCTTTAAAGGAAAACCTAGTCTTGGTGGAGTCAAAATTGGAGGATTTGACAAAAATTCATTAATTTGGTCAAAGGCCTCTTGATGCTCTTTCTCCCATCTGAAGACTTTTTCTTTCTTCAACTTCAGCAGTGGAGAGAAAACTTTAACTTTTCAAGATAAATTTGAAATAAATCTCCTAAGGAAATTTATCTTTCCAAGTAGAGATTGCAATTCTTTCTTATTCTTTGGAGGATTAGTGTCAAAGACTGCTTGAGCTTTATTTTTGTCAATCTCAATCCCAGTCTTTTTTACTAAGAATCACAGTCTATTTACACGTGATATTCTCAATAATTAATCAAGTAAGAATAACCGTTCAAAACATGTGGCAGAGTTCTATTAGAAGACTTTATTCATTTTATTTTACTATTTTTCTTTTAGGTAACTTCTCTGGCCCATCAGACCACTATAAACAGACATCATTATGTACACAACAGAGAGGTGAAAGTAATACATGTTCTTCTAAAAAATGTATATAGAATTTGTACCGTATACCAAATCAGAATCATACTTACTGATCAGAATACTTATTTATTCGCTTACGTAGTGGTAGGATAATTAAAGCTCAAGATTTGGTTGAAATTATGACTTCTACAATAAATACTGCAAATGACACCACAAATGTGGTGAACCCTAATCAAAGGGATAACCAAACCAATCGTTCAAGGGATATGGTTAAAAACCAACCCAATAATGGGAATGCGGACACAGAAATGGAAACTGTGATTAGCGAGATAAATTCTTATACTATTCCTGCTAATCACATTACGCAAAACACCGAGAGAAAACCCCATTATGGGGTGCCTTTACGTT
Source organism: Cyamopsis tetragonoloba (assembly GCA_037177725.1). Taxonomy (NCBI): domain Eukaryota; kingdom Viridiplantae; phylum Streptophyta; class Magnoliopsida; order Fabales; family Fabaceae; genus Cyamopsis; species Cyamopsis tetragonoloba. Next base: position 31,860,808 of record CM074120.1, on the reverse strand, counting down.
GGAATGGTACTCAAACCTTAGTATCCCTCCTGTATATGCAAATGCAATAACCACCAACCCTACAGGTCCTCTAACCTTCGCAGCTGGGTTGGCAGGAGGAGCTAATGTTGATAACAGGGCGAACGATGTAGTTCATACTCAAAATCCTATGGATTTGAGTGAAAATTCCTTGCATGTGTCAAACAGTATGCCTCAGAACACTGTTTTGACTATTAGACAACATATTGATTATGCTAATAGACAAATGGCCCAACACATGACAAACATTTTCTCTCCCCTAATCAGAGAGACAGGGAATGTTTATGAGAATTTGGCTGAAAAAATGAGCCGCATAGCTGACAATTTAAGGGTCACATTGATCCCGAGTCAGAATCCTTACATGTCTCAATCGGGAGTAGTTACTCATAATCAAAGTCAGCCTAATGTTTTGGGAAATCCTGTTATTTCTGGCCAGCCGAGCGTTGGTCAAAGTCAATTGACCCAAAATATTCAAACTTTAAATTCTCCTATGGACCCCTATGTCAATATAGTTGGTCAGAATATGAATGGGGTACATTTGAATTTAAATCAATTTACTAATCGGAATATTCAAGATCCTTCGAATCAAATAGTTTAGATCGTATCTCAGAATCTGAATTCTGAAAATTCAAGACCTGATCCTATTCTGGGTCAGAACCAACCCATAGCACGACCTATGATTACCAATAATCAATTGGGAAATTTGCCTTATCAAGGGAATAACCAGATTCGGAATAATCAGAACTTATATCATAATGCGCAAAATCATGTTAAACATCATAATATAGAGAGGATGGTTGAACAAAATCTGAACAGGCATAGTTTTAACATCGGAGTTTGAAGATCAAACCTATGACTTCCAATCAACTAGTTGGGAAGTTTCCAGCTAAAGAGGTGGAGGAAGACTCTGTTTGACCTGCTGATGGGTCAGAGGAGTTTATGGGGCTTGCTGATAAGTTCTCCAATTTTAAAAGAGTTGGAAATTTTTATATATTATGTAAACAATATTTACATGTTAGAAACAATATATACATATCTTTGGATATTTATTATATGACTAACTAACATGGTACTATAGATGGGTGGGCGAGTTAATTTTCTATACTTGCTTTGATATGTATGGTAGTGAGTAGTGACCTTTTATTAAGCGAGTTTTAATGCAATGGCAAACAAGGTAGAAATCAACTAGACGTTTTCTTGAATTTTCTTTCTACTATAAATAGGCAATAACACAGTATTGTATACTCCCTCCGTCCCAAAATATAAGACTCCCTAAACTAATATTGCGGGAATTAAGAAAAGTGATTAATTTAGTTAAATGCATTAAATTTGTCTAACAAAAAGTATTAGTTTTCAAATTTATCTTTTCAATCTCTTTCTATCACCTCTCTCTCTTAATTAATGTTCATCAAAATTAGTTCAGTAGCAAGGGTATAATGGTAAAAAAAATTAAATGTGCAAAAAAATTCTCAAAGGGTCTTATATAATGAGACAAGCAAAAACTCTCTAAATGATCTTACATTTTGGGACAGAGGGAGTATTATAGAAGGGTCAGACATTCAGATAATAAATCTCATTTCATAGGAGTGATGTGGTTTATGTTTTTATAGTGAGGTAATCAATCTACATGTTGGTCTTTTAGTTTTGATGAAGATCTTGTCTTTCACAGCTACTGTTTTAATTTTCCTGGTTGGTTGGTGTAATGGTTATTATCGCAGGATGTTTTGTGCTTGGAGCTGCTGTTTCCATGTTCTCTGTTTTATTGGAAGTTTAAATTTACTTACTAGATTTGTTCTTAAGATAATGCAAGGAACATCAAGGAACATATTTCAATGTTATCACTTCTTTTTTTATAGTCTTTCTTTATTTATAATATTAAGGAAAATTTTCCCCTTAGTTCTATGAATATGTTATTTAATTCAGTATTGAAATCAATTTAAAATTAATTACTTGACTATAGAAGTTGTTGATGCTGTAGGTTCTGAAGGAGTATGTTTTGTAAGACTTAAAAGGTTAGAGTTTCTAGTTTTGTAGTTTATATCAATTTTTTTTTTGTTTTTTCGAAACCGCCTACACTAATATTCATTTCACAGTGGTTTTTTTGAAGTTTAAACATTTGCGAAATAGACTTCTCAGCTGCATTTCTTTAGTTCAGAAGCTTCTAGAACAGTTTGATGTAAGGACCCTCTTACTGTTCCTCTGTTTTGTTTTCATATCTATCTATGCATGTATAGCTTTCGGGTAGATTTTTCTGTCATGAATTGCATTATGTGCTTTAAGTTGATGAACAATTTCTTTCAGCTTGAATATTTGGCTAGATGATTAGCCGTGAACAAATCTAATTATTATCTTGGATTATTTTTTTTTGGGGGCAAATACATAGTTATTTAAACGGAATATCTGCTTTAACTTTTCTCAAGTAACAACTTAAATTAGCAGTTGTCCCAATGCATTTCAGTGCCTCTGAATTTTGGAACACTGACTTTGTATTTTCTATTTTGGGGGGGGGGGTGTTTCTAACTTTCAAAAATTAGAGCTGTTACTATCCACTGATTTTTCTCGTTGGTTGTTAACAACAAGAAACAATAACTTTTCTATCAAACCAAGGAGTTTTTATTATAGTATATCAGTTAATGGATAAAGTACTTCGTTTTCCCCTTTGCATTCTCATTCTCATCATATATTTAATTATGTCAAAAGTTACACATTCTTATCCTACATGTGTAGTGTTTTTCCACTAGTTATGGTAGTTGATACAATGTCGCGTATGATAATTATGAAATGTAGTGGTTTTTATTTTTTTATACAGTTTATAAAAGAGTTATCAATAATGGACCATTTTCAACAAAGCAATTATATGTATCTAAATATAGAAAATTTTTCGCTAATCAATCATGATACTTTTTTTACAAGGGGGAGAACTAAAGAAACAAATAGGTGTTGCAACGTATATTGAGTGCAGTTCTAAGACTCAACGTGTAGAGACTAGAGAGTTTGAATTTAATATTTGACATCCATAAGTTAGGTCTATTATGACATATATGATGGTTTGTCTATACAGAATCTTTATGACTCAATTTGATAATGACATGTTTTTCATGATTTAGAATGTCAAAGTAGCTTTTGACATTGCAATTAAGGTTGCTCTCCAACCCCCTAGAAGGAAATAAATGACAAGGAAGAAAAGGCATAGAAGATCTAGATACTCCTTTGTGTAAGTGCCTTACTCAGTATATCTTGAAAATTGGATGATACTGTAATTTTTCTTTTTCTTAAAAGCTCATTCTGGATTTGGTTAGAGCATAGTGTAGTTTTACAGAATGTAAAGATTCTAAAAAAAATAAAATACTAATAGTAGATACATAATACTTCTGGATTTGGTTATAGCATAGTGTAGTTTTACGGAATGTGAAGATTCTAAAAAAAGATAAAATACTAACAGTAGCTACATAATACATTGGTTTATTATACTCTAAGGATGTAGAGAGAGAGAGTGTGTGTTCATATTGCTCGCCTTCAATATTGCGATAACCTTTCGGTTAGGACAATCAGAGGCTATATGTCCAAATTCATGGCATTTGAAGCATTTCACAACTGTTTTGGATTAGGGGGAAGGCCTGTAGTTGTTATCCTTGGTGGGTTTGGCTTGGATTTATTTGTGGTGGTTGGTCGGAAGGCTTGTGTTTTTTGGGTGTATGGAGGGCTGAGGGAAGATGAGGGTTGGAATGGTGACTTAGAGGAGGAAGGGTGGAACTAGGATTTCTTGAAAAGTTTCTTTTATATTCTCATGGCGAGGCAGATTACGTCATCTAAGGTCAAATACTCTTGTAGTTGAACTTGATGAGCAATCTCTACATTTTATCCTCCAAAATAACGAGCCATTGATTGTTCTTCATCTTTATTTATCTTGCACTTCATCTTTGTCAGCTCAAATTCTCTAGTATATTCTTCAACTATCATTGTCTTTTGTTAAAGGTTATGATACTATATAAAAGTATCTTGACAATATTGATTTGGTACAAACTTCCTCTTGAGCTTCTTTTTCATTTTCTCCCTAGTCCTGATCTTGTTTTTTTCTTCCCTTGAATGCTTGGTCTAGAGATTCTCCCACTAAATTGAAGCATGTTTCTCCAGCTTGATATCAAGTATTTTAACCTTTTGTTCCTCGGGTTCAATATTCTCTCATCAAGATCTAGTCTCCCTTCAAATTCTGGTATATCAACTCTGAAATCGTTGCAATGATGTTGTTGTTGTGGCCTTTGATAGATGTTGGATGAGGAAAAATAACCATCATCTGAATCATGCAACTATTTCCTTTTGGAGCTGTCACCTCAATTCGGCTATTTTCGTGACTCAAATGGTCAGCTCAAGTTACTTTCTAGGAGGCATTTTGAAGATATTTGAGCATAAAAGAGAATTTTAGATTTTAAGGGTAATGGTAAAAATTGTAATTTTAGGTGGTTAGGGGTGAAATAGTACACTTTTAGGTGGCTAGGAGTAAATTAGTAATTTTATGTGGTTAGGGGTAAAAAAAGACTAATTTCAAGAAAAATAGGAAAAATGGTAATTTTGGGATGTTTGGAGTACTTTTCTAATTTTAGGAAAATGGGGTAAAAAGGTAATTTTGGGTGGCTAGGGGTATTTCTGTAATTTTAAAAAATATAGGGGTTAAACTGTAATTTCACAAACTATAGAGGTAAAAACTATAATTTTAAAAATATAGAGGCTTTTATGCAATTTCTAAAAGTATAGAGGTATAAATGTAATTCTAAAAAGTATATGGGTATATATGTAATTCTTGAAAGTATAGGGACCATTCTGCAACTTCCTAAAAATTATAATGTTGTAACATGTGGCGGAATTTAATCAGATCGAGTACTATTTACTGGTCAATCGGAATGACACGTGGTAGCTTCTAATTAGAGAAAATGATAGGCAACAACAAGCAATTGGAATAGGACAGTGCTGACCTGGCTTAGTCAACGTCCACATAACGACATGTGGCAAATCCGAAGTGGCTGGAAGTGACATGTGGCGACACATGTGTCGTCTTCAACTTCTAGATGGCGTGTGAAGCTCCGGCAGCGAGTGGGACTTCGGCAAACGGCACATGTAGGCACGTGTGGCTGCGTTGGCTTGAAATTTTTTATCCAAAGGTTTTGGGACCTCACGGACACTTCTACATGGCTGGTTTTGCGAGAAAATGTCTTTGAGTTAGATTTTCGGAGGTGACCAAAGTGATCCAGCGACAAGAAAACTCTCACTCACTTTTCCTGCAAACATAAAGGGCGTAGGAAGTTAGGGAACCTTGCTCTCATAACCAAAATGGTTTAGAAGCCTAAGGAAAAAAGATCTCAAAGGGAGAAAACAAACTCAAATGAGTTATGAAATGATTCTGAATTGGTTGATGAAATCTGAATACATTTGGGGTTATTTATATTACTTAGAAAGCTATTAAAATACATAAAATAAAAAAAAATATCTCTAACGGAATGTAGTTGGTAGTTAGGAGTTTGGGGTTGGCTTCCAAGGGTGAGCTCCATTTTCAACAATGGTTGCTTGATCTTCTGGCCAGTTGCAGAGCTTTTTGATGAGCTCTAACTGGGCTGGGTTCTTTGGTTTGGGGCCTCTGGATCCCTATAAGTCAAGATTTCATACAAAGTATAAATGTAATTAGGCTTTCAATCGCAAAACGATTTTAACAATTACTAAGTATTTGATTAAGTTTGAGTTTCAATGCAAAGTGTATTGGCAAGATGAAAGGCAAGAGATAAGGAAGAAAAAAAATCACATAAACAATTTATAGTGATTCGGTTCCTAATGAATCTACATCCGCTAGAGATTCCACTATAATCAAGAACAAATGTCTGTTACAATATTAAAAAGACAACCCTACCTAGACACTCTAACCTATGTCAAAGGAGCTATCTTGGACTTACAAGCAAACACACATCATGAGACCCCTCTCTTGTAATTTTCAAGCCACCTAAATGACCCTTTTAGGATTTACATTTTCCCCACCAAAAAAACTGACCTTTGGATTTCAACCACTTAGAACCCTCTTTAGAATTTTAACACCTATGGACACCTTCCCAAGATTTTCACCAACAAGAGATCCCCTCTCTTGAATTTTCCCACCTAGAGGTCTCCTCTCTAGGATTTTTCACCTAAAGCTCACTTTAGGAATTTTCACAAACACCTTCAAGGCACCCCTTGAAGGAACAACACCTTCAACACCCTTGTGTAGGACTTCCCTCCACCGACGTAGACTCCTCAAAGTCTAATTGGTACCTAAGCACTTATGGCTAGCACCACCACAAATCACCTAGAACAAATTCAATTGATGTTCCTCACATCAATTGAATTCTCCAAAACAAAAAACCAATCAAACAATTAACCATCAATACAAAAGAGAGAAAAAAAATACACCTAGTTGTTCAATCCTTTGTGCAAAGAAAGTAGAAAGAGGACCTTCAAAACTTAGAATCCTAGTTGCTCTTGATCCCTAAAACCCTTTAGGAAAATCTTGAAAAACGATGCACAAAATATCTCCAAGAAATGGTAAAACCCTAGTTGATTTATTCTCAAAAGTATGTATCATGATGCAAACCTCTCTAATTGATGCAAACCCTAGATGATGTATGAGGATGGAATTTCATGGTGCTAAAGGTTCAAAAAAGTTCATAATGGCTTCTCTCAAAAAAATGCTGTAAAAAACACATTTTATAGGCCATTTTACACAGCAAGAATCAAATCCATCAAGTGAATTCCTACCTTGATGGAATTGATTCCAGTAGGCCAAAAATACCTTGTAACACATCAGGATCAGAAAGAATAGATCCCAAGGGAAGCATGGGAGAATCAATTGCAAGGCCTAAATCAAAGAGCAATGCCTTTCTAGAACTTAAGGGAATCAATATTTTAGAAACCATGAAGTTTTCAAACATGGAATTACTGAGGTCTAGATACCGTGTTGAATGAAAAAAACAAGAGAATATATCATCATCGTGACTACCTTAATTATTATACTGTAACCAACTATATATAAATATAATTACCTGATTCTAAAATATTCCAAACAAATAAATTTCTTAGTTGATTTATGGAGAGATTCTTTATTTATTTTATTTTTGTTTGATTTATTTTTATTTTGACTTCGATGTGGTTAGGATGGCATGGAAATGTTGAGCAAAGAAGTATAGGCATAGCCATGACTACAGCTCCAGCTGTCGAATAGGGCATGACTACATTACTAACTAAGAGATGTAAGCTCTATCTTTTATGGATTTTTGCCAAATGATTTTCTCGATTAGTGACGCTTCTCACCACCAATGCCAGCCATTATAGAAAGACAAAGACCAAAAGAAAGTAAGTGGTGAATAATAAGGAGATTGTCTGCCAACCATACATGCTCCACCATTTTTCTCAAAATTACCAAAAGACAAGAGGGTAAAAAAAGAAGGCATGCGTATGACTTATACAATATGAAACAAGGAAAGTAATGCAGAATCTCACATGAGCCATCTGAAAGATAAGCAAAAAGAATTTATTACATTGGCTTTTGGGAAGATGTCAATGTTAAGATTTACATAATATAAAAGGATTTTAATATGTACAATTTGTTACACAGCTATACAATTGTCACAGCCCCTCGCACGCTATTGATGATGGTGCTTGAACTATTTACACAGTGATCGTACAAACCAAACTTGCTCACACCATATGAGGTTCCATAACCAAGCTCGAGAAACCATAGACAATAACGAGCAGAGATTAGAAGTGACCAAAGCCCCTGCAATAATGCATAAAATTGTTAACACCTGTGATAAATATGCTTACAAAGTTTGTCTCTGTGTGTTTTTGCCTTGTAGTTTCGAAGATTCTATTGAATCATCAAAACCGAATGTTTCTCACGGAATCTCCATCTTCAAAACCAATCTTGTCATACAACCGTTCATTCAGTGCTAATTTGGCAACCAATTTTGTCTGGATAGAACAACATCTTTAAGATCAGTCAAACATGCTTTGAAAGGTGGCCAAAGGATCACTAAAAGGATGGGCTAACTTGGCCATCTTCAATCCATGCAAACCGAATGCTATATGTAGATTTCGTATCAAGCTTCCATAAAGTGAGTGGACCAATAAAGTAAAAGTAAGGGCCAATCCAACCTTGATTTGGAATTTGTCAAAGTTTCAAAATACTTCAACTCAAATCAACGTTAAATTCATCCTTGCATTCTCACTTCACTCACCACTCACTTTAAAGGAGTAAAATCCGTAAATTTCAGAATTGGTGGCACTGCCAAGTGCCAAGTGCCAAGTTAGAAGCATTCTATAAATTTCAAAACCCAATTAAAGAACTTCTAACCTAGAGATTACACAGGATAGGATAAATAATTTGAGAGGGAAAAGAGTATAGAACTACCTCAAACTATAGATTTTATGCAAACTATACATTTTATGCAAGTTGACGCATTTAACTAATATATTTTGTCCTAATTTAACCTTTAACTATTGCCAAAATAGATCCTTTCGTTAACTTAAAGTTGACTATCTAACGGCAAATGTTTGTTAATACTACATCTCCCCTAAAACTCACTCCACTCTGTTGACTTTGTTCATATGAAATGATTATCGTGAACCTATAGAGGCGCGCAACACCATCACTTTCTATTCAACACTCGTAACAATTCCCAGTCCCTAAAACCTCCAGAGTTGCGCACAACACATCAACCAGATGTCCATATGCATACAGCAACCACTCTCCAAGAAAAATCATAGTAAACATGCAAATTAAGACTCTAATATTGTCACTATCGTGCAAATTACTTCCTAACTTTCAGAATCCTACAAATTAATCTGAGACTCTAGGTCATGCAAATAAGAAAAAAGCGTTAACCCAAACGACTATGAACTTGGCAAGTTAAGTGCCAAACTGGCATGCTACGTGAATTATTGAAACAATTTATTTTTATCTCGCACACAAACCAGACGTCCATATGCATACAGCAACCACTCTCCAAGAAAAATCATAGTAAACATGCAAATTAAGTCTCTAATATTGTCACTATCATGCAAATTACTTCCTAACTTTCAGAATCCTACAAATTAATCTGAGACTCTAGGTTATTCAAATAAGCAAAAATCGTTAACCCGAACGACTATGAACTTGGCAAGTTAAGTGCCAAATTGGCATGCCACGTGAATTATTGAAACAATTTATCTCGCACACAAAATCATTCAAATTAGTAACTGAAATTGTCCCAAATTGGTCCTATAAGCCCTAGGCAAAAATAAGTGAAATAATATATTCAGTAATGATGAGGTTTACCACACCTCTTATATTAACTTTTAGTCATATTCCTAGTTGACGTGAGACTTTTATCGTCATCATCTTAACACACCCCTATGACGCCCAACATGTGAGACTTCTATCACCATCTTCTTAAGTTCGGACTTTGGGTTTAACTCAATTCTAAATGCTAGCTCATAGGATGAGGTTTATCATCTCTTGGATTCACTCTCTTTGCCATATTTCTAGTTGCCGTGGGACTTTCATCATTCTCATCTTAACGTGATATGTAAATTATTAGCGATCAATATAAATGATTTGAGAAAATCTCAGAGACTAACTTTAACAATTTTGTGTGCGAGAAAAAACGAATCGTTTTCATAATACACGTGGCATACCAGTTTGGCACTTAACATGCCAAGTAACATGTCATCTAGGTCTATCAGAGTTGGTTAATAGTTTGTCCTTCACATTTAACAATCTCAAACTAATTAGTAGGTTTTTGAAAGTTAGGGACTAATTGCACAATAATGACAATCTCTGAATTGAAAGTTAGTGACTAATTGCACAATAATGACAATCTCAGAGAACATTTTGCATGTTTACTCTATTGAAACCTGTTGGGAATTGTCATCTAATTACTGTTAATTACGACTTATTATATTTGAAATTTGATTATTGTTGCTTCATTAAGACTCATAATAAATTAGCAATTCACCCCTAAACAATAGTAAAGGTGAACTTGGTCTCCAAGACAACCGTGGGACTATCCTTCTATATAAAGGGATGTCCAATGCCCCTATCTCTCTCTATTCTCTTGATCCCTTCTCTCCCACTCATCTAAGAAGTCTAGATCTATCTTCTTTTCCACCATTAAAATCACAAACGCACCTCTTAAGTCTACGATCCCGGATCCACTCAAGTCTAGACTACAACAAAACCACTTTCTATTCTTTTAACTGAGTAAAGCAGAGACAAAGGAAGCTAGTCATCTACCACCGATCATCATTGCCGATCACCAATAGCAGTCATCTGGTAATAATCAGAATATAGTTCTGGGTAAACAAGGTGGCCGTAATAGACCAATGTGACGAGATGAGTTCAAATCAAAATGCAGAACATTCATTTGATAGGGTACAAATAGAATTAATGAATCATTTACAGATTACTAGGTTCACTCTTTTGTACATGTACAATGTACTAGATTCATTATCTTTTTCTAAGTTCCTTATTTATTATTTGTATAGGCTATATGTATCATTAGTGTAATCTCTCAATATAAATACTAGTACTTGTTCAATGCTTTAAAAATGAACAATTTATCAGGCTTAACATGGTCTCAAGAACCACCTGAAACTTTTTTTTTCCAGTTGCATGTTTTCCAATTTTCCCATGACTGCTCTGTTCTCATCCACCTACTTGGGTACGTGTTCTACGGCTTAATATCATCGTTATTTGGTATATCAAGCTACCAACTCTTGCACCTATGCATCGGTAACTCAATGGTAATTCTATTTCCTGCCTCACCCAATCAACCCTTGGTCCATTGATTTTGGACTTTGGAGCCTCAAATCACATCTCTAGTAACCGTTGTCTTTTCACCAAATTACCTATCAATCCAACCTTCATATAGTCAACTTAGACAATGGATCTCAAACAATGGCTAAGGGCCTTGGCCAAATTTATCCGGTCCCTTTTCTCCCTCATGATAATGTTTTATATGTTCCTAACTATTATATGTTCCTAACTATCCTTTTAATTTAATTTCTGTTAGTACGTTGACTTGCTCTCTCAATTGTTAAGTTGTCTTCACTGTTCTTGTGAGGGATCGGGAAACGAGACAGAAGATTGGTAGGGAGTGAGTCTAAGGACTTTATCAATTGACTTTACCAACCTCTCCATCCGTTTTTGTGTCAGTTGTTTCTCCGTTGTTACTTCACAATCGTCTTGGCCACCTTAGCATCTCTAAACTTCAAAAAATGTTCTTGATCTCTCCACCATCTCTTCCTTAGAATGAGAGTCATGTCAACTTGGAAAACATACACATTCTTCTTTTCCAAAGTGGGATAATCATAGAGCTGCATCTCCTTTTGAGTTAATTCATATTGATGTTTGGGGTCCTAGTCGAATTCCCACAGCATAAAGATATCAATATTTTGTGTTATTTATTGGCAATTTCTCCATATGTACTTGGCTATTTTTAATGAAATATCAATCAAAGATCTTTTCATGTTTAAAACCTCGTGCTCAAATTCAAAATAAATTTAATACCTTTGTTTACATTTTAAGAAGTGATAATGCCCGTGAATATTTCTCTACATAATTCACGCCCTTTATGGGTACTCTTCATCAATCTTCTTGTGCACACACACTTTGACTGGGTTTTTTTAGCAGGACAAGGACGGATTGGATTTAGGGATCTAACTACCCACCCCCATCCCCGAACCCACCCCGAAGTCATATTTACATGTATACACCTATAATAACATACACATAATATAATTAGTAGTTATAAAATTAATTATAATATAGATAAAATTTTATTCTAATGCTTTAAATTTTATAATTATATGAATTATTAAGTTTATTTTTTTATGCATTGGTTTACTGTTTAGAGTGTTTATTTTTTATACGTTGTTTTTTAGTGTTCAAAGTGTTTAGTTTATTTTTAATGTGTTTGTGTTTAGTTTTTAAAGTGTTTAGTAATTATAAAATTCATCTTTCCAGTTGAAAGTGTTTAGTTTATATTTTTAAAAAAAATGCGGGTGTGGGTTCTTGATCCCCAATGAGGATAGGGTCTTGTCTAAGTTTTTCAGCCCCACCAATTTTTCCCCGAATCAGAACCCGTCTCGTTCTTGGTGGGGACAGGCATAGCAAAACAAAATTGATTGTTGAGCGCAGGAATCGTCATCTCATCGAAACTGCCAGCACGTTATTCCTCCACACTCGCCTTTAAAATTTTGGGGAGACACAGTTCAACTGCTTGTTACTTAATCAATCATATGCCTTCATCGGTGCTTCACAATGATGTCCATGTATCTATCCTATTTCCTTATATTATTTCCAACCTCGCATTTTTTGGTGCACGTGCGTCTTCGTTGGTTACTCACAATCACAAAAAGGATACAAATGTTTTTCTCTTGACTCAACCGTTACACCACATTTGTATATGTCACCTTTTTTGAAGAGTCCTCGTTTTTCCATTCATCTTCAGTTGAACATCCATCGATGACTGATGTAATTCCTGTGCCTTCAACTATTCCACTCGACGACAACTTTCCTCTTCCTCCTATGCAGACATATCATTGTTGCTCTCGTCTCCCTGCTCCTGTGGATTTAGGTCCTGCTCCAACCCCTTTATCGCCCTCGTTGTTGGTTCCGGCTAGCCCTGTTATTGCAGTTTGTAAAGGTAATCAAACTACTAGTAACCTTCATCATATGTACACTTTCTTGAGTTAACATCATTCATCTTCTCCATATTTTGCATTTGCCTTGGTGGAAGAAGAAAGAAAGGAGAGAAAGATGAGTTTCTAGGTGTAAAAATCGCAAATGGCCAAGTTCTCCTTGTCAAAACTAACTAAAAGGTACTTATAGACTCCCAAACAGGAAATTCGCTAGAGACCCTACTCTAAAACACCCTTGGCAAGGTTTTCTATACAAAGATGGCCGAAACACATTGAAAACACATTGGGACATGCCAAAAATATCTGCCTTACATTCCAAAAGGACTTGGGAAATGGTCCATGTGAATTCAAGTCAATGCTATAAAAATTTGCGCTGATAACCACAACAATCGTTAGAAGACCCGGCTGGTTGATAAAGGATATACTCGAATATGTGGATTGGATTATGGGTAACTTTTTCACCGGTTACTAAGATATCTTCTATTCGACTTCTCTCTATGGCTGCCGTTCATCATTGGCCTCTTTTTCAACTTGATATTAAAAATACTTTCTTAAATAAATGGGGAGCTCAAGGAAGATCAACCACCTGGCTTTGTTGTTTGGGGGAGTTTGGCTTGGTTTATCGCTTGTGTCGATCCATGTATGGCTTGAAACAATGCCCTCCAACATCGTTTGGAAGATTCAGCAATTTACTCAAACAATTCGATATGTTCCACAATGAGAAGGATCACTTAGTTTTCTATTGTCACTATCCATAACACGAGCATATTTCTGATTATATATGTTGATATTGTGATCAGTAGCAATGATGAAGATGGTATTGGCAAACAAGAATAACATCTTTCTTAGCATTTTCAGACTAAAGATTTGGGCCACCTCAATTATTTTCTTGGTATTGAATCCAAAGGTATCATAATCTCCCAATGCAAATATGCTCTTACATTCTTCAAGAGACTAATATGTCAGATTGTAGGCTTATCGATAGCTCGATCTTCCACAGGTATCATGATCTCCCAATGCAAATATGCTCTTGATATTTTAGAGGAGATTGGTATGTCAGATTGTAGGCCTGTCAAAACTCCCATGGGACAAACGTCAAACTTCTACCCGGATAAGGTGTAATTAGTCAATTCCTACAAGACTCACGTGCCACTCATTGTGATGCTGCAACGTGGATTGTCACACATATAAGTAAAGACAAGGACAAGGACTTTTCTACAAAGATAGAGGTCATTCTCACATTGTGGGTTATACTAATGCTAATTGGGCAAGCTCGCCTTCCGATAGACGATCAACCACAAGTTATTGTGTGCTCATTGGAGGTAGTTTGATATCGTGGAAAAGCAAACGAGCATGATGTGGTTGCAAGTGCGAAAGCAAATTATGAAGTCATTGCATTAATAACATGCGAACTTGTTTGGTTAAAGCATTTATTTCAAGAATTATAACTTGGAGATGAAAGGCTAATATGTGATAACAAATCAGCCTTGGATATTTACTTCAATCCTGTGTTTCACGAGCGGGACAAAACATATAGAAGTGGATTGTCACTTTATCAGTGTCTGGGTGCATTGTTACTAAATTTGTGAACTCTACCTATCAATTAGCAGAATTTCATCAAAACTCTTCAAGGACCTCGGATTCAAGATATTTGTTACAAGCTTAGGTCATATGACCTATATCTTGAGAGGGAGCGTAGAAAAAGAACTATTGAATTATGTACACATTACTTTTGCTAGGTTCACTCTTTAGTGTATTCAGTGTACATGTATAATGCATTAGATTCATTATCTTTACAACTGAACAATTGGACCCAAAATATCAGGCTTAATAGATTGCAAGGCAGCGAATACTCGTCACATTGCAACAAATGACTTTAACGTTTTTAAATGGAAAAATACATTGTCTACGGTCTGAAAGTTATCTTTAAGTTAACAGAAGGGTTTATTTGAAAAATACTCAGAGTTGAAGGATTAAATATGATGAGTTAAAAGAAGTCTATTTGCAAAAGAGAGAAAGTTCAAGATAGTTATATACTCTTTCCAAAATGAAAATTTAGCATGACTTGAACTGGAAATATGAAGACAGTGACCTAATTTTAGCATGGCTGGTGAGAATTAAAATTGTTTTTATTTTTCCATATTGAACCAGTACCTAAGGTTTCAGGAAAAGAAATCAAGATTGTTATCTATCTGAATAAGGTATAAATCTAAGTAGAAGGACAAACAATAGAAGAAATTTACCATCATCAAGACTGGAAGAGAGTTATCGTTGCAATATAACCATTCTTCATCACCTGCTAACATCATCCTAGCATAGATTAGAGGTCTCTTTGAAGGTCCGTAATGGACTAGACTAATAAATTAGCAGAGCATACTATAAGCACAATGAATGACGCACCTCAAAGGCAATATTTTGATAACCATATACAAGAGTAGAACCAAACGGATTACTTGCAGAACCTTGTGTTTGAATGGCAGCTCGTCCACAATCCCCAAGTATTTCCTAGAAAAATGAAATTCTCAAGTCATTAGAGAATAAATACTATTAAACATTACATGAAATCCACATCCAAGCTTATCATAATTTTCTTTCCCAAATTACTTCATATATTTCAAGTAATGAAGATTTACCAAAACTAAGAAAATTTCCCAAGATAAAACATCATTATAAGAGAAGCCATTCAATTTGAAAGGGCTAACATATCACCTTCACTTGCTCCCACTTTGTGCTTGGTGTAATAGCCCTCTGTTTGCTGTTATTTACTTCCTGAAAAGATCCCCCAACTGCTAGAAAGTGGGAAAAAAAATATCTTATCTCTTTCTCTCCACAAAAATATTGCAAGATCGATCTAAATACTGCAATTAAACTAAATGATCTCTTACAATCTGAGCCATAAATAACAAAGTTGCACTTGATGTAAGAATTGAAATCAGCATGCCCGGGGTAGTTGGTGTGTAACACAAACTTTTTGATTTTGTGAGTCTGAAAAAATAACATACATGTCTCTTATATTGTTATTGGTATTAATGAGTACATGAGTACAGAAACAAAAGAACGAAGTAAGATGCAAACCTGCCCATCAAATAAGATGTCCAGACCACGAGTAAAATAATTATAAAAATAGTCTCCACAGAGAGTGGTTCTAGGCCGGAGATCTGAGGCAGAGTGAATAACCATTTGATCTACCTGCAGAGTTTACATTCAGAATCCAAACAAAAAAATACCCAATTAAGCAGCTCACAAGCTAAAACTATTATGATATTGCTTTGAGCTCAAGGTCAAGGTAGAATTCAGATTTGCCCTTCTTAAAAAACAGTTGGTATCCAGTAAAACATCAACACATCTACACAAAAGAAAGTAACAAACAATAAGGTTACAAAAAAGAATTATTAACTTCAGATTTTATTTTGAATGTTAGCTCAATAAACCTAAGGTTGTTTTGTGATCTGCAGATCACATGTTCAAATCTTAGAAACAACCTCTTTGCTTGTGTTAGAACACCAAAATTTAGTACGAAGATTAAAAGAAAACGAATGAAGAGTAGCCTTATTTCATTGAACCAGTAACAGATAAAAAGGGAAACGGATCACCCTTCCAAAGTACAAGACTACTATACAGCGACAAATCTCTTTATTCTATGCTATCGTTTTACAACCATAACCCCCCTTTCCCTTACATCTCCTTTATAATCCCTTTGGAATTACAACCAATTTATAATCCCTTCTAACTAACTAACCCATTTTGCTAACTGTCTACAATATCTGTTATTCTGTTTCACTATCACCAACTAACATTACCAACCCCTTGAAAATCAACCTTATCCTCAAGATTGATGATAGGATCTATGCTGATTTTGGGCCGAAGGAACCATTGGTCGATGAGGTTGTGACTAGTCCAAATGATTGGATTGTTTGAGGTAAAGAAAACAGGAAAAGGGAAGGGAAATGCTGAAGTTGGCTAGTTAGTTACTGGAGAGAGAACATTGGGAGGTTATCTTTCAGTTACATAGGTATGAGTGCATGAGGGAAGGGGTATCTTTTGGCATTTGAGTATTTTGTAAGAATGGAGCATTGCTCTGTGGCAGTAGGGTGCTAAATCCTTCTGTAATTCCTCTTTTACATTCAATAATACTAAATATACTTTTCTGTATCGGTTCTGTGTTCTTTTTTCTGTTGCATTTTCCTGTCTGCCTCAGTTGAAATGGAAGAATAAAAAAAAACTCAATGTATTATTCATTAATCAAGAAATATCAGACAAGGGAACCTATACACAGTAAGGTTAGTCATCCTCTTCCCCTGTCACATGTTCTTTCTCCACTTCGCCTTCTCCACTTCGCCTTCTTCAGTCCCTGATTCGCCTTCTCAAAGAAGCAATATTCTCAACTGATTCTCAACACACTAATGAAGGCAGAGAATTTCTCACCGCAATGAAATCATAAACTCTGAGATCTCTTGTCTAAATGCTCCTAGTATGTAAGATGTTTTATCCCAGTATTTTGGTCACATTGAACCCTCACGGCACAATGTGGGTCTCCTGACAGTCGAGAATATGGGTGAAGCTACACTCCTGCTATGGGGATTCGATGGAAAACTTAGCCTACGTCTGTTCAACCAAGGCCCCTTGTGCCTACATAAGAAGGCTAGTGTGAGCCCTTTGAAAACTTGAGTTTCCTTACACTAGAGCTCCAGTTGAAACATCTGGATAAGCATATGAGGGCTCAACTCGCATGGACACCATAGGGTTTTGTTCCCCCTTAGCCACATAGTTAATCTCAGCTTCTACATTATGCGCCCTCGAGTAAATTTTCAATACTCCTGTAGTACATACTTCCTTTCTTAAAAGAGTGGTATATAAAGAGTGGTGGGCCCGGCAGCCCGCAATACCTGATGAGTAGTGGAGATTGTTAAGACTAATATTTTATGTGAATATGTTCAGTTGAAAATCACTGAACTTGAACTGATATTTATACTGAGAGGTTTACACTAAAATACATTAATCTAATACGGAACCCAGGATTTATCTAATACACTGTACATAAGGAACCTAGGAATTATCTAATACTCTGCACATAAGGAACCTATGAAATATCTAATACTCTGCACATAAGGAACCTAGGAAATATCTAATACTCTAGGAACCTAGGAAATATCTAAGTCTCTGTACATGTATTCAACAGAGTGAACTTAGTAATCTATACATTCTTCATTAATTATATTTCTACACTCCCCCTCAAGCTGGAGCATATAGATTATATGATCCAAGCTTGCAACAAATGTCTGTAATCCGAGGACCTCGGAGAGCTTTAGTGAAGACATCAGCTAATCGATCCTTAGAGTTCACAAATTTAGTAACAATGCAGCCATACGTGATTTTCTCACGGATAAAGTGACCGTCCACTTCTATATGTCTTGTTCGCTCATGAAACACGGGATTGGAAGAAATATCCAACGCTGATTTGTTATCACACAATAGTTGCATTGGTCTTTTATCTCCAAGTTTCAATTCATGAAGTATATGTTTTAACCAAACAAGTTCACATGTTGTTAAGGCCATAGCTTGATATTCTGCTTCTGCACTCGATCTTGCGACCACATCCTGCTTTTTACTTTTCCAAGATATCAAGTTACCACCAATGAGCACACAGTACCCCGTGGTTGATCGTCTATCCAAGGGTGAGCCAGCCCAATCAGCATCAGTGTAACCCACAATTTGAGAATGTCCTCTACCTTCATAGAGAAGTCCCTGGTGTTTTCTTGATGTATCGGACAATTCGCATTGCCGCATCCCAATGAGTGACACACGGGTCTTGTAGGAATTGACTAACTACACTTACAGCAAAAGAGATATCAGGTCGAGTGATCGTAAGGTAGTTAAGTTTTCCAACAAGCCTCCTATAACGCCCCGGATCTGATAAAGGTTCCCCTTGTTCGGGTAGAAGTTTGATGTTTGGATCCATGGGAGTTTCCACATGCCTACAATCTGTCATACCAGTCTCCTCTAGAATGTCAAGAGCATATTTGAGTTGGGAGATTACGATACCGGTGGAAGACTGAGCTACCTCAATACCAAGAAAATACTTGAGGTGACCTAAGTCCTTAGTATGAAAATGCTGAGAAAGATGTTGTTTTAGTTTGCCAATGCCATCTTCATCGCTGCCCGTGATGACAATATCATCTACATATACAACTAGAAATATGCTCTTGCGTTATGTAGAGTGACGATAGAAGATAGAGTGATCCTTCTCACTCCGAACCATACCAAACTATTTGAGTACATTGTTGAATCTTCCAAACCATGCTCTAGGAGATTGTTTCAAGCCATATAGAATGGCGGCCATGGAGAGAAGAAGTCGAATAGAAGCAATCTTAGCGACTGGTGAAAAGGTATCCCCATAATCCAATCCATATATTTGAGTATCTCCTTTAGCAACCAATCGGGCCTTCAAACCATCGATTTGGCCATCGGCACCAACTTTAACAGCATAGATCCATCGGCACCCAACAGTAGTCTTTCCTGGAGGAAGAGGGACCAACTCCCAAGTTCCATTGGAATGCAAGGCTGACATTTCATCCACCATAGCCTGTCGCCACCCAAGATGGGATAGTGCCTCACCTGTAGTCCTAGGAATTGGCACAGAAGACAGGGAAGAAACAAATGCAAAATATGGAGAAGATAAACGATGATAGCTCAATAAAGTATAGATAGGATGAGGGTTACGAGTAGTCCGATTACCTTTACGAACTGCTATAGGAGGACTAGCAGGAGGCAGCACCGGGGGCGGTAAAAGCGTTGGAGCAGGACTTGAATCCATAGGAGCAGGAGGACGTGGACGACGATAATATGTCTGAATAGGAGGAGGACATCAATGATAGATGGATGCTTAACCGAAGGACATCAATGATAGATGGATGCTTAACCGAAGATGAAAGAAAAAATGGGGATTCTTCAAAAAATGTGACATCGGCAGAAGTGATGTGACGATTGAGGTCTGACGAAAAGCATCTGCATCCTTTCTGTAAGCGCGAGTAACCAAGGAAGACACACTTGAAAGATTTAGTTGTCAACTTATCATGACCAGGGCTGAGAATGTGAACAAAGCATGTGCACCAAAAAATGCGAGGTGGGAGATAATATTTAGGCTGAGAAGGAAACAATAGTGATACGGGAATAGCATACAGTAAGAACTGCGTCGCCCCAAAATTTTAAAGGGACATGAGTGTGAAGGAGCAACGTGCTGGCAGTTTCAATGAGATGACGATTCTTGCGCTCAACAACACCATTTTGTTGAGGGGTGTGAGCACAATCAGATTGGTGAAGAATACCTTGAGACTACATAAAAGACGTCGGATAGAAGTATTAAATTGATTTTGAATTTCAGCACAAAAGGTTTTAAACACAGAAAATATCTCAAAGCGAGATTTCATTAAAAATAACCAAGTACATCTCGAGAAATCATCAATAAACGTCACAAAATATTTATATCCTAATGTTGTGGGAATCCGACTAGGACCCCAAACATCGGTATGAACTAACTCGAAAGGAGAAGTAACACGATTATTAACCCGCTTTGGAAATGAAGAGCGAGTATGTTTCCCAAGTTGACATTACTCACATTCTAAGGAAGAGATGGTGGGGAGATCTGGAACCATTTTCTGAAGTTTTGAGATGCTAGGATGGCCAAGACGATTATGATGTAACAAGGGAGAAACAACAGACACAAAAGCAGATGGAGAAGGTGGTAAGGTTAACTAATACAGTCCCTGAGATTCATGCCCTGCTCCAATCGTCTGTCCCGTAACCCGGTCAGGCAACAGAACAATTAAGAGAACGAGTCAACTTGCTAACCCAAAACAAATTAAAAGGACAACCCGGAACATAAAGAACGTTATCAAGAGGAAGAGAACGGACAAGACAAATTTGGTTAATGCCTTTAGCCATTGTGTGAGATCCATCGGCTAAGGTGACCATAGGAAGGTTGGATTGATAGGTAAGTTTGGTGAAAAGACTATTGTTACCAGAGATGTGGTCTGAGGCTCCAGAGTCTAGAATCCAAGGATCACAGGAGGATTGGGTGAGGCAGGCAATACCAGTCTGAGCAACCGAGGTAGTGGTGGATGAGTTGGTATCCTGATATGCCAAATAACGTTCATATTCAGCAGCAGGAATTGTCACATGGGGCGCCGGTGGAGAATCTGATGAAGGTACTGGTGATTCAAATTGAACAACATTAGCAGTGCTCTTTGGTCGTCCATGCAACTTGAAGCAATGTTCACGAATGTGACCCAACTTATTACCATAGGTACAATGAGGTCGAGGTCGAGAGCCACGACATAGTATTAGAGCGAGCAACATTGGCATTGACAGAGGATTGGGAGGCAAGAACAGAAGCATCATTGATGGGCACAACAGATGCAGGGACAGGCTGTGAAACTCGAAGAAGACGAGCAAAGACATCCTCCATTGAAGGAATAGAAGCACTACCTAATATTTGCTGACGAACAGAGTCAATATCATTAGGGAGACCCGCCAATGTGAGGAGCATAAATAACTTGTCATAGTTCTTCTCTTGAGTAGCAACATCAATAGAAAGAGGCAAAAGTTGGTGAAACTTCTTACGAAGAGTTTGAACGTGCCCCAAATAAGTAGACATGGGTTGATCTTGTTTGCGACTATGGAGCAAATCCTGAATGACAGCATAGAACCGTTGAATATCATTGGTATACAAAAGACGTGCTTTATCCCAAACCTCATAACATGTTTGATATGCACTGAAAAGCGGAAGGAGATCACGACTAATGCTATTCCATAGAAGACCACAAAGTTGAGCGTCAACCGCCTCCCAATTTTCCCGATCTGAATCTGGAATTTCAGCAGCCTTTTTGGTCAAATGATCGGAAAACCGATGTCCTTTGAACCAAAGTTCAACCGCAGGAGCCCATAAGTAATTTTCGCCGTTAAGAGTCTCTGTAGTAATGACCGGAGGACTGGAAAGGACAGAGTTAAATAAGGATTTTCCAGTAGAAGCCATGGTAGCTATAATAACAATAGAAATGAGTCGGAGATTGAGAAAACAAGCAGTAGCCAAAAACGCACGGTAGAACAGAAAAACCTTCAGATCTGAACAGAGCCAAACGGCCAAAAGAAGGGTTGGGTTAGGTGCGCCTTGGAAAACCGAGGGCAGCGGTGGTGAAAGCCGCCGGACGCGCTCAGACACGCCGGAAATGACCAGAAACCGCCGGAGAAGATGGCGGCGCGTGGTTCAGCCGGCGGTGATGGGTCTCTGGTGGTTGGCCGATCTCACTGCAGCGATGCTATTGGTGGTGGCGGTGAGAACTAACAACGCACCCAAGAGGGTGGATCTGCACAGAACAGCCGCGGAAACAGGAGAAAAAAAAGGAAAATAGGGACACGCAGCTGGCTGGATGGAGAGAGAAGAGAAAGGAGGAGGGGAAAAAAAAATCTCAAAGGGCTCTTGATAGACTAATATTTTGTGTGAATATGTTCAGTTGAAAATCACTCAATTTGAACTGATATTTATATTGAGAGGTTTACACTAAAATACATTAATATGGTACAGATAATAATAAATAAGGAACCTAGGATTTATCTAATACACTGTACATAAGGAACCTAGGAATTATCTAATACTCTGCACATAAGGAACCTAGGAAATATCTAAGTCTCTGTACATGTATTCAACAGAGTAAACTTAGGAATCTGTACATTCTTCATTAATTATATTTCTACCGAGATTAAGAAGAGTTTCATGTTTTAAAAAAATGGACACTTGTCATTATTTGAAATGGTGTTGAACATACTACAGTAGTACTGTAAATTTTTCCCCCACCCTCATCATTTGCATCTGCGTCCTAGGGTTGCGCTAACCCAGTGGCGGATGTCTAGCCCAAGCCTTCTTACAAAGTAGCCTAAATATTGCTCCTCCAACGGTTGACTAACCTGAGAAGAAATATACCCGAAGTTAGCATGATATTCTGCTACATATCCCCATTTTCCTTACAGTCCTTTCTAACTACCAAACTCGTAATTTTGCGGGAGTAACGATGTATACATTTACCCTCCCCAAACCCACAAATCGGGAACTTCATGATGGGTCACCCTAACCCACCCCAAAAAGATCCTGTCATCTACCTTGAATGTGGCATGGGATCTAACAAAACCTACTGAAAAATTAGGTAGACAGACCACACAAAGTGTCCACATGTTCCAAGCATATCCGCAAGCATTTAATCACGCCAACAAGAAAAGGCACTCAAAGTACAAAGTTGGCAGGAAAAGTCAGCACATAAGAAAGCAAGTTCGCAAAAGCATAGCTGCATAGCAGTGGAATGTGGAAAGAGAGAATTGTGGGTAACCTATGAAATAGTCAAATAGAGCAGTCAGCATTTTCTGTTCAATATCTCCCCACAAAAGGGAAAATTACTTGGGGGATCACCTGCAGTATCCTGCCTCAATTTTCTTTCTGCACTGGTCCTGTGTTTTCACCCATCCATCCACACAACAGAAACTCCTGCTTTTGAGCATTTTCCAGTCCCTACTTCTTTCCTCTCTCTTTTCTCCTTAACCAAATTACTAAACAAATGCTCAACATTCTGCAGTCAGTTGCCTATGTCTTCATATGATTCATTCAATTAGAGGTAGAAAATATTGTAAATTTAAAACTAAATTATATGGTAGCTGACAGAATCTAGAAATGTACACCAAAAACTCAGCTAACTGTATAAATCTTCATAGATTCGGTTATCCACATTACACCAACAATAAATATGCAAAAAAGAGTTGACTCAGGTTCTGTAGACATAACTGCATCATATATCAGTTTAATTCCACCAAAAGCCAACAAAAGTTGTATTCCATTTAAGAACTATAATTCATGTTACCTGTTTTTGATGAATTCCGCAGGGACGTCCTAGCTCAGTCCACACATCCTACATGAAAGAGGAAATATAACATAAATATTGCTTCAGATAGTGTTAACTGATATCAGCAGTGGATCGTAGCATATGGTGGAAGGCAGGAAATCCACAATGAATCATGGATTGTGTCGCGGGCAAATAGCATAAGGACATTTCATTAAATCAACAAAATACATATACAAATAAACATATGGGTATATAATAATAAACAAATAGGAAACATACAAACAAAAATTATGTGAAAAATAAGGACATTTCATTGATTCACAAGTTTAAGACAAACTAACGAATTTAAAACCCTATAAAATAAAAAACTACATATAAGAGCTGTTATTGCCACCTAAAACATACGGAAAACAGGGGGAATAGGGGATTAGAGGGACAAGAAAAAGAAGATTCAAAATAGAAATAAAAATACAGAGCAAGGTAGATAGAGTCGCGACTCTACGCCTCCACCGGCGGGAGCGACTCAGGTTCCATGTAGAGTCGCAAATCTGTGGAGCACCTCTACGTTTCAGATCTGCACATCGCGGGTCGTTTGCGGGACGTTTGACCCGATTGAAAACCCATTGTTTTTACCCGTGTTTGGGCTATTTTTCAACCTAAATTCAACCCTAATACACTCGCATGTGTTAGGCGAGACAGAGAACAACAAAATTGCTCTTTTCCTTCTTCCCCGTAGACGTTTCAACATTTCTCCTTCTTCCCCAAGTGAGTTTCTTCCATTAGAGGCGTTTTGAAGCTCTGTTTCTCTTCTCTATCTGTGCATTCACGTTCTCTGTTTGTGCGTTCGCATTCTCTGTTTGTGCCATTAGAGCTTCCCTTCTCTTCTCCTTGTAGCCTCTGCAACTTGGGATCTTCTTTGTGCTTAGAAGTTTCAACATTTCTCCTTCTTCCCCAAGTGAGTTTCTTCCATTAGAGGCGTTTTGAAGCTCTGTTTCTCTTCTCTGTCTGTGAATTCACGTTCTCTGTTTGTGCGTTCGCATTCTCTGTTTGTGCCATTAGAGCTTCCCTTCTCTTCTCCTTGTAGCCTCTGCAACTTGGGATCTTCTTTGTGTTTGCTGTTCCTGCGTGTTCTGTTTCTGCGTGTCCTGTTTGCTCTGCTCTGTTCTGTTTGTGTTCTATTCTGCATTTCTGCTCAGCAATCCGATATGTGTGTGTTGTTCTGCATTACTATGATACCAACATTAACCGTATTCTAGATAACTAGATCATTAGAGTTGTATTTTGTTGTGTTATTTGTGTCAGTTTATTGTTATAGACTATTATGACTTGTTAACTCTTAAATTTATGTCATTTGGTTGTAATTTTTGTTTCTATGTCTCTTTATATGCATGGCTGTGTGTTTAAAATTAAATTTGTATTTTTTGGTGGAGTCTTACGGATCATCTTACGTTTCAACGAATCACGTCTCCGTTTCCGTCTCACGTGCGTACAATCTAGACTCTGACTACCTTGATACAGAGACAAAAATAGAGAAAGAAGGTTTGGATTTTGAAATAATAGGGGAAAAAAACACATTCACCATAAAAAGATCAAACCAATAAGATACAGAGGAAGAAGGATTGAAAAGGCAAAAGAAAAAAAAAAGGAGACACAAAAATTCAAGAACAGAGAAAAGAAGGAACCAAGTGATGCTCACTGGCGATGTTTTGCAATCGCCGGAGAGTTGCAGGTCACCGAAGTAGAAGACTGGAGGAGCTCAGGGGATGGTGGTGCTAGGTATGCAGAAGAGTAGAGTGATGACCACCTTGGTCTCACAACACATTTTTGACAAGTGTCTTAGGTGACGAATGTTATCAATTGTGGATCGCGGATTATGACAGAAGGCCAAAGTCTGCAATGCCACATCGCCTATTGCATAGCTGGCAAATAGCTGAAGTTAAATGGCGTACAGGTGAACTAATTTGTATACTAATAAACATGGGTAATTATAGGGAATATTAATAGCAAAATTATGCACCTACAGACAAAAATACTCCAAAATACTTATATTTACTTTATTCACAAGTATAGGAAAACTAATGATTTCAACACCCTATAAAAAAAATAAACATAAAAGTTCAAAAAAGCTGTTAAGGCCTCTTAAGCCATACGAAATATAGAAAGAAATGTTTAGAGGAAGAGGAAAAAAAAGATTCAAAATAGAAAGAAAAATAGAAACAGAAATATAAAAGTAGAGAAAGAAAGTTTGGATTTTGAAATAATGGAAACAGATCATTCATCATAAAAAAAATAAATCAGTAAGATAAGAAGGGGTATTAAAAATGATACAGAAGAGAAAGATCAAAGAACAGAGGAAAAACTAAAAGAGAGAAAGGTTGAAAGGCCACTGGTGAAGAAAAAAAAGAAAATCAACGAAAACGACAGAGGAAGAAAATCAATAATCAAAGGAATGAAAAAAAATGAAAGAACTAGTTGAAGAGTGACGCTAGCCGGAACCTTGACAGTGATGTTTTGCAGGCATCGGAGTAGAGAGCTGAAAGTGCACAGGGCATAGTAGAGTGGTGAGCACTGAGCAAGAGGGGAAGAAAGATAAGAGACAATAAAATACTGATCTGATATTACTAAAGATACGTTACAATGTAATATCTCATGATAAAGCAATATTCCCTATTTATATGAGTAATTCTTAACTAAATAAACTAACAAATAAAATATAACAAACAACAAATATAATGAGAAAACAAGGAAAGGAAACCAAGTAAATTGAGAAACAAATTCTGAGATACAGATAAAATAAGGAAACAAATCCTAAAAGATTATCTCACAATACGATAAGATGTTTAAAATATCTATATATTCTAAAAACGTCGTAACACATTCGTTCTGGTTCTTCCCATTCTCGCTTCGCGAAACCGCCACGGAGGTGTGATAGGTACCAGATCTATATATTATATTACTGAGAAACGGGGATAAAATATTACAAGATAGAAACCAACTTGTAAAGTTGGAGGTCTGCTCCTCACCTGCCCTAAGGGACAATTTCCTTGCCAAATGACTGAATGACTCTAACATATCAACCCTTTTCCTATTTATAGGCAACAAGTCTTATTCTCTAAACCCTCGCTAACTAACACATGCCTTCATTAACTAATTATCGCACAATCTTACTAACTAATTATTCCAATATTATTATGGGTTACCTATTAATTGTCCCACTCACCTTGTCCTCAAGTAAAGGGTAGGTGTATACCCACCAGGGTCCCATTGCCCATAATCATCCATTGAAATCTGAAATTGCAGAAGCAGAACCTAGGTAAGATGACAGCCCCTTTTCCCTTGATTCACAACCTCCATCTTTACTGCAAGTTCTTTCCCTAGCTCTAGCCTTGCTCTCAAGTCTCAAAATAGGTATTACCATAGTAGTCAATCCCGGATAGCGGAGCGTAGCGGCCGACTCTCAAAACGCTATAGCGGTATAACGGGATGGCCGCTATTGCGAAATTTAAGTACACAAATGGTATAAAATCAAAATTATACTTATACTTAAATAATTCCATAAAAAATTTAAAGTGCCAAAAGTTAAACACATATTCATTGTTCATATTCATAATTAGCAATCATAATTCTAGATTTCTAGCTTCTAAGTGATAAACACTTCAAAACATAACAAAACACAATTGTCAAAGTGAAGAAACAGAATGCAAAAAACAGAACACAGTAGCATACCAATGAAGAAGAAAAACAGAGCGCAGTAGCTGCTCAAGGAAGACGAAAAACAGAGCGCTGAAGTTAACAGAAACAAGAAAGGAGAAAGAAACAGAGCGCCTCAGCAGAAGAAGAAAGGAACAGGGAAGAAGAAAAAGACCCTGCGCGCAAAAGGAAGAAGAAAAATATAGCAAGAGCAGAAACAAGGAAACTCTGAGAGCAGATGCAGCAAAAGTGAAGAAACAGAACCTCTGCCTCCAAAAGAAAAGAGGCGCTGAAGAAGGAACCTTTTTTAAAAGTAGGGTTTTTTAAATTAGGGTTTTTTAATGTTTTTTAAAAAAGAATTAGTAAAAAGTCCAAACTACCCTTAATGAAGCCCTTTTTGGTAATTTTGCTGGCCTTTCTTCTGAAAAAACCCTAGTAAACAGAGCCTCTTTCTTCCTCGCGGCAGCGATTGGCCCTTATTCCTGCCGCAATTTCAACCGCGACTGCCGCACCCTTAAAACGCTCCGCGACAGAGGCTCCGTCGTGGCCTGAGGCCGCTCCAGCGCTATAGCGGCGCGCGATAGTGCGCGATTGACAAGTATGGGTATTACCTCAATTTTTGCCTCTTCTTCGCAACCCAGAAAAAAACCCATCTCTAGATCGTCTCTGTTAGTGTGCTTCTTGGTCTCCAGAGCTTTAATGTTGCTTTTACATTTCTTCCTCCACCCTTCTTGTACCTCTTCTTCAATCCCCACCTTCTGCTGTTCTCTCAATTTTGGTCACATACTCTTCAAAAATTTTAATTTGATAGTCCCCTGCAGTGCTGTTCTCGCTCCGACCGCAGCTATTTCCACAGATAGTAGAACAATTTAAAAGATAGTGGAATAATTAGTTAATTAAGGTGTTTTAGTTAGGGTTTTGAGAAATAAGGCATGTTGCCTATACAGAGGAAAAGGGTTGAGAGGTACATTCAGTCATTCGGTAAGGAAATTGGGCCTTAGACAAGTTGAGGAGCAGACCTCTAATTCCACAAGTGGGGTTCTACTTTGTACTTTGGGGATTTTATCCCTATTTCTCAGTAATATATAGATCTAGTCCCTATCAAAGCACTATAAGCACCATTTGATAACATTGGCTTCAGATGAAGAAATTGAATCAAGTTGAAGATGACAAGAAAAGAAATAGAAAGAATAGGAAAACTGTCCAATTTCCAATAGAAGTATAACTCAAACATTTTAAATTGTAAGATAAAGCTTACCTGAGGAGATGCACCAAAAGGAATGTGCTGAGAACCAACTGTGAAGTACAATTCTTCCCCGAGCTATAACAGAGAAAGAACTGAATTAGAATTAAGATGCAAATATTTTAACCACATCGCCAGAACAGGCACAATGACTCTCCAAACCTTAACATGAACCTCTTCCATGTAAATGCTGCCAGCAGGTAACGGAGGAGCAGAAGCCTTATCCATTAAGGACCCCACACCAACCTTCTTACTAGAGGAACTATCGTATATAGAAACACGGCACGTCACTGGTGTGGTCCCATCTGGAAACTCCAATGGTAATTCCACTTTCAAAATGAAAGAAACTAAGTTAATATATTAGAATTAGAAAACTCAATGTAACATTTAAATTTCAAGATGGTACAACAATTACCTCCACCATCATGACAGCAATCAGTAAATTGACTTGGAATAGGAAATGCAAAGGAAAGCCCCTAAAGGCCAAACCAAAAAACACATAAACCAGAAAGTATTAATGTGGAGTTTTAAGAACTAAAATAAATAAATAAATGACAACAATTATGCAATTAATATCACAAACATTTACCGGGTAGAATAGAGTGTAAATGCCCCTATTCCTATCGAAAATTCCAGGATATGTAGGTCCAAACAGTGCATACACAGCAACAAAAGTAGCAAGAGTAGATGGTCCCCTAGAAATTGAAAAGACAATTAATAATTTTTTTTCAATTAATTAATGGATACTGAAATTATAAGTCCAGAGACTCACCCAATCAGGGAAGTAGAATAGCGCATTTGAAGCCGCTTTACATCAAATATTTCAATAAGGCGCAATCTCTAAATGATAGTATTGGAAAGTTTCATCAGGACAAGTTCATCTTGTCATGTATATGTATAGGTACCAAACTAGCAATAAATACCAGCACTATATAGCATCCTATGATGATAGAAAGCATAAGAGCAAATCCATATAACAGAGGTTCGAACTTTAAATCTTCAAGAAGAAGCAAAAGACAACCAGAAATGTAATATTCCAAAATTTCTGAAAAAAATCAGCAATATCAGGTTATAAAATGCAAAATATCAAGCATCATATCATCTTGATGGTTAGTAAGACATCACTAAACAGGCCTAGTGAAGGAAAAAAAACCCAAAACATCAAGCAATCCATCCTAACTAACTTTGGACAAAGTATATCTAAATTCTAAACTACAACTATATTACTCCAACAGTATATCATTTGCAAGGGATAGTACCAAAAGATCCCGAGTCCGGACACAATTTTTCATTCGTATAATATTATAATAATATTATAATATTATACTCTTATCAAGTTCTAGTAAGAAGATTCAATAAACTTCAATCGTAATATAAACTAACAACTGCATAGGGTTTTCTAGGATAATGCTGTGGCTGTAATAGTGAGAACCCATTTTTTCTCTGCAGTAATTCTTTACACACATTCTGAATTTGCAATTTACAATATATATCCAACTACTTTAACCATTTTTTTGACAATCATGATACTGATACTGCAAACAAAAGCAAAAATTAGAGAAAAAAAAAACACTTCAGCAGTGGCTCCCATCAAAATAAATTGTAATGTTAAGGTAGTACCTAGTCAGACACTCATGCTTCTTATTAAAGACAAAGACATGAGAAACAAAAATTTCACCCACCAACATCATCTCAGATTCTTTTCAGACATAAACAATTGAAACTAAATAAATGCTGGCTGCACAATTAAAAAATGAGCAAAAAGATAAAGAAAGAAACACAAAACACCTGAGACCAAGGATCGAAACGAAGATGAAATCCATGATCTGGAAAGCTAATAACAATATCCATTTTCAGGGGCTCCTGCACATACCCAAAGTAGAAGAAATCCACGCAAATGTAGATAAATCTCTTATGAAATGAAAACAATAAAAAAAAATATATAGATGCTTGGCAGAGGGTCAGAGGTAAAAACATCAGATAATTGTGTCAATTCATAAAGATTTAAGAAAAACAGTATTTGTTAAAATTTAGACAAGAATAAAAGTTAGAATGAAGGTTACAGCTCAGCCTCCACCTCATACAATTCATGTGAAGTTGCAAAATGAATTAAGTGGATGATCATTTTGAAATAATCTTCTGTTATCTCATTTCTTATTGTTTATTCATTTACTTGTTTTATTCTCGGACACCCATAATTGTTCAAAAGGCTATTGCATAACATAATTGTGTATAAGACCTTGCCTTGAGGCACTGTGTAATAGCAAGCGAAGTTATTCATTCCCAGATTCTCATCTCCATTATTTTCTTAACTTGGTAATCAGAGCCCTAAGGTTAACGTCATAGATACATCTACTCAGAAAGGCACTACAATTGTTCAATGGGCTAAACAAAGTTTTGTAAGGATGGACAGGAACAACTGTCTTCTTTGGCAATCACAGCTGTTTCCAACGATTATGGAGTACAAGCTCAAAGGTTTCCTACTAGGCCCTGATCCTTGTACTGAAGCATTCATCGTCAAAGAATGGATTGCTACCAACCAACTCCTCTTGGAGAGGTGGTTCAACTCAATGACTGGAAATCGCATCCCGGTTGATGCATTGAAAGAACTGTCAGGACCTTTAGGAAACCCCAAAAAAACTCTGGCTGGTAAACATACTAAATCTCGCGTCACTCTGTTCTTAACGGTGAATTTAAGAGGATCAGTGAAGGAACTCTTAAAACAAATAAATATTTAATGAAAATGAAAAACATCACTGATAATATTTCTTTTGCAAAGAGCCCTGTTTCTGATTTTGATCTCATTAAACAAGTCCTAGCAGGTTTGGATACAGACTATAGTACCATCGTTGTGCGGCTCGTTGACACTTGACATGGAAAGCCTTAATTGGGTTGAATTACAATCCACCTTGTAACTTATGAGAACCAACTAGGACAACTCAACTCATTTGCTTCTTAGAGTCATACTGTAATTTGGTGGGTCTACCAAAGTGCAACTGTGTAAGAGCGCTGGCTTCAAATCCTACATTTCATGCAAGATCAAAACACATACAAATTGCTGTTTATTTCATTCGTGAGCAGGTGTTAGCCAAGAAGATCAATGTTGCCTATGTTCCTTCACTTTGGTTACAATGGAGAAACTCAGACAGGAATAAAACAGTAACAAGGAAAATAGAACAGCCTACGAACAATGGTCAACCCAATGCTCTCCCTTGTGGCTCAGCCACCCTTTCGTATTACAAAATATTTCCTACCCTTCACTACCTTTTCCCCTCTTCTATATTCAGTACTCTTTTTCTGGCTAGGCATGTTTGTTAAAACCCCAAAAAAACTCCTGTTCTACCCCTGGCTCCTATTCTGCCCAATAGACTAGCATATCGCATTCGTAATAGTTTCACAAACCGTCTGAGTTACTTTCATTTCAGTGAATTTCGAAGCAAACTCCAACTGTTGGAGAACCCTCTCATTTGAATGGGGGAGTTAGAATGAACACGGTTATAGCCTCCTCTTCATGCAAAGCACGTTAAGTTGCAAAATAATTATGTGGATGATCATCATTCTAGTTCTAGAATATTCGTTTGTTCTCTCATTTCTCATTGTTAATTCATTCACTCTTTTATTCTTTGACACCTATCATTGTTCTAGAGGCAATTGTATAAAAGAATTGTGTACAAGGCCTTGCCTTGGGGCACAGTATAATGCAAGCGAAGTTATTTATTCCCAGATTCTCTTCTCCTTTATTTTCATAACTATATACTAGTAGATAAACTATAGACTAGACAAATGACGAGAAGTCAAGCCATATGTCACAAACCTCATCAAAGTACTTCACATGCACCACATCGTATATGTTAGGCTGCTGCTCTATCTGGGCAAACGCTTCACATATAGGCATGCCTAAATAGCAAAAGAAAGCGATAGACTAAGTCAGTACACACAATAGACAAAAATCAAAAGGTAAACGGGTTGACAATAGCATCAAATTCAATTGTGCCAGTGCCGGAATTGTGGAATAAGTAGAGTAATTGAGCAGCTGGAATCAATTGAACGAAACGGAGGAAGAAATCTCTTTCACGTTCATGACATCGGAGTTGGAAAATGTAGTTTCCAAGACACTTCAACGGATATCAAACTGATATCCAAGATATACAAACACACTGAATCAATACCATGAAAACTTGGACGATATAGAAAAACACGACAGTTAATAAGAGACAGCCTAATGAAGCGAAAATCCTATCAGATCAAATGAACCGAAAATCTTAAATTGAAGGAATTCTTCTAAAATTAAAAAGGCGAGAGCGAATCGCAGAACGGAATTCATGATAGCACGGAAGAATAAAAGCGAATCGCGAATGAATAACTACCGAGACAGAAGGGTCCTATTCCGAGGCCGGGACGAAGATCGAGAACGATGGCGCCCATGGCTGTGCCCTCGCAACGCCGCCTGGGTCTTTGCAACATAGTGGGAAACTTGTTTGGAGGGTATTTTGGAGTTTCTTGGTTATGGAAAGGAAATCCTTCCGTTACTTTCGACAAGAAAGCACGCAACGCGCACTCGCGCAGGTGATGAATGCTTATAAGGGGATGTGTTGGATTTGATTAGACGAAAAGTGCCTTCCGTTTTCCTATTTTTACACCGCAATCGCAAAACGGCAAAAGATGCTCTCTCGCACGCCACGGAACCCACCTTCTCTTTCATAGTTTTTTTTTTTTTGTTGTCTTTTTTTCCAACTCACGCACTCAAACGGGCTGCCACGTGTGTAAACAAAAAAAGGGACTGCTCACGAAGGTCAACCCTTATTAATTTCTCCTTAATTATTTTGTTTGTCCTTCAGCACTCCTTGTGCTTTATCAGTTAATAAATTTGCTTCTTGCGAGAAAAAAAAAACATTTCTCCTTAATTTTTTTTTTTTTGTTATTAAGATATCCATTACTCTATTACTAATTTGTGAATATTAAAAGTTAGTTAGTTACTCCCTCCATTCCAAAGTTATAGTCATTTTAAATTTTTTCACACTGTTGTGATCTAACCTGACGAGTATGTAGAACGAGCAGAGTGGTCTCCTTGATCTGCAAAAGGCAATATGATTGGTTCCTGGTCCTGAGCTCCGGCGGCAGTGGTATGCACCTGCAAGTACTCCAACGCTCAAGTTAGTGAGTGTATTAGGGTTTATGCCTCTGATAATATATTTTACATACCTTGCATGGTGCATTAGTGATAATATTTATAGAGTGAGGTGAGTGACCTAAATACGGTCTATATTGGGCCAAGATCTGTCACCTGGGCCCAACCTCATTAGATGGGCCTTGATATTAGGTCGTGCTAAACTTACCGGGATGCCTAAGGTAAGTCGTGGCTGCTAGACCCGGCATGTAAGTATATATCCGGGATGCCGCTATTTTGGTCCACAACAGTTGCCCCGCAAGTCAGCAAGTTTTTCATGGGAGAAGTTGGCGAGTTCATTTTCCATGCCGAGTGGATGTTGAATGTCGAATTTCTCGTGCTCAGACTCGATAAATTACCCCCCATTTGTGAGTAGGAGAATTATTTTCATGGCTGATCACTTTGATGATTTCTATGTTGAAGCCCCCATGATGGTGTTCTACTTGGAGTAGAATTCTGACTTAGGTGCATCTCATGCTCTTGCAACCGTATCTCGTTCGAGGTCGTCTTGAATATAAGTTCATCTCGGAAATTTCCAAAGACCAGCATCATCCCGGAATCTCTGCCTGGACTTGATGTATATATTTTTTACTCTCTTTTAATAATGAGTAAGCTTTGTTGGCATTTTGCATTTGTATTTTCAAGTCTATCTCGATTTCTTTCTGGACTTCTCTAGCAATATTCTTTTCGAAGATGTGTATCTCTGCTATGAAAATGGGCTCTTCGGCCTAGTGATCCCCTTTCAATAAGGGAATCATAGACATTTGCTTTTGATTAGGATTATGACTGCTGAATTTATAACCCTCAGATTGAGGCTGAGCTGGCGTATCTTGCTCTTTATTTATTTGCTCGCATGTCGAGTCTGGTTCTTTAAACCTTTTTATCTTAGGACTTTGTGACCATTGACTAATGGTTCAAGATTCTCGCTGGTTGTCAATTTCTTCTAATCCTTTAACATAGGAGTTGAATAACCTTTTTGTTTAAGGCTTTCGGTTGATGATGGTCGTTAACCTTGGACCCTTTGTTTTGGGTCGACATGAACTTCATTGTCCAAGAATCCGACGAAAGTTATGTTGAGATCAACGGTCTTGCCGAGGTTATCTTCTTCAAATTAGGGACTTGGTCCCGAAATAGACTGTTGTATGCCTAAAGTCGGATCTGTGACACTATAGTCTCCCAAGTTGACAAGTTTCTTTGAGCAAGCTGTCATCTTTAGATTATTCATGTCGGATTTATTGAATCCCGGTCTTTATGTGCTTGCGGATTTGTATTTTCGTATAACGTCTTGAACCCAAATTTGGGACTTGTCTTGTAAATGATCTTCAAGGTCTCCTCAGGTCTCCTTGAAGGAAGAGGTCCTGATGCCTTCAGGGATTGTGTTAAGATATTTCAATTTTTGAATCTCGGTATTCACCTTAGTTTGGCAGGTGTTTGCTTCTTTTGATTTTTACGTCTTCCAAGAGATCATGATGCTGATGTCGGGGAAGCCGAAGCCTCTTGATTTACTTTTCTAATTACTTAACATTTCTTCCGTGATGAACCTTTGTGCTTCTTACACGCTTTGGTTAATAACCAAATCTTTTGCTTATTTTCCGGGAAACTCTTTTCCCGTTATGGCATATAATCTCCTCCACACTATATCGGGAAATTTTTATCCTGAAGCGGCTTTTAGCCTCATTGATATTGTTTTGGGGTACTTTATCCCAGGATGGCCATCGGCCTTATTATGGGATATCCCGGGAGATTGTCATCCCGAGATGGCTATAGCCTCGTCGGATTAGGTTCAAGTACTTTGTCTTGGAATGACCCGTAGGCCTTTTTAGTATCCCGTAGGATTGTCTTCTTGAAA
Organism: Cyamopsis tetragonoloba; assembly: GCA_037177725.1. Classification (NCBI taxonomy): domain Eukaryota; kingdom Viridiplantae; phylum Streptophyta; class Magnoliopsida; order Fabales; family Fabaceae; genus Cyamopsis; species Cyamopsis tetragonoloba. The sequence goes on along the minus strand of CM074120.1, from coordinate 31,825,262 downwards.
AGGTCGTAGGATTGTCTTCTTGAAAAGGTCGTAGCCTTTTTGACTTTGACTCAAGTATTTTTCTTGGATTGGCCCATAGGCCATTTTGTCCACTTTTATCTGAAAAATAATGTTCTAATTTATGTTGAACTTGGCAATTTATGCATTTTGCACTTTACCTTTTAATGAATTTGGGCTTCTCTGTTGTTTTCTCCTTTAGGATTGATTTGGCTATGATGGGGACAACCATCTTCTTGCTTGTGGTGTCGTTTACATAGGTTACCCGTGGCGGCATCCCTTTGTTGATCTTGTTGTTGAGGGTTAGCCTTAAAGGCATCCCGTGTTGATAGCTTCTTGTTTCAAGTTTTTAACCTTGAAACAATATTTTGTATGCACTGTGGAATACTTGTTGCTTTAATCTCACCACATTTGTCATCTTGGGCTTTTGCCTTTAATTTGTTGCTCGATAGCTGTAGATTTACATCTTGGTGCTTTATGTAGAGCTTATATTTCTACACTGCATTTTTTGGCCGAATTTGATATGTCGTTTCGTAAGCAGTGTTGATCTCGTTTTGTAGAGTTTACTTGCAATCGTAGCTATTTTCTTAACTTTTGACCTGTTGTTCTTGAATGGCCTTAAAAGGCATATTTGTTGATCGTCATTTGTGGATAATCTTAAGAGGCATACTTCATCGCTTTGTAGATGGCCTTAAGAGGCCTTGATCATCATTGTTTTATAGGTGGCCTTAAGAGGCCTTGATCAGCATCGTTTGTAGATGTTGTGGGTTAACCTCGAAAGACATCCCGGTCTCGATCTAGGCTTGCCTTTATGCTTTTTGTAGAGATTGTATCTCTATGTCGTAGCCTTGTAGCCTCAAAGGCATCTTTTCTTTCGATTTTTGTCGCTGAGGTTTAACCGTAGTGGCACCTCGTTCTTTTTTACGAGGGTCGGCCTTGAAGGCGTCCCTCCTAATTTTTGTGCTCCGGGGTTCATGCTTTATTTATTGCATTTCTGTATGTCACTGAGGCTTGACCATTTAAGGTGCCTCTTCATCCCGCTTGACATGGAGATTTCTCAAGTCTTTTTAATTGTTAGGACACATTAGTGATGTCGCCCTTTTAGCTCCTGCATAGGAGGGAAAGTAGTTTGTACTTTCTCTAAGTTTAAGTTGAAGTGTGACCTTGATGGTACTTCATGTTTCTTTATGGCCAGGGTTAACCCGTGAAGGGCCCCTATTGAGTCTGTAGCAGAGAATTACCCGTAATGGTATCTCGACTCATTGTTGGCCTTGTATGTATGTCGGTTTCTGCGGGTTGACGACATCTCAATCTCGGATTGTTTGTACTTCTCATACTTTCTTCCGATCTGTTTGCTATTAAGAATTGAACTTGCTTGTTTGTGTAAGAGTGAATAAAATGCTGCTTTATTGATAACAAGAAGCAAATAACAAATGGGGGCCTCGTTAAAACCTCTAGCAGTAAAACCCTCCTTAGGGATAAAACCTGCTACAGGAAAAAGAGTACCCCTTTATTACAAAGAATGTAAATTACATAACTTAACTATAGTAGCGCCTTAAGTCTGCGACATTAAGGGTTCTTGGAATCTCTTTGCCTTTGAGGGTCTCTAGATGGTATGCTCCATTGGCTGCGACAGTCTTGACCCGGAATGGGCCTTCCCAATTTGCTCGGAGCTTCCCATCTTTGGCATTTCGATTTCCAATGTTGGCTCTTCTTAAGACTAAGTCGCCAGGTTGGAAACTTCTCGGGATGACCTTTAGGTTGTATCTCTGAGCCACTTGTTGCTTCCGGGATAACTCTTTGATTCTAGCAGCTTCTCGGATCTCTTCGACCATGTCGGAATCTTCTCTGAGCAGCTGCTCATTTTCTTGTGCGGGATACATGACCCTCCAAGATGGATGTCCAATTTCTACCGGGATTACGGCATCTGATCCGTATACCATTCGAAATAGAGTTTCTCCAGTGGAGCTATGGGGAGTAGTTCTGTAGCTCCAAAGTACTTGATAGAGGTCTTCCACCCAACTAGTTCCAGGTTTTTCACACCTCTTTTTTAAGCCATTAAGTATGACTTTGTTGGCAGACTCTGCCTGTCCGTTTGATTGTGGGTGCTCTATACTGGAAAAATACTGTTTGATGTGGAGTCCTGCTAGCATTTCTCGGAAGTCTTTGTCAGTAAATTGGGTCCCATTGTCGCAGATGACTTCCGCCGGGATACCGAACCGGCATATTATTTGCCGGAATACAAAGTTCTGAGCTTTAACTGATGCTATGCTGGCTAATGGTTCCAGTTCAATCCATTTAGTGTAATAATCAACAGCAACAATAAGATGTTTGAACTGACCTGTGGTTGGCGTGAAGGGTCCTAGGAGGTCTAAGCCCCAAGTGTGGAAAGGCCAAGGGGTGGAAATGCTGTGCAAATCTTCAGCCGGGATGTGGGTCAATGGACTGTGCTCTTGGCATTTTTGACATTTCTTCACGTGTTCAGCTGCATCTTTGTTCATAGTTGGCCAGAAGTATCCTGCTCGCAAGGATTTCCTTGCCAACGATTTGCCACCAATGTGGTGACCGCAACTTCCTTCATGTACCTCAGTGAGAACATACCATGTTTCGGATGGTCCAATGCATTTAAGCAAAGGAGTGGACAGTCCCCTTCTGAACAACTGTCCTTCTATCACGGAATACCGGGATGCCTTTTGTATCAACTGCTTTGCTTCCCGGGCATCTGCCGAGATCGAGCCTTTGGTGATATACTCTATTATTGGGGTCCTCCAATCTTCACTTTCAATCTGCAAAATAGCACAAGGAGAAGGGAGAACTTCTTCTACTACTGACTTCAAGGTCGAGGATGATTTGGTGCTGGCCAATTTTGAGAGCAGATCAGCACGATTGTTCTCTTCTCTGGGAATGTGCTTGATCTCGAATTTAGAAAGACCAAGTAGACTTTCCTTAACTTTAGCCAGGTATCTTTGTAACAATGGTTCTCTTGCTTGGTATTCCCCTTTTATCTGGGATACCACCAATTGGGAATCTGAGCATAGAGTAATCGCAGTAGCTCTTAGCTCCTTTGTCGCGCGTATCCCGGCTAAACATGCTTCATATTCTGCTTGGTTATTAGAGGTTGGGAATTCAAAATTTAGAGAATATTCCACCGTAACCCCGTCATCGTTCTCGATTAGTATGCCAGCGCCAGCTCCTTTTGGGTTTGAGGATCCATCAACATAAATGGTCTAGGATCCTTTTGGTTCTTCTCCGGGATGTGTCATCTCGGCTACAAAATCAGCCAAAGTCTGTGCCTTGATTGCCTGACGTGGTTCATACGAGATATCGTATTGTGACAATTCTACTGCCCAGGTCATCATTCTTCCTGCCAAGTCAGATTTATGCAGAATCTGTCTAATGGGTTGATTAGTTCTTACCGTGATGGGATGACACTGGAAGTATGGCTTCAACCGCCGAGATGCCAGTAGCAAAGTATAGGCGACTTTCTCAAGCCGCTAGTAGTTCAACTCTGATCCCTGTAACGCCTTAGAGACAAAGTATATCGGACTCTGGTTCTGAGATTCCTCTTTTACTAAAGCCGCACTGATTGCTTCATTGGTGACGGCTAAGTAGAGGTATAGGGTCTGTCCAGGATCTGGGCGAGATAGAACCGGTGGAGCTGAGAGGATTCTCTTCAGCTCCTGGAAAGCTTCTTCACATTCTGCATTCCATTAGAAATCTTCCTTGCGCCGTAAGGTCCTGAAAAAAGGTAGGCATTTCCTAGCTGAATTTGGGAGGAATCTCGTCAATGCAGCGATCCTTCCAGTTAGCTGTTGGACTTCTTTAATAGTCCTGGGACTCTGCATATTCAACACGGCACTACACTTGTCGGGGTTGACCTCAATCCCCCGACTGGTTAGCATGAAGCCTAAAAATTTTTCGGCTTCGACCCCAAAAGTACATTTGTTAGGATTTAGCCTTTAAATCATACTGCATAGCTGCTGGAAAGTTTCATGCAAATCAGCCACCGGATCTTTGTCTTCTGGGGTCTTCACTATCATATCGTCAATACAGACTTCAAGGATCCTGCCAATCTGTTCTTTAAAAACCTGGCTCATCATCCGTTGGTAGGTTGCTCCCGCATTCTTTAAACCGAACGACATCATAGTGTAATAATAAACACCCATGTCGGTGATGAAAGCCGTTTTCTCTTGATCTTCAGGGTGCATTGGGATCTGGTTGTAGCCAGAGTAAGCATCCATGAAGGATAGATACTTATAACCTGCAGAGTTACCAACAAGTTTATCGATACAAGGCAAGGGGAATGGATCTTTGGGGCATGTTTTATTCAGATCTGTATAATCCGTGCATATTCTCCACTTCCCATTAGCCTTTTTTACCATTACCACGTTTGATAGCCAATCTACATATCGTATTTCTCGGATGAAACATGCATCCAGCAACTCCTTCACTTGTTTTTCTATGGCTGCTTGTCTTTCCGGACCCATTTTTCTCTTCTTCTAGGCCACCGGGATAGATCCCGGTTTTAGAGATAGGCGATGGCACAAAAATTCTGGGTCCACTTGGGGCATGTCAGAAGAAACCCAAGCAAACAGGTCTTTATTCATCTTCAACAATTCAATGAGTCGCTATTTGATCATGGGGGGTAGGTTCGCTCCTATCTTGATAGTCTAATCTTCTTTAAGTCCTATCTGGACTAAGATATGGTCTTCTTTTGGTTGAGGTCGTTGAAGCTCAAAGTCTGCTCTAGATCTAGGTTAGTCATCATGACCCCTACATCCCGTATCAAATCACGTCTTTCCATCTTCTGCTTCCCCTTCTCTTCCGCCTTTATTGGCAGGATAGATGGTGTTTTGGTGATTTTGAGGCTTTCTTGGTAACATTTTCTTGCATCACTGCTTTTTCCATGGACAGTTACTACTGAGCCATCTTCTCCAGGAAACTTCATGGCTAAATGAATGGTAAAGACTATGGCGCCAAGGCTGTTCAGCGTTGGCCGTCCAATGATTGCGTTGTATGCTGAAAAGCAATCCACCACTATAAATCTAGCCGGGATTGTTTTGGTACTTGGCTTTTTGCCGAAACTCACCTTGAAGTCAACGTATCCTTTGGGGATGATTGTGTCTCCAGTAAAGCCAATTAGACTGCCCTTGTGAGGGATTAAATCCTTGGATCCCAATCCCATTTTATCAAAAAGGCTCCAGAACATGATGTTTGCTGAACTTCCTTGATCAATAAAGATTCGATGGACTTCGAAACCATTCAGATTGGCCACTATGACCAATGGTTCGTTATCTCGGATACGTTCTTCTGCAAAATCTGCATCTGAGAAAGATAATACTGGGTTAGCTATAACAATTACCTGGGAACAAGAATCCCGCGCATCTCGGGTCCTCTTCTTATCTTTAAGACCCTTTAAGCTGGCTCCTCCAGCTATGACTTGGATTATCCCCCTAGGAGGGGATTCCTGAGTTCGTCTCGGGCTCCGGGATCTATGCCGGACTTCAGTTCGTTGATCTCGGTTCTGAGGGGGAGATCTCGGTGTCTGTACCCGTGGAGATGGACTTTGGCGGCGATCCCGCCGTTCTGGGGATTCCCGAGCATAATTTCTCAACCTACCTTGTCGGATCAACTTTTCGATTGCATCCCGGAGTTGGATGTATTCGTTGGTAGAATGCCCACGATCCCGATGGTACTCATAGTACTTATTTTTGTGCTTCCCTATTGTTTTCAATGGTGGTGGTCGCTCTCTCAATTCAGAGTGCATCACTTCTTTCAACACTGAAGCTGGCGGGATTGTCAACGGGGTATAATTGTTGAAAAGACCCTTGCGCTTCTTGGGGGACCTATCCCGGGGTTTTTCATCTTTACCCCAGGATTGGTTTGGAGGAGTGGTTTTTGCTTTGTCGTCCTTCTTGGCGGCTTGGGCCTTCTCCCACTCTTCTATTCTGATCCACTTTTCAGCCCTGACCTTCAAGTCATCCATGGAGGTGGGCTTATCTTTTGCCAGTTGCTTGGCGAAAGCTCCTGGTTTTAATCCTCTTACAAAGAAATATAACACCAGGTTAGGTTCAACATTCCTAACTTCTAACACTTCATTATTAAAGCGTGTTATATAATCTCGTAGAGATTCATCTTTTCCTTGTTTAACAATTTTTAAGTGGAATTCAGATTTGAACTGTCGTTTACTACTGGTGAAATGAAGAATGAACTTATCTTTGAGAGTTTTCCAGTTGCTGATGGATTATGGTGGAAGGTCTGAGAACCAACGACTTGCAGCCTCTGACAGCGTGAGGGGGAAGGCACGACATACAATGGCCTCATTCACCCCTTGAAAGTACATGGCCCTTTCAAAGGTGCTGACATGTAAAGTGGGATCCTTGGTCCCATCGTACTCCTTCAATTTCTTTGCAAACTGGAATCGATGGAGAAGAGCATGGGACATTATCCAGGGCGTGAAGGGATTGTTGATGTATCCAAAATCCGGGACATTATCCAGGGCGTGAAGGGATTGTCGATGTATCCGAAATCCGGGACATTTTCAGCCATGTGCTCCTGGTTGCCGGCAGGTTGTTCGGCTTGCTGGCCCCCAGGGGGAACAGGTGGCGGGTTGGCCCCCTCAACCCGGGATTGATGCGGGGCCCCTTCATGTCGGCGACTTACCCATCCTTCTTGTTGCCTTTCCTGAGTTTTTGGATTTCCTTCTTTATCTTCTTCAATTACGGATTTTCGTTGCTGCTTTTCCGCATTGTCGTTGTCTTTTTCCGGATTTTCTGGGTTTGCCTGGGTATGCTTCTCAGCTCTTTCCTCCTCTGAATCATCTGCGATAACAACATGCTTGCCCTTTCGTTGTCGCTTTTTAAGATCTGCAATCTCTTTGGCCTGTGACTTCACCAACTGTTGCAGTTTTTGGAATTCTGCTTCAATATCAAAGTGCTGGAATGCCCTTGCTTGATTCGATGCACCAACCTGCTGTCCAGCTCCTTGGTTTTGAACACTGGGATCGTTGTAATCCCTATTCTTGGTAGAGCCAACCATTGTTGACGGTGGATGGAAACGAGACTTTTGTTGCGTTTCCCACAGACGACGCCAATATTGTGATCTAACCTGACTAGTATGTAGGATGAGCAGAGTGGTCTCCTTGATCTGCAAAAGGCAATATGATTGGTTCCTGGTCCTGAGCTCTGGCGGCGGTGGTGTGCACCTGCAAGTACTCTGACCCTCAAGTCAGTGAGTGTATTAGGGTTTATGCCTTTGATAATATATCTTACGTACCTTGCATGGTGCATTAGTGATAGTATTTATTGAGTGAGTTGAGTGACCTAAATGCGGTCCGTATTGGGCCAGGATCTGTCACCTAGGCCCAACCTCATTAGATGGGCCTTGATATTAGGCCGTGCTAAACTTACCGGGATGCCCAAGGTAAGTCGTGGCTGCTGGACCCGGCATGTAAGTATATATCCAGGATACCGTTATTTTGGTCCACAACACACACATATTAAGAAATTATTGATATTAATAAGTTTTTAATGAGTGGATTAAGGTGTCTAATTAGAACCTAAAGTGGTTGACAAAATAATTTAAAAAGAGAAATGATGATTGGTGATAAGAGAGAAATATTAAAATAAGTAATTTATTGCATCTTGGAATCCAAAAGTAACAATTGTTTTGGAACAAGATTTTGAGTCTAAAGTGACTATAGTTTTGGAATGGAGAGAGTATTTTATTGTGTTCGAATTTAATATGGACCTACAACGACTTTTGAAGTCTTTTCGGCAATAGCCTTCAGATTTGTGGGCTAGTGTACCATCCGGCTTCAGCCTGGACTCATAACCCTTAGCCTTAGCTTGGTTGATTGCTACTCCAGATTGGTACGGCAACAAATGCCATTCATGCAAGATTTCCTGATCAATCATTGTTGACAAATTACATGACACAATATGTTTATATATTTAGAATGCACCTAGATAGTCTTGGTCTTAGGCTTGTGATGTAATATAAATACCCCCCATTTCCCTGTCTATATATGTGCTCATAGTAAACATCAAAGCTTTTATTAGGGCTCAGGCGACAAAACACCACCAATGTGCAGGCCCTAGACTGTTGAGTGAATATTGTGAGTCGGTAGAAAATCTCCTAAACCCAAGGAAGAACTCACGATCACGTAGTGGAAGCCAGTGCTTTACCAAAACCCCTAAGATGATAACTAGAAGCAGAGCACATCACAACACAGATGCAAATAATGGCTTGGGAGAACAAGCCATGGTTCTTCAAGAAGACCTTGGGAACAAACTAGACAACTTACAAATGCGCCATGATGAAACAGCTAGAGCTGGCAAAATGGGTTGGGCCCGTCAGGTTGGCCCGTTTAACCCACTTTTTTCGGGTTGGGTTGAGTTTTCCAACCCAATTTGGCTCGTCCCGCATAACCCATAAAAAATGGGTTTGGTCGAGTTACCTGCGGGCCAGCTCGTCGGGTTGTCTTTTTTTTTTTCCAAAAATTTGTGTGGTCATTATTGACCCACACACACAGCACACTGTGTACCTTTCTTTTAGACTTAGGGTTTGTTTTTCAATTATGAAATTCATCTCCTCCTCATTCTTCATTCACACCGCCTCCTTCGTCCTTCCCTCCTCTGTGCAAGCTGCTACTCCGGCGACCTCCTCTCTCTCACGATCTCGCAAACCCAATCACAACGCAGGTTCTATTTTCGTTCTTTTCCTGTTTTGTTACTGTTACTACTTTATTGGAAAGAGTAGAAAAAACTGAAGTTACTCCTCTGTTCTTTCATTTCCTCTGTCTTCACTACCTAAGTCTAAGAAAGTAGAAATTAATTATTCATGGCTTTGATTTATACGAAATGAACAAGTGCTTTAGGCATTATTTGATTAAGAAGTATCTCAATAGTCTTTGAAAAAAGAAAGTTAATTACTATACAATTATTAAGACCAGCAATGGTTTGTGGCCATAATGTAGTTGTAGAACATAGATTTATCATCTTGTCTTAGCTTCCTATTTTGTCATATAGTTAGGATTTTTTTTGTATTCATATCTCTAGCTAGCAGGTTTAGTGTGTATTAATATAATAATATACCATGCATTTTGCACCAATTAAAGCCTATAGGGTTGTGATTTTTTTCTTTCAATTTGTTAAAGTAATCGTAGTTATTATTATTTCTACCAAGAGATTAAAGAACATTCCTATTAATTATAATTGTATTCTAATGAAAAATTTAACCATAAATCTTCTCATGTAAATTGATTGTATTCTTTAATTAATTATTTGTATTCTTTGTGTTCTTCTTGTGTAAAAGAGAATTGATTTATTATTTTTTTATTTTATTATTACAGCAAAATACTTTGGTTTGCATCATAATCGTTGATGTGTGATGGATTATCTTCCTAATACCGCAAATGATAATAACAGTGGTGTCAATTTGGATAGTGATGAGTTTGTGTTGAACAAACTGTCCATAAACCTAGTAAGAAAAGAAATAAATCAACCACATCTAAAGTATGGCAATTTTTCACAAAGATAGGAGTGGGTGAAGATGGGGTTGAAAAGGCAACTTGTAAGAATGTAAGTAAGAATATAAATGTGGGGGAAAAAATTATGGGACATCATCCATGAAACGTCATATTTCAAAATGTAAAGAGACTAAATTTGAAGATGTTCACCAAATGATTATTGATATGCAAGGAAAGATGAGGTCTCTAAAAATTGATCAACTAGTAGTACGTGAGATGATGGCTCTTGCAATCATAGACCATGATTTGCTACTTAACTTTGTTGAGTACCATAAGATTAGAAATTTGTTTCACTACTTGAATCCTGATTATGGTAATGTTACAAGAAATATCGTTAAGGCTGACGTGTTGAAAATTTACTATAGAGAAAAGGAGGTGCTCAAAAGAACAATGGCTAGCATTCTAACTAAGATATCTTTAACCTCTGATTTGTGGACATCATGTACTACTAAAGGTTATCTATGTTTGACTGCCCATTTTGTGGATGAAAATTGGAATTTATGTAGTAAAATTCTCAACTTTTGTCATATGCCACCTCCTCACACTAGATTTGAATTGTCTCAAAAAATTATTACTTTGTTGAAGCGGTGGGGAATAGAGAAGAAGATTTTTTTCTCTTATATTGGATAATGCAAGTGCTAATGATTCCATGCAAGAAACTTTGAAAAATCAACTTTCTCTTCAAAATTGGTTGTTGTGTGATGGACAATTCTTTCACGTGCATTGTTCTGCACATATTTTGAATCTTATTGTTCAAGAAGGATTGAAAGTAGCTAGTGATGCATTGAATAAGATTAGGGAAAGTGTCAAATATGTGAGGGGTTCAGAGAACAAAATGAATAAATTCAAAGCATGCATTGATGAAGTTGGTGGTGTTGACACTTCAATTGGCTTGCGCCTTGATGTTCCCACTAGATGGAATTTTACTTATTTGATGCTAGAAAGTGCTCTTAAATACCAAAGGGTTTTTGCTAGTCTTAAATTGAGTGATTGGAATTACAAACATTGCCCTACACTTGAAGATTGGAAAAGGGCAGAAAAGATTCGTGGATTCTTTCAACCATTTTATGACACAACAAACTTGATTTCTAGCACATCGTACCCCACTTCCAACTTGTACTTTTTGCAAGTGTGGAAAATTCAATGTGTTTTGCTTGATAGCTTAAGGGATGAAGATGAAGTCATAAGAAACATGGCTGAAAAGATGGTGGAGAAGTTTGAAAAATATTGGGATGACTATAGTGTTGTGCTTGCTTTAGGAGTTGTTCTTGATCCACGACTAAAATTGTCATCATTGGAATATTGCTACTCAAAAGTGGATCCATCCAATTCTGATCTAAAGGTTGAGTTTGTGAAAATGAAGTTGTATATGCTTTATGAGAAGTATGCAAAGAACACTTCTACTAGTGTGAGAGGTACTCAATCTCTTTCTTTAACACACACAAGTGCTTCGACTCCAAAGGCAATATCTCAAAGAATGTTTGGGGTAAGTTTATTTGTAAATATTTTGAATTTATAATTCATTGTGTTCTTTTTAGTTTTTATTTTCTAATTTTTTTCTGTTTAATTTATGAACTACTCCCTCCGTCCTAAATTGTTTGGCCTTTTAGGTCTTTGCACATGGATTAAGGAATATAATCATTAATTTAAATTTTAGTAAATTTTAGATTGAATTTCCTATTTTGCCCATCAACTAATTTCATTGGAGTACTACTTTTTCAACCAGTAATTAATACTAGTAATAGTCTCTTGAGTGTGAACTACTATAATTAATGCATTGGAAATGAAAAAATTTACTTGGGAGAGTAAAGCCTAAAGGTTAGTGGTTGGTGATAAAGTATGAATGTGTTTAATTAGTTAAGGGTAAAATTGTAAAGAAAAAATTAATACTGCATTGGTATCTTAAAGGGACAATCAAATTGGGATAAATTTTTTTTCTAAAAGGCCAAACAATTTGGGACGGAGGGAGTATCATATTCATAGGAATTGAAAATGCATGTGAGTCAAAATGCAACTAGAGTTGCCAAATCCTAACTTGATCTTTATTTGGAAGAGTCTAATTTGGATTTTGAATACTATGAGAACTTGGATGTTTTGAAATGGTGGAGGGTTACTGTTGGCAGTTTTCCTGAATTGTCAATTATGGCACGTGACTTATTGAGCATTTCGATTACTACTATGGCATATGAGTCTCCATTTAGTATTGGTTCACGTGTTCTTACTAAATATAGGAGTTCCCTCCTACCAGATAATGTTCAAGCTTTGATTTGTACTCGCAACTAGACGCATAGCTTTATTGAGGGTAATTTTATAATTGTAATGTGATTATTAATTTTTTTATATCGTAATAAATTATCTAATGTATTTTTTTCTTCAATTACCATTTAATTTGTAGCGGATAATAACAATGGTGATCAATCTTTAAAAGGGGAGTCTTCTTCCAAAGATGCATCTAACGTTGTTGAAGTGGAAGAAGAAGAACTTGATCGTGATGATGAATGAATGAAGTTTTTTTTTTCATTAAAATTTATGTTTGTAATATGTGATGAGTTTGATACTTGTTTTGTTTGGTTTGTTTGAATTTGATAATTTGACATTTGGTTTGTTGGACAATTGGTACTTGGTATCAAATTTGATAATTTGATACTTGTTTTGTTTGGTTTGTTTGAATTTAGTAATTTGACATTTGGCTTGTTTGACAATTGGTACTTGATAGTTGCCTTGTTGGTATCAAATTTGATAATTTGATACTTGTTTGGACTTTCCTTCTAAACTATTTTAATTTGGCATTTTGATTTGGTTTGTTGTTGGACTTATATTATCATTTACCAAGTTGGTAATTTGGCATTTGTCGATTTAATTTATATATTGTTATATAATATATGAAATATGAATATTACATTACATACACAATTAATTATTATGTTAGAATCAGCTAACATTTTTTTAAAATATGTTGGATTCATATAAGATAGTATATATATAATTTATTCAAAAAATTGAGATTATAAATTTTTTTCCAATTTTTTTTCACCTTTTCATGAGGTTATTATAAGGTTTTTTTAGGCGGGCTGAAATTTTCAACCCATATTACCATGGTGGGTCGGACCAAAACGGGATGGGCTGGCCCATTTGCCAGCTCTAGAAACAACATAGATAAATAATGATTTGGATGAGCACAATCGAGACTTGCTGAGACAAATTAAGGAACTTAGGAAAAATGATTGTCACTCTGAATGGTCAGCTGCACACATGCTAGTTATAGCCAACTCTAGATCTAATAGATAGGGTTCTTGGAAAATACCTGTCACAGAAGTCCCCCAATTAGATCGTTGGTCCGAAACACCCTTCTCAAATGAGCTCATGGTCGTGGACATGTTGAGAACTTGAAACTGCCAATGGACCTTTATGATGGAGAAGGTGACCCCCTAGAATCTATGTTTCGCCTTCCTGAAACCTTGAGGAAAAAAGTGAACCGGTCGTCAACCATCTCCCCCGAGTTCTATTAACAATTTTCAACACTTAAGAAAAATGTCTGTCCCTCAATTTTTCTTTACACTTTTGAGGAAGAGGTCTCATGAAGACATGTGAAACATCAAGCAGGGGTTGAATAAATTATTGAAACATTATTTGTAAGAGTCTATCATGGTGGACGATCCAAATCAAGAAGTAATGAAAAAACATTTCATTACCCACTGCAAGTCAGTGAGTTTTCCCAGTACATTAAAAGGAAGAGAATGGTAGGTCTTGCCTATTTCAGGAAAAAAGGCTGAGGAGTGGATATCTATGGAAGAGGTGAGTACAGCCAAGACTGGCGATTTGAATGTGGCAACTCGGCCCAACATGGGACCGATGCAGGCTAAAGTAGTAGGTCATCCACCCCTCCTGCCCAAGCGAGATTACAAAGATGATATTCATGGGGCTAAGGAATACCGGTACCAAGATAGGTTCACCAATTATACCGCGCTCAATTCAGGCTTAGATCTGATTTTTCGCAAAGTCCAAAAAATTGGGATAATCCAACTCTTACCAAAAATGCCCCCTACTTATCTTGGAGTAGGTCATTCCAAGCGATTTTATTACCATCATTCCTTTGGACATAAAATAAACATGATTTTTTTTAGAGACGTCCTCAGCCCATGAGGGAATCGAAGCCCATTCAGCCGGACGACAATCAGGAGCATATTACCAAGATAAGTGTTGATCTTACTAGAGAGCAACAATTTAAGCTTATAAAGTTTTTAATGATGAATGTTGATCTTTTTGCATGGACTTCCGCTGACATGCCAGGTATTGACCCTAATTTTATGTGTCACCATCTTATGATCGATCCCAAGACTAGACCAATTAGTCAAAAGAAAATGAAGATAGGGGAGGAACGGTGCCTAGCAGTCAAGGCAAAGACCAAGAAACTCTTGGACGCTACATTCATATGGGGGATCAAATATATGACCTGGTTGGTGAATTTTGTGATGGTCAAAAATTCAAACCGGAAGTGTAGAATGTGCACGAATTACACTGTAACACTGACCTAAACAAGGCATGTCTCAAGGATTCATACCCAGTGTCAAGCATAGACAAATTAGTTGACGGCATTGCGGGTTTCCCGTTCTTATCATTCATGGACACATACTCCGAATATAACTAAATTCGAATGAACCCAACGAATGAAGAGATAGTGGGTGGTGCACAATGTTAAGAAGGGGGGGGGGGTCAAATTGAGACTTTCTAAAAATTTGCTGTGTAAAAACTTCAAATTCAATCTAAGTTATAAATCTCACGTTTATGGGTGGAGTTTAAAGGATTCTCAAATTTCACTATTCAGATTGTGATTGTAAAAAACTCTTAAAAGATTAAGAATAAGCAATGCAAAACAAAATGGATCTCTTGATGGGTAGATTTCTAGGTGGGAATCTTTGTAATATCCTATAAACAATTATTGTAAAGTCTGTTAGACAGTGAAACCTTTTAGAGAAAGCTAGAAGAGCTAGATGTAATTGACCTTTGTAATATCTTGTAAACAATTTCTTGTGCATTGTCTCTTTACCTGCGTTGTTTACATGTATTGTTCTTAATTCACAATCATCTATATCATTGTAATTGACCTTTTTAATCAACTTGGCCTTGAATAAAATCAACCATAGCAATACCCACATCATTCAAAAGCATTTGTATTCTAATTGGTTTATAATTCTCACTTAGATATTAAATAAAACCAATATTAGAAAATGTGCTCTGTTTTTGTGTGCAACATTTCACTAATCTTTTTTCTCTTTAGTTGCTCTTTGGGATTCATATCGATTCAATGCAAAGGAATTAAACTTTCCGCTGCACAACTCGTTTTTCTTTCCTAAGCCTTTGAAAAATTTGTCATTCTCGTTCAACCTAATTCATCCCCTCTTAGGTTGCCTAGCTATCCATCTATTTCTACAGTGAAATCAAAATATGTCCTCTTCTCATACCATTGACAGAGATTAGTGGTACCAATTAGGTATATGAACATTCTCTTCATGCCAATGAGGCGAGACTCTTTAGAATCAGATTTGAATGTTGCACATAATCCATCAGATAATTGTACATTAGGTCTGCTTGCTGTTAAATATAGCAGAGATCAAATAATTCCTCTGTAAGTCTTTTCAGATACATATTTTCCTTTCTCATCTTTATCCAAGTATGAAGATAGATGCATATGAGTCTTTATAGGTTTGGCTTGATCCATCTTATACTTTCCAAAAAGATCCTTAGAATATTTCTCTTGATGAATTGGGATTGCCTTCTCAGATTGCTTAATATGAAGTCCTAGGAAAAATCCGAGTTCTCCCATCATACTCATTTCAAATTCTCCTTTAATCATATTGGAAAAAATCCTTGCACAGAGAATCATTAGTGGATCCAAAAGTAATATCAACAACTTAAATTTGAAATATCAGGATATCATTCTTAACAATCTTTCTAAAGAGAGTTGTATCAATCACTCCTCTTTAAAAACCATTTTCATTTACAAAAAAGCTTAAGCTTTCATACCAAGCTCTAGGAGCTTGTTTAAGACCATAAAGAGCCTTTTTCAATTTGAAAACTTGGTTAGGATGTCTTTTAACTTCAAAACTAGGAGGTTGGTTAACATAAATTTCTTGTTCATTAAATTCGTTTAAAAAAGCACTTTTGTCATCCATTTGATATAGTTTAAAACTTTTATGAGCAGCAAAAGCAAGTAATATCCTAATAGCTTCTAGTCTAGCCAAAGGAGCAAAAGTTTCATCATAATCAATTCCTTCCTACTGACTGTAGCCTTAAGCTACCAATCTGCCTTTATTTCTTACCAGTTTTCCTTGCTTATTGAGTTTATTTCTAAACACCCATCTTGTGCCAATCACAGATTAATGTGATGGAGGAGGGACAAGAGACAATACTTGGTTTTTCTCACATTGTTTCAGCTCTTCCTCCATTGCAGATACCCATGAGTCTTCTTTAAGGGCCTCTTATATGTTTTTTTGGCTCCATCTCATAGATAAGGGCTATCAAATCTTGATTTCTTTTTAATGATGATCTTGTCCTTACTCCTTCTGAGGTATATCCAATGATCTAATTGTTTGGACGCGAGCTAACTAGTTTGCATCCATTTAGAAGTACAGATGCATGATAAAGTCTGCTACTTTCTCTAATATGAGGTAAAATTTCTTCATATTTTCCTGAATCTAAGGGTTTTGTATGTACTATTTTAAAAATTTTATCTTTCAAATCATTCTTATCTTGATTTTTTTTGCACAGATTCATCTCAGTTCAGTCTTCCTCAACATCTGCATTCTTCCTTATCTCGAGTGTAGGATTAGTATCATTCAACAACACATGCATACTTATCTTGATTTCTTGTCTATGCCTAATATTTCACTAAAACTCCATTTCCAACCACCAATCTAAACCTTACTCGAAATAGCCCCTATCCTTTTCCATTTTTTTAAACCTTCATTAAATCCTTTCCTAAGTTTCCCACAAATTCCTTTATCAAATTATCCTATCCATTCCCCACTAATCCCTTACTCAATCCATCAAACAAACTCAAACAACCCCTCTTCTTGCGCCATTCTTGTTTTACCCTCCTATGCCTTGTGCCATTTCACCCTTCCTTTCACAAAAACTTGAATTTCTAACCCTTCAAAGAATTCCAATTTTGCAAGATTTCATTCCTAGAAGGTCCTATCACAACCTTTGTCATAAAGGTTAATTTCACTTAGAAATTCTCTTTTCAATCCAACAGACTGGGTTTCCTTCTTTAAATATCTTTTCATAAAATCACACAAATTTGTGTCTCTGTTTTTAATTTTGATTTGTAATTATTAATTCAAATCTATTTCATTCTATACAATCACTATGTTAAAACTATTGTTTTCTATAGAGTCTAGAGCCTGAGATCCAAGTATGTAACTTGAGATTAGCAGCTCAGATTCAATTTGAAGTATTTAAAAAGGGGCCAAAATTTTATAGTCTCAATTCAATCCCTCCCCCCTTCTTGAGACTTGTTGTCCCCTACAATTGGCATCGGAGCTCTGCCTCTAAGGGGTTGAGCATACCAATGTGTGATAGATAAAAAAGAACTGATGGATAAGATTTCAAGAGAAGGAATGACAATAGCTTCAAAGCAGCTACCTCTAAAACTCAGACTACTCTAAACTCATCCACCATTTTAGATAATGAGATTGATAAAGAAGAAGAAGAGTTTGATGATAAACTTGCCTTTATCTCCAAGAGAATTAGAAAAATATGGAGATCAAATGGGAAATTTTAAAAAAGTTCTTTTTAAGTAGGTTAGATCAAAAAGAGGCAAGACAGAATCCCATCATCTGTTATGAATGCAACAAACCTAGACATATCAAACCTGATTGTCCTTAGCTTATAAAGGAAAACAAGTAGCTTCAAAAAAAGAAGATCATCATGACTACCTCTGATGACTCTCAAGAAGACAATGAGGAAGAATCAAACATATGTCTTATGACAAAATGTGAAGGTTTATGGAATCTATTCCGAAGAAGCCAACAAAAAACATTCATGGATACTGGTCAAAGGAGATGAGACCTTCTTTTGTCACATAATCTCAAATGCATAAATGAGTTGCCTTCGGTAAGTGCCTAGATCAAAGGCATCATTGAAATGAGAAAGTCATATTGTTTTACTTATTATTAGTTACATAGTGTAAGTGGTTAAATTATGTACATGTATATGCTTATTTTACCTAATCCTAAATATACATCTGATTAGATAACTTAATTTATCTTCAAGAAACATCCCTTTGATAAGACTAATCCTACACTTGAGAAAGAGAAGGTTGCAGGAATATAATGACATCAATCTGAAAAGAGTTTGAAGTAAAGAATTTCATGGCTACAAGAGGTAATCCTAGACTTAGCTACATTGACAGTAAGGTCAAATTTCTAATACTCACACTAAGTGGTTATCTGATACATGATGTTAAGTTTAATGATTTCCTTAAACATCCTAATATTGAATTAAATGTATAACATGATTTAAATGATCATCTGTTGATAATGAGATGTGAAAAACAACTCAGATTGCACTAAAAAAAGGCCTAGATACAAAAGTAAACCTGAATTACCTCAGACTCAAATTGAGTCATTTAATGAGTGGGAAACTTATATTTTTTAGAGCAGTTATTTCTAGGACCAAGACTAAAAGAGAGAGAAATCCATAAACCGTTAGAATAGAATCATTAGCCACCTCGATTTTCATGACATGTTCTTCTAAGCCATAACTGCATGATCACAAAGCAAATCTTTTTCTTCCGTCCCTCATCATATTTCTATTTATTCAAATTCTCACTTGCTCACTCTTAGCCTAAAAACACCCATCTCTGATATCTAATCTTTATTTCCTCTTAAGAACACTCTCTAGAATCCATTCACCCTTCTATACCATCTGCTTTATGAGACTAAAGTACTGTGATTTAAAGATACCAACAAATTCAAACTCAAATTTTGGATTTCCATTTGCTCCAGAATACAAGTTAGATCAATTCAATCTGACTAGTTCAGAAACTCCTCAATCTTCAATGCATTATGAACATTCATAGGAACATCTTAAAGTTTAGTCTGAACCCAAACCCCCTGTCTTAGAACCTAGAACATAGGATCTCAATAAACCCAAAGCTTCCACCACAATGCTTATGGAACTTATCTCTTATTCCACTCCGAAGAAAAGAACATAAAAAACAGTCAAGTCTAGATTGACTCCTAGAAAGAAAACAGGTTCTCCTTCTCATAAGAACCTATTAGATGAAGAGGAAGAACAGGAACCTCAGATTGAATCTCACTCTAATATCAGGGAGCATCAAAATCAATGCAAGATTTTCTCTAAGAAGGCTCCTCAGACTTTAAAGAAGTCCAATCAAAAAAAGATAAGCAAGACTAAAAGAGAAGGATCTTTCGACATCGAAAGGAGATACAGAGAAAAGTTCATTTTAGCAAGGTCACCAAAGCCAATAGGTTAATCTTCCCGAAAAGCAGTCAGTTGGAAAGATGGAACATTGTTCCATTCCTTGAGATAGCACATCTGACTCACTTCCTGAAGATAAAAGAGCTAGTATATCATGAAATGCTCATGAAATTTTATGCCTTTGCTAGGCTAAAATAGATTGAGATTATTGTCTTAGAAATAAATGAATAATCATAGGAGAACAAATAACAAAGAGAAAGCATGACTTTGCTAAGTCTATGACCAAGGCTGAAGGAAAAATGGTGAAAACTATGATTGGAAAAGTGTTCTCAAGAAAAAGGTTCAAGAAAGACTCACAACAAGAAGGATCTTCAGTAAAAATAAAAAGCAAACTATGTCCTTAGATCATAATCTAAGCTAAGCTACATTGCAGGAAGAGCTCAGGTTGAAGTTTGGAGAAGCTAAGGGAGTTTCTTAGAAAGAAGTCCCGGTTATTGTCATGGAAACTGCTCATATTAAGCATGTTGTAATAGAAGATAAAGCAACAGACTTTCTTGAATTAAAAAATAATGAGCCTCAAGGTACTGAGGTAATCTAGTTCGAAAGCTCCAATGAAGAAGTTCAAAATCAACAGACGAATTCAGCTGCGAATGAAGAAGGACTTCGAGGGGTCTCAAATTTCCTATTTGAACCTATGAATAAATAAGTGGAGATAGTAGAAGAACAACCTTAATCTAAGGAAGCTCGGATTCAAAAGAATTCTATAAGCTCTTGAAAGAGCTGATCTTGCTGAGGAAAAATGAGCCCAATCTAATCTTGCTCAAAATATTGAATCTCTAGATTCATACATTAAGAATCTTGAAATGGATATAGCTCAGCTCAAGGAAGAAATATAGAAGAAGAAAGGGATGAATGCTAAGGAAATAAATAAAAGTTTTGAAGCTATAGAGGAAGATTAGAAAATGATTTTTGAAATGCAAAATTAAATCTCTAAAGTTGTTCAAGCTCTGGCCTTATCCTAGCAAGAATCAAAGAAAGGACAAGAAGCCTTCAACGCCAATCCGCTAAAACATCTGATATGGAAATCAGAATCCTCCAATCTCTTCCACCAAGAATCATCTCTTAAATCCCTAATTCCCCTCTAGCTAATCAACAAGCTACATCATCCTATCCTGTTGAAGATCAATCTAAAGGATGATGCTTTGAAGTTTTCTCCTTAGGAAACCCCTACCTTTTTGTTGATGGCAAAAGGGGGAAAAGCAAGGAAGAAAAATGATGTTAGGAGAAGAATAGGAAGAAGTATAAAGAAGAAATTAGTATTTGTTGTTATATTTTCTTGTTGTTTCTTGTTATTATAATCTTGAATTTCAATGAAATTAGTTAGTTTCATATATATGCTTATTATGCTTTATCTCTTGAAATCTGATCTATCTAAATTATGTTTCTGAATATATGTCTTATATTTGAAATTCTCACATGAGGAAGATGATCCCTTTGTGGGGAGAGTTATTAGACTTGGGGGGATTTTTATCTCAGGTTTCCAGAAACTCAAATAACTTAGATTTTTCTAGCTCATTGGGTTTTCCATCCTAAAAAGGGGGAGATTATTGAGTCTAAATCCTCAAATAGTTGAGATTTTGTTTTAATTATAACAAACCCAATCTAAGCTATAAAAATGTAAGACAGTCTGAGATGTGTTGGTATTTAACATCTATATCCAAGTGTGCAAAAAGACGTTAGCTTAGGTCTTTAGAAAGCAAAATCATACAGAGACTACCACTAGACAAGAATATGTAGAAACGGATGGATAGCAAAGCAACCTAAGAGGGGGGGGGGGTGAATTAGGTTAAACTAAGATTACAACTTATTCTTCAACTTGGGGTGACAGGCGATATGCCATCTCAAGCCTTATAATCCTCTTAACATAATAATTTTAGTCCTTTATTTCCTACTTCTTCTTCTGACAAAATTCTCTTTCTATATAGTCTATGATCTATAATCTATTAAGGAGTTAGCTAAGAAGATTGGATTGGATACTTTGGATTTGATCTTGTTAGGGAAAGTCTTATATTCTTCTATCTAGACTTCTCAATCAACTACCCAGAAGGCTTCCTTTCTAAGTCCTCCAATAAACTATGACGAATTAATGTTAGAGTCGAAGAGTTTATATTTTGGTGCACCTTTGGAAGACTTATTTAAAGATCAGAACAAAGTGGAGAAGATCTCCTACATTTTAGGTCAACTAACTTCCATAGGTGGTCCTATGATCAATCTGGTCTTAGCTAACTTCAAGAAAATCTTTAAAGAGTATTCGAAGATGAGAGCAAAGTTGGCTAGATCAAAATCTAAAAAGGTGTCTATTGATCAAAAGACAACTGTCATTCAAAAGTAGATGGCAGATACGAAGGCTGCTTACATGGACCATAACCTGAAGATGGAAACTAGTAAGACAGTGGTAGCCATCTTAGACAAAGAAATTGATGCTTTGAAGAAGAAACTTTGAAAGGCAGAAGAAAAGAGAGCACTTCTAATCACCAACCTGACTACTTGTGAGTCAGAGAAGCTAGACTTGCAGAAGAAGACTCGGGCTCAGGTAGAAAGAATAGGCTTCTCTTCTTTCTCAGAATCAATGGTTGGCCTTTGAGTCAGATGCAATTCCCATCGTGATTGGGGAGTAAAAGAAGATTCATGAAGGCATGTTGAAGAGCCAGTCCTTCCGATCATTTTCTGTTTTATATCTTCTTTCATTTTCTGATGTAAAGACAGTTTTATTCTATTTGGATTCTAACTTTAAATATCTCAAACAATTTATATTTTCTGTTGAATATAACTTTTTTCATTTAGATAAACATACTATTTTACTTTATGAGAACTTATAATCAATCTGAAGATACTCTTAAATTCTCAAAAGTAGTTCATTGACAAAAAGGGATATTCACTTCACACATAGTTGGTCGGAAAGCTTTTAAACATTTTTCATTTATGGCATTGAACACTTGGTCACAACCAACTAGTTTAATTGACTAAGCATTACCTCAATAAACTTTCTCAACAACAAAAGATTTTTCCTAATTTTAAGACCATTTACCATACACTTTGGACTTTTTATCCATTGGCAGAATGACCTTCCAAAATAGATCTCCTTCTCAGAAGAATTTTGACTTAACTTTTTTGTTATAAAACTTATCTACATTCCCTTTATGTTTGATGATATTCTCACATGCACCAAGCCTTTCTTCACTCAATCGATTTAATTCATCATACATCATTCACCAATAATCCTCACTAGGAAATTCATGTTGTCATTGCACTCTAACTGAATTAAAGTTTATTTCCAAAGGCAAGACTATATCGTGGCCATAGGTTAGCTTATATGGAGAATACTCAGTAGCAACTCCCGGGGAATTCCTATAAGCCCATAGGATCTGACTAAGAGTCTCATGCCAAGTTTTGGGTCTTTTACTCACATGCTTTTGTTCATGGCCTCAACCTGACCATTTTGATCGGAGTCGTACCCGGTCAAATATAATGATTAAAATATAGTATTAGGAAGTGACTCCTAGGTCATCTCCCAAAGACCATCAATTCCAAACTAAGATTCAAAACACATAGTAACACACTCACACATGTAAAAGGGGGGGGTTGATAAAATAAAAACATAATAAAGAAAATATAAATTAACAAACTAAAAAAATAAAAAGAAATGTGATTAACCCTCTTGTTCAATTGCAATCAAATCAATCATTGGTCACAAAAGATTATTCTAATCATTCAAATTGCTAGCTCAATTGAATTGATTAACTAAGTGAAAATCAACCTAGATTTCTTTACTTCCAAAGCTAAAGAGAAATCAATCAAGAAAACTTAGTTGACTAAGCGTCCCTAATTACTACTAACTCAACCAATCAAATCAAGCAATAGAGATATCTATCAAAGAGGGTTGGTGATTAAGCATCCCCAATTACTCCCAAATTAACTACTAACAACTAGAAATCGTTGAGCTCACACAAATTAAGCATCTACATGCATCAACTAAACTCAAGAACTCATGGAATTAAGCCACTACTAGAATAAGCCATTTTAGCAGCAAAAAATTAGCGTCGGAAAGGCCGACACAAATTCGACGCAACCCTTGACATTCTCGAATTAATGAAATAGCGACGAGATAGCGAGGGCTAGGCCGACGCTAACTTTGAAGTTATGGCGCGTATTAAATGTGGCACGTTAGCGTCGGCCAATGGCCGCCGCTACTTTTCAAAGTTACAATGACACGTGTTAAATTTCAAATTAGCATCGGCTATGGCCGCCTCTACCATTAATAACAGACACAGTTTGGATCCTTCTTCCTCACTTCGTCTCTTCTCTCTCTTTCCTCTCCTCTCTCCCTCTCTATCTCCTTGCCGTCGCAGCCACCGTCCAACGCCGTTTTGGCCTTCTCCGGCCACCCAAATCAAATTTCCCACCGTACAAGCCCTCCTCACCCTTCCCTCTACGTTTTGGTCCGATTACTTTTCGATTTAACCCACCCCACCTAAAACCCTAACCTGAAATCCTCCCCTCCTCACCCTTCCCTCCACCGCGCGCAGCCCTCTGCCACCATCACCACATCTTGCATCCTCTCTATTGGCATTGCGTCCTCCACCAGTCACCAACACCAACTATTGTGAGTTCTCCCTTTATTTTCAATAAAAAAATATATTTATTTCATTATAAAATGCTATAATGTGTGCTGCTATTGTTGTTATATTTATAATGTGTTATGGAATTTATAATGTGAGAAAAATAGAGAAAGATTGTGAATCTATGTAGAGAACAGTGAAATTGGAGTTAATTTGTTGATGAGAAAGATTGAGAATCTATGAAGAGTAGAGTGAAAATGGTGTGAATCTATTGTTGAGAATATGATTTGGTACATTGTATATATTTCTTTTATTCTATTATTTATTTTTCAAATAGAGTTAGTGTGCTTTAAGTAGCTTAAGAAGATGGAGCCAATGTTTATTAATGTTTTTTTTGCCATTGTTATACACACACACACATATATATATGGTATATAATGTGTGTAATTATATTTGTGTATGTTAGGAATGAATTAATTGCCTATGATTGGATTGGATTCATATATACGTGGCTTTTTAATTTGAAATTCAATTTGAAACTCTAAAGTGTGAATGAATAAAGAGGATGAGGGATCTAAACAATTAATTGATTGAAATACCTTGTTAAGATTTTTTTTTTGCAGTTGTTGATTTTGGATCGTGGAGATAGCAGGAGCTAGCTAGGAGCATACGGTTTTGGAGTTAGAGGTATGTATATTGTTGATTATTTAGGGTTCGTAGCTAGATATAGAATATAACTGTTCACATGTTGTTAGGATTTTTTTGTTGTTTGTTAGTGGATAATAGGTGAGACTCCGATGAAAATATTGGATATACCGGGGTGCTGGTTTACTTTATTATGTCGTTGCCTGTGATTTTTGTGTGTTAGTGGATAGGTGAGACCCCGATGAAAATATTGGATATACCGGGGTGCTGGTTTACTTTATTATGTCGTGCTTGTGTTTGTTGTGTGTTAGTGGATAGGTGAGACCCCGATAAAAATACTGGATATACCGGGGTGCTGGTTTACTTTATGTCATTGCATATTGTTTGATTTTAAATTTGGGAAATGCTTGTATAGTAGGGGTTATGCTGCCGAATTTTTTGTAAATCAGTTTATTACACGTTTAGTGCAGAATATGGAGGATCGTAATTGGATGTATGATAGGGTTAATCCAGATAGGAGAGGGTTGAAACATGAGTTTAATGAGGGAGTTGATGAGTTTGTGAGGAAAGCTAAGGAACTTTCTTACTATGCTTCTGATGGAGGGATTAGATGTCCATGTACGAGGTGTAGGTGCATGAAATTGGTTACGGAGTCAGAGGTGAAACTGCACTTGTACGAAAGAGGCTTTAAACCTGATTATTGGGTTTGGACAGAACACAGGGAAGTTGAGCCAGAGGGTTATTGGGAAGGATTAAGAGGCCTGTCAACTAGTGTTGTAGATGATTGGGGGGATCAGAATGACTTTCAAATGATGGACCATATGGTGACAGATGCTTTTAGGTCAGTCATTAATTCATCTGCAAATAGGATTACTGACACCGAAGATGTGGAGAAGGAGATTCCTAACCCAAGTTGTTAGAGGTTTTTTGATTTGTTGAAAGTTGCTACTGAACCAATTTACGAAGGGTGTTCTCAATCCAAGCTATCGATTTCAGTTAGGATGTTGGCAGCGAGAGCTAATTGGCACATACCTTAGAGGTGTGTTAAATTTTTTGCAGATTTGTCCCCCTCTAAGGATAATTTTCCTAAGAATTATTATGAAGCAACAAGGCTAGCATATAAATTAGGCCTGGAGTATCAGATGATTGATTGTTGTAAGAAGGGGTGTATGCTTTACTATAAGGAAGATGCCAAGCTGAAAGAATGAAAATTTTGTGGTATGTTGCGGTTTAAACCTAAAAGGGATGGGATAGGGAAATACAAGGATGTTCCTGTGAGCCGAATGTTTTATCCTGATTTTGCCAATGAATCTAGAAATGTTAGATTGGGTCTATGTGCTGATGGGTTTACACCCTTTATTTCCCCGTACTCGTGTTGGCATGTGATTGTTGTTCCATATAATCTGTCTCCTGAAATGTGTATGACTAAGCCTTACATGTTCCTATCTTGTCTTATACCTGGTCCTAGAAGTCCTAATGTTAGAATAGACGTTTTCTTACAACCGTTGATAGATGATCTTTAACAGTTGTGGTACCATGGTGCTTGGACGTATGATATATCTAGGAAGCAAAATTTTGTAATGAAAGCCTGTTTGATGTGGACAATTATTCATTTTCCTGCCTACGAGATGTTATCTGAAGCTTTCATGGTAGGTTAGCATGTCCGTATTGCATGGAAGAGACAAAGTCATTTTGGTTAGACAATAGTAAGAAGCTTTCATGGTTTGACTGCCATCGCCGTTTTTTACCGGGGGATCATAAATTTAGGAGGAGTAAGTTGGGTTTCAGAGCGGATGTCCAAGAAAAGAGTGAATCGCCTGCTATGTTGAGTGGAGATCATGTATGGGAGTTTGTTCATGATTTTCCTAAAGTGACCGAGCATGAACCTTCAAAAATATCGGGTTTTGGTACGTTGCATAATTGGACAAAGAGGAGTATTTTTTGGGATATTTCGTATTAGAAAGATAACTTATTAAGACACAACCTTGATGTTATGCATATTGAAAAGAATTTTTTCGATAATGTATTTCACACTGTTATGAATGATCCTGACAAAACAAAGGATCATCAAAAGGCAAGGATGGACATGAAGAAGCACTGCAGACGTGGGGACTTGGAATTGCAACCGTTGAATAACGGAAAAATGGGGATGCCAAAGGCAAAATATTCATTAACTAAATCTGATGCAAAATTGGTTTGTCAACGGGTGAAAGAGTTGAAGATGCCGGATGGGTATACATCGAACATCGCTCGGTGTAGTGATGTGAAAAAAGGAACGATGTCTGGGATGAAGAGTCATGATTGTCACATTTTCATGCAAAATCTTCTCCTAATTGCATTCCGTTCTTTGCCCGACGAAGTCTGGAAACCTTTGACTGAGATAAGTCAGTTCTTCAAAGATCTTTGTTGTCATTCTTTGAAGAAGAGCGACTTGGATAGAATGGAGCAGAGCATTCCTCTAATCCTATGCAAGCTAAAAAGGATATTTCCGCCAAGTTTCTTCGATCCGATGGAACATCTTCCAATCCACTTGCCCAACGAAGCACGACTTGGCGGACCGGTACAATATCGGTGGATGTATCCTTTTGAGAGGTACAACTATTAACAAAATCATCTCACCTTTAAAATGATTTTCCTGAATTTCAATTTATTGATAATAATGTTTAATGTGCTGTAATAATGTAGAATGATGGGAACATCAAAGAGGAGTGTCAAACAGAAGGCCAGAGTTGAAGGATCAATTTGTTCCGACTACATTGGTCATGAGATAACTTACTTCTGCTCGCACTACTTTTAGAATTGTGACTTGACAGAAACATCCGCTACTCAAAATGATCCTGGCCCATGTAATGATGGCGCTCAATTGACTTTGTCCATACTTAACAAACATGGACGTCCAGGTTTCAAGCCTACAGTGGATTATTTGCATGGTCAAGTTTGGAATTCTATGCATGTACATATACTTATCAATTGCGTCGAAGTCAAGCCATATCTTGAGTAAGTATATGCTTAACTCTTCTTCTTCCAATCCATTATGAATGAATTCACTTGTGTACTAACCTTAAATTTTCCATGTAGCATGTACATACAATTATACGGTCCTAGTCGAATGCATGAAGAGTTCTCGATTTGGTTTAAGTCACATGTAAGTCTTATAACTTAAAACCAACCAATTCCAACAACTTTTCTTAAATGCACAATTTCAATAAACATATTTAATCTATAGGTTCAAGGTGAGGGAAGTCACGTTGCTAGTGATGACTTAAAGGCATTGTCATGGCATCCAACAAAGGTTAATTCTTATAATGTTTACTTTATAAACAGATACAAGTTTCATACTAAGGCTTGGAGTCAAGGAAGGAAAACAACAAATTGTGGTGTTATGGTGAAGGGTGTGACGGAGAACGGTGAGTCAACGGACGCTACTTAGCGTGGGCTAAAGCCGACGCTATTTAGCGTCGGCCCCACAATGGGGTGTCGAGTCCTTTTTGCGTGGGGGTAGCGGCGGCCAGGCCGTTGCTAATTAGCGGCGGTCTCTTAAGGCCGACGCTAACTGTTAACATCGAGTAATTTAGCGTCGGCCCCGTGACCGACGCTAACATGGTTTAGCTGCGGCTTTTTCTGACTTAGAGGCGGCTTTTGGCCGCCGCTAATGGGCGATTTTCTTGTAGTGAGCAAACCATAAATTCAAGCTCACACTCTTGAAATTAAGCAAACCAAGAGCATAAACCCAAGGGATTAAACATGAATCTACCCATTAAGCATGAAATAAACCCACATTCAAACCCCACCCTACAATTCATCCAAAAAATAAGCACAAAACTAAACCGATTAAGCATACAAAGCTAGAATTATACTTGAATCATGAACAAATTACAGAAGAGAAGAAGAAGAACTTGAATAAATTAGAAACCAAAATTAAAACCTAAACCTCAAAATCTTCATTGCAATATCCCAAGAGGATTAATCCAAAAGCCCTAATTCATGAAGGAAGAAAAGAAAAACAAAAGAAAAAGAAAAGGAAAAGAAAAGGAAGGCGCAACCCTGTTCTGTTCGCCACCATTCTATTTCTTCTACGCCCCTCCTTTTTATTTATTTTTTCAAATCCTAATTAAATAATTTCCTATCTAATCTAATCTAATAAAATCCAACAAAAACCTCTAAATATCTAATGAGTTAAAAATGACAATTCAGCCAATTTCATTTATTAAATACAAATCCTAACGTGATCCATTAGATATGCTCCGATCCTCTTCAATTTCTTCAAATCCAATAAATTTCTCCATTGTCCAATAATATCCAGAAAAATAATATCAATTTTAATTAGCTAATAAATCCAATTTAACTCAATAATGAATAATAACCTAATTTAACTCAATCTAATAAAACTATATCAAATCAAACTAATTAGGCATCATCATCACATAATAATAACTAAATAAAGTCAATAAGTGTGAATAAAATATGACTCATCACATTTGCTTGAGCATAGTAAGGAATTAAGTTCAATAATTTCAAACATATCTCTTCAGCATATTTTACCACTTTCTAACCAAAAAAAATAGATCCTTGATCAGTGGTGATAGTTTTAGGAATTCGAAACCTGTGAATAATGTGTTTCTCAATGGACTGAATGAACTCAATGATATCTAGTTGATCTACCTTTCTTAGAGGTATTGCTTCTACCCATTTGGTGAAGTAATCAACTCCAACCAAAATATACTTAAGCTACTTAGAAGAAGCATGATTGATTTGACCAATCAAATCCAAAGCCCAACCTCTAAAAGGCCAAGACTTGATTATAGAATGCAATATCTAGTAGGTACTTGCTGGATCTTTCCATGTTTCTGACAATCTTGACAAGATTAAGCATATTGATGACAATCCTTTATAATTAATGACGAATACTAATTATATCTATTTAGGATCCATTTCATATTTTCCCCTGCTTTGTAGGCTCCACAAAATAACATAATGCACCTCAAATAGAGCAGAAAAGGCTTCTGACTCATCTAAACATAAGCAAAGTTTCATCTACCCCTTTCTTGTATAGATTTTCTCCACAGATTACAAAATTAAGGGCTTTTAACTTTAATTTCCTCTCTTCTATTTGATTAGGATACCTCAGGTAGTTTATAATGGGTATTATCCAATCTTTATAAGTAGCAATCAAATTAAGGACATCAATCTGGCTAATAGGGAGTCTATTCTTAATTTGACATAAAGCTTCTAGATTTTGAATAGAAATCTTGTAGCCAAGATGCCTTTTGTGATAATTCATTAGATATCTCACTTTCTAATATAGGGACATACTCAAAAGATATGTCATCAAATTTTCTGATTAAACCAAAGGCGGAACTGAAATATAGAACCATCTTAGGTTTTAGACAACTATATTTGCTAATCAATTGCCTTATGACCAATTCTGAATCCTTGATGACTACAACAATTTTGGCATTTAGATTAACCAATAATTCCTAACTAGCAACCAGAGCTTCATTGATGTGAACATTGAATGGAGGCTTAAGGACTCAAAGTTTTGAAGTGTTGAAGATTCCTTTTAATTTGTAATAAATTGATCTAAGAAATTGATAAGATCATTAGGTGGCTTTGTTTCTAGTTTAGGACATGTTATTGTTGTTCAAACATGTAGTTTTTTTGAACAAACGCCAAACAGGGCATCCTGACACCCCCAAAACAAAAAGCAAGTGTAGTTTGGTAGTCCTAACGCCTAAATATGGCACCCTAACACGCTCAAAACGATACCTTATGGTGTTTTTTAGGTTTAAACGCGCAAACCAGGCATCCTAATGCCCTAATGTTGTGTTCTAATGCTTGTTCTGTGTTTGCTAAGCATTTTCTTACTTTCTTTTCTTATAAATACTCCTTTATAAGGTTTAGTAAGGAGATTTTGATGAAATATAAGTTTATTTCGGAGAGTTTCTCTCTTGTGTTGTGTCTATTATCTAGAGAGATTTGAGAATTCAATTTTGATTCTCATCATTGGTTCCAAACACCGTTGTGGCAGATATACAAGGACTTATCAACAATTAATTCCAATTGTTGTGGCGTTCAAGTTTTTTCTCAATCTGGAGAAACTTCACGTTCTTATCTCTAATTCTAAGATTAGAGTGGTGAATTCTTGCATCTTCAATCCTATACCTATTTGAATATAGTGTACATAGAAGTTGTTTTTGCACATCTTTTCAAGGGCCTTTAAATACCCTCCTTCATTCCTTTTACTACACACCTTTTCTCCATCATTGTATTCTCTCCAAATCTTTGATTCCTTGAACCTCTTTTTCATCACTCTCCAAAGCTTTGTTCTCTCAAAGGAATATTTGCTAGTGCATTAAAAAGGGTTTCTTTGTCTTTCTTTAAACCTAGTTCAATCAAACACAAAGAGCCTTAATTAAATGATTGTTAGTGCTTCAACTTGTATCATTAACTTTCTTGGGAGCTTTCTTTTTTTGTAAACAATTAATTAAATACTTGAGTGAAGGTGAGCATCCTTCTACAGATTAAGGGTGAGGTATCCCTAGTTAAGGCTCTTGCACATTGGTAAGGGACCGAAGTGTTGGGAGTGCTCTTAGTTTGTATTGGTTTGAAGACTGGACATAGATCACAAGGAGGTTTGGTGATGAAACTAGTATATATCTTGGTCTTATTTTTTCTAACGCTAAACTCTTTACTTTGTGCTTTGAATTTGGTTTTTAGCATGCATCTTCAACTTCTACTATTGTTATATTTTGCAAAAGTGTCAAATTCAAAAGTTTGTATTTGTTAATTAGGCAAAGTTTTGCGAAAAGTTTTTAAAGCTCAATTCACCCCCCTTTTGATCATAGAGGATCTTGTCTAACGAACCTCACTTTCTTCTTCATCAGAGGAAGATTCTGAATCTATAGAGTCATTTATATAAAGATAGGTTACTTTTCTCTTATGACCAACTTTTTGCCAAACAATTTCTCACAATATAAGTTCTCCACTTGTCTGACCCTATCTGGCAGTTGTGCCATATCTATGATAAGATGGTCAAGGACCTTCTTCCTAACCTGATAGTTAAGACCATTAACTAATTCCAATTCTTGAATGCAAGTTGAACATCTAGATTTTAGTTGTCTAAATCTAGATAAATATTAATCAATTGATTCATTATGCCTTCTCTTTATATTAGTCAAATCAATTACTACTATTATGACCTATCCCCTGTAAAATTCTTCATGGAATTATCTCTCTAATTGTACTTATGATCGAATGTTATTGGGAGCCAGAGTAGTAAACCAAGAAAATCTCACTAGTCAGAGAGCTTAGAAAATATTTCATCTTTAATACCTCAGAGCCAACAAGGTCTCCAAAGTCAAGAGTGTACCGAGAAATATGCTCTACTATTGATTCCCCCAATTCCCCCAAAAACATAGTGAATTTAGGCATTTCATAGCCATTGGGCAAGTCCATTAATTAAACTTCATCGAGAAAATGATAAGTGTCTACTTATCTATGTTTTAGAGGTCCATTTTAGGTTATTTTGTAGAGTTTTAGTTCCATTTTAGTCACTTGTTTAGAGGAAAATCAAATAAAGTGTTTTCATGAATTTAAGTGTAGTTCTTAGGGAATTGTATCCTTTTGTGTTAGTTTTGGATGTTTTTGATCTTAGTTTTGTGTTTGTCTTGTTGATTGTAGGTTTAAAGATGATAAAAGGCCAAGAAAGGATCAAGAAAATGATCACAAAGAGCAAAACATGAAGATTTTGAGATGCTGTCAAAAAGCAAGTTGCAACTCAGATTTTCAAGTTGCAACGCGTTGCAGAAATACCCTTGCTGCCAGGAGCAAGTTGCAACGCGCTAGGAGCAAGTTGAAACGCGCAGACTGCAGAGAACTCCCAATTTCAGCCCGTTTTACTCTTTTTTTGGGTTGCAACTTGATCTTTACATCTATAAACCTATAAATAGACCTTAGTAGTTTAGAATTAGACACTTAGTCTTCATTTTCCAGATTTTCACTCTTCTTCTCTCACTCTTTTCTTTGGGATTTCTTGGAGACCCAACCTCAAAATTAGTAATCCTTGAATCTCTTCTTTAATTTTCTGCTATGTTTCTTGTAATTCCTTCTTCTCTTCTTCTCACTTCTTCCCCAATTATGCTTGGCTAAACCCTATGTTAAGGTTTTGGGGGAAGTTGTTCTTGAACCTTATGTAATTGAATTTGCTTTTCAATTTAGGGACTTCTCTTTAATTAAGTGGATTCTACTTGTCTTAATGCTTTCCTTTATTGATTAGATTTCAATTTGACTATGTTGCTTCTGTTGTGTATGTCGGTCTTGTGTTAAATCAATGGAGAATTAAACTAGATACCGTTGTGCCATAGACATATGGATAATTGTATTGGAATTGTAGAATTTTCACCACAATAACTCATGATCCTAGACATAGGACTTGAATATTGTGAGATTCTTGATAATCCACTTTCTATCTTGTTCTAATTATCAAATTCACCTAAGACATTAATTAGGAGGTTTTAGTTAAAGCAAAGGGGTTAAGAACCTAGACATGGGGTTAATCTAGAATAGGTGGATTTTTACCTTCATATCATGTTATTCCAAAAATTGACTAAGTGATTCAAAGCATAAGTGTAGAGAACAGCTAAGCCCAATCCCTAACTCTTTCTTATTCTAATTTCTATTCTTTGCTTATTGCTTGATTCTTACATTCTTGCACATGAATACTCTTTTTCACATGAAAATGGAAGTCCAAATAGTGAAAACCTTAGGAATGTGGTACTCTTACACATAGTCCCTGTGGAAAATGATACCCCTACTCATTTCTATTCTTTTAAGCAGACATTGTCACTTGCTATTATGGCAAAAGCCTATCAAGTTTGTGGCGCCGTTTCCGGGGACTATGTATTAGATAACAATAGTTCCCAAGGCATTCACTACTTTGGACACTTCCCTACATTGTGCATATCCACATTGTAGTTTGTTTTCTTTTCATTTTTTTCACTTTTGAAGTATTTTGCCCTATTTTTGTATGATCTAACCTCTCTTGTGAAGCTTGCACGTGAGGCAAGAAATTTGAATTTGACTTTGATCCAGAACTTGAGAAGACTCTAAGGAGAACTCGCAAGCAAACTAAAGTGAACAAAGCCAAATACAAGGCACACAAGCTCAAGGCAAACCAAGAGCAACAAGCCACTAGTTCTCATCAAGAAAAGGTTGTAAAAGAGAAACATACCTTATCACAAGAAGAAGAAGGGGTCTTAGCTCAAGAACTACCAATGGAGAATCGTCCACCTCTAAGAAGGATGACACTTGAGGACCTCAGGTGTGACACCCAACTACCAAAACCGTATTTATTATAAAAAGATATAATTTATTAACCATGAATATAATTATCAATAATTACCACCAAATACTTAATTAATACATACTGAGTCCAAGATATCAAATAGTTATAACATACTCATTTCACCAGCATGTCAACGTCTCAGCGCTTAGACTTATTTAATACATAATAAAAATAGTATATTGAACACGTGAGTGTATTCAATTATTCCTTTCACGCAACAACTTCTAAATCCAATTGGTTGATAAAAATAACAACCAAGTAGGTATCATCGATCTACTGTTCCTGCTCGACTAGCTCCTCGTTGACCATGAGGTGGTCGTCTTGATCTAATAATATATTATAATTCATACAGTCACAAAAACACCAAGGGGTGAGTAGCGTACACACAATTTAAACGGAGATAATAACTTTGTTAAAAGTACACACAATAATATTAGTTAATAAATAACTAATCATTCAAATAAATATTTATCAATCTTTCACAAATAATAATTTTCAATGAAATCAAATACATAATTAGGCAAATTTACTATTTTCGTCCTCAAACTATGGGGTTTGGTTCAAGTTAGTCCTCTTACTTTTATTTGATTCATTTTCGTCCTCAAACTTCCTTAACAGATTCACGTTTACCCTCACCGTCACTATGCTGTTAGAAACTAACAAAAGCATCCTAGTTGGCACTTAACACTGTCAAATGTTGCTTACGTGGATAAGTGAGTCAGTGACCGTTGGGCACAATTTTTTCTTTCTTCTTCCTTGAGTTTACAAAACCCCCAAATTGAAATTAGGGTTCCTCATTGCAATCTGGAAATTGCGAGGCTGAGTGCGTCAATGGCGACCAGCTCTTCTTCAAGGATGTCGAATAGAGGAGTAAGAGTGGGTCCTTTATGTGATTGTGGGATTAGGGTTGTTATGCGAACTGCTAGAACGCCGAACAACTATGGAAAAAGGTTCTGGGGCTACGCAAACTACAGGGTGAGTTTTTACCCATGTTATCATTTTGATTTGTTGGATTTACGTTTCTTACCAACATCATCTCCTAAATTTTTCGTTTTGATTTGTAGTATGGAGACCCTTGTAACTACTTCATTTGGGTTGATAATGATGATGAAGGGGATGATACATCAATTCTGCTAGGAATGCAAAGGAGAAGGATATCAGACTTGTTAAGCAGTGTTAAGCGTGCATCAAGAACAATAAGGATGTTGTCTGTGTGTTTGTTTTTTAGTGTTATTCTGAACTTGTTGTCTATGGTGTTTCTTTGGTATGTAGTTAGTGGAAGGCAATTGTCAAGGTTTTTGTATTAAGTGGCCTTAAGAATATCCTTTCGTTGTTAATTGTTGTTGTCTGTTTAAATCAATGTAATTCTAACAAGTTTGTAATGTTATCATGTTGAATTATGTGATTGAGAATGACAAAATATATTGGTCTGAGGAATCACTCACATTTTGATATGAAAATATAGATATATAATGATAAAATATTTGTCCAAACATAAGTCTTGTTTCTAAAACCAGTTAAGTGACTTAATTACATCTCTAAAGCACATATCCAAAACAATAATAACAAAAGTTGAGACTGAATTACAACCAATTGTGAACATCAAATTCTAAACAAAATGAAAGTCAAAAGAGGCATTCTTTCAGCCTAAACCAAGTTCTGTCAGTCTCCGAAAACATTAGCCAAACATTCACTTCTTTTTTGGTGCTCTCCTTGGCTGAAGCTTTTTCCTTAATGCTTGTGGAACTTGTTTGGCTGCTGGTGGAACTTGGGTGGCTGCTGTGGAACTTGTGTGGCTGCTGATGGACTTGGGGTGGCTGTGGGTGGAGCTGTAGTGGTTGTTGCTGCCTGGGTTTCAGCTGGGACAGATTGTGATGCAGCTGCTACTTGTGATTCAGTTGCAGGTTGTGATTGACTCTGTTCAGGGTCCTCTCTTGGAGGAGCTAGTGGACAAGAGCCCCTGTTATGTCCAGCTACCCCACACACCCTACATTTGATAATAACCCCCTTCCTAGTCACGGTCCCCTATGATGACCTCCTTTCTTGTTGCTCATCTTGATCCTTCCTTCTGTTCTTCTTAGGTCTTCCGGGCTGTCTTCTGATTCGTGGTGGTGAGACATCATCATAGGGTGTTTTGACCCACAAATTGTAACCATTTGCTGGATAAATCAAAGATTCATATACTAAGGCATAAAGTTGCTTCCTGTAGTAAATTGGGATGTACTCTTCAAGGTTAATTTTCATGTGATTCAGACAAGAAATTGCATGCGCACAAGGAATCTCAGTTAGCATCCAGACCATATAGGAGCATTCCTTTTTCTCAATATCTACTACAAATTTGTCCCCAAGAGTATTGATGTGCTTAACCTCAAATATGTTCTCTCCAGACAACCTGTAGATCCAGAACTTCAGCCTGAGATATGGGGTGCTCCAAATACAATTCTACTTTCCCAAAAACCTTAGCTACTGCCATCATCTCACTTGCACCCTTATCATCTTTAAACTCTTTCATGCCATAATCCAAAGAGTCACCCCCAATACTATACCACATCCTACTAATTGTAGGGTACCCTAATTTTCCCAACTGTTTTTGACAGTCGAAGAAGGACCAATAGTCTTCATCAAAATCCCATTCCTCAACTTCACCATCGACATATTTGGTTACTTTGTCTTTTACAAACCTTCCTCAGTGGTGTAAAACAATGGGTATTCTTGGCATTTTTGGTTAACCTAGGAATAAAAAACGAATTTATCATCCAAATGAAAGCAAACCAGAAAGGGCCCACCATGTGAGGACCACCATTACAACACCAAAAACTAATACTTTACTCTAATAAGAAATAGGCGGAAAACATTAGTCAACGATTTTGCAAAAAAAAATTTGGAGAAAATCTGTATCTACCTTCAATGTGTCAACCATTGTTCAAAAGAACGATCTCCTTTCCTTCGATTGCTGTTGAATCACTCAATCTCTGTTTCTCGGTCTTCAACGTCGCCTCGTTTAGGTCTCTCCCCCAAGCAACCGCCGTGAGTTCTTCGCAGAAGGCAAAACGTCTATTGTTTTAGGATCAACACAAGGGCACTTGCAAAACGCTGTCGTTTTGCATTGCCCCCCACCCTCAGCAACAAGTTTGCGCGGTTAGGTACACATTGGATCCACGTAAGCAACATTTGACAGTGTTAAGTGCCAACTAGGATATGCTTCTGTTAGTTTCTAACAGCATAGTGACGGTGAGGGTAAACGTGAATCTGTTATAGAAGTTTGAGGACGAAAATGAATCAAATAAAAGTAAGAGGACTAACTTGAACCAAACCCCATAGTTTGAGGACGAAAATAGTAATTTTGCCACAGAATTATTATCAATCAACCACACACAAATAATATTAATGTATAAAAAGAGTAATCATAATAGTACAAATATTATATAAATAATATTTATATAATATAATAATAACGAGAGATTAAGACTTCTCTCAAATATAACACCTCTAATATAGCTACTAGTCCCCTTGCATGTATACTAACATCCCCCTTACCTCAGGTAATTGCTTGATTTCTTCCAGAAATAATTTTTGGGAAACCGGTGCCTTAAAAATTCCTTACTTGATATTAATTATAACACTCAAATGATTTTTGTTCACACGTAGTAATTTATACACACACAGAATAACAAACTGAGGGAGAGAACGAGACTTGATGCAAATTATGAATCGCATGTTAGTCTTTTATAGGCAAATTTTTTGAAATAAAAAAATGAATGAATGAGGGATGACATCATGGCATATGTATGCTATAATATATGCTCGTACATATACTGGCGCAACCACTAATTCCTTCTTCTTCTCTCTTTTTTTTTTTAATTTAAGTAGTGGCAAGTACGCCACTTCAATTTTTTTTTTAAATGAGGATGTTACAACTCTCCCCAACAAATAAGAATTTTTGTCCCTAAAAATGACTTACCTCAAGTAAACAGATACAGATAAGATTCTCTCATTTGGCTTTCTAATTCCCATGTGGCATCGGTTGGATTTGAACTATCCCAGATGACTTTGACCAAAGGTATGGTCCTTCCTCTTAGTTGCTTATCCTTCATGTCCTCAATTCTTACAAGCACTACATCATAAGTAAGATTTTCTCGAATCTGTACTGTATCAGGTTCTATGACATGTGAAGGATCAGAAATATATTTCTTAAGTTGAGACACATGAAAAACATCATGGATTTTAGAAAGAAAAGGTGGCAAAGCAATTCGATAAGCTACTGGCCCAATCTTTTTGAGGATTTGAAAAGGTCCAATGAATCTAGGAGTAAGTTTTATAGACTTTATGGATCTACCAACCCTAGTCACTGGAGTGACTCTCAAAAACACATGCTCGCTTTCTTGAAATTCAAGGGGTCTTCTCCTTTTATCAGCATAACTCTTCTGCCTGCTTTGAGAAGTCCTTATCTTTTCTTGAATCATCTTGATCTTTTCAGTGGTCTACTGTACAATTTCTGGTGCTAACAGTAAATTCTCTCCAGACTCGAACCAACACAATGGGGTCCTACACTTCCTCCCATATAATCCCTCATAAGGTGCCATCCCTATGCTATAGTGATAACTATTATTGTAGGTAAATTCTATCAAATGCAAAATCTTATCCCAACTCCCCCGAACTAAGTCGAAGTTTCGTGCCCAAAGCTTGTTGCAGACTAATCCAAAATCTGGATGTGAATCGAGGATCCCTATCTGAAACAATGCTTGATGGAATCCCATGAAGCCTAACATTTCTATGGTTGAAGTTCCTGAGAAGGGGTTTGACATCAAGTGCATCCGGGAATGCCTTTGGGTTGATAAGGGGGTCTTGGACATTCCGTCGAATGTAAAGGACAAGGAAGATCTCAAAATCCTAGAAAAAGACTGGCGTTCTTGTTTCAACCTTTACCCCCTTCAAACACGAGCCAGAAAAGGTACTATAAAGGTGAAGGATACGAATCCCGTGGATACTCATGAGATAATCCTAGAAAATGAGAATGAACGGGTATGTTGTCCCGTTGACGAGGGCGAAAAACCTTATATTATGATGTATCACGGTCTATTTTCTCGGATTCGTGTTCGATTTCCTTTTTCCTCCTTCTAGATAGAAGTGCTGAACTATTTACAAGTGGCCCCTTCTCAACTTCATCCAAACGGATGGGGCTTTGTCCAAGCTTTTGAAACGAACTGCTGGGCACAAGAATGGCATTGTTCTTCTTCTTTATTTCGTGTGTTTTTTCAGCCTTATCGCAAAGATAAAAAGAAGAAGGAATGGATTTCACTCCGTCAAAGTGATAACCCCTCCTTATTCACCTGCTACGAAGAATCCTTTAAGGATTGGAAGTATAGCTATGTCAAGATTGCTCCCAGTGTGATAAAGTAGCATTTTGGCAGGATAATAAGGGTAGGGATTTATTTCCTTTATACTGGAGCAAGTCCCCTATAATCTTCCTCAACTTCCAGAAGCCGGGTTACATGGGTTTTTGGAGGAAGAGGACCATTCGACTTACCGTAAGCTTAGTGCATTTTTCGGGGAATGCAATTTTCCCATTCACTGTAAGGACGGCGTATATGCTAAGTCACGGCATCATCGAAAGCGTTGTTTGGGTAAGTCTTTACCCTGATATATTCTCTTTGTCGCCATATGTTTTTTCTTATCTGTGTTTCTCTTTTGTAGACGATATCATGAACGCCTTTACCACCCATTACGAGCATTTCTAACGCAGAAGCAAGAAGGGTGCGAGATCTCGACCTAATCCCAAAGTTGTTCAGAAATCCTCCGAGGTGGAGAATTCGGAGAAGTCTAAGGAAACAATGCCACCGTCGAAGTCGGCTGTCGAGGTCCCGATTTCCCCTCCTCCTGCTGACATCCTGTCTACCGAGGAATTTATCGACTTAAGGGAAGAAGAAGACAAAGAGGAAGATCCCCTCATTATCAAACGCAAGAGAAAGACTTTTGAGAGGGTAATCCCAGAGGGCGGAAATGACGCTGCCGGATCTGTGGAGCAAAAAGATCCCGAGGCAAGAGCAAAAAGTGCTAAAAAAGGAAAAGGTATCTTTCTTCTTCCTTCTCCATTTGTTACTACTAAGCTTTCTTGAATTTCTGAATTGGTTTCTTCTTATGTCACAGTTGTTGTCAATCCTTCTGCCGAGCCAAAGGCGGATGAAGTTGGTCGTCCTTATGTTTCTATATGGCGAGGCAAATGGGGTGGTATTTTCGAGAATATGACTACCCCCAACATGAACATTTTGCATCCCAAGGACTTCTTCTTCAATACTTCTCCTGAAACCTTTGAGTTATTCTTCTTATTTTTCATTATATGAATACGGAACGTCACTTTTTGATCTCCTTTACTGACTCGGGGGTTTCCCTTATCAATTCAGGCCTAGTGTGAATGTATGTTGTGCTGATCCGGCATTATTATGTCGTTTTTGAACGACATGAGGTTCGAGGCCAAAGCGGTGTTAAATGCCTCGGTTTCTCAGAAGGACAATGATATTCTGAATCAGCGAGTGGCAGAATTAGAAGAAAAAACTCGTGTCCTGGAGAAACAGCTTAACCAGCAACAACTTGACGCGGCGACTCGTGAGAGTGAACTGCAAGCCCAAGTCGAGAAGCTATCCAGGATGTGGATGACGCCCGGAAAGAGGTCATTTGGCAGAATGACTCGTGGAAAGTGACTGAGAAGAAACTTAAGAGTGCCTTGGATACGTCCGAGAGGGAACAGGCCAGCTTAATCAAGACAATGACAACTTTGACGACCGAAGTGCATCAACTTCGGAGAGCGAAAATTTTTCTTGCCGAAAAGTTGAAGGTTCAATCCCGGGAAGTTGAGGAGGCCAAGAAAGAGGTAGAATCATTGAAAGACGATTTTGAGCCTCTTAACTACGATGCCTCCTGCAACTATCTACAGCAAGTGCTTCTGCTGAACCCCGGGGTGCAGCTGAATCTTCGGGGCCTGAGCATGGATCACACCGTAACTAAGGGCGTTCTTACTAACATCCGTCAGCCTGGTGACCCGCAGCATGTTGATTTGGCTAATCCCAACTTGAAGGTTTTTGACCCTTGGGCACTTTTTGTTCCTAAAGATTCTGAAGCCACGGAGAGTGATGAGTGGGATGGTGATGTCGCGGGAGGTGTGATCCTGGGGAATAACCCTGAGAATGATCCAGCTGCGTCGGCTGGCACTGCCGGAGTTAAAGATGTTGGTACTGAAGCTGCTGCACAACCCTCCGGACCTTGACTCTATTTCTTTTAAGTTATTTCTTTTTTTACTGAGTTTTGGTGTGTTTGGACTATTGCCTATGTAAATTTAACTAGAGTTAATCCTTTCTTTTATTAATATTATCTCGACATCTTGGAGAGTTGTGCTCTTCTATTTCTTATTTGACCTTGTTTGTATCGATTCACGGGGGGATTTATCATTGGGGAATGAATCCCTTCCAGGACTTAAGTTTCTGGTGGGACTAGTTGCCCTTCCCGAGGATAATTTAATTCTTGGGAATGAATCCCTTCTAGGACTTAAGTCTCTAGTGGGACAAGTGGCCCTTTCTCGGGGTAATTTAATTCTTGGGGAATGAATCCCTTCCAGGACTTAAGTCTCTGGTGGGGCAAGTTTCCCTTTCCCGAGGTAATTTAATTTTTGGGTTTAATAGTGACATGATTGATCATTTCTCTTAAGATCAGTAGCCTGGAATTCTTATCAAATTCCCTGCAATGCTAGGTACCCCGGACTAATGCAATTCACTACACAAGTCAGAAAAATGAGATAAAAAGTAATTTCTTATTAAATCAGATAATTGGGGCCTCGTTAAAACCTATTACAATAAAACCCTCCTTAGGGATAAAACCCGCCGTAGGAAAAAAAGTACCCCCAATTACAATCAATTATTTGAAATGTTACAAACTCAGTTGTAATACTGCCGAAGGTCCACGACATTGAAAGTTCGCGAGATCATCTTCCAGTAAGAGACTCCAGGGCATAAGCCCTGACATCCATTGTCGTTCTAACTCTATATGGACCATCCCAATTTGTTGCCAATTTACCTTCTCTCGCATTCTTATTTCCGATGCTTGCTCGCTTGAGTACCAAGTCACCGACTTGAAATCTTTTCTTTTGCACCTTTAAGTTATATCGTTGCGCGACCTGTTGTTTTCTAGAGACTTCCTTTATTTTGGCGAGTTCTCGCACTTCATCAATGACATCCAACTCTTCACGGAGGCTTTGATTATTGTCCGGGATTGGGTATGTTGTCCTCCAAGTCGGATTTCCTATTTCCACTGGTATCACAACGTTGGTTCCATAGACCAATTTGAAAGGTGTTTCTCCCGTGGAACTGTGAGTTGTTGTGCGATGGGCCAATAACAGTTGGAACAAGTTCTCGACCCAATTGCATCCCGACATTTGATAACGCTTTCGCAGCCCTTCGACGATGACTTTGTTGGCTGCCTCTGCTAGCCCGTTGCTTTGGGGATGAGCCACATTGGCAAAGTAGTGTTTTATTTGCAATTCAGCCAGCATTTCACAAAATCCCTTGTCTGTGAACTGGATTCCGTTGTCCGTCACCATAGCTGCCGGGATACCAAATCGACAGATGATAGTTCTGAAAACAAAGTTTTGTGCCCAGGCTGAGGTTACTGTGGAGGATGGTTCTACCTCTATCCACTTGGTGAAATAATCCACTACGACCAACAAGTGTTTTAGTTGTCCCAGGGCTGCATCAAAAGGTCCCAACAGGTCTAGACCCCAGGTATGGAAGGGCCATGGAGACGACATGAAATGAAGGTATTCTACTGGTAAGTAACCAAGCGGGGCGTGTAACTGACAGGTATCTCATTTTTTCACGTGAGTTGCAGCGTCAGCGTTCATTGTCAGCCAAAAATATCTAGCTCGTGAGTTGCAGCGTCAGCGTTCATTGTCAGCCAAAAATATCTAGCTCTCAGTGCTTTACGGGATAAAGCTTTATCGCCACCATGGAGGCCACAGCTGCCCTCGTGGATAATTTTGATAATAAGTCTGCCAGTGGTTTTGTTCGCGAGGTATGTGTTGGATCTGGAAACCAAATAACCCCTGTAAACTCTCTTTTACTTTAGCCAGATACTTCTGCAAGATAGGCTCTTTAGCCATATAGTCACCTCTGATTTGGGATACCATTAGCAAGGAATTCGAGCGGTTGGTAATGGTACTAGCTCCCAACTCTGTTGCCATTCTGATCCTTGCGAGGCAGGCTTCATATTCAGCCTGGTTGTTAGATGTGGGGAACGCAAATTTCAAAGAGTATTCCACCACTATCCCGTCATCATTCTAAATAATCACTCTGGCTCCACATGGACCACCCATGCCCCCGGCGATGAGGAACCGGGACGAGTCATTTCTGCCAAGAAGTCCGCTAATGCTTGAGCCTTTATTGCTTGGCATGGCTCATAGGAAATATCATATTGGGTAAGTTCTATTGCCCAATTCATCATCCTTCCTGCTATGTCCGGCTTGTGCAGCACCTGTCTGATTGGCTGATCGGTGCATACGCATATCGAGTGACATTGGAAGTATGGTCTAAGACGCTGAGAGGTGATCAACAAGGCGTAAGCAAGCTTTTCTAGCTTCTGATAAGCTCGGGCCCCTACAGGGCCTTTGAGATGAAGTAAACTGGCATCTTCATCTTTTCTACTTCGATCACCAAAATCGCACTCACAACCTCATTAGTAACAGATAAATACACAATTAAAGGCTTACCTGGGTCTAGCCGGGTTAATACTGGCGGGTGTGCCAATGTCTGTTTAAGCTCCTGGAATTCTTTTTCACATGCTTCATTCCATATGAACTCCTCTTTGTTGCGTAACAGCTTGAACAATGGCAGGCATTTCCTGGCCAAGGCCGGGAGGAACCGTGATAAGGCTACAACCCTCCTAGTCAACTGTTGGACTTCTTTTACGCTTCTCGGACTAGTCATTTCTAGGACAGCTTTACACTTGTCTGGGTTAGCCTCTATGCCCCTGTTTGTCAACAAAAAACCTAAAAACTTACCGTCTTTAATGCCAAAGGTACATTTATCTGGGTTGAGCCTCAAGTCGTATTTTATCAACTGCTGAAAGACCTCGTTAAGGTCTGCCACGGGGTCTCCTCCCTCTTTAGACTTGACGATAATGTCATCTATATAAACTTCCAACACTCGCCCTATCTATTTAGCAAAGATGAGATTCATCATTTGCTATTATGTAGCCCCGGCATTCTTCAATCCAAATGGCATTACATTGTAACAGTATACACCGAAGTCAGTAATGAAGGATATTTTCTCCTGGTGTCCAGGATACATTGGAATTTGGTTATAGCCGGAGTACGCGTCCATGAAGGACAAGTATTTATACCCTGCAGAATTGTCCACCAGTTTATCTATGCAGGGTAGTGGGAAGGGATCTTTTGGGCAGGCCTTGTTTAAGTCTGTGTAATCCGTGCACATTCACCATTTGCCATTTGCCTTTTTAACCATCACCACATTAGACACCCATTCTGAATATCGGACCTCTCTAATAAACCCTGCTTCCAGCAACTCTTTAACCTGTTTTTCGATCACCTCAGCCCTTTCGGGGC
This sequence comes from Cyamopsis tetragonoloba, assembly GCA_037177725.1. NCBI lineage: Eukaryota > Viridiplantae > Streptophyta > Magnoliopsida > Fabales > Fabaceae > Cyamopsis > Cyamopsis tetragonoloba. Next base: position 31,781,079 of record CM074120.1, on the reverse strand, counting down.
CTATACATCGCTTCTTCTATGCAACCAAGGTCGTTCCCAGCCTCAGAGCTAGCTTGTGGCAACAGATCTCGAGGTTTATTCCTTGCATGTTAGAGGGAGACCAAGCAAATAAATCAACATTCTTCTCAAAGATATCGACAAACCTGTTTCTAAGCTCAGGATGCAGGAAAGCCTCAATCTTTACCACCTAAGACGGTTTATCAACTATCTGCACCATCATCAGATCCCCCTCTGGTTGAGATCTCTGGTATTCGAAGTCAGCCCTCGGGTCCAGGTTGAGCATGAGGACCACAGAATCCTCTGGGGGATCCCGCCGTTGAAAACTCCTGTTGCTCGATGGTGGGTTTGCCCCACTTGAAGCTTTGGATATTTTCAAACTTTCCTTGTAATATCCCCTAGTTTCGTCCTTGTTACGTCGTATAGTTACCACATCACCCTGACACCCGGGGAATTTCATTGCCAGGTGCAGCATTGACACAACGGCACCTAAGGCGTTCAAGGTCGGTCTTCCCAATATGGCGTTGTATGCTAACGAGCAATCCACGACCAAAAATTTTACCGGGATGGAGCGTCGCCGCGGTCCATTTTTGAAGGTGCATGCCAACTCTACGTAGCCCTTAGGAATGATAGTATCCGCGGTAAAACTGATCAGAATTTTGGGATGCAGAACTAAATCTTTTTATCCTAGTCCCAATTTTTCAAACAAGCTCTAGAATACGATATCTGCTGAACTTCCTTGATCCACAAAGATCTGATGCACTTCGAAGCCATTTATCAGCCCGGTAATCACCAACGGCTCGTTTTCCCTGATCTTACCTACAGACAAATCAGCCTTAGTGAATGATAAAATCACGTCAGTAACAGAGATTACCTGAGCGCAAAGCTCTCATTCATTGTGGGTGCGTTTAGATTTTGCCGAGATCCCTCCTGCTATGACATTGATGACACCCCGAGGTTGGGCCGTCGGTTGTTGCTGAGGTGACGGGGATCGCCCTCTCCATTGCCGCGCATCAGTATTCCTTTGTAGGGGAAATTGGCCTCGACCTCCTCGGCCCCTACTCCGGGGTGACTCGCTTCGTTGTCGGCCCCGGGCATCTCTATGCGGTTGAACAAATTCTTTTAGCTTATCCCGGCGCACCATGCGCTCGATCGCATCCTTGAGATGAATGCATTCATTGGTGTAGTTCCCGTGATCTCAATGGTACTCACACTGTTTCTTCCTGTCCCAGGATTGGGCTCTCATCACGGGGGGTCGCTCGGTCAACTCTGTGTTGATGACCTCCTTATATACCTTTTTCAGGGTTGTTAGCAAAGGCGTATAACTATTAAATGTCCCCCGGGGCCCTTTTTCCTTAAATCTAGGATCGAAGGATCTTTTTTGGGTTGGGCCCTTACTTGCCGATTTATCCTCTGCTTTCACTTGCATAGAGATCGGGTCCCCGCTAGTCTTGGACTGCTCTTCGATTCGAATCCAGAATTCGGCTCGATCTTTAAGCTCCTCCATGCTCAGTGGCTTATTCCCAGTTAATTCTTGCTTAAAGAAACCGGGTTTTAAACCCTCCATCAAGAAAAATAAGATCATATTAGGAGCTACATCTTTCACTTTCAAGGCTTCCTTATTAAAACGAATTATAAAATCTTGCAAAGGCTCTTTTTCGCCCCGCGTCACGCTCTTTAGGTGATACTCGGATTTGAATTCTCTTTTACTGCTAGTAAAGTGTCGGAGAAACTTATCTTCAAACATCTGCCAACTCCCTATTGAGTTGGGCGGCAATTCATTGAACCACCTGCCAGCAGCCTCGGTGAGGGTTAATGAGAAAGCCCTACATGCTAGCGGTTTGCGGAAGCCTTGGAAAGTGAATATTCTTTCGAAATTCTGCACGTGCTGATGAGGATCCTTAGTTTCATCATAGTCATCCAACTTCTTGGCGAACTTGAAACCGAAAGGTAACTCCTATGCCATTATATCCGAGGTGAAAGGGTTTCGACAATACCCCAATGTCAAGTCGTTTTCTGCCACTACCTCGTTTAGTAACTTCGGGTTAACCAAGGCATCCCAGTGCTGATTTGTCGCCATCGCCGAGTTCTTATACATCATCCCGCCTATTCACAAAGCAAGCAGTGTGCCAATAACGGGATTGTTCTGTGGTGCCGACGCTGACCGGGTATGTCGCTCTAGAACGTCGGGCACCTGCCTAACCAAATTCCTCTGCGGAGGAGGTTGTGCATTAACAGGTGGTGGTTGATTGACCCTCTCGGCCTCAGCCCGATGCCTCTCAGCCCGGAGCTCGTCTATGAGCCTGCCTTGCTCTTCGATGAGACGAGTCATCCGCCGGATCTCATCGGCTTCCAACATCAGCTGTAACATGGGCTGAATTGCCTGCTGTTCTGGAACGTCTTCTACAGGTACTAATGTCTGCCGAACAACGGGACGGGTGGGTGCGAAGCGCCAGGATCCGATGGACGAGGTTCATTGTGAACACTCTGATTGTTATCGTCATATGTTTTCTGTCGAGTATTGGCCAAGTTGAATTCGTGAGACTACACTTATTTTGTGCGTTCCCCACAGACGGCGGCACTAATGCGTACCTGGGATCCAGATACGGCATGGTCCAGCGAATCCACTAATGCTCCGAGATGCTCCGCCGTGGAGCAGGTGGTACTTGCAAAGACTCTGACACTCAAGTCAGTATTAGGTAGGGTTTGTTGATGTACTAGGGCAAGATTATCATACCTGGGTCCTCCATAGTCCCTGAATTTATACTTTCCGAGTAGGGGTAATTTCATACGATGGGCCGGCACCTTGGGCTATGCTACTAATGGGCCTTCGAGGGATCCGGGTTGTGAACCCGGTATATAGGTCCACAACAGATTCCACACTAGATGAGCATAAGGAACTTGATGGTTGGAGATTGTTGACAAGAATCCCTCTATGATTAAGATTATCAATAGTGGGAAGACCGTTCTAAAGAATTTTCCATACCAATCCCACCACTTTTGATGGAGCTCATCCTTTCTAAATCAATTTGAAAATGTGATCCGAATGTGTTGGTTCAACTTGGATAAGCTTCTCATAAGTCGATTTAACCTTATAAGTACCATCCCGTTCAAACTTCCAATTCCACACATCCTCCCTTTTGTTAGAGATGATGACATTGACAAGTTCCTTCAACATAGAAAGAAGTATGGCTTTTTCCCATTCCCATAATTCCCTCTTCCACTTAAAGTCCCAAACCCAAGAATCCCCTTCCCATTTCCCCATGTCACCAATATTTCCCTCTTTGTGAAGGAAAATATTTAATAAACAGAGGTATTTCACTTTAAGCTTCATGTCACCCACCCAACTGTGATGCCTTTAGTGTTTAACCCATTCCCCACTTTCCTCACTAATCCCTCGTCAAACCAATCTCTCTTGATATTTCTTACTTTTCCGCATACTTGCCATATATCCCTCCACCATTGAGATCCTTTTTTCCATGCAACACTTTGTTCATCAATTTCCCAAAATGAGCCCTCCCCATATCTTGCTTTGATCACTCTACACCAAAGTGAATTTGGTTCATTTAATCACCTCCATCTCCATTTCCCAATTAAATAAGCATTAAATACTTCCAAATCTTTTATCCCTAATCCACCATCTTCTCTTGATTGGAAAATTTTTTTCAAACTCACCCACGCTAATTTTTTCTTATCAAGGCTTCCCATCCAAAGGAATTTTCTTTGGATTTGGACAATTTTTTTGACCACCTCTTTTGGTACTTTGAAGAAGGAAAGGAAATATATAGGTAGGGATGACAAAATGGATTTAACCAAAGTGAGTCTACCCCCAAAAGAGAGTGTTGATTTTTTCCAAGAAACTAAGAAAATAACTGTCATATAAACATGCGTTTGTTAATCCAGAGTACAAAAATGTAAACAATCAAAATAGTTATAAGACTATGAAAAATAGTTATGGTATGCAAAAAATGATAGAACTTATTGTGTTTCTAGTTCAACACATTAGAATGTGAAAGTTATACTTTTGGATCCTATACGTAACCTATGTACTCAGGAAGAATAATAATCCCTTGAAATCTTATATCTAACTGAGCTCCAATACAGACATGTGAAGTATCCAGGTTTATACAGTCTCTGTAGAATATCATCATGCAACAGAATATGTTTAGTTCCTCAGTGCATAAACCTTAACAGAAAGTTAGAATAAAAAAATAGTTATGTTACATATAGGATGCACCACTATAGTAGTATGCTCTTACCTTTGTATTGTCGATCCAAAATCAAATTTGAATGGAGAATACCTTAGTTATGTCGACAACTTGATTTTGAGAATCCTAAAAAATTAATGAAAGAAATTCCTATCAGAATTTTTAAAGTTAACACAAATAATTAAAACAATGTAATTTGGCTATTGATATTGCATATGATACAGAATACAACCTTCATGTTGTCGAAAACCTGGGAATTCAACAATTGTATGTCAACATTATCATCATGTTGTATACACAGAACCTATAATTTAATTATGCAAATAGTGAATATAGCATGAATTGGTTTAATATTAAATTTCATAATTAAATATATAATTATTAGTAATTAATATAATTAATAATTAACATATTAAGGTAATCACTAAAAATATCACAAATCAGTGCATGTCTAGACTCCAGTTCTTTAAAGAATTGCTTGATCAAATCCGGATCAGCTGAAATACGCTTGACAATGTAGGAAGGCCTCTATTTTCCCAAAGAGCAGGGACAATCTCGATCTTCATAACCAACTGTTGGTCAACCATATTTGTTATTAGATGGGGGATGTCCACATTAAGTTTTTTCTTGACACAGTTAAGAGAAATTTTTAGAAGACCATGTTAAGCACCAACACAAAAACATAGTTATTGTATTATAATAGTTATAATAATAAAATATCATATAATATTAAAGCTAAAATTGTTGGAAAGAATGTATACTCTTTCAATTTCTTGCTTAAGATCCTTTGCAGATCTACCAATGAAACGAAATAATGGACCCTCAAAAACAACAAATGGGTTTACATATGTATGATCCATAGCATTGAAATTGACCTAAAGCCTTGAAAAAAAAAAGTAAAGAAGTATATCAAAATAAGTGTGAAACTAATGTTAGTGTAATACATTATAAAAATAAACCTTGGATTTCCTGTGACATTCTCTCGACATGAATCACACCAAGTCTTGTCATCCTTCACCGTTGTCTTCCTTGTGCATTTGGGATAGGACTCGTAAAACCAACGATTATTCCCTAAAATCTCAATGATTTTCACTACGACTACAACATAACATTCTTGAGATAATAAGCAATGAAAGAAATTGGTTGCTGAAAATTTAAGGCATAGCTATAATGGAATAGTTTTGAAAAAAAATTCATACTCTTGATTTTTCATTGGCTTCAGCTATTGACAGCCAGGGTGTTTGAAGAAAATCATCTTCAGCACTAAGAAGACTTGGGCCACTTATCTGACTAACAGTTTGGGTGACACCCACATCGAAAGCATGCATCCTACAAACAGTATAATACAAAACAAATGACACTTGTTAGAAACTCATAAGTAATCATCCATAATCATTCATTCATAAAAAATTATTACTAATAAATTACTAATAAAAAAATAAAGTATATTGTGAAATAGACAATAGACCATGTGAATAATATGAAATATAAAATAAAAAAACAGGTTCCTAATATGGGTAGCATACAATTGAAGAGGGGAAAAGATAGATCAAATTTATAATATGAATGTGAAAATAAAAAAGGGACACAGAGGAAAACAAACTTTTGCTTGTGGTCAACAGTTTGTTCAAAATATGGGTTAATGAATAGTCTTGTTCCATTGATGAAGTGATTTGAAACGCCAATCTCTCCTGCAATATTAATAAAAAAAATATATTTAATTATCTAATAGTTGCGTTATTTAAATTTGATGATTTATAATATTCACAACTATTTTAAACTACTTCGTTGAATATCTTCATCTTGCAAGCCTCGAAGAGGACTATCGGGCAGTCTTCTGATTGATTGGAAACAACAAAATCATTCATCTGTATAGCAAATTCATCCCACATAATGCATTTGATATGACACTATTATAGGGATAGTGGTAGTCTCTATTGAGATATAAATCTGATGTAACTTAATTTTTATTCTTTTGGGCTTATTTTTTCCTATATAGTTTTTTGGCCCATTTATCCTTGCTGCCTCTCTCAGGCACGTTATTCTTTTTTCCCTTCTTTTGTATATATTTAGTTATCCTGAACTAAAATAATTTGAATAGAATTTTCCTTTTCCAAAAAACCCATTATGGTATCAGAGCCTCTAGGTTTTGTGATCCCTTCGTTCCCGCCTTGGCCCTCTCTGCTAGGGTTCCACTGCAACGCCGCCGTCGAGCCTTTCTAGGCATCTTCGGTGCTTTCTTTTGTCTTTCCCTTCGATCTTCTTGGCCATGGCCGCCACACAACCCTCCGATGAAGCCCAAAATCCTTCTTCCCCTTACTATCTTCATCCGAGCAAAAACCCCAACACCATCATCTCGAGCCCCATTCTTGATGGTTCCTCCAACTACTTGCTCTGGGCAAGGAATTTACGTCGAGCTCTCATTTGCAAAGACAAGCTCAGAGTCATTACAGGCGATCTCAAGAAGCCCAAAGCCGGTGAAACTCTTCACAACGCCTGGCTCAAATGTGACACCATGATAATTTCTTGGATTACAAAGGTTGTTTCCCCTCAGATTGCTCGGAGCATCGCCTTCTTTGACACTTCTCAAGCCTTGTGGAAGGAGCTCTGTGACCAATATTCCAAAGGCGACCATTTCTGTTTTTCTTATCTCCTTCAGGCGGTTCATTCCATTCGTCAAGTCGACAGATTTGTTTCTGACTATTTTTTACAATTGCAAACCCTATGGCAAGAGCTTGATGCCATGCATCCTGCCTTTCAGTGTTCTTGTCCCACTCCCTGTTGTACTGAGGTTTTAACTACCATAACGCGTTGCTATGATAACAAGTATGTTGTTTGTTTTTTTGAAGGGACTGAACGATACATATGACTCTGTGCGGCGTCAAATATTAAACTCTATTCCCCTCCCTCCCATGGCTTCGGTGTTTGCACAAATCCAGCAACAACAACGTCAAGATTCCATCAATCCCTTCCTCGAAGGTAAAACTCAGCCCTCCATTGAAGGGCAATACATCCAAGAACCCTAATTCTGGGAAAGGTAAACCTCACCAATCCACACGTCCTCCACCCATGAAAGGTAAAATCTGTGAGTTCTGTGGTAAGGAGAACCACACACTCTGTGAATAATGTCGCTTCTGGTAATACCACTGCTTCTACTTCCGCTACTGATCACACACACACTAAAAAATTTGAAATTTCCAAAGAGGACTATGACATGCTTCTTGATATGTTGCGCAAAGATAAAGCTACTACACCTGAACACAGTATAAATCAACTATCACACACCACCAATTCAGGTATCAATTTGAATTTGCACACTTGGATTGTTGATTTGGGCGCAACTGATCATATTTGCAATTCCATAAAATTCTTTACTAGTTATCATGTTATTCCTTCAATTAATATCAATTTACCTAATGGTTCTGTAACTGTTGCTAAGTTTTGTGCTTAGGTCAAACTCTCTGATTCTTTAATTCTTGAATATGTTTTACTGATCCCTGATTTCAAGTTCAACATATAAGTTGTTCAACCCACAACCTCTTATCTTAATGTCACTTTTACCATTGACAAATCTCACTATGTTATTTAGGAGAAGACCACACAGAGGATGATTGGACTTGCTAGGGCCCACAAAAGGCTCTATATTCTGGAAAATCTTAATCCTGATTCTGAAATTGTTTCTTTTCTTAATAACAATAATGTTTCTATTGCTTCTACTTTTTCCTGATTCACATGTTTGGCACACACGCCTTGGACACCCCTCCGCTTCTGTTTTGCGCACTATTTCTAACAAACTTCCTTATGTGACATATGCACCCATTAATGTTTGTGATTCCTGTCATGTTGGTAAATAGCACAAGTTATCTTTCCCTAATAGTGATAGTAACTCACATGATGCTTATGATTTGTTGCATATGGATATCTGGGATCCCCTGAATATAGATTGTGTTGATGACTATTCATGGAAAACTTGGATCCATTTAATGAAAAATAAGTCTAAAACTCGTGCTTTGATTAAAAATTTTCTGGCATATGTAAAAAATCAATTTAATTCTTCTGTAAAAGCTATCCGTAGTGATAATGGTGTTGAATTTTGCATGACTAACTTCTTTGCTGAAAATGGTATTTTACATCAAACTTCATGTGTCAAACCTCTCAACAAAACAGTGTTGTTGAGCGGAAGCATCGACACATCTTAAATACCACACGTTGTCTCCTTTTCCAGTCTCAGTTACCCAAATCTTATTGGTGCTTTGTTGTTACTCATGTTGTTTATTTAATCAATCGTCTTCCAATACTTGTTTTGAATAACATCAACCCCCATGAAGTCCTGTTTTCAAAACCACCTGATTTAACTTTTTTGAAGGTCTTAGGTTGCTTGTGCTTTACCAACACTCTTTCTCAAAACTGCAATAAACTTGATCCTCGCGCAAATAAATTTGTTCTTATAGGCTTCAAAAATGGCACAAAGGGGTTCACTGTTTTAGATCTCAACACGCATAATATCTCTGTTTCTCGAAATGCTATCTTTTATGAAAATGTTTTTCCTTTCCAGTCAGCACAACCAAGTAATGTTGTTTCTGACAACTCTGACCCCAATCCAAGTGAAACCCCTATTTTTTGGTTTGATGATCCACCCCTTGTGGAGAACTCTACTCCTACAGAGACATCCCCACCTCCTTTGGTTGTGGACACATCCTATGATGTTATCACTTCCCCTTCCCCTATTATTTTGCAGGATCCTGCTCCTTCAGCTATTGTCGATACTACTGGAATTGTATCTGATGCCCCTGATGCTGCCATAATTCCTGCTGTTCAAAAGTCCACCAGAATTAAATCTACACCAGGTCACCTTTTAGATTTTTATTGCAATCTTCCGGAAGGTAATATCCTTAACCACAATAAGTATGTGGGGTATCCTATTTCTGACTACCTTTGCTATAATAACTTGTCCAAACCTTTTGCTTGCTTTAGTATATCCCTTAGTGTTCATGAAGAACCAAAATCTTATAAAACTTCTAAATACCCTCATTGGGTAAAGGCCATGGAGGATGAGCTGAATGCTCTCTCCTCTAATGACACTTGGGAATTAGTTCCTCTACCTCATGGTAAAAGGGCTATTGTGACTCAAAATGGGTTTATAAGGTAAAATTCAAATCTAATGGCCAAATAGAAAGGCACAAGGCTCGTCTTGTTGCCAAAGGCTATAAACAAATAGAAGGCATAGATTCCTTTGACACCTTTGCTCCTGTTGCTAAATTGACTACAGTTCGCCTTTTATTATCTGTTGTTGTCATTAGAAATTGGGAATTACAACAGCTTGATATCAATAATGTTTTTTTACATGGAGACCTACATGAAGATGTCTATATGAATATTCCTCAAGGCTTAACTGTGTCTAACAACTCTCTTGTTTGTAAATTAAAAAAAATCTCTTTACGGTTTAAAGCAAGCAAATAGAATGTGATATTCTAAATTGTCCAGTTTTCTGATTTCAATAGGTTATCAGCAATCTAAATATGACTATTCTTGTTTACTAAATCCAGTGGTTTGCTTATTACTGTCATATTAATGTATGTGGATGATTTAATTGTTGCAGGTAATGATTTGAATGAAATAAACTTCGTTAAAAAAGTGCTTGATAACAATTTCAAAATAAAAAACCCTAGTAGTTTGAAATACTTCCTTGGGCTTAAAATCGCAAGATCTCACCTTGGGCTTTCAATTTCCCGAAGGAAATATGCTTTGGATTTAATTGAGTCTACTGGTCTTCTTGCAGAAAAACCAGCTGCTACACCAATGGTCAACGGTGTTTTACAAGATGCTTTGTCTGATTCCCCATATGCTGATGTCGCGGGTTATCGCAAAGATATCATTGTTACACACGAAAAGAAGATTTAAAATAACTCTTTCAAAATTCAAAAAAAAATAAGGATGGCTTTTTCAAATAAATCTTGTCAGGGCCAACTTTGACAAGGAGATTAGCTTGGTGACTATACTTGATTACCACTAATTTAGGGCACTGCTAAATGCTAATCTCATAAATTAAACCACCATAGCACAACAACACCGTTTTTATTTTAATTAATGATCACATAGTTAGGGTGCACTTATAAAACTCTTTCAAACGCAATCTTAGATATTTATTTCATGATTTCTGATTTTTGTATTCACATTTTTCTGTACTTAATATATTCATTGGTTACGTACGTTGAAAAAGTGGTTACATTAATTATTTTTTTGTCATAGTGTTTTTTCAGATTTTGTGGTTACACATGTAAAAATATGTGGTTACAATGAAAAAATAAAAATTCAACAAAACTTCTATATGTGTAACCAGATATTTTAACGTACGTAACCATGAGTATAAAATGAATAAAAAAAACGTGAATACGAAAATCTTTTTTCTTACTTCATCTCATCTGCTCATCCTCACAAAACTATTCGAAGTGAATTTATTTTAGGCAATAATTTGAGTGAGGGAATATTGTCTCAATTTAAAACAAAATAAATATTCATATTTATAAGATTACTTATTACATTAAAGGACAAGCGAGTCCTCAAATGTACTCCCCCGATCCTAAATATAAGTTAAGTTACTTTTAATCGAATTATCAAAATTAAAAAATTATAATTAGTTTATGAAATAAATTTGCCTAAAAAGATAATTTTTTTTTAATTATACTTTCAATATAAATATGCTAGTAAATATTTAAGTTAATTAATTATTTCTTTCTGTCTCTTAATTCACTCTCTTTGTCACTCTATCATTAATTGAATCTTTGAAAATTGTAAAAGTATAAAAGGAGAAAAATAAGCATTAATGAGTTAGTTAATAACTTATATTAAGGACTAAAGATTTTTTCTAAAAGGCGACGTATATATAGAATCAGAGGGAGTATTTGAAAAGGGGCTCTGCCTTTTAATGATTTTAATTACGAAAAATATTTTTGCATGTTAATCAATTTATAACTTAAAGTTTTAAAGTAATTTAACTTTGGTAAATTAAAAGTTTTGTTCTTATGCTTGACTTATCATTTTAATACCATATATGAATTATCATTTTTAAAACAATATTTAGGTAATTAAAACATTTACATTTATAAAATGGATTGAATTCATTTTATGACAATCAAATTTTCTATGCATTATTTTTTAAAAACATTGCAAATGCTGAAGTTGAAAAAAACGAGTCCAATTTCAATATAACTATTTTTAATTTCTTACACCATTGGCTAATCGATCGTAGTTGAGCAAGTAAAGCTGATAAGATTGAATATGCAAGTAAAGTATGGAAACATAAGCCACCAAACAAGCAGTGACTATCAGAATGTGTACTTAGTGGGTGGGGTAGGTGTCATTTCTCCATCCACATCTTTTCTTTTCTTTTTTATTTATTTATTTAATTGTGTTTTTCAGTGAAATATTCAATAATAGATTTTGTTATGACAAACGGGGTGGTAAATGAATAAGACAGGAAATTCATTTTGGTGGCTGAATATACCGCATCAACAGTCAACATAACAGGATTATGATGTTTTTTGAAATATATATAAAATAGTTTTTTATTTTGTATTTTTTCTGGTCTTATTTATAAGACTTTTTTTAAATAATGTTAGTGGTCTTTTTTATAAGATATTCCATCAAAATTTATAAATATTAATTATCATTTTTCATGTTTAGCCTTCATAATAAGTCAATTTTTTTAATTCTAAAATTTGAATTACAAGGAGAATTAATATCTTTTACTACTTTTCAATATATTAAATAGGAGTAAACATGGAAGAATAAATAATTTTTCAAAATTTTAATACATTAACTAACTTAATTACATGTATTCTTAATAACCGCAATTATCATCTTGAGTCCTTATAAAAAGGACCGGAGGAAGTATTTTTTAAGTCATTTTAGTCTTTCATGGAATCAGTCATTTTAGTCTTTCATGGAATCAGTCATTTTAATCCCTAACATTCATAGCATTGAAAATATTATTTAATAAGTAATTACGAGGATTTTGAAGAACATGAATTAGGAGGATTTAGAATTATTCCTTTCATTATTATCAGTCATTTTAGTCTCTAATGTGACCTGTAAAATATAAAGTTAGAAACTAAATTGACTTATTCTTACAAAGTTAAGGATCAAAATGATAGGTCACTATTATTTTTTTTCAACAGGACGTGATGTTTGGAGGAACAGAGACGGTGGCATTGGCGAACGAATGGGCGATGGCGGAACTGATGAGAAACCCAGAAGATCTAAAGAAAGTCCAACAAGAGCTTGCAGAAGTAGTGGGTCTGAATCGGCGGATCGAAGAACCCGACATGGAGAACCTCACTTATCTCAAATGCACCCTCAAAGAGACCCTTCGCCTCCACCCACCCATCCCTCTCCTCCTCCATGAGAAGGCGGAGGATACGAATGTCGCCGATTACTTCATCCCAAAGAAGGCGCGCGTGATGATCAACGCCTGGGCTATCGGGAGGGACAAGAACTGCTGGACAGAACCCGAAACATTCAAACCCACCCGTTTCTTGAAACCCGGCGTACCCGACTTCAAAAGGAGCAACTTCGAGTTTATTCCATTTGGATCGGGTCGTAGATCATGCCCGGGAATGCAACTTGGTCTCTACGTGCTTGAGTTGGCTGTGGCTCACCTCCTTCACTGCTTCACATGGGAGTTACCAGACGGAATGAAACCGAGTGAGTTGGACATGAGTGACGTCTTCGAACTCACCGCTCCCAAAGCGAGTCGACTCGTTGCCATACCCACCAAATGCTTAGTGTGTCCTCTCTTTTAGAAACAAAACAAAACCAATATTATTAAACCATTTCTTTTCCTTTATTTTGTTCTTTTTGTAATTTTTTTGGGTTAAATATGTTTTTGATTCCTGAACTTTTACGAAAATCTACTTTTAGTCCCTGAACTTTAAAACGTCGGATTTTAGTCCCTCCGCATTGTTGGATGACGTGACAATCTGATCTACTGACACGTGGACTTGATGAAGGGCCCTTAGTTTGCCACGTCAATAAAAATTTTACGGAGGGACTAAAAGTGAACTTTTTTTTTAAAGTTGAGGGACTAAAAATCAAGACTGAAAATAAATTCAGGGACTAAAGACATATTTAACTCTTCTTTTTATCCCATCACCAATTATACATAAAATAAAAAATAATATCATGAAAAAAAAAAACGTGGTTGTAATAATTACTCTTCTAAATTCTATATTTGTGGTAAAAGAATCGAACATCATATTCATGTGATTGTGAGCTTTTGAGCTGAAACAGTTATTGTGTCCATCTTAATTGTATCTGTTTCCTTTTTCTCCCCACTTCCGTTTTCATACATGTATATAATGATCTTGAAATATCAGTGAATCAACCATTAAAAGAAAGTGACTGATGATGGCATTTCCAATATTGTGCATGGTAGCAAATTAAACTTTACGATTATGGTCATAATTTAGTTTTAATTTTTACTTTAAAGTGACTGTGAATGCGATTACTGAAGTATTAAATTGCAGATGGGGAGTAATTATTGTTGTCTGTTGTAAGAAATTAACTGGTTTTTGTATTTTTTAGATGAATCTCTTGTGTCCTGGAAATGTAAAAAGCAGAAAATTGTGTCGCGATCTTTCTCTGAAGCAGAGTATCGTGCTCTTGCTGCAACCACTTGTGAGATATAGTGGTTAACTAATTTGTTGGGTGATCTGGGCATTTTTTTGAAGCAACAAACGGATCTTTTTTTGTGATAAAGCCTCCGCCATTCATATAGCCCGCAATGCCGTGTTGATAAACACACAAAACATGTCGAGATTGACTGCCATGTGGTCCGTAAAATGTTAGAACGTGACCTCATTAATATGCTTCCTGTTTCCAGTTTCCACCACAGAACAACTTGCGGACATTTTTACTAAAGCCCTCGAGCCAACACCTTTCCCGAAGAACCTTTCTAAACTAGGAGTACATAACACATACTCCTCAGTTTGCAGGGAGTATTGAGATATAAATCTGATGTAACTTAATTTTTATTCTTTTGGACTTGTTTTCCTGTATAGTTTTTTGGCCCATTTATCCTTGTTGCCTCTCTCAAGCCCGTTATTCTTTTTTCCCTTCTTTTGTATAAATTTAGTTCTCGTGAACTAAAATAATTTGAATAGACTTTTCCTTTTCCAAAAAAACGCATTAGTCTCCTTATCATATAATCGATCTACATGATTTTTAAGTAGTAGTAGATATTTAAGAGTTCTTTTTTTTTTCCCCCATTTTTTGGAATCTTCCAGGGTCTACAAGAAAGGTGTATATATAAGTTCAGTTCCCAAAACAATCCCCTCAGTCCCTCACTTATAGCAACCAAACATCGAGTTGCAATATCTTCCCGTCCCAACACCCTAAACGCTCATTAATTTTATTTTTCTTCCTAATCAAACTTGATAATACCGAAAAATGGATTGGCTTCTGAACTCACAAATTATAACCAACCTCGAACTGGAGCCATTCCACATGGCAATAATCTTGTTCGTTGTCCCACTCATATTACTTTTTCTAGCGTCACGAATTGGTCGAAGTAGAGCACCCTATCCACCAGGGCCAAAAGGGTTACCCATCATAGGCAACATGTTAATGATGGAGCAGCTAACACACCGTGGTCTGGCGAACCTAGCGAAGCGGTACGGCGGCATCTTCCACCTCCGCATGGGGTTCCTCCACATGGTGGCGGTTTCCGATGCTGACGTGGCACGTCAAGTTCTCCAAGTGCAAGACAACATCTTCTCTAACCGTCCCGCGACTATAGCCATAAGCTATCTCACCTACGACCGCGCCGACATGGCCTTCGCTCACTACGGTCCCTTCTGGCGCCAGATGAGGAAGCTCTGCGTCATGAAGCTCTTCAGCCGCAAGCGTGCCGAGTCGTGGCAATCCGTGAAGGACGAGGTGGACACGGCCGTACGAAGTGTCCTGGGATCTACCGGGAAACCCGTGAACATAGGAGAACTGGTGTTTAGCCTCACGAAGAACATAATATATCGCGCGGCGTTCGGGTCGAGCTCCAAGGAAGGCCAGGATGAGTTCATAGGGATATTGCAAGAATTCTCGAAACTGTTTGGAGCCTTCAATATCGCGGATTTCATACCTTGCTTAGGTGGTGTGGATCCTCAAGGACTTAACGCGAGACTCGTTAAGGCACGTGCGGCGTTGGATAGCTTTATAGACAAGATCATTGACGAACATGTGGAGAAGATGAAGAACAACAACGACGACGAAGATGGCGGTGATGATGAAGAGGAAACGGACATGGTGGATGAATTGCTCGTTTTCTACAGTGAAGAAGCTAAACTCAATAATGTATCTGATGATCTACAGAATTCCATCAAACTCACCAAGGATAACATCAAAGCCATCATCATGGTATTCTTTCTTCTTCTTACCACTAACCAAAATCCTTGTTTTTTTTTATTACTTAGATCATGTTTGGTTTAAAACCATTTTAAAAACAATAACTAATTATTTTTTAAAAAATATGGTTATTACGTACTCCCTCCGTTTCTTGACTTATAAAAAATTGTGCTTATTAAAAAATATAAAAATGTAATTAATGTTTTGGTTTTCGAAAATGTTGTACTCCCTCTATCCCATAATATAAGTCCAGTTTAAAAAAGTGGTTAAATTATTGGAATTAGAAGCAATAATTAGACAATTGAGACGTTACACCAATTAAATTTAAACTCAATTATTTTCTATTGGTTAGATGACTTTCAAAGTTAAAAAATTAAAATAAATACTTCTAATTTTGTGTGTAGAGACTTATATTATAAGACAAGACTTTTGATAGTTGGAGCTTATATTATGGGACAGAGGAAGTATAATTTTCTAAAGTTACTCTTAGAATAATTCCTAATCCTCCCATTTTATGTTGCTATAAATCTTCCTAGCTACTTACTCATTAAATAATATTTTTAATGCTTTTTATGGTATCAAAATTGAAAGTTCACTTAATTTCATATTTTATATGGTAATAGGAGGATAAGTAAGAGAATTTTTAGGAGGATCTAATATTACTCTATTATTCTCTTTCATTATTATATTAGTAATATGGGTTTTTTTTAACTTGTACAACTATTGCACATGATAAGAGTCATAAAATAGAAAAAAATACAAGTAATAAATGCATGTTTATAAAACACAAAACTTAATTTTTATCTTTCGCAATGAATAGTTTCTCTTTTGAGATGTTTATTAATTATAAACGATAAACATAAAATTAAAATAATAAAGAATGCTCTTAAAAATTTATAAAAATGTCTTATACGAATGTATACTAATAATATTTCAAATGGGACTTATAATGAGGAATGTAATGGACTATCTCTGTCCCTATAGAACACTATCAAAAAAATATCCGTATACTACTTCGTAATCTAAATTAAAGATAATAAATGATATAGACAAATTTTCTCTCTAATAATAATTGAGAAAGATAATAGATAATAGTATTATGAGTTTTAATAAAAAGTTAAATAGTACTTCTAATTATTAATATAATTATTAGATAAATTTAATAAATTTTATTAAATTAACTAATATTCTTAAGTTTTTATATTTTTTTCTCTTTCTTAAAGGATCTAGAGATATGGAAGTAATATGATAGATATTATTTAAAATAATTTTCAACTGTTTGACTAGAGATATCATTGTTACACACGAAAAGAAGATTTAAAATAACTCTTTCAAAATTCATAAAAATAAAAATAAAAGATGGCTTTTTCAAATAAATCTTGTCAGGGCCAACTTTGACAAGGAGGCTAGCTTGGTGGCTATACTTGATTACCACTAATTTAGGGCACTGCTAAATGCTAATCTCATAAATTAAACCACCAAAGCACAGCAACACCGTTTTTATTTTAATTAATGATCACATAGTTAGGGTGCACTTATAAAACTCTTTCAAACACAATTTTAGATATTTATTTCATGAGTCGTGATTTTTGTATTCACATTTTTGTGTACTCAATATACTCTTTGGTTATGTATGACTTATGTATGTTAAAAAAAGTTGTTACATTAATTATTTTTTTGTCATAGTATTTTTTCGAATGTGGTAGTTATACGTGTAGAAATATGTGGTTACAACGAAAAAATAAAAATTTCACAAAATTTTTATGTGTGTAACCAGATATTTTAACGTATGTAACCATGAGTATAAAATGAGTACGAAAAATATGAGTACGAAAATCTTTTTTCTTATTTCATCTCATCTACTCATCCTCACAAAACTATCCGAAGTAAATTTATTTTAGTGCAATAATTTGAGAGAGGGAATATTGTCTCAATTTAAAACAAAATAAATATTAATATTTATAAGATTACTTATTACATTAAAGGACAAGCAAGTCCTCAAATATACTCCTCTGATTCTAAATATAAGTTAAGTTACTTTTAATTAAATTATCAAAATCAAAAAATTATAATTAGTTTATTAAATAAATTTGTTTAAAAAGAGAATTTTTTTTAACTATACTCTCAATATAAATATGCTAGTAAATATTTAAGTTAATTAGTATATCTTTCTATCTCTTAATTCACTTTTTTTCTCACTCTATCATTAATTGAATATTTAAAAATTATAAAAGAGTAAAAAAAGAAAATATGCATTAATGAGTTAGTTAGTAACTTATATTAAGCATCAAAAATTTCTTCTAGAATGCGATATATATATATATATATATATAGGACCAGATGGAGTATTTGAAAAGGGGCTCTGCCTTTTAATGATTTTAATTACGAAAAATATTTTTGCATATTAATCAATTTATAACTTAAAGTTTTTAAAGTAATTTAGTTTTGGTAAATTAAAAGTTTTGTTCTTATGCTTGACTTATCATTTTAATCCCATATATGAATTATCATTTTTAAAACAATATTTAGGTATTTAAAACATTTACATTTATAAAATGGATTGAATTCATTTTATGACAATCAAATTTTCTATGCATTATTTTTTAAAAACATTGCAAATGCTGAAGTTGAAAAAATCGAGTCCAATTTCAATATAACTATTTTTAATTTCTTACCATTGGCTAATCGATAGAAGTGGAGCAAGTAAAGTAGATAACATTGAATATGCAAGTAAAGTATGGAAAGATAAGGGACTTATTGGTTTGCATTTTTAATTTTTGTTTTTATTTTTTGTTTTCAGTTTGATTCTTATTCTTTAAAATTTTATAAAAAAAAATAAAAATGCTGAAAATAGAAAATGAAAACTAAAAATGAAAATGCAAACCAAATCGCCCTAAGCCACCAAACAATCAGTGACTATCAGAATGTGTACTTAGTGGGTGGGGAAGGTGTCATTTCTCCATCCACATCTTTTCTTTTTATTTATTTATTTATTTAATTGTGTTTTTCAGTGAAATATTCAATAGTAGATTTTGTTATGACAAACGGGGTGGTAAATGAATAAGACAGGAAATTCATTTTGGTGGCTGAATATACCGCATCAACAGTCAACATAACAGGATTCTGATGTTTTTTTAAATATATATTAAAATAATTTTTTCTTTTGTATTTTTTCTGGTCTTATTTATAAGACTCTTTTAAAATAACGTTATTGGTCTTTTTTATAAGATACTCTATTAAAATTTATAAATATTAATTATCATTTTTTATGTTTGGCCTTTATAATAAATCAATTTTTTTAATTCCAAAATTTGAATTATAAGGAGAATTAATATCTTTTACTACTTTTCAATATATTAAATAGGGATAAATATGGAAGAGTATATAATTTTTCAAAATTACAATACATTAACTAACTTAATTACATGTATTCTTAATAACTGCAATTGTCATGTTGAGTCCTTATAAAAAGGATCGAAGGAAGTATTTTTGAAGTCATTTTAGTCCTTTATAGAATCGGTTAATTTAGTTCCTAACTTTCATTATTATCGATTATTTTAGTCCCTACAAGTCAGGGACTAAAATGAATGTTCGTATAATTCAGGACTAAAGTGACCTGCAAAATATCAGAAACTAAATTGATTGACTTATTCGTACAAAGTTAAGGATCGAAATGATACGTCAATCTATTTTTTTTGGTTCAACAGGACGTGATGTTTGGAGGAACAGAGACGGTGGCATCGGCGATCGAATGGGCGATGGCGGAACTGATGAGAAACCCAGAAGATCTAAAGAAAGTCCAACAAGAGCTTGCAGAAGTAGTGGGTCTGAACCGGCGGGTCGAAGAACCCGACATGGAGAAACTCACTTATCTCAAATGCACCCTCAAAGAGACCCTTCGCCTCCACCCACCCATCCCTCTCCTCCTCCATGAGACGGCGGAGGATACGAATGTCGCCGGTTACTTCATCCCGAAGAAGGCGCGCGTGATGATCAACGCCTGGGCTATCGGGAGGGACAAGAACTGTTGGGAAGAACCCGAAACGTTCAAACCCACCCGTTTCTTGAAACCCGGCATACCCGACTTCAAAGGGAGCAACTTCGAGTTTATTCCATTCGGGTCGGGTCGTAGATCATGCCCGGGAATGCAACTTGGTCTCTATGCGCTTGAGTTGGCTGTGGCTCACCTCCTTCACTGCTTCACGTGGGAGTTACCAGACGGAATGAAACCAAGTGAGTTGGACATGAGTGACGTCTTCGGACTCACCGCTCCCAGAGCGAGTCGACTCGTTGCCATACCCACCAAACGCTTAGTGTGTCCTCTCTTTTAGAAACAAAACAAAACCAATATTATTAAACCATTTCTCTTCCTTTATTTTGTTCTTTTTGTAATTTCTTTGGGTTAAATATGTTTTTGATTGCTGAACTTTTGTGAAAATCTACTTTCAGTTCCTGAACTTTAAAACGTCGGATTTTAGTCCCTAAACTTTGAAAAAATTTGTTTTTAGTCCCTCCGCACATTGTTGGATGACGTGACAATCTGATCTGCTGACACGTTGACTTGATAAAGGGCTCTTAGTTTGCCACGTCACCCAAATTTGTACGAGAGTACTACAAGTGAACTTTTTTTAAAGTTTAGGGACTAAAAATCAACATTTTATAATTCGAAGACTAAAAATAAATTCAGGGACTAAAAACATATTTAACTCTTCTTTTTATCCCAACACCAATTATACATAAAATAAAAAATAATATCATGAAAAATAAAATAAAATAAAATAGTGGTTGTAATAATTACTCTTCTAAATTCTATATTTGTGTAAAACAATCGAACATCATATTTATGTGATTGTGAGCTTTTGTGCTGAAACAGTTATTGTGTCCATCTAATTTATTGTATCTGTTTCCTTTTTCTCCCCACTTCCGTTTTCACACATGTATATAATGATCTTGAAATATCAGTGAATCAACCATTAAAAGAAAGTGACTGATGATGGCATTTCCAATATTGTGCATGGTAGCAAATTAAACTTTACGATTATGGTCATAATTTAGTTTTAATTTTTACTTTAAAGTGACTGTGAATGCGATTACTGAAGTATTATATATATTGCAGATGGGGAGTAACTATTGTTGTCTGTTGTAAGAAATTGACAATATATCACGTTTATCTAGCATTATTGTTTAATTAGTTTCTAAGCTATATAAGTTCTAGAGGCGAAGAGCATTAGATGGGGAAGGGAAAGTGCAAACGAAGCTAATTGTGACATGCATGGGAGTGTCATATAAATGATTCTAATGAGAGTCTTATATTGACACATAAATAATTATACATATTTTGAATTTTTTCCTATTAATTTTAAAAACAATAAATGTTTTTTATTAATGTTTTGAAAACCGGATCACTCCTCAGAACCGATCAAGATATTGGTCCATGGTTCAATGATCAAATGTGGTTGGTCCGTGATTTAACCAATAATATAAAAAGTAACTTTTTTTTTAAATTTTGTACAATATATAATAAAAAATAAACTAACACAATAATTTAGTAATCTATATTTTTTAATTAAAAATATGACAAAATATTCAAATCTAATTATAATACTATATTAATTAACAATTCACAATATAATAAAAAAATAATATAGTACAATATATTATAACATAAAACTATGATATAAAAGAGATAGCAATAATCATATAATTTATTGGTGAACATATAATTAAATGAGATATTAGTCAAAAGTGGGGATGCGTTGACTCTAGGAGTTAGTCTAAAACACTTACTCTGCCTTATAACTCTTTATAACTCCTTATGAACATCAAATATGGTCAATTCAACGGTTGAATAATAAGATATTGTTTGCATACTAAATTTTAGAAAATCTAACATCTCTAGGTATTCTAATTTTTAGGTGACATTTATTTACGTTTTTTAACGTCTATTATTCGTTAAATTGAAGTCGGTCAATAAAATATTTACAAATTTTTAATCAAACGGTTAGATGGATGAAATTCAATATGGATTGAGAGCAATCAAATGGAGTAAGTCACATAACACTTAACAAATAGTTAATAACTGGTGTAATAGTTGGTGTAAGTTATACCGGTGTTATTTCATTCATCTCATATATGTATATATATTTTTAAATATAGTTTAAAAATATATGAAAATAACAAGCATTTTGAATACCGGTGTATATATATATGGGGAGAGATCAAATGACACAGGTGTAAGTTACACCAACTCTTATACCGGTTAATAACTATTTGTCGAAGAAGTTTTTTTTCATGAACTTCACCGTTAGATTGAATCTACTTATCATATGGATCATGTCTACAAAATTTCATATCATTCCGAAATTGTTTAATACTCCATCAAAACACTTATTACTTTCATATATTTTAAAACTATATTTTACATTATTTTTAGTACATTGATGAAGTATTAAACAGTTTAAGAATAATGTGAAATTTTGTTGACATGATCTATATAATAAGTAGATTGAATCTAACGGTGAGTTTCGTAAAAAAAATCTTCGACAAATAGTTATTAACCGGTGTAAGAATTGATATAACTTATACGGGTGTGATTTGATCTCATATATATATATATATATATATATATAACTTGTGCTTAAAACATACATAGAGATTAATCTAATGGTAAGCAAGAATTTTAGTTTTTAGTTGTAAATTTGAATCCCAATTGTTTCATCTTGCAACAATTAAATGCTAACCAAACCCATTATGAGCCTGGTTCTCTATTGGACCAATCAAGCAGATCGGTTCAGTCTGATTTTTATAACAATGCTTTTAATTTTAATAAAATTTTTTAATTTATAAGTATTTTTAACATGACCACTTGTAACTATTTTTCTTTTAATGATATATTTATTATGTATTAGTAATTAATTTCATTGTTTCATAATTAAATTTTTTATTAAAATATATTAAAAAAATGAATAATAATATATTTATTAAAATGACGATAAACTCACCATAACTAACACAAATAATATTCATATATCATTACTATTCATTTCTATCTATTTAATCGTCTATATTTTTTATCTTTTTGTTTTAACATATCAATTATTATATTTTCGTTTTTGTAGTCTTTTATTTTCATATCTTTTCTTTTGTCTTTCCTCCACCTTAAAAATGGGGTATATAAAATTCGTTGCTCATAAATAAATTATGAATCTTATTAAAAAATATTCTAAGGTACTTATTAAGGTTACTGCTAAAAAAAATTAATTATATATGCATTTTTTTTGTCTTTTTTATTTTTTTGGTCAATTTTGTCTTTTAAAAATATATAAAATTATACCTTTTAACAATATTTTATCACATTTAGTTCCTTATAACATTTTTCAATTGATTATTGTTATTTTTTCTTTTTGTCAGCTCGTGAATTGATTAAAGATGATGTAATTGTAACGTATACTAATATATTTCAAAGCTTATATTTATTGCGACGGCCCTAGCTATATGAGAAAGACATGAAAGGAAGCTTGCGTGTTACAGGTGGATCTTGAAAGGAGCGTGTGGTCTTTAATTCTTTGATTTTATTCGAACCAAAAATCAAAATGTACATCTTTTGTATTCAGTACCAGTCAAATTCAGGAGCTTCACCGGAGTGGTACATCTTTAAAACGTTCAACTGCTTTTTTTTTTTTTTTTTTTATATTAAACGTTCAACACTTCAACTACTTTATATTTAGAAAAAAACGTATTATTTCCGTTTATTTGACTTTTATCTGTTTATTCAAAGAAGAAATTCTCCATAAGGACAAAATAGAAGGAAATTCTGGTATAGCTTTTTCCAATGCTTGTCGGTCAGCGACTTAGCGTGAGTTTATTTTGACAATAGCTTAGCATAAAAGTACTTTCTAAAAGTAAAAATCATTATTTTTGTTTAAAGTAATTTGAATTTTACAACTATTGAGGATATTTTGGCTTTAAAGCAGGAATTAAATAAAGTATGCATTTTCATTTTAAACATGTGTTATTTGGAGAAAAAATAAAATTTATTTTAAGTTACAGACACTATAAAAATTTGACATCTGTTATATGGTTAACCATAGCTAAATCGCTTTCTTATCGTTATCTAAACTGTAGTTGAATTTTTCAACTGGATTATCTCTGTTCACGATTTTGAGCAAGTGTTAAAAGTTCAACAATGAACCTCAAGAAAAACGGCATTAATTGCAGTTTAAAATCGTTGACAAATTACAAAGCATTATCCACGATTACAAACATTTTCCATATGTTCTAACCGTGACAAAGGCTTACTATTGATTTTACCCACGGTTGAAACCGTGGTTGAACCAAATTTTTTATTTGTTTTTTAAAGATATTGTCAATTAAATAATTAACACACTTTTTTGAAACCATATCTAAACTCTATTTGAATTTAATAACTATTGAGAATATTTTGGGTTTAAAGTACGAATTAAATAAAGTATGCATATTGATCGGTAAGGAAGAAGTATTATATATTGTTTCGAGATCTAAATACAAAGTTACATATTAATATATATCCTTTGTTGTTTGCTAATAAAAAAAAAATACAAAGTTGTATTGTTTAGACATGTGTTACTTGAAGAAAAAAATAAAAAATAATTTTAAGGTACAAAACCTACAAATAAGTACTTCAAGAAGTGGAATATGGAGGTTTTCAGCAACATTGATGATATGATAAAGAAGAACTCTGAGGTGAGCAAGGGACATGTTGTCTTTGTCTCTCACCCGGCCTAAAAGTGAGAATGAGTCTATAATAAGATTCGAGCCTATCCTTTGACCTAAAGGAACCTGATGACTACTGGATCTAATTAAGATCGAATTTAAGTGTGACAAGACTGGGTTGGCTCGAACATTTTTTCACCTCTCACACTAATTTAAACTTTTCATCAAGATCATTAATTTTAGAGTGAGCCAACAAATGGTTGTGAAATTGTTCACAGTTGGGATGTGAAACTTTTGTATAACATGTTTTTCTTGTTTAATGAATAGTTTTCTCTTTGTATAACATGTTATTCACACAAAGGTTTATGGACAAATGTCTTCACAGGACTGAGGGAAGGGCAAGGCTAGGTGTGTGGATGATGGTGCTAGTAGTGGTAGAGGGAGATCGAGAGTTATACATCCTGGACGCCTCTCTCTAGATGTTGATCGCCAGAGACGCTCTAGTATGACTGTTGAGCAGTCCCATAGGGGTATACCACGACCAGAGCATCCACCATGCCCGATAGTCACATAGCCAGAGATAACCATGATTCCGACGCCACAGTTTCACCCACTTCCAAGGGGCATGAGATTCACCCGAGTCATAAGCTCAGTCATAGCGGTGCTGAATCTATCCACAATGCACATTATGACGATGACGTAGCTGCTGAGGATGCCGATCAGGAGGACCCTGAGCAGGAGGAGGACCTGGAGCAGCAGGATGACTTTCTTCCATCCCTACGACAGCATGTGCATGCTGTCCCTCGTTCTGAATGGAAAATTGATGAAACAGGAAAGTACATCATCGAGGTCAGCGGTAAAGGGTATGTAATACAAACTCTTACTTTCATATGCAATTGTTGATTAAATTATTTAATATCTTATACTTTTATTTTGTTGATACTCTATATAGATGGTATCCAACACAACCTGGACTTGATTCACTCATGGGGTTGATCAAGGCCCAATTCAAGGAACCATGGGCTACTTGGCGACATATTCCTCAGGAGGTCTGGGATCAATGGTGGAAAAATTTTCAGGTAATTAATTAATTGCTTATTGACATGCATTTTTTATGCTTTTCTATGACATGTCTGTTTTCACAATAATGAAATGGCTATTTGTTATAGGAATATTGCACTTGGGATCCGCATGATACTGCCACTATGCGACAAAATTTTGAGCATAAAGGTTCGAGACGCCTTGGGGATCTGATGAACAAGGAAAGGAAGAGATATGCAAAGGATGGTACGGCGCCACGTTGGTGTGGGGATTCAGCATGGGAACTTCTGCTGAAATATTGGGATTCAGATGAATATAAAAAGATACAAGCTCAAGCGAAGAAGAATCGGGCGTCAGAAAAAGGTGGTGTATTGCACATCTCTGGTCGAGTTCCTCACTCTGAGGTCATTAGGAATATGGTATGTATTTATCTTTGAATCAAATTCGGCTTAATTATATGTTTACACAATTATGTATTTCTTTATAAATATTTTATTATTGTTTACAGTCTAAAAAGGAGGACTGCTTAGTGATGCCTGACGAATTATTTGTTGCCACTCATCGTAAGAAGGATGGAGGATGGGTTGATAAACGCTCCGAGGATACCTATGTAAGAGCGATAACATAAGTCGGTAATTTATGTTTGCCAAATTTTATTTTTATCTCATATGCCTAATTTATTTTATTTTTTAGAATGCATTTGACAGTAGGATGAAGAAGGCGGCATCACAAGTTGACGATCTAACTCTTGATGGCTCACAGCAGGCAGATAGAGACTTTATGCTCTCGGCTTGGGCCGAAACTGTTGGAGGAAAGAATCGTGGCCATCTTTATGGCGTTGGAGATATGGCATCTCATTTTTCACGTAGGGGAGGATCCAACTTCTACTCCTCCCAAACTTGTAAGGCGACTTCCGGCGGATCGAGCTCGAAAAACGCTGCAGAGTGTTTGCGGCTTCAGGAGAAGATAGATCAGTTACAACGTGTTCATGAAGAGGAGTTACGTAAAGTCCGTGAGGATTTGACGCTAGAGATGCAGCGAAACATGGACATGATGATGCGGCATATGCAAGCCATGGAGTCTCGCACTGTGTTACATAACGAGGAACCATCCAGACCACGTCATCCTCATCCAGATTATGATGACGAGAATGATGACCAGGATGTCATCGATCGTCCTACAATCCAGCCTTCCTGCTGTCGTCGATCTTAGTTGATGTTATTATCTTGTCGATGTCTGAACACTTTATTTTATACTTCTGCTGCATGTTTTTTATTTTATTTAGTTTCATGCTATTAACGTTGTTATGTATTAATACTTTATTTTGTTGAAACACTTTATTTGTTGTTGGATTTGTTTAAATATGAATTTATATATCTTTGTTGTTTTTTTATGGATTTTTTACAACTTTATTAATCTGTTAAATATCCAAGTTTTTTTGTGAAAATTATATTAAAAATAAAAAATTAAAAAATTCAGTAAAATTTGCGGGGGCTATGGCCCTCACTAATATGCTCTGCCTTTTGCGGGGGCTATAGCCCTCGCTAATATGTGCGGGCTTTTTTTGGCGCGAAGCAGTTTGCGGGGGCTTTGGCCCTCGCTAAATTAGCGGGGGCAGTTCCATCAAGTTTCTGGTTCCTTTTGCTACGGTTTTAGCGAAGGCTTAGCCCCTGCTAATTAGCAACGGCTTGCTGGCCGTCACTAATTTTTAGCATCGCGGTGTTTTGCGACGGCCTGATAGCCGCCGCATGGCCCCTGCTAAAATCTGTTTTTCTTGTAGTGATGTGGCTATGGAAACTTTCACAGTTTAGCTGTAAAAGTTTTCGTGGCTATGGATATGATTGTGAAAACTCTGATAGCTTGATCGTGAAAATTTCTGTAGCTATGGATATGGCTGTGAAACATTCACAACATAGCTGTGAAAGTTTTGTAGGTATAGAAGTGGAAGGAACCCTAAGTAAATATTAATTTGACATAGATATAATATAATTATCAATTAAATAATGTATTGATAGCGGGATAGGCCGAGTCACCCAAGCATTGGCCTGAACTCGTCCTAACTTAACACCGGGTCAGATATGAGGACACGGGTCATTGTCTCTCTTCTGAAAGGGATGGGATAAACCCGACTGGAATGGCTCGGGACAGGACGGACCACCGGACCAGACCAGGGTTTGCTCAATACTACTATGAGCTGATCTCTATGGTTGATCAAAGGATTGAAATAACTTCGTTGACTGCACATGAAGTTGAGGAGCATAAGGAAGCATTCTCAAAATTGTGGAGCTCTATGCGACAAAAGGAATGTCTTGCTATACAGAAAGCTAGAGTCCGATGGCTGCAAGACAGTGATCAGAATACGTGCTATTTCCATGTATGTATGAAAGGGAGGTTGGAAAGGAACTCCATTCCGGCTCTTTTTTGTTGATGGTGTTTGGGTTCATGGGGTAGCAAAGGAAAAAGGAGAAGTTGCTAAATAAATTAAAGAGTTTTATAAAGTTTTACAATGAGAGAGGCCAACTCTGGATAATGTACAATTTAGTTGTATTAATTCGGAAAAAAATGAGACTCTTACGACTTATTTTACAATAAAGGAAATAGAGGATGTACTCTTATCTATTGAGGGAGATAGAAGCCCCAATCCACATGGTTTTAACACTAATTTTTATAAGAATTGTTGGAACTCAGTAAAGGTAGATATGCTGAATGTGTTTGCAAACTTTCATAAAAGTGTCTTCCTTCCTAAAGCAATGACATCTTACTTTATTGTGTTAATGTCTTAGGTTGATTATCCTCAATCTATTGCTGATTATAGGCCCATCTCATTGTTGGGTAGTCTTTATAATGCTATCTCTAAGGTGTTATCCACTAGGTT
The DNA here is from genome assembly GCA_037177725.1 of Cyamopsis tetragonoloba. NCBI lineage: Eukaryota > Viridiplantae > Streptophyta > Magnoliopsida > Fabales > Fabaceae > Cyamopsis > Cyamopsis tetragonoloba. The sequence continues at coordinate 31,752,870 of CM074120.1, read as the reverse complement.
GTGGCAAGTATTGGATTGTATTATCTGTAAATTCCAAATAGCTTTCTTACTCAGGAGATATATTGTAAATAGGCGGTGGGCGGTGGCTTTGAATGAAATTGTTGATTTTGTGAAAAAAAAGATAAGAGGACATGCTTTATTTTCAATGTAGGCTTTGCTAAAGCTTATGAATCTATTGACTGGGGCTTTCTGGACTATATGATGAATAAGTTTGGTTTTTCTATGAAGTGGCGAAAAAGGATGCAAGTATGTGTTTGTTGTGGGGATTTGTCGGTATTTGTTAATGGTAGTCCTACATCAAAGGTGAGAAAACATAGAGGATTGAAGCAAGGTGACCCCTTGGCTCCATTCATTTATCTTATGGTAGTGGAGGGTTTGACTGGTTTGGTGCATAACGTTGTGAAAAATGGGGCTCTTAAAGGCATTGCTATTGATATTTTTTGGTATCATGCTTGCAATATGTTGATGATACGGTGTTGATAGTAGAGGAATTAGAAGATACTTTGTGGTTCTGGAAATAAATTCATAGATCCTTTTAATTGGTCTCTAGATTCGGTATTAATTTCTCAGAGGTTCTTGTTTGGTTTTAATGTGGTAGACAGCTTTATGGATGCGGTCTTGGCTTTCCTTAATTGCAAGCTGGGAAAAATATCTTTTATGTTCTTAGGTCTTCCAAATGGCGCTATTAGTAAGATTAAGAAGCGGATTTCCTCATGGAAGAATAGGGATGTGTCATTGGGTCGACATGTCACACTATTAAATTCAATTCTTAGCAGCATTTTCATTTATATTCTTTCTTTTAGGAAGTTTCTTTGGCAAGGTTTTAGTGATGTCAAGAAAATTCCTTGGGTGAAATGGAGTGTTGTTTGTTTGCCAAAATGACAAGATGGATTGGGGACAAGAAGTATAGAATGAGTTAATTGTAATTTGTATGCTAAATGGATATGGAGGAGCTTAGTGCTGAATGGAGATGAATTATGGGTAAAATTACTAGAGCAAGATACAAGTGGTCTGGAGGTTTGGGGGAGAGTTGCTCTAATTGGTGGGCTGAAATTTTGTCGGTATGTGAAGGAGAGAGAGGGGGTGGGGATTGGTTTGTTTCAAACCTATATAGAAAAGTGGGCAATGGGTCCCAAGAGAAGTTTTGGGAGCACTATTGGGTAGGCAATGTAGCTTTGCAGCAAGGTTTTTTTTATTATATTCCATATCTTCTCAAATGGATGTCACTATTAACCATATGGGTGAGTGGATAGATAATAGGTGGAGGTGGATTTTCTTATGGAGAAGAAGGTTGTTTCTATGGGAAAAAGATTTGTTTGAGGAGCTTGACAAAATGGTGAGATCCTTTACCTTGAGTCCTTTGATTAAGGACTCATGGAAGTGGATGCCGCATTCGTTTGGTCTATATTTTGCATCTTCGAGGTTTTCACAACTCCATTTTCATTTCGCATAAGTGGTAACTCATGAAGATGGTCTATTACGAATTATAAAATTGATGTGGAAAACTAGAGCTCCTCCTAAGATTCCAGTTTTTTTGTTGGCTTGGTTTCCTTGAAAGGTTCCCTAATAAAAGTAACTTAATAAGAAGCGGTGTTACGATATTTATGAATGATCTATGTCCATGTTGTGATGAATATTCTGAATCAGTTTTGTATTTGCTACTACGATGTCTCTATCCTAATGCTACTTGGTGAAATGTTAAACTGGCTGCAAATTTCTCTTTTACTGCAAGGAAGTTTATGGGATTGGTTTAATTGTTTTAGATAATGTCTTCCTCCAAGCGCCAAAAAAGAGCTTTGGCTGTTGTGTGGCTGGCGGTTTGTTGGTCTCTTTGGTTAATGCTAATAATTTAATTTTTCAAAATTTGGGATGGGAAGGTGTTAACCTCATCGATCTTATAAAAATTAGATCATGGTATTTGCTGAAACATTCTCAGCCATCCCCTTTTTGGGCCTTTTCAAATTGGTGTGTAAATGCTATTGGATGTATTAGTTTGGTATAAGTTGATTAGGGACTATTATTTGCAAGTGTTTTAGGTATTGCTTGTACTCAATTTTTCTTAAATTATGATTGATTATCAAATAAAAAAAATATTGAAGGGCTAATAGTAGGCACTTCGATGAGCCCAGTAGGAAGGTACAAGTCACATTGTAACGTAAACAATTTTGAGGCGTTCAAGTGACTTGTTGTCCATGCAAGGCTAGGTTTTAGAGACATACTTCAAGGAAACATTACGAAGATTCTACTACAAAAAGCAAATTTATAATAATTATCGTGTGAGAATTTTGAAAGTAGTTAAGAATTTGGGTTACGTTTAAGTTGGGTTGTATCTTACGCTAGAGAATTCCGATTGCTGTGATTCTAAATCAAGATACACTACAAGAATGCCCTCAAATAGTGAGGGCTATTACCGTCGCTAAAGGACCAAAAGCCGTCGCTAATAAAGGGTTAGCGACGGCTAAGCGACGGAGGTCGAGCAATCGCTATTTTTTTCGTTGCTAACTAGCTGTCGCTAGTTAGCGACGGTAAAGACTGTTGCTAATAGTTAGTGATGACATTTAGCGACGGAAAAGACCATCACTAAATAACGTGGGTGTTTTTCTTTTTTCGCGCCAATTTTGCGACGGCATAAACCGTCGGTAATTTTTTTTATTAATTATTTTTTTAATTAATTAGCCAAATTCAAATTTTTTAACAAAACCTGGACATAATAAAACATGAAAAATAGCAATATAAAAATTGACATTTCTCTAACATCAATATAGAAATTCAAAATTCTAAAACAAATCTCAAATTTCAAAGTTAAAGTACAAAATAAACATTCTAAACACATAATGTAAAGAAGGTAACTCCAACAAATAAAAGCAATACTCCACAATAAATACAATCCAAACGCAAAAATCCCTACTAAGAACGACGACGAGTAAACCGCAAAGGTGTACAGTCTGCCTCATCTTCTTCATCATCCTCAACATAATTTGGATGAGGAAGTTGTTGTCTAGATGATCCCGTGTCAGCATGTCGGTGCTGAGCCTCCATGGCACTAAGGCGCTGCATCATCTCACTCATATTCCGCTGCATATCTAATTGGAATTGTTCCTGAGCCTGAAGCACACGCTGCAACTCCTCCTGATGGGATTTTTCCCTCTCCTCCGCTTTGCGTTGCAAATCATCAATGACACGCTGCAAGTCAGAATCTGAAGACGTGGGTCTGCCACGAGATGACGACTGAGTGACATAGTATGTAGTTGCTGCCCCGTGCGAAAAATAGGAAGACATATCCGCAACGCCGTAAAGACGGCCCCGGTTCTTCCCTCCCACCGTAGTGTACCAAGCAGAGGCCCTAATATCCCTATCAGCCTACTGTGATTCTTCAGGTGTAATCGTCTTAAGCTGAGATGCCGCCTTCTTTGTTCTCCAGAATGATATTAAATTGTGCCTAAAAACAATATTACATAATTTCTAGTAAAATATTTTTTATAATTTTAACTCAATTGAAAAACTCAAACTTTAAATCCACTTACATAGGTATCCTGAAAGCGTTTGTTAACCCAGGCTACATCAGCTTTCTGATGCATGGCGAGAATGAGATCGTCAACAGGCACAGGTTCCCCATATTTGTCACACTATACGTAAAATAATCAAACCTATTATCATTAAGGCAAACTTAATTAATTATATATAATGAAATAAACATAATAAAAAGGGTAATACAAACCGCTTGTATTGCTATCTCAGAGTGTGGGACACGACCGGAAGTGTGTAATACTCCACCCTTTTCAGACGCCCAATTCTTCTTAGCATGATTTTGAATCTCCTTATATTGTGATGTATCCCAAATTTTTAGGAGGTCATCCCATGCAGACAGTCCACACCAAAGTGGAGGGGTACCTTTCTTCATGTATTTATCCCTCGACTTGTTCATCATCTCTCTAAGCCGCTCTGAACCTTTCTTCTCAAAATGAGCTCGCATTTTGGCAGTGTCACGTGGATCCCAACTGCAGTTATCCTGCAAATAACATATCAACTAAGTGTAGTTAATAACAAAATTCAAATGTGGTTAACATACAAATATGTAAAACAAGAATCTTTACCCCAAATTCCTTTTACCACTGGTCTCGTACATCCTGAGGGATTTCTTTCCATGTAGGCCATGGGTCTCTAAACTGAGACTTGATAGACCCCACAATCACATCTACACCAGCCTGAGCAGGATACCACCTACAATTGCAATATAATAAACAAATTTTTATGTTATAAATGATTACATTATAATAGTTAACATCAAAATAACAAAAAGAAAATGTTTATATTTAACTTACCCTTTACCCGTATCCCTTAGCCAAAACTTTCCATCACTGTCTCTCGGCCACTGATCTCGAGGGAGTGCATGCATAAATTGTGCCAAAATGCCACAAGGTTCAGGACGGGCTTGCTCCTCCTACTCTGCCATCTCCTCCTCCTCCTGTAGATCCTCTGCATAATGATCTACCTCATCATTGGTAGCGTAGTCCTCTCGATATCCACTATAGGAAGGCTGTGACTGACCAAACCTATGACTCGGGTGTTCATCGTGATGCTGAAATCGCGTTAGTCCAAGCGTAGGAATCATCATGATCTATGGCTGTGTATGACTCGGGGACGGTGGACGTGATGCAGTATCGGTGGGACGTGATGCTGGTGGCTGCTATGATGGTTGACATAGTCGTCGTACACTCGCAGGCTGCTGCGGTATCGATCTGATTTGCTGGCTGCGCTGGCATTCAACCTCCATCTGTATGGCACCGCCACGTAACATCCTCCCTCTGCCTTTGCCCCTAGCAGGCTCATCAACAACATGTGCCTTCCAGCGGGACTGTGAAGACATCTGTTTGACAAATTATAAGCGACTTATAATAAAAGACATAAAGCATATGTATCAACTAAATAATCTATCATATATATATATAAAATGTAATAATTGTCCTAACCTAATCATCATCATCATTTACAATGTTCTCATTTTCGTCCACAACATAATGTTCACAGTCATCATTATTATTTGCATCTTGTTCAAGTTCTTCAAACACGACACAAGGCACACCAACAGGTTCAGGTATTGGATCAACCTCGCGTTCCCATCCTTCAATAGTTTGATCAGCCAAGCCAACTACCCTTTCAATCTCCATTATTGGAACCACAGATTCATTGGCCTGATAAGGTGATTCATCTATTTGTGTTTCTTCGATAATGTCATCTACCTCTACATGGCCTCTCGGGTTTGTGGCAATTGCAACACACCAATCACGCAAGTCTTTACACATATATGGATAATCCACGTAGTAAACTTGTCTTGCTTTTTGTGCAATAATAAATGGATCATAATGTCAATATCGTTTAGGCTTGTTAATTTGTATTATCTTATACAATGGATGAATCATTGTGCCCCTATTTGTTGGATCATACTATTGACAATATAAAAGAGGAATCTTTGGTAATCCATTACGTTCCAACTCAAATATGTGTTCGATGAAGCGATAAAAATCATCTTCACCACCTTGAGTAACACCTTTTACACATACACCACAATTGGTCATTTTTTTTACCTTGACTCCAAACTTTTGTGTGAAACTTATATCCATTAATGAACCACATGTTCCATGAAGAAACTTTCGAATTAGGAACCCAAGCCAATGACTGTAACTCATTGTTAGTAACCCCATTTCCATCATCGTAAACGTGTACAATACAAGTTAATGTTTAAATGTAAAGTTTCAATTCAATTATTTGGTATATGCAAGGGTTTCTAAACACTTACTGTGCTGTTACGCCTAGTTAGCCCGCTCCCATAGCGACCTGTCTACCCCTGTTCTTATTATATCTCTCCTACTTTAGACTTTAAGCCTATTCGGCCCATGACCTCTAGGCTTGTGGGGCTGGTGTGCTGTTATGCCTAAGTAGCCCGCTCCCCATAGCGACCGAGCTACTTCCCTCCCCAAGACCTGGAGTAGAAGGGGAAGGCGACCTCCCAACTCCCCTAGTCTCTAGTTAAAACCACCCAAAACCCCACGACCCCTGGGCCCCTCACCCACAATCCCACAACCGCCTGACCGCCCTTCCCCCCAAACACCTATAAGACCCATGATCATTGGACTAAGAGGGCATGCCACAAATTTACCAAGGCAACTTACTAAGTTCTAATCCCCAAGGCTCACTGTCTAGGGGCCACCTGGTAACTTGTCGTGAACATCTGGTGCCGTCTGTGGGGAACGGTAGATTTCCGATTCCCATCCTTGTGAAAAAGCCATAATCCCAACATTTTTTTTTCCATAATCTTACTATTGCTTATCAATGGTAGACACCAGAACATCCCAACCCAACCAACTTCTCACCCCCCCTTCCACCCAAAACACTGACCAATATCTAACATTAAAACAACCTCAAGACCAAATAAACAACCTCCAACAGGGACAACAAGAAATCAATCGACAGAATGAAGAACTTGTAAATGTAAATCGTGATTTGCAGCAAAGAATTACAGGCATGCAGAACCATGAAGCCAATCAGGGTCATTCAGATTCATTTGAGGAGGACAATCAGCAATCCACTCAAAGGGAGGCAATCCCACAAAGGGCTGCTGCGGGTTTCCTCTTGGACCATCCAGTGGAAACCCCCTTTTCTGATGAAATCATGACCACAGAGTTCCCTGATAGCGTAAAGCCAAGAATTGAGCTCTTTGATGGTGATAGGGATCCCCAAGAACATCTAGATGCATACAAGTCTGTGATGATCAGTTTCCGAGCTAATGAAGCCGCGATGTGTCATTGTTTTCCTAGCATGCTCAAGAAGGATGCTAACAAATGGTTCTTACATCTACCCCCCGGTCAATTAATAGTTATAGGCAATTGTCAGAACTATTTCTGGCCCAATTCGCTTATAAGGTCGCTCGTAAGAAGTCTCAAGAGGATTTAGGCAATATCTAACAGGGGGAACATGAATCCTTGAAGGATTACCTAAATCGTTTCGACAAAGAAGCCTTGATGGTCAATGATATTAACCAGGAGGTCTTAAAGACACTCTTGATTAGTGGCCTGCAGGTGAATGATTTTTATCAGTATATTAAGCGAAAGAAACCTGCAGATTTCGCTCAATTCCGGAGGAAGGCAGAAGAATGGATTGAGATGGAGGACGCATGACGATCAAAGCGAGACAGTTTGGCTCAAGCCAAAAAAGCTATAAAACCATCTAAAGAATAGAATAGCTCAAGGCCTTCTACAACTGCTCAGCATCAACATGACACCAAAAAGGAGTATGGAAGGAGAAAGCGTCCTCCATATTAGAACAAGTTCAGCTCGTATACCGCATTGCGGGTTCCTCAAGAAACCATGTTGCGACAGATCAATTCCACGGGTTTAATACCTCTTCCACGAGAGCCGGCCTACCAGCTCACAAACGCAAATCGGTCCAAATTCTGTGAGTATCACCGCATGTATGGCCATCACACTAAATATTGCAAGCATCTCCGAGACCATATCGAACAGTTGGTTCAGGACGGGTATTTGGGGGACTTTATTAAGAGATCATTCACTGACCAAACTAGAGCGCGATCTCGTTCCCCAAGACAACAGGACATGGGAGCTCGTGAGGGCACAAGCAAAGGGATGCAGAAAGTTATCAACTCAATAGCAGGTGGTTTCACAGGAGGGGGAGACACCAGTTCAGCCCGCAAAAGACACTTGCGAGCTGTGTTCAGTATTAACCCAACCGTGGAAATCAAGTTGAGTAAGACAAGCCCTTTGATCTCCTTCTCTATGGAAGAATTCAAAGGAGAAGATGCGAACAAAGATGATCCAATGGTCATCTCAGTTTTCGTACTTAATTTTATGGTAAAACCAGTTCTGATTGACCAAGGGAGTTCAGCGGATATCATGTTCTTGGCGACCTTCAAGCAGCTCGGAATTCCATCTTCGATGATAGGAGCTTACCATAACAATTTGGTAGCTTTCTCTGGAGAGCTGGTCACAGTCAGAGGCTACGTAGAATTAGAAACCATTTTTGGAATAGAGGAGGCAACAAAGAGAGTGACTATCAAGTACCTGCTGGTAAACTCTGCCAGTTCATGCAACATGATTATTGGAAGGCCAACCCTTAACAGGTTGGGTGCAATAGTGTCAACACCTCATTTAGTGATGAAATTCCCAATCTCGCAGACAAGGGTAAGCGCTGTATGGGCAGATCAGAAGTTGGCTCGCAGATGTTATAATTATAGCCTGAAGGTAGCCAACAAGCCAAATAACATGTCCCCAAAAGTCATGCAAGTCAGTAAGGAGCGGTCTGACAGCGAGCAGAACTTGATTGATTTAGATCCTCATGGGGAATTCTAGGAACGCCGCCCTCAACCTGTAGGTGGTTTAAAGCCAATATTCTTGGATGACAAGAAGGATCATACGGTCCAGATTAGTAGCGAGCTCCCAGAAAATCTTGAGAGCGAGCTAGTGTCTTTTCTCAGGAAGAATGCTGACCTATTTGCATGGACACCGGCAAATATGCCAGGAATCGACCCGGGTTTTTTATGCCACAAACTCATGATAGACCCGAAGATAAAACCGTTTCCTAGAAAAAAGAAAACTGGGAGAAGAACGCAGGAAGATCGTGAAGCAGGAGTCAGAGGGACTACTGAAAGCAGGTTTCATCAGGGAGATCCAGTACACCACATGGTTGGCGAACGTTGTTATGGTGAAGAAGGCTAATGGCAAATGGCGCATGTGCACGGACTATACCGACCTAAACAAAGCCTGCCCGAAGGACTCTTATCCTCTACCTAGCATAGACAAACTTGTAGACAATGCTTCAGGTTTCCAATATTTGTCCTTTATGGACGCATAATCCGGGTACAATCAGATAAAGATGAACCCTCCCGACGAGGATAAAACAACCTTCATAGTGGACACCACAAATTATTGTTACCAAGTCATGCCATTTGGCCTAAAGAATGCAAGAGCTACCTATCAACGATTAATGGACAATGTTTTTTCCCAGCATATTAGAAAAACCATTGAAGTATATATCGATGATATGGTAGTAAAAACAATAGTGGAGACCAGCCATGTTAGCGACCTGGGACAGATCTTTGATCAACTTCGAGCATACAATATGAGGCTCAACCCAAGCAAATGTACATTCGGAGTAAAATCTAGAAAATTTTTGGGCTTCATGATGTCAGAGCGAGGAATCGAGGCAAATTCGGACAAATGCCAGGCGATCTTGAATATGAAGAGCCCGACCAGCATAAAAGAAGTACAAAAACTAACAGGTCGCCTGGCAGGATTGTCTAGGTTTAAGTCCAAAGTAGGAGAGAAAGCCCGTCCATTTTTCCAATGTTTGAAAAAGGCAAAAGATTTTTGCTGGACTCCGGAATGCGAGCAGGCTTTTTGTAAAATAAAGAGTTTCCTAGCTTCCCCCTGTTTTGGCGCAGCCAAAGCAAGGCGAAGTTCTAATTCTATAAAAGGGAGCCAAATAAAGATATCGCGGTCAGCACAACTTTAGTAAGGGAGGAAGGAGGCCATCAACAGCCCGTATATTTTGTCAGTAGGGTCTTGCAAGGCACAGAAGTACGATACCAACTCATTGAAAGGGTCGCTTTGGCACTAATAGTGGCAGCCAAGAGATTACGCCCATACTTTCAGAGCCATCAGATCGTGGTACGAACAGATATGCCGATACGAGGTATATTACAAAAACCCGATCTTGCAGGTCGCATGCCGAGCTGGTCAGTTGAATTGTCTGAGTTTGACATCCGATTTGAAGGCCGAAAAGCCATAAAGAGTTAAGCTCTAGCCGATTTTCTTATTGAAATGACGCCTGCAGCAGCTCCTGACTTGAGTATCCCTTGGTCGTTGTGGGTCGATGGAGCCAGTAACACAAGGGGATTCGGAGCAGGAGTAATCTTAGAAGGTCCAAACGGGGTGGTTGTAGAACAATCCTTGCATTTTGAATTCAAGGCTTCCAATAACCAGGCGGAATATGAAGCTCTGATTGCTGGTCTAAGGTTTGCTCTCGATTTGGGTGTGCAAAAAGTCACCGCTAAGAGTGACTCGCAGCTTTTAATCAACCAGCTCAGCGGGGACTATCAGGTAAAAGACCCGTAGCTTGCTAAATACATAAATTTAATTCAGTTGTTGAAAGATAGGTTACAAGACTTCTCCATCCAGCACGTTCCTAGGGAGAAGAATGCCAGGGCTGATCTTTTAGCAAAGCTAGCAAGCTCCAGGAAAACCACAAACAACCGAAGTATCATAGTAGAAACAATAAACGAGCCCAGTTTGGAATTTACGGAGGTTGTCTCAATAAGCGATCTGGAAAATAGTTGGGCTACACCCATCTTGAATATTCTGCAGAGTCAGGTCCCAACAGACTCCATGGAATACAAACTTTTAGCACGGCGAGCTGCTAATTTCACTATTATTAATGGAGAGCTGTACTAAAGAGGCTTTTCCTTTCCATTACTTTGCTGCCTAAATCAGTCTCAAGCCAACTATGTCATAAAAGAGATCCATGAAGGTATATGTGCAAGTCATATTGGGGGAAGGTCTTTAGCTACGAAGGTTCTGAAGGCAGGATATTTTTGGCCTACACTGAGGGAGGACTGCATCAATTATGTAAAGAAATGCTCAAAGTGCCAAGCCTACGCAAATGTGCTCCATGCTCCAGCAGAAACTTTGTCAGGCATCACATCGCGTTGGCCTTTCAGCAAGTGGGGAATTGATATATTAGGCCCGTTTCCAAAGGCATCAGGTCAAAGGAAATTCCTTATAGTGGCTATCGATTATTTCACCAAATTGATAGAAGCAGAGCCAGTAGCCACCAACACATCTGATAAGTTGATTCAGTTTCTCTGGAAGAATGTCATATGCCGACACGGTGTTCCTCACACTCTTATTTCTGACAACGACACCCAGTTCGTAAGCAACAAAGTGGCAGAATTGTGTGCAGATCTAGGAATTAAGCAGATATTTTCGTCAGTAGAGCATCCTCAGACAAATGGGCAAGCTGAAGCTGCAAACAAAGTGATTTTAAATGAAGTAAAAAAGCGATTATGGGACGTTGTTGGAAATTAGGTTGATGAGTTACCCATCATTTTGTGGTCATACCATACTACCCCTCAGTCCGCAACATTGGAGACCCCATTTCGTTTAACTTATGGTTTTGAAGCTATGATTCCTGTAGAGATCTTTCAACCTTCAGTTAGAGTCCAAAGTTTTAGCCAAGAAATGAATAACGTTTAGATGCAGCTTGAATTGGACACGGTTGAGGAGGTCAGGGATATGGTCGGAATCAGACAAGAGGCCGCAAAGGCAAAGGCAGCAAGAAGATTCAACATGAGTTCACAACCTAGGAGTTTTAGAGAAGGAGATCTAGTTCTTCGCCGAGCTGATGGGCCGCGCAAGGATCAGCGAAAAGGATAGTTGGCACCCAATTGGGAGGGCCCTTTTCGCATAAGAGAAAAGGTCAGTAAAGGAGCTTATCGTCTTGAGGAGCTCGAGGGCAGACATTTGGGAAACACTTGGAACGTAACCCATTTGCGACTCTACCATCACTAAGGAGCGTCCAGGCCGGTTTCCTGCGTTATGTTTTGTCAGTTTATTTTTCGTCCTTTTCTTTTGTATGATGTATCAGTCCTAGTCGGTACTCTTTTTCCTATCACATGCCTTTTTTCCAAGGGGGTTTTTGTCTAAGGAGGTTTTAATGAGGCGGACATATTACATTGAATATAAAGGACTTAAGTTCTCATTTTATGCAGCCAGATTCTCTCCAATATCTAGATGCTCGACCGTTTTCTAAAACGAGTTCCTACACGCTAGACTTTCTCCAATATCTACACGCTAGACTTTCTCCAATATCTACACGCTAGGCCGTTTTCTAAAACGAGTTCCTACACGCTAGATTCTCTCCAATATCTATATGCTAGGCCATTTTCTAAAACGAGTTCCTACACGCTAGATTCTCTTCAATATCTACACGCTAGGCCGTTTTCCAAAACGAGTTCCTACATGCTAGATTCCCTTCAAATAGCGAGAGCCAGAAAGGAATATAATCATTTAAGTTTTACCAACAACAATGATGAAACTATAACAAAATATTCTTTTTGATTAGTTAAGTGCAAAGCCTTGCATGCTTACTACAACAAGAACAACAAATATATAGCTTAATCACGATCATGATCATTCGAAGCCCCAGCAAAAGTCCCTTCCTTTCCAGTTCCACCAAAGTCATCATGACAGGTGTCAGATCCACTATCGTCAATATCTTCTGTTCCCTAGCTGCTCTCATCGGAATAGCCAGCGAGGGCAAGAACTTCTTTGGCGGTACTTAGCCCGACCCCGTCAAGCTTGGGACTATACCATTGGTTATTTTTCACCTCGACCTCTGGATGTAACTTTCGAATTGACCCATTGCCATATAAGAAAGCCACTTGTGTTTTGCACCGTTTAAACCCCTCATCAAAAGAGTCCAGAATCTAATCGCCATAAGTATCTTGTTTCTTTTTGGTCCGAGCTAACTCTTGATGTAGCTTTTGTATTTCTGTGGACATCTCAACAGTCATTTCTTTTTCTTTCTGTAGGTCAGTTCTTATAACATTAATTTCCTCCTCCTTCGAATTCAGGAGGCGTTGTAACTCGACCTTCTCAGTGCTTAAATTTTCAATGGTCGCCACGACATTCTCCTTCAATAAAGCTTCCTAGGCCAGCTCTGGTTTCAAGTTCTCGCGAAGTCGATCTGTTTCTTCTTTATCTTTTCTGATAGTTGTCAAGGCGGTTTGCAGATCTTCAATCGTGATCTTTAGCTCACTGGAAATTGTTTTTACCTTCATCAGACCTTCTTCATGCGCATCTCTTTCCTTCGACACCTGTTCAAGCATCTTGGTTAGCCCCTCAATCTCCCTGTTTTTCGCCTTCACAAGCTTTTCTTGTTGGACCCTCTGATGATACTAGGACTCAGACTCGTATCTAGGGTCCTTTATGTCATTCTCCAGGGCGCGGGCCACCAGCACCATTTCCAGACCAGTTCGCTCCAAGAAACTTAGCTTCTGGTGCATTGACAGCTGGGAGGTGAAATTTCTGTTGCCTTCAACTTGAAGTTGCTGGTCCAGAACGTGCCCAACTTTATCAGTCATATTAAAACAGGAAGGCAGAAATTGAGCATTCAACCGAGCTCTCAGTTCAGTTCCATCAATTAGTTGCCCAGTTTCTTGATGGTAGCGAGCTTGATCGTCGTAATTAACACCTCCTGATCATCTGCTACTCCTCCCCTGGTTGTTTTTCCGACCTGGCACCTTTCCATAGCAAGATTAGGGAGGGGCAACCTAGGATGGGGATGGTTCCGCTCAGGTACGGGAGTTCCAAACATTCCCCTACCCTGGTCACGTGAGGGATATCTTCTATAGAAAGGGAGGGGTAAGTCGTGGCGACAGTATCAACAGTAGAGACAGTTTTGTGAGGAGACATTCCCAAGGCACCTGATGATTCCTCATTCAGCTCTTCAAAGATTGTGCGAGCATTCTCAGCTTGTAGCACTTGATCGTCAACCACACTGACCCGTGCCTTCGACGCGACTTGCCCCGATGTCGGGAGGGAATCAGGGACATAGGCCTGACTATCAGTTGGGCCACCCCCATCCCCAACTTTTTCTGGAACTACAGGACCAACTCTAGAACCCGGGTTTGGAACCGACATAGAGGCAGGAGCGGTCTCCTTCTTTTTCTTATTCCTCTTAACGCCAGCGTCGGTCCTCTTCCGTTGGGAGTGAGCTCTAGCTACCTACATAGAATTTGAAACGCTCTAATGGTAGCCCAGGCGTTGGGAGTGAGCTGGCTAGGGGCTATCTCATAAAAACTTAACAAATCCATCTCGAATTTTGAAAGAGGCAGCCATAGATTAAACTCATCAAACAATATTCTATAGAAATAAAAAAAGGGTTTTGATTCCTTTGTCCCTTCCATGAATACAAATTCATCTTCCTCAGGGGACTCAATCAACATTTGACCAGCCCCACAAGAGAAGACAACACAATCCTTCTTCATCTGAAGAAATTCATCATTATTCGAAAATCGTGATGACACCTAGACATCTCGATGGACCCACTTGTAATCTTTTGACTTATCAACTACAACCTTAACATTCTTCCCCATTATCCCAGAAAAACTGCAAATTTGAAAAGGGAAGTGAAGGGCATACATAAGGAAAGTGTTGGAGTCTAAATAAAGAGGGAAGAACTTCTTCAAAAATTTGTTCACAAACACACAGTATAGTTTAGAACTTGTTCAGTTTTCGACAATGGTGGGTTTAAGGGTTTTTTAGACTCCTTTTATATTAACCCCTTCAAACATTTTTAGTATAACGTCGCCTCGCTTCAATATCTCTCCAACCCAAGCATCATTTCAATTGAAACATTGCGATTGTAAACCACGTGATGTTCAACGCGTGAACCATTGTAGGGGTTATGTCAATAATGATAACCCTGTCTAGTGTCCAATTAAGACAGGCTACGTCATACGCCCTTTCGTTTTGTTTTTAATTTTATCAAGCTGGATAAATATAATAAAATAAAGCGTCCTGCGAAGATTCCGTGTTAATGATACAACGAGATACCCATTACACAATATTTTGCAAATTACATATCACGACCTACCAACATATGAATCACAACGACCTAGCGACCTCGACAAATACAATGCTATAGCAAATACAAACATTAAGAATAAAAAATAGGTCATAGAAAGCAAACTCCCAAATTTTATTCATCTCACGATACAAAGCTAGTTACATGGTTAAGAGAAGTTAATATAAAACCCAGCTCAGTTCTTTAGTGAGTATAACTGTCCTCCGCAACCATCATTCTTTCCTTGTAGGATGACCTGACATTTCCCTATGAGACGACACGAAGGACTTGAGTCTTCCCAAAAGACTCCCACATGAAGGGCTTGAGTCTCCTCCAAAGCCTCTGCGTTCTCCCCCTTGTCTTAGGCAGATGAGACATGACGGACTTGAGTCTCCTCGGAAGCCTCCGCGTTCTCTTTCACGTCCCATGGCGGAAAAGCCCCTCCAGGTTAGTCCTAAAGGGTGAAGGCCGCGTTTTGTAGGGAATCATCCATCTCCAGTAGCAAGAGCTTCAGGAAACTCTTTTGACTTGAGCCCCTACATAAAAACCTCAAGCTACTGGATGATGATCGCTTCCCCCAAAGCCAGGGTAGCCATGGGATCCCGGTTATTGAAACAGATATGGTATATAGTAGAGGCTCCTTCACCCGATTTGATCCGAAAGGAAGTTGGCTTAGACCTAGCTCCCCCACCGACCCAATGTCTACCATGGTGGGAAAGGACTAGGTTAGCCTTCCCCTCTTTATTCCCACCAGGTAGTCATTGAATCTGTGGACAAGCATTGCCAAAACCAACCAAAATTCACCGTCATTAGGAGGCGGCCCGTCGTCCTCTTCCCCTATACCGTTGTCCTTCCCTGTATGTCTTACTAGTAAAAAAGAAACACCTTACTATCAGAATAGTCAAAAAGGCAATTTGCCATATGCCCAAGTTTCTTAAGTTATTTATAGACATAGGCAAGTACCAAGTCATAATTTTCGCAAGTTACGATAATAAATTCGTAACTTTGGCATCCCCATCTTGCATTGACCGACGTTAATGTATACTTTTCCTTTGGCATCCCCATCTTTCCATTAAAGATATTGTTAAAGAAATTCTTTTCAACATGCATCACAACTAGATTGTGCCTCAAAAAATTTGTCTTTCCAATACGGAAGATCCTAGAAAATACATCTTTTAGTCCAATTATGAAGGAACCCAAATCCCGCCAGCCTAGTTGGGATTGAATCGGTTACGTTTGGAAAATCCTTTACGATTTGCCATACAAGTTCTCCATCCAAAATGAATGGCGGATCTGACTTCTCAACTTTGTCCCTTTTAAAAATATTTTTGCTTCTTCTAAAAGAATGATTAGCGGGCAAGAACCAGAGATGAGAATCAAACCAAGAATGCTTTTTACCAAATTTTAACCAGAAAGCATTTGTATCATCCATGCAATAAGGACAAGCTAACCTACCATGTGTGCTCCAACCAGATAATATCCCATAAGCTGGAAAATCATTGATAGTCCACATTAAATAATCCCTCATTATAAAATTCTATTTTGTGGATATATCATAAGTCAGTACACCATGACTCCACAATTGTTGAATTTCATCAATCAACGGTTGCAAATAGACATCAACGGTGGGATTCTTTGGATCGGGAATAAGACAATTTAAGAACATGTAAGGTTTGGTCATGCACAATTCAGGAGGAAGATTTTAGGGAACAATAATTACAGGCCAACATGAATACGGATGTGCATATGCTTGTGTGTAGGGTGTAAACCCATCAACGGATACACCGAGTCTCACATTTCTTGGCTCATTAGAAAATTCAAGATAACACCCATTAAAGTGCTTCTATGCTTCGCCATCAGATGGATGACAGAGAACACCATCAACACCTTTAATCTCATGATGGCATCTCATTTAACTCACTGTTTTTGTTGACGCGTATAATCTTTGCAACCTAGTAGTTATAGGAAAATAAAACATTCTATTTACCAAAACATTTTTAAACCTACCCATCCCATTTCTTTTAAGTTTAAACCTCAACTTATGACAGAACTTGCATACAGTGAAATTACTATCTTCTTTATAGAATAACATGACACCGTCCTCACAACAATCAATCGTCTCAACCTTCAAACCCAATTTAGATTCCAACTTGGTTGCTTCATAACAATTCTTAGGTACACGCTCTTATGACGGTGCTACATCAGCAAGCATTTATGCAAAATAATCTATACACTTCTGAGGATCCTTCCAATTAGACCTAGCAGCCAATAGTCTAACTACAAGAGATAAGGTAGATTCGGAACTCCCTTCGTAAATTGGTTGGTTAGCTACCATCAACATATCATAAAAATTTTGACATTCAAGGTTCGGCGGCTCCACTTCATTTACTATTTCACCAATTCTATGAGATGTGTCATAAAAAAATGGCCCTAATGCACCAGTTACCATATTATGCATCATTTCAAACTGATTACCATCGTCATCCCATTCTAAATTGCTTGACTGACCTCCTAAGTCTAATTCTACTATCCTCTCTTCACAATGTTCTATCCAAATCCAATAATCAGGCTTAAAACCGTATTTGTACAAGTGAGTCTTCACATAAGCCTCATCAAACTGTTTCATGTTTCTATACTTTACACACGGACATCTAATTGCTCCCTCTGATAAAAAGTAATGAGAATTCTTAGCTGCCTTAACAAATTCATTTACTCCATGAATAAATTCATGTCTCAATGGAGTCTTTCTTAGATTAAATCTTTTGTACATCCAAGTACGATCCATGTTCTGTAATAAGCACATAGCAAACAAAAATTTAGAAAAATTTCGACAAAATAACCCCTAATACATGGACATTTCCCAAAATTCAAAAATCAGAATTCAGAAACAAACAATTCAAAATTAAGAAAATCCAACCGTCCATAATCCAGAAATTCAAAAATCAACAGTTAGGTCCTCTAACCTAGGGTTCAAATCTTATATTACTTCTAAGATCAACATTAATTACAAGTTAGGTTAGTCAAATACTTACCTCAAACTGAAAAACCAAAAATCGTAAGCTGCAAGCAATATACAAATGCACTACACAATCTCCAAACATAAAAAGGGAACACAAACTACAACAACACTTTAAAATCAATTTCTACTCTACTATATACTTTTGCAACTTCACATACACTTTGCAATTTTAAATTAAAAGTTATATTAATTCTAACAACTACTCTACTTTTACAATTTCACATACATAAATTTTAATTGCAATTCCAAATATTCCAAGTGCAATTTCACAATTTCAATTTCACATACATACATTACAATTACAATTTCTAATAAAACTACTCTATTTTTGCTTTTTCTATTCTACTATACTCTACAATTATTATACTTTCACACATGCATACACTTTACAATTTTAAATTTAAAGTTAAATTTCTAACTATTACTCTACATTTACAATTTCACATACACTTTCACATATATCCAACTTAAATTCACATAAATTGAACATAAATTCACATAAAGACAAAAATTTAACATAAATTCTATATTTACTTTGACAATTCTATAAATTCACATAAACTCACATAAATTCTAAAATTCATATAAATTCTAAAATTCACATAAATTCAACATAAATTCTATATTTACTTTGACAATGCCATAAATTCACATAATTTTACATAAAGGCAAAAATTGACATAAATTCACATAAATTCTAAAATTAACATAAATTCAACATATAAATTCTAAAATTCACATAAATTCAACAAAAAATCATATAAATTCTAAAAAATTCTAAAATTAACTAATCAAAATTGAAAAATTAAGAATAACTCACCTAAATAGTAATTGGTGGAGATATGGATGAATGTGGTGGAGAGGGAGGGTTTATGATGGAGAGAGGGAGGATTTGTGGTGGAGAGAGAGGGAGACCTTGGTGGAGAGAGAAGAGGGCGTGGTGGTGGAGAGAGATAGGGAAGTGGTGAAGAGGGAGAGGAGTGAGATTGGATGGAGGAAAGGAAAATAAGGTTTGGATATGGAGGATCTGGGTATGGAGATGAAGAAATAAGGTTGGAGAGAGTGAGATTGGAGAAGAAATGGGGTTGGGTGAGTGAAAATTGTGTGGATGTGTTTTGTGTTGAGAGGAGAAATTTTGGAGAGAAGAAATAAAGATAAGGGAGAAAGAGAGGCCGCTGATTTTTTTAAACCAATTCTGCTCCAATAGCGACGATATATACCATCGCTTTAAAAAAATAAAAAATTTTGAAAAAAGTCTATCCGCCCCCTTAGAGACGGTCTTGACCGTCGCAAAATAGTGACGACAAGGACCGTCGCAAAACCCTGCAAATTGAAAAAAACTATTTTTCTTTTTAAAAATTGAAGCCACACTAGCGACGGCCTTGACCGTCGCAAAATAGCAATGGCAAGGACCATTGCAAAAACCTTCAAATTTTAAAAAAATGATGTTTTTAAAAAAAGTTATGTCGCCACACTAGCGACGGCCTTGACCGTTGCAAAATAGCGATGCCAAGGACCGTTGCATGTTGTTCATCATAAAAAAAAATTAAAAACCATGATTTTTTAATTTTTTTTATTATGCGCCCAAGTAGTGACGACCTTGACCGTCGCAAAATAGCGATGGCAAGGACCATCGCAAAAAGTTATAATATTAAGAAAAATATTAAATCAGACAAAACCGTCGCTAAATAGCGTCGGTGTCGAGCCGTCGCTAATTTTGCGTGGCTATTTCAAAACATTTTTGTAGTGATAACAGTTCATAGTTTTCGTTGCAACTTTGGCTTTATAATGATGTAAAATGCATGTAAAAAATGAGAGACATGAACGCAAGAAAAATAGGCAGATAGTGAACCAATATAACAAGAAAAATAAGAAGAAAACAAAAAAGATAGAAAGAACACAAAGGCGCCACAATGAGGGATTGGTGAGCTTAAGAGATCGCCACGAGAATTTGGTAATTATTTATAAAATCAAATGATTCACTCAAGAACCCTAGAGGAAAATTTTCTCACAATTTAAATTTTGTTTAATGGATTTCAAACAAATAATTCAAAGATCTCATATTGAAGAAGGAAATTTAATTCCTCTGGGTTCTTATTTAATTAGTATAGTCACAACGAAAAGTTTATTGACTTAATTAACAAACAAGATAAAAAGAATATAAAATCAACACATTGACCTACTAAACAAACACTAATGAGAAAACATTCGATTATAACAACATTGATGAATATTCAAATAAATACTTAGAAACAGAAATTTATGAATTTATACAGAAGAACATATATATTTATTAATAGAAAATATATTGATTCATGATAACATATACAAAAAGAGTGGTTTTATTAACAATGAACATGATACAAATTAAAGAGTTTCATGAGGAAATAATCAAAGGCGTTAATACGTTGACTTACATATAACCCTGAGAATAGCCATTGGTAGACATTGACGTCGTATATCGAGTGTTTACCAGATTTTTTACAACCTAAACAAACAACTATCCTAGATTTATCAACGAGGAAGGGAATAGAGTCTTCCTTTAAAAATGGGCTCTTATTACAGTTAATTGTTATATGTTATAGATTTGAGGATTGATAATTGACCACACAGTTTCAATTTACACCATAAATACACGAAATATATGAATTTATGATTGGATTGTTTAGAATATATTACAAAAAAATAAACACCATACATCAACATACAAAGAGGATGTGTAGTGAAAGAAAGACACAACAAAATACATCAATGGATAGACAAAAAATTAAAGATGAGGCATGCATTTTAGAGGGTAATCCTTGTTACTCACTTGTAACCCTTCGTGTAGCCATTATTAGCCATGTTGATCGAGGATGCTAGGCATATTTAGGTGTTGCAACAAGGTATTTTTAGAGCACTTGGATAGTATCTCTTGTTTGCGAAAGAGAACTCGTGCCAATTTATGCCTAAGTATCCTCATTTATAGGTTGCTTGATCTGACCATTTGATGAGGAATTAAGTCAAGTACCCGTCTTGACCATGGCTATGATTTTTCCACATCAGAATTGCATATTGATTCTTGGATGTGGATGGCTCTGATTTGTTTCTATCATTGAAGGGCACATATTTCACTTCTTGATTAGTTTTTATTTTCTTCCTAATAATTGTTGTGTTGTCTTCGTTCTAATTTTTCCATGTGTCCTCATGTTGGAACTTCTTATTGATCTCCTTGCACTGATAACTTCTTGCCTTGAATCTTCGACCAGATGAGATTGCCTTTGAGGATTCAAAGTTTCTTCTTGTCTCTCTTTTCCGCTTTAGCAATCTTTCTTCTTTAAGGATCCAATTTTAACAAAGGCCTTGAATGTCTTCAACCTTTGTGTATCAGTTTGCAATCCTTTGAGCAACTGACTTTGCTGATGTTCTCAAAATGTCAATAATTGGAACAAGTCTTACACTTTAGATCTCTTAAGAGAAGATCTTTGACTTTCATGTTATTATTTTGAAGTTTGACCATGAACAATAGGTTTAAGTAGCCTCTCGGAGATTTTAGTTATCAGTCTCGACTATCAGAATTGTTTATATACTCATCTGCTCGAAGATCATAAAGGCTTAGTAAGAGTCAGAAGACTTCAACCAACCTACCCTGGTCAAAGTTATTTTCCCCCAACACCAAGGGTGTGTGGCTTAGGCATATGAAGCATAGTTATGGGTGTCAGAAGTGTTTTGGGATAGTTAGCCTTGTTTTGCATTAAATGCCCGTATGAAATTCTGATATTGAGGCCCCTATTTATAGTATTCTAACTAATGCAGAATAGTTACATTGCGAAAGGAACTAAAAAAACTAAATCTTAAGTCTTCTAATCAATGTGTGATGCTTGTCTTTTGTAATTGCTTCTTATGCGCACTTGTCTTCTGACCTTTGAGAAAATACACGTGTTCTTTACTGAGTTGTTCCCATATGGAGACTGCCTCTTATGCATTGACCACGTGTTTATTTTGAGTATTCTGGGGTCGAAACATGTCCCTGTAGAGAAATCCTCCTACGAAATCCCTATGCATATCTTCAACACTTAGCCAAAGTTAAGTCTCTTTTTGTATCACCGGTCTTAGGTGAGAAGCCTTTCTAACTTAGTTTGAGTCATTTCCTTTTAAATTTAGTTTGATACTATGAACTGGTTTCTGACTAACAAGGATGTCTGACCAATAACTCTATTACTTGTATTTGCATTTAGTTTGCAAATCATTCTGACTTATTTTATGTCTCTGAAGTATAATCTTCTTCGGACTAGTTATCTTTTGATTTCTGAAAGGTAATTAATAATCAGAACCTTCCTTCTAGTCTCTAACAAATGTCATAAAGATCATTCTTTTTTACCTAAATAGGATGATTAGTCATATTGAAGTATATGACTCCTTTTGACTATTATATTTAAGGTAAAATTTATTTTCACCCTAACAAATACCCCCACAAAATTAACTCTTCAATGATTATTGAGATGGGTAAATTTAATACATTTTGACCAACTATTCTTTGTAATGCCAAAAGATGTGGTAGACCCATGATCCATTTCTCTCTTTCATTGCGTTTGTTACACGAGAGTAACTCCCAAGTTACTATTGTGGTTTACTGTGTAATTTTTTTCCCAAAAAATGGAATTAATAATACAACAGTACTATTTATTAAACCATCCTCAATCATTCACCTATAAATATAGATAAAGGATTGGAGTAAAGGTTTACAAATTTCTCTTTCTTCTTTGCGATCAAGCAATACTCTGTTTCTTTACATTCTTTCTCTTCAACATTTTTCTCTCAAATTACTCTCCCAAAAGCTTTCTTCTCTTCAAATATATTCTTATTTGATCAAGATTCATGCCTTCTGCATCATCTAGTGGTGTTCTCAAGAATCACCAAAAGTTCACAAAACGACTGATACTTCAAAGAATGGCCCTATCTTGGAGTCATTCCTTGTTCCTTATCCTTCCTCTAAAATTTTCTCAGGTTACTCCTTTAATAACTAAACTAGAAAAAAGGCTCTGACTAATAGTCAGAAAAATACCAAAGTGATAAAGAAGAGTTCTAACCTTATGATAAGAAGAACAACTTAGTCAGAGAGAGATTATGTTCCATAAGACTAAAATAACCTCTATTTGACTCATTAGCTAAAGATTGAGGACTGGTCAGAAGCCCTTTTGGTCAAAGAATAGTTTTTATAGTCTTCTGGTTACTCTGATTAACACTGATTTTGCATTGTCAAAAAGGGTTCTGACTCAACATATATGTATCCCAAGCATAATACCGAATTTTGGCTAAGTGTTTAGCAATGCAAAAGGAAGTAGTAGCGAGGAAGCCTTGAAAGGACACATGTTTTGACCAACAAGAAACATCATGTAGGAACCAATCAATGCAGAACACGTGGGTTTCTCAAAATTTAAGGATTCAACACGCATGAAGATTAACAGCTAGAGACACATGTCACAAGATTATTCGAAGACTCTTATTTTATTTTATATTCTTATATATTATAAATACTCTGGGCAGTTAGAGCACTATAAGTAGGCATGTTAATATGTAAAAAGTAATTGGATAGTCCATAGATATACGCATGTATAGATACTGGGAAATACAGAGATGTGAATGTAATATGCATGAACATACGTGTAAGAAACATTCATAGAGTAAAAATAATAGAGAGAATATCTGGGTTACTTTCTTAGAAACAAAGAGATTCTTAGAGAGGAAACCAAAGATTCAAATACAAAATAAGGTCATCTATCCACTTTTGACACCCTGCAAGCCTTCCTACACATGCCTTCAGTTACACACACAAGTATACGGCATCAATGGCTACCAAAGGAAGAACAATTGGTTATACGTAAGTCATGATTAACCCCTTTCAATGCTTGTTCTTGTTTGAGTCCTTATGTGTATTTGTACTGATTCTACAAAAATTCAATCCATGTTCTCATTTGTTTTTATTTATATTTACTCTTTTGTTTCCATTTGAATAATATTTATTCAAGTCTTTGTTATTCCTTTGTGATATTTTGATTCGAATCTTGATCAATATCTTTTTGTAGTTAGAATATGTCTTCATACATTAATCTATTGTAATCATCTAAAATTATATTTTAGTGTGACTATACTAATATATAAAGAACCTTAAAGGAACAAAATTTCCTTCCCCGAATTGAGATCTAAGAATTATTTATTAGGTAAAAATCCACTAAACAAACTAGCACACCTGGTAGGACATTCTTTTAAAATTTTAGTGTCACATCACATTCATTTCATAAATTTGCTGCACAAGATTCTCTTTTACTGTTGCAAATTTTGTGTTATTTCATATTGTTATTTTGTTTTGTTGTTATTGGTGACATGTTCGAGTATAACATGTTTTGCATCCATATATGTATAGTCATTTTGAATATATTCAAGTGTCCTTAGATGACATGTTTTTAGAATCAATATGTTTGTTGTTTAAGTGTTCTACATTGTAGTCAGAGTAATTAAACTTTTTGTGCCTAGTTCTGACTAGTTCTAAGAACATTTTTTGTTTTTTGTTCATTCAAATGATTTGTTTTGTGTTTAAATTGTTATTAGAATTCACATTTAGTGTCTAATTGTGAAAAAAAAGTCAATAAGTCTATATATTCCAAATTTCAATCATATTCTATGCGTTTGCATAGTGGGAGATTAATAAGTAGGTGGGATATCTTTGAAATTATGACTTCAATTGCAACTAATATCACTAATCATACCACAAATGTGGATAATCCCAATCAAGGAGAAAACTCAACCAATCATCAAAAGGATATGGTGGGAAACCCAAGTATTGAGGGGAATGCGAATTAAGAAATGGAAAGCGTGATTAGTCAAATTAATACCCTGGCTATTCCTCTCACACAAAACGATCAGCAGGAGGAAGTAATGTTAGTCACTCCCCCTCTACTTCAAGAAATAGAGTAAATAATATTCCCCATACATAAAATCCTTTGATTTTAGGATCTAATTCTGTGCATATTTCAAACAATTTGCCTCAAAATACGCTTCTGACAATTAGACAACACATAGATGACTCTAAGAGCTAGCTGGTACATGTTCTGACCCAAGAAATGACTAATGTGTTTACCCCTCTAATTAGAGAGACGAGGAATTCCTTTGAGTAGTCGGTTCACCAAATGAGTTGAATGACTAATGCATTCAAGGCTTTAAATGTCCTTCATCAAAATCATAACATTCCTCGATTATGAATGATTATTGATCAACCCTTCAATCAAACCATCTCCCAAGGGAATCAAGCTCTGCCTAATATCTCTCTGACCAATCAACCTATTAGTGGTCAGAATCAAATAGGTTAGAGCATTCTTTCTTTAAATCCTCTAATTGACCCCTTTGACAATGTAGTTAGCTACAATGTTTTTTGGGGGCATCAAAATATTAAAAATTAGAGGGTTTAAATAAAAATATTACCCAACATGTGATTAATCAGAATAACTTAAGAAATGCCTGACATCAGGGGAATACTCATTTTATTAACATTTCCAACATCCGACTCCTTTATCAGAATGCCCAACAAGAAGTCAAAAACAAACATATTGAGCGTAAGATTGAACAAACTCTCAATAGACATGGATTTAACATAGGCATTACTGATAAAATGCTTTTTGCACCATCTTTTCTAATAGGCTTTCGCCAATAGCAAGTGCACTATGTCGGTTGAAGAGATTATAAATGAGTAGGGATATCATTTTCCATAGAGATTATGTGTAAGAGTACCACATTCCCAACGTTTTCACTATTTGGACTTCCATTTTCATGTGAAAAAGAGTATTCATGTGCAAGAATGTAAGAATCAAGCAATAGCAAAGAATAGAAAGAAGAATAATAGAGAGTGAGGGATTGGGCTTAGTTGTTCTCTACACTTATGCTTTCAATCACTTAGTCAATTTAGGGAATAACATGATTTTAAAGCAAAAAATCCACCAATTCTAGATTAACCCCATGTCTAGGTCCTTAACCCCTTTGCTCTAACTAAAACCCCCTAATGTCTTAGGTGAATTTGATAATTAGAACAAGAAAGAAAGTGAATTATCAAGAACCTCACAATATTCAAGTCCTATGTCTAGGATCATGAGCTATTGTGGTGAAAATTTTACAGTTCCAATACAACTATCCATATGTCTAAGGCACAACAATATCTAGTTCAATTCCCCACTAATTAAACACAAGACCTGCATACACAACGAATGCAACATAGTCAAATTGAAATCTAATCAATAAAGGAAAGCATTAAGACAAGTAAAATCCACTCAATTAAAGAGAAGTCCCTAAATTGAAAAGAAAATTCAATTACATAAGGTTCAAGAACAACTTCCCCCAAATCCCTAACACAGGGTTTAGCCAAGCATAATTGTGGAAGACATGAGAAGAAGAAAGGAAGGAATTACAAGAAACATAGAAGAAAATTAAAGAGGAGATTCAAGGATTACCAATTTTGAGGTTGGGTCTTCAAGAAATCCCAAGGAAAAGAGTGAGAGAAGAAGAGTGAAAATCAAAAAAATGAAGCTTAAGTGTCTAATTCAAAATTACTAAGGTCTATTTATACGTTTTTAGATGTAAAGACGAGGTTGCAACCCAAAAAATAGAGTAAAACGTGCTAAAATTGGGAGTTCTCGCTAGTCTGCGCGTCGCAACTTGCTTTTGGCACGTTGCAACGCGCCCAAAATGAACTAGATTAGGTGATTGTGCGTTGAAACTTGCTCCTAGCAGCCAGGGTATTTTGCAGCGCGTTACAACTTGAAATTCTGAGTTGCAACTTGCTTTTTGATAGCATCTCCAAATCTTCATATTTTGCTCTTTGGGTCCCTTTTCTTGATCCTTTCTTCGCCTTTTATCATCTTCAAACCTACAATCAACAACACAAACAAATAAATAAGATAAAAAACATCCAAAACTAACACAAAAACAACAATTCCCTAAGAACTACACTTAAATTCATGAAAACACTTTATTTGATTTTCCTCCAAACAAGTGACTAAAATGGAACTAAAACTCTCAAAACTCTACAAAATAACCTAAAATGGACCTCTAAAACATAGATAAGTGGACACTTATCATTTTCTCGATGAAGTTCAATTCATGGACTTTCCCAATGGCTATGAAATGCCTAAATTCACTAAGTTTTTTGGAGACCTTGTTGCCTCTGAGGTCTTAAAGATGAAACATTTTCTAAGTTCTCTGACTAGAGAGGCTTTTCTTGGTTTACTACTATGGCTCCCAATAACATTCGATCAGGGGTACAATTAGAGATATAATTCCATGAAGAGTTTTATAGTGGAGAGGTCATAATAGTAGTTATTGATTTGACTAATATAAAGAGAAGGCATAATGAATCAATTGATGAGTATTTATCTAGATTTAGACAACTAAAATCTAGATGTTTAACTTGCATTCTAGAATTGGAATTAGTTAATGGCCTTAACTATCAGGTCAAGAAGAAGGTCCTTGACCATCATATCATTTATATGGAACAATTGCCATACAGGGTCATACATGGGGAGAATTTATATTTTGAGAAATTGTTCGGCAAAAAGTTGGTCATAAGAGAAAAGTAACCTATCTTTATATAAATGACTCTATAGAGTTAGAATCTTCCTCTGATGAAGAACAAGCGAGATTTGTTAGACAAGGGTCTCTATGATCAAGAGGGGGGATAAATTGAGCTTTAAAAACTTTTCGCAAAACTTTGCTCAATTAACAAATACAAGCTTTGGTATTTGACACTTTAGCAAGATATAACAATAATACAAGATGAAGATGAATGCTAAAAACCAAATGTAAAAAGTTTAGCGTTAGAGACAATAAGACAAAGATATATACTAGTTTGATCACCAAACCTCCTTGTTATCTACGTCCAGTCTTCAAACCAGTACAAACTTAGAGCACTCCCGACACTTGGATCCCTCAACAATGTGCAAGAGCCTTAACTAGGGATACATCACCCTTAATCTGTATAAGGATGCCTCACCTTCACTCATGTATTTAATTAATTGTTTACAACAAAAGAAAGCTCCCAAGAAAGTTAATGATACAAGTTAAAGCACTAAGAATCATTTAATTAAGGCTCTTTGTGTTTGATTGAACTAGGTTTAGAGAAAGACAAAGAAAACCTTTTTAATGCACTAGCAAATATTCCTTTGAGAGAACAAAGCTTAATTGATGAGAGTGATGAAAAAGAGGTACAAGGAATCATAGCGTTGGAGAGAATACAATGATGGAGAAAAGGTGTGTAGCAAAAGGAATGAAGGAGGGTATTTAAAGGCCCTTGAAAAGATGTGCAAAAACAGCTTCTGTGTACACTATATTCAAATAGGTATAGGATAGAAGATGGAAGAATTCACCACTCTAATCTTAGAATTAGAGATAAGAACGTGAAGTTTCTCCAGATTGATCCTAAGATCAACGATAAAAAAAACTTGAATGCCACAACAATTGGAATTAACTGTTGATAAGTCCTTATATATCTGCCATAACAGTGTTTGGAACCATTGATGAGAATCAAAATTGAATTCTCAAATTTCCCTGGCTAATAGACCCAACACAAGAGAGAAACTCTCCAAAATAAACTTATATTTAATCAAAATCTCCTTACTAAACCTTATAAAAGAGTATTTATATGAAAAGAAAGTAAGAAAACACTTAGCAAATGCAGAA
The DNA here is from genome assembly GCA_037177725.1 of Cyamopsis tetragonoloba. NCBI lineage: Eukaryota > Viridiplantae > Streptophyta > Magnoliopsida > Fabales > Fabaceae > Cyamopsis > Cyamopsis tetragonoloba. Next base: position 31,724,513 of record CM074120.1, on the reverse strand, counting down.
CAAGCGTTAGAACGCACCATAAGGTATTGTTTTGAGTGTGTTAGGACCTATTTAGGCGTTAGGACACCCAAACTGCACCTGCTTCTTGTTTTGGGCACGCCAGGACGCCCTGTTTGGCGTTTGCTAAAAAAAATGCATGTTTGAACAACAATAACATGTCCTAAACTAGAAACAAAGCCACCTAATGACAAGATAAGTGGAACTAAAATGGAACAAAAACTCTAAACACTCTACAAAATAACCTAAAATAGACCTCTAAAACATAGATAAGTAGACATTTATCACAACCCCAAACTTATCATTTGCTTGTCCACCAGTAAACATCAAAATAAACACAAGTGACAAGACAACTTGGCATGGAATCAACTCAATAATTCTTTCAAAATTCATCATGTTCCTAAACACCTCAAGATTATGCATGTCTCTCCATTGAAAATCAACACACTCTCTCTCATGTCATCAAAGCACAAGAATGACAAGATATGATGCAAAGCAATCAACTAAGAATGTGGCACAAGTTATGTAAAAGAGCAATGCACAACAATCCTCAGCCAGGCAAAGTGTATATCACTCATCGCTCCAAGTGTTTGGGCTAGAATTAATGCACTCAAATCAATCATGTGAGATGTGGAATCTATAAATTTGAGATTGCCCTCTAAGTCTCCACCACTAGAAATCACATGCAAAGGAAAAATCAAGAGGTCTTCTATGGTTGTAAGGGGGCCTTAAATCCACATAAACACACAAAGAAAATGGTATGCATGGATTCCTAATCACCTAAATGTAAAATTTTGTAATGCAATGGACAAGATGATGGAAAAGGAGAAAAACAAAACAAAAACAAAAGGAAGCATGAACTACACAAGAGAGTACCAACTTTTATTCTTTTATTTTTCAATCTTTTTCCAACTTCTTTTTCATTCTTTTCTTCACTTTTTTTTTCTTTTCAACAGTTTTTCTACTTTCTCTCTCTATGTGTGTATATATATATATATATATATATATATATATATTCAAATATGGCTCTTTTTCGTTTGCTTTTAGCTTTTCTTTTTTTTTTCTTTGCTTTAATTGGTACCTAATCATAACACAAAAAATAAAAAATGGAACAATGAAGTGGACATGTGAAAAAAATAAATGAATGTATGCATGCATGAATGATGGTCTACCCAAAACAAATATCAACACTAAGTGTTGCCCACCCCAAACTCAGAAATTTGACTTGTACCCAAGTCAAGCACATAATGCACCCGAAAAACCAAAACCTATAGAATTGTCTTCTAAGCAAAAACAATCGGGACCCGAAACTTAGGGAATTGGTCGGTTCCCTAAGCAAAAACACCCTAAACTTAGAAGAAAACTCTATAACCGAAGTGCATAACCAATGCTCTATGTGTGTACAAGGTAGGGACAATTGGTTTTAAACTTATTTGGCTTGTAATGAGCTAAATATCAAGAAATGAAGGGCAAATCAAGGCTCAAAGGGGCTCACAATGGATAGTGAATAGGACAAGACTTAATTTGGCTCAAGGTTCACAACAAGAAAAAATGCCTCTATCATGTCAATCCTAACATGTGATTAGCCATCTCAACCAAGGGAAAAATCAAATCCATGAAAACACCTCAACATAATGAACACTCATGACAAAGAATATGTAGGAGACTCAAAATCCCCACCTAGGTTGCATCATTGTTACACATTGCTAGACTACATAAAACATGCCACAAACCTAATGTTCTTTCACTTTTGCACACATTTGTCAAACAAGAGCTTATTAATAATCAAGAGCAAGCATCTTTACAATGGATCAAAAGTATAAATCCTAAGTGCCTAGGTCACAAGAATCAGTATATTACCTAATTTATTAACATGAAAACCATTATAATCCTTAAATTAACAAATGAACCATTATGATTATAAAATTCATTCTCTAGTTCACCACAAATTAGGAGAGGGATCGAAGCAAAATAAGGAGATAGATGTAATGGGAAATACCTCTCATATTGTAAAACCGAACTTGTCACCACTCGACGAAGAAAAGTTGAGATATTGGAGAAGATGCAAGAGCTCAGGTTTAGGGATTTTGGTCCCAATGTGGTGACTATGGCTGAAATTGACTCTCTGGTGGCTGAATGTATCTAACGGCAGCACTAGGAAGGATGACACAAGGGTCCTGATGATATGTTATCAACGTTTGCGACTAAAACAATGTGGCCGCAGAGTCAGTCGTCGGTCACTTGGAGACTGCATTGCAATTGAATAGCCACCGATATACCATGAAAGTTTTACAACAGACCAGGTTTCGTCACCGGTTCGGTCACAAACTGTAGCATTTTTAAAATAAAAAAACATCGTTATTTGCTTTTGGTGCAAATGGTGGCCGGTGCGATCTCAATTAGAGACGGAATCTTTTTGGTAGCAATTTCTTTTGGCTAAATGAAGCTTTTCTTGTAGTAAGAAGGTTTCTTACGTGGTCAGTTGAAATCCAAGAGTAGGGGTTTTCTCTTGGTGGGTTAGATTTTTGGGAGAGAAATTTTTGTATCTTGTAAATAATTGTAATTGTTTGGGTGAGATAGTGGAACCTTCTCATAAAAGCTAGAAGACAAACCAGGATATATCTTGTGCAGTGTTATTAAACACGGAGAAGTGGGATTCGAACCCCACACTCCATGTTTAATAAAGAAGCAACATACCACTAGACCACAAATCAGGGAGCTAACATAAGTTCAATAATCAAAAATTATATTATATACTAACGAAACTTTTAAATTTAAAATTCTTTTATATTTATATCATAAATACTAATACTAATATTCATATACTATTTAAAAATCTTTCATATATGTGATTTATTCAAAATATTGATATGCTTTAATCAATAATATGAAATTTAGTTTGTAAGTTTTGTATAAAGTTACAAAATTTAATATGATACTTTTTTTATGCTCTCCAAATTAGACTTATCAAGTATAGACATGAAATTAATTTGTTGGTTAATATATTTATTTTGAAAATTTTGTTTATGTTTAATTTGAACATGTAAAATTTAAAGCATAAACATGAGGTTCTTTATATATATTTTAATTTATATATAAATATCCGAGTCAACCCGAGTCGACCCAGTGACCCAATGATCCAGTACCTCGACTGAGTCAATCAATGACCCGAGTCTGATAACATTGGTCTTGGGTTTTGTCTTTTTTAAGCTTTGATTACATGCCTTGGTACTTGTTTATAACCTTGCAAATACTTGGACTGAAATTGAACATTAAAATCAACCTAGAAACATCCATGTTTATCTTGATTGTATAGGCTTTAAATTGGTTTGTAAATTTCACCTAAATCTTGTTTAAAATCAACATAGAGAAAAGTGCTTTGTTTTAAGCCATTTGATTAATTTATCTTGTGTGCTTAAAATTGTGGTTTATAGTCAATTGGATTCAAAGTAAAACTAGCTCATAATTTTCACTGCACATCAAGTATTCATTCTACCACTTTAAAAAAGTTTCAATCTTATATTCAACCTAATTCACTCCATTCTTAGGATGCCTTCCTATCCATACATTTCTACACTTAGGTCCATGGATCTTGCTAACAAGTCCAGACCAAAGTATTTCGACGCTACCTGACAAATCAATCCCCTAGCCTCGATGACCTGGACTAATTCTCCTATCTGAATTGGACATATCATCAAGAAGACACATGTACTTCTCCCTTGAAATGCCTCCTTCTCAATTCATTAGTTTTCAGCCCTTGAAGTCGTAATGGCCCTAACAACACCTTTTATTTATGTGTACACCTAACACTTCCTTTATGTAAAAAAAAGTTGGTTTTTTGTAACAAGTAGGTGTAGTGTGTACACATGAATAGTAGTGATACATCAAACTTTGTTCGATTCAAGAATATATGCATTTTGCGACAAAGTCAGTACGTAAATTGAACTGCTAGGATTGATGGACAATGTCAATTATAAACGGATGAGATGCAAGTAATTGCAATTAATAAAATTTTTACTGAGGTAGATAAAAAAAATAAAAATAAATGTTTGGTTGAGATGTAACGGCTGATTGAATAAGCAGTCAAAATCAAGGGGCATAGTTCTTAGCATAGCGTTTATCTTAATTTCAGTAGTATAATTTTTGACTTATCATTCGCTACACTTATAAACCCTTACTTGTTAGTAAATTGATTTTATGTACTTTGTTTTGTGAATTTTTTCTTTGTAATCACTATTGTATTAAGTTAGTCATCAAACTAAATCTAATCATTTTAATTATAAATTATTACATGTAAATGAATTATTCTTGTGAATATTTGTTATTCTTTGACTAAAGTTGCATAGATTACTTGCCTTCCTAAAGAAGAAGAACTGAATTGGAAAGAAGAATCAATTAAAACATAAACCTCAAAGATGAGATTATTATATACTCAAGAAAGTTAATCAAAAGGTTTAGCTTTCCATGAATAAAAGGAAAAAAGCAAAATGAAAATGGAAACAAGGGAGGAGAAGAAGAACTAAAACCCTAGGAGAGCAACAAGAAAAAGACGAAAATGAGTCTATGAGAGTGTGTTGGTGGCTACCCACTCTCTCATCTAACAACATATGAGGTAAAATGTCAATTCAGCCCTTAACCCTAAGAATAAGTTGGGCCCAAGTGACAATTTTGCCCAAACAAGACAAAAACAAAATAAAACTCATAAGATGTCCAACTAGCAATCTTCACTTCAAGTCCAATGTCCTCCACTTCTAGTATGTCCATCATGCCCCAAATATGACCTGAAAATAATAATGAACATAATGAGGCTAATTAAATCCAATTTAACTTAAATTAGAAATAATAGTGCAATAAAGCCCAAACCACTAAAACATGCCAAAAATATGCAATCAGGCACAAACAACAAATAATGAGTCTAATAAGGTAAGAAAACATGTGCAAAATATGACTTATCAATGATTGAGATATTAATGATATTTTAAATTATTGTTATTATCATTTTTATCTATTTATTTTTAAAATTATAAATAACTTAATAATACTTGAACATTTATTATAATTACATCTAAAACAAAATTATACTTAAGAATAATTAAAATTAAAATTTTAATTATTAAATATAAAATAAATGTCATAACAATAAATAATAATAAAAGAAAATAATGTAAAAATAATCCAAAACTCAACAAAAGGTGTAAAAATGGAAATAAAAATAATGTATGAAAAATAAAATAGAAAACTATCTACTAGTATCGATGAAGAGGGGGAAGGGGGGAGGGACAACATCATCAAATGCATCATTGTAGTGAGCATCGCCATAGTGTGGATAACGTGGCCTAGATCTCTAGGAACCCTAGCGAGACTCTATAGCAGCAAGTCGAGCCAAGACATCCTCAAATGAACGCTTGAGTGATCGTGCCATCTCCTTTGCTGCAGCCGTTCTTCTCTCTTACTCATGATGGTATCAATAGATCTTCTCCTGCATAGCACAACGCACATCCTCTATCTCCTTCTGTGAGGCATCATGCTCCTAACGCTGAGCCTCATGAAGCTGCTTAATCTCAAGTTGTAGCCTCTGTGAGTCAGCACTAGTAGACGAGGTCGAAGGAACTGCACACGACTTCTGATTGAAGAAAAAAGTGGCCCCACACCTAAATTGGGAATCCAAGTCTACAGTACTGTAAACATGGCCCCACGACTTGCCCGCAACAGAGTCTATCGAAAATCTCAATCTCATCGCCGCATCAACTTATTGAAACTCTCAATCTCATCGCCGCATCAACTTATTGAGTTCCAGTTAGGGAAGCTTCCTCGACCTAGGACACAATCTCCCTCAATGCATCTTGATATTGTGTCTAAAAAATAAAATAACAAAACAAATAGTTAATTTGTTTGCTTATTATCATATCATTTAAAATGAAGCAAAAAATTGAAATTGCTCACATAGTTCGTCTGGGCTCGTCGCTCCAACCATGTCCCATCCGCCCTAGTATGTGTCTAGAGGAAATCCTCATATGGAGTGACATCACAACCATGCTCTTGAGTTTGAAAAACAAAACCAAATATTATATTAAAAAATAATAATAAGATATGTTATTATATATAGGTAAACAAACAATGTTTTCCACTATCTGTATGTGAGAGGTGCGGCCAGAGGTGTGGACTGCTCCACCCCTATAAGAAGCCCAGTTGTTATTATTCTAGGTCGCTACCTGCCGAAAGGTAGGCAAGGCCTAGAATCTTTGCAACCCATTGCATGCTTGCTCACCTATCTTGTGCTCGCAGACCCCTTTTTCCCTCGCTTCATGGAGCATGTCAGATAGGCGTTTGCTACCATGGTGCTCAAACACCTTCCATTCTACAGGGTAAAACTTGACTTTGTTGTAATTTATAAGTACATGTACATGAACCAACTTCCATTGTTCATCACTTAGCCAATATGGTTGAGGCATGCTGATAGGATGCTCGGACTTGTTGCATATTGATAGTGTTGTTTGATAGCAATATGGTTGAGGCATGCTGATAGGATGCCCGGACTTGTTGCATATTGATAGTGTTGTTTGAATGTTATCATTTCGTATCCCTGGATCTTTCCTAGGGGCAAAGGTTGATGCCAAGTCACAAGTTTTAAAGTAACAAGAGAAGAAATAAGTTATCTCACGACCAATATAGTTGAAAATGAGGTTTTGATGACACAAATGATGACTTCAAGATTGAAGACATGCAACCAAGTCTGATCAAGTAAAGCAAATTGGAAATCAAGAAGATGCATCTCTTTAGAAGATCATAAATAATATTAAGTAGTTATTTAAACTTGTAATACTTGATAGAGTTCTTTGCCTTGATTCTTTGATTAATCATGCTTTTAATTAGAATCCTAGAATGACCAATGATTAGGATTAGAGCATGTTAGAATCACATGTTTTAGGATTCATTTAGTGTGTTTGATTCATACATTTTAAATAGTTTTTTCTTGGACAAGTTTTGATTTGAGTTTTTCCTTTTTGAAATTTTTTTAACCTTGTGAATCGATTCACATGTGATGGGAATCAAGTCACATAGGCAAAATTTCTTGAGAAGTTGAAAATTTCAGTACAGGGGAAAATTACAGTGTGAATGGTTTCACATAGTTTGTTAATCGATTCACAGAAGCCAAAACTCTAGCACTTTACAAAAACTGTCTAGGAGGGATATTGCATTGTGTGAATCGATTCACAGGCTAAATTTTCTTATATATAATTGTTTTTACACCATGTTTCCACGGAGAACGTGGAGAACTTCATTTTTATGATTTTGAGCAATCAAAACCCATCTTTTCTTCTCCATTAGAGTTAAAGAAACATTAGTTTGACTTTTTGTGAGTTTTAATCAATCAATTCACCAAATTGATTGAGTTATTATGAGAATTGCATCCTCATTCATCGAAGATTTAGGAAGAGCATGCATATCTAGATTGGGCTCATTTTAGAATTCTATTTTGGAGCTTATTCAACAACATTGATCATGGATTCAAGTATAGAAGCATAGAATATCTTTCAAGTTTAGGTGTACTCTTTCCTTGTTCTTTTATTTTCGTTTGTTTGGGTGTTTTTTCTTTCTCTTTGAATTGTACTTCTTTGGTTGGGTTTTTGTTTTTGTTCTTGAGAACTAGAAGGATCTTGAAGGGTTTTTCTCCTTGAATTTCTTCTAGGAGATCCTTAGTGTTGTTCTAAGGATATCTAGGGTAATCGACTTACCCAAAGGGAGGGTCTTGAGTGTGGGCACTCAAAGTGTTTGCGAAAAGTCCTCGGAGAAGGTGATCTCTTAGGTTTTGGTGATTTTTGGCATAAATCATAAGATGGTTTCTTAGGTGGGTAGTTGAAATCCTAAAGGGTGTCTTTTGGCGGTTGGGAAGAATCCAAGAGAAAGGGTTTTCTCTTGGTGGGTTAGATTTCAAGGAGGAAAATCTTTGTATCTTGTAAACAATTTTAATTGTTTCGGTGAGAGAGTAGAACCTTCTAGTGAAACTTAGAAGACCTGGATGACAGTGAACCAGTATACATTTTGTGTTTTGTCTCTTTACACTTTGTTTACATGCCTTGATACTTGTTCATAACCTTGCAAATACTTGAATTGAAATTGAACATTAAAGGCAACTTGGATTTGAGTAAAATCAACCTAGAGATATCCACCTTTATCTTGATTGTATGAGTTTTGTCTTGGTTTGTAAATCCCATCTAAATTTGTTTAAACTCAACTTAGGGAAAAGTGAAATGTTTTTAAGCCATTTGATTCATCTATCTTGTGTGCTTAAAATTTTGGTTTATAGTCCATTGGATTGAAAGTAAAACAAGCTCATAATTTCCGCTACGCATCAAGTGTTAATTCTAGCACTTTCAAAAAAGTTTCAATCTTAGACTCAACCTAATTCACCGCCTCGCTCTTAGGTTTCCTTCCTATCCATACCTTTCTACACTTTGGAAGGTTACATACAAATTGCCATACATGCTCTCCATCCAACATATACAGCTAACCCTTTTTCTCATTTTTGTGTCTTCTAAAACTCCTCTTTCTCCTTCTAAAAGAATGGTTCTCGAGAAAGAACCGATGATGATAATCAAACCATGTTTGTATTTTACTATATTTTAACTAGAAGGCCTTTGTGTTTTCCTTACAACATGGACATGCTCACCTACCATGCGTGCTCCTTCCTAATAATATCCCATATGCAGGAAAATCATTAATTGTGCACATTAAACAAGCTTTCATAAAAAAAAAATTTTCCATAGCTATCATACACTAGTTCAAAAAGGCTTTTCCAATCGGCTATTTTTGACATTTTCAATCGGTTATTGAACCCCTTTGAATTATGGGGATGTTAAAAATCAAGTTTTCTAAACGGTTATATAAACAATTGATTAGAAAAGTCACAATTTAGACGAAAATAGCATGTTTTCCAATTGGATTTTCTTAGATAAGCGATGGGGAAGTATTTTTACCATAAGTTGAATGTTTAACTGATTGGAAAAATCCTGCGTTTTTTAAAAGAATTTTTTCAGCAGAAAAAGATAGCAACCTTTATGTTGCAGCAGAAACAGAAACATCAAACAAAACAAAAATCGGCACAGAAAATCTCTAAAATTTAAAATAGCATAAACATATGTAATTCTTGAATATAACATATCAACTTCAAGTAAGTTCCAAAACTAACTATAACAATGAACTCCAAGTTAGTTCCACCACTATATCTAATAAGCGAATGAACTTTAAGTCAGTTCCAAAACTAACTGTAACAATGGACACTAAAATAGTTCCATATTCTTCAAATGTGTCATGACTAGTATTCTTTGATTGCTCAGAATATTCTCCTCCTTTCACATGGTATGGGATCTTTCCACTTCCAGTTTTCCATAGACCAGCCATAGCTCTTAACAAAGAAGTCTTGCCACTTCAACTTGGTCCCATTACCTGTTAAATTTGGGAATTTCATAAAAGCATTTGTGTACCCTGTTGTCTTACATAATTAACAATTCAAACATTGGCGGTGAGGGGCAAACCAGCAAATTATCCTTTTCCTTGATTGTCAACGACAAATCTCTAATAAGTGTAGATTCACTTGGCGTCTTCAGAATCAAATTTTCTATCTCCAATAATGTAATATTTTGTCAGTGTCACCTAACAATATACTTAAACAACATAATGATACACAACTTTCTCAATCAAGTAAAAGAAATTGAACCCCTTCATATTAAAAGTGTGACTATTAAAATCAAATCTAGGAAAATCATAAAAGTCCTAGATTTTTTTCCAAGTCTTGTTTCTTTTCCATTACAATGCTTCAAGAGATGACAATACAGATCATGCATAAAACTAAAGCAAAGTCTAGCAGAGCAACAAGTAAGAATGTGCACTATGTGCTCACCGGGATTCCATCAGTAAAGCCACCCAAGTAGTAAAGTAGTTGCTTGGTGAATTGCTCTTTATCCAAGTCTTGCATCAATAAACGTAAACAGGTTCAGATGCTTGTTTCCACTTCATACTTGAGGAAACAGTTAATAAAACAAAAACAACATAAAATCTCACAAACATGCAAGCAAACTATGTTTATGCCTGCCCAAAATGCATGCTCAAATTGAAAGGAAAGGAAGACAGATAATTGTTCTTCATAGTCCCAAAAATCCAAAGGGCTTATGAGAAATCTATTAAATAACATACAAGATAGTAATTTGATCAATTTCGAAAGACTACTCTATAATTAAAGCTAAAAAGAAATTAGAATAAAGCTTATAATGCATAGAAGTTATTCTCAATTTCTCATCACACAAGCTTCCCAATCTAATAGAAGTATAGAACCTTCCTCAATGCTATAGTACGGGTTTGCTATCCTCCTCCCCCTGAATACTTTTGCCCTTTGAATGAACATAGCACATAATTAATACTAGTGCTCCAACCCAAAAAATACATCAAAAAACAAGAAAGCCTCACAGTTAACCAATTTTAGTTATGAACAATTCCACTTTAATTTGGTGTATTACTTCATATAATTACTTTGCATTCCTATTATTGAACATTATTCCAATAAGTTGCAGACATAAAAAGTATTAAGTCATGTGCAGTATTAATTAGGCTCAATAACTTGCAGTATTAATTTGGCTCACTCTACTGTGCCTATTGCCAAGGAACTGTTACATTTGGAAAACCAATTTCACACAAACCTTATTGTTTATCTAAGAAGCGCTAACTAATTTCACACAAACTAATTTCACAATTAATTAGGGAAGGGACCTAGGGAGAGACAAGTTGAGATAGAAAAAGATAGGGGCTAGGGTTCCAATTTGCATAGCACAAAAAAGGTGAAAAAGTAGGAAATTAAGGGCTAGGGTTAGTTCATAATAATTTCAATTTATTTTAGGGGCTAGGGTTATTCATACCTACAATTTTCTTAGTGCCAAGAGTTGAGGTGAGAGAAGCAATGCATGGTGGTGGACGGGAACGGTGGCGGAGGGCACATGGCAGTGGAGGGCGCGATGGTAAGGCTATGAAACGTGAAGAGGGAGATGGAAACTGCGAGGGAGAGAAACAATGCGATGACGGTGGAGAAGAGAAATGACATATTCACTAAATATTTAACAGAAACGGCGGTGGAGGCCAAATGGCGGTGTGAAGAGAAAACGCGAGGAGGGGTGGCGAGAAAGAGAAGAAGATAAACTGAGAACAAATGGGGAAAGTGCTTTGCCAAAACCCTATATTAATAGGTTTATGTGGGCTTGCAATAAGAAGAGAATAGGAATTAGGAACATAGGGTTTTCAATTTTCGCATTTCAATTTCCTTTATCTGAGATGAGATCTGAATTTTCTTTAAAAAAAAAACAAAAGAAGAGGGAAACTACGTCATTTTAGAAAAAAAAACATTAAAAAAAAATCGGCTTAGAGTTTGTGCTTCTAATCTTGTGTTGGGGAACTTAGGAGTTAAAAATTAGTTTTTTTTTAAATGCTAGATTTTCCTAATCGGTTCACTCCACAACTGATTGCAATTATTTTATAAAACTTCTTTTCCTGTCACTTTTCCTATCGGTTGCATATTAACTGTGTTGAATATTAATGTTTTAAATCCGAATTCCTTTTTTCCTATCAATTGTAGTAAAAACTGATTGGAATCAATTTTTTCCAATCAAATTTAAAATAATTGATTTGAATTAGTGTTGTTAAATGTCAATTTTGCACTAGTGATACGTCCATGCACCATGACTCTATAACTGTTGAAGATATCAAGGGTTGCAAGAACATGTCTATTTGGACATTGGGATTATTCGGACATTGGGATTATTCGGACCATGTATCAGATAAGTGAAAAACATGTAGTGTCTGGTCATGCAAATTTCAGGAGGAAGATTGTAGGGAATGAATATTACAGCCCAACATGCACTAGTACAAATAAGGTCTTTCCACTACAAGAATGGCAAAAAATAGTGAGGGTCAAAACCATCACTAAATGGCCCAAAATTGTTGCTAAATTGCCTCAAACTGTTGATAAATATGTGTTAGCAATGGCCAAGTGATGGAGGTTGAGTCATCGCTGTTTTGTTACGTTACTAAACATTAACGATGGTAAAAGCAGTGGCAACAATACGTGCTGATTTTGTTGCTTGCACCCCAATCTAGCGATGGTAAAAGCCGTCGCTAAATTTCTTTTTTTATATAAAAAAATAGCTTTGGGGGACGAGCTCCTCGTACTTTTGCCGGTCAGAAATAGCATGGAAGAAGAAGAAAGAAAGACAAAAGAAGCAAAAGAGGAATAGAACGGAAGATGAAGAAAAAAAAAGACCGAAGAAGAAGAGGAGGAGAAGAAGAAGAAGGTCGTCGGAGTTGGAGGTCGCCGGAGATGGAGGTAGTTGGAGTTAGAGCTTCACAGGAAGTCGTTGGAGGTGAATGGGTTGTGAGGTGTATAGTGGTGTTGTTATGGAGTGATTGGATGAAGAAGTCAATAGAAGTTAAAGATTTTGTTGAGTGGGAAATGACGAAGGATTCCGAAGTCATCGCGTTGGCTGATGAGTTGTGAACACACATCAAGAATAGCAACAGCTAGGACTGTCGCAACTATGCGCCAAAAGTAAAAAAAAAATCCCCTATATTGACAGCCTAGACCATCGCTATATTAGAGATGGCTAGGACCGTCACAACTTTGCCACCAAAAATATTTAAAATAAAAAAGTTCCCTCTCTTATAGTGACAGCTAGGACAGTTGCAACTTTGCTAGCATAATGAAAAAATAGAAAAAAAAAAAATTCTTGTCCCTATATCGCTAAATTAGTGGCAGCTAGGACCGTCGTTAATGGTTAATATACCATTGCAACTTAGCAACAGTGTCAAGCCGTTGCTATTTTTACATGGCTATATTGCAACATTCATGTAGTGTTCACATCAGTTAAATTTGACCTTTCCCATTGGTTACGGATCTCTTGTGAATACTGGTGATGTAAAATATCATATTTTTAAAATCGGTTCCTTTCAAAACTGACGAGAATGTTCTATCGTTCCATTGAAAATGTCACAGTTTTCACATCGATTATTCACTGTAACTGATGGGAAAACACTCTTTTTAATATCACATATATGCTAAACTAATTTGAAAAGTGCTCCAATTTTTTTTTTTAAAATATAGTTTATAAGGGATCCTCCATCCACTTGGATTTGCATATTGAAGACACCCAGTGGCCACTATTAATATTTAATATTAGAACAAAAGGGAAGTAACAAGTAAACTAGTAAACCTAGTTTAAATTGCAAAGGCAAAAGACACTTGAACGTTTAACAGGCCAAAAAAACAACTATCAAACACCATTATTATACAATATTTTCAACCATGCAAATCATTCATTACAAACTGATTGAAAAGTCTGAGTCAAAAAGAAAAGCTGACCAAAAAAAAAAAAGTAAAAACAGAGGCAACATCTAAGTGGTTGATCTTATTTGCCCATGAACTATTACACATTCAAAGTTATTTGACTCTAAAAATTGACAGTAAAAACAGAGGCAACATCTAAGTGGTTGTTCTTCACAAATGCAGTGCTTACAAAAAACCTTACAATGAATTACATTTATTTTCTTCTATCATTAATTCTTGTTTGCTTAATTGCAATATCTAAAATCTTTGTAATCAACAAGATTGCAGATATTTTCACGAAAATGTAGTCCAAAACACCTAGTTATATGTCCATCTTCACATTTTCCTAACTCAAGAAATCATCTCATTTAAGCATAAATAGGAAAATATATCATGTGGTAAAATACTTCATAGTAACCCAAATAAGCAATTGTTTATTTCAACTACACGAGCTAATTGTTTATTTCAACCAAATTAATATCATGCAAAATATATATGAAACATGGTTAAGAGAAGTACAAATTTTTTAGTGGAAGGTCTTGTAAAACATTAAGAGTCCCATACATATTATTATTCTATAAATTATGCCTGACAATGAGGAAAACCTAAGATTGATAAGCAGAAATAGAGGAATAAGTTCATAGAAATCATTTTTATTAAGACATAATACTCACACAGACATCAATTCCCCACTCAAATTATTAGATAAATCTTTGAAAGCAGTTTTTAGCTCGTGAAATAAGTTTCATGTACAATGAAGCTATAAGAATCTTAATTTAACTTTGTATAGCTGAAGAATAATTTGAGATGAGGCCCTACAGATTGATCAATTTTGTAAGAGATCACTGAAACGCATCTGGAATTTGTCCAATTGAAAGATTGTCGTTAAGAGACCTGAAAGTAGATAATTCAATCACATTTACACTGTTTTTAATTCCTATTGCTCAAATTTGAAGTTACATAGAATGAAATGTTTATTTAAGCTTTGATTAAGTGCTGGACCAAGAAAAAAATGGTTAAAATGAAAGAACACACATATAGCAAGCAAAGCATACACCAGATTCCAAGTGTCTGGTCAAATTCATTCCAAATTGGAATTCATAGACTCACAATTTTACAATTAACGGCTAGACATGCCTAAATCCTAATGTTTGACTAATATTTGATTAACTGCCCATAATAATAGACAATATTTTGCCTCAACTCCGTTTGAAACCAAAATAATTATGTAAAGAGATGATTAAGAGAGCTGCGAGAATACTCAAATGCTGTTTTTGTCATGTGAACCCGAAATAGAGAGCATCGAAGTAGAAAAAGCAAATTAAGAAAGAGAGCATACTCAAATAAAAGTCTTGTAGCCAAAACTAAATTGCAAATCCAAGAATCCAAATCACATTCTCCACTGCACAAAAAAATAAACTCTGCAAATTAAGGGAAAAAGTAAAGGACATTAAGCTAGACAAATAAACCAAAGAAAAAAAAAGATAATTATCAAAATAAAAGAACTAATTAACTACTCTCCAAGTATAAAAAGACTTATATACCGCATACCTTCTAACTAATGAAATAGCCAGGTTTGAATTAGACTCTTTCAGCAAAGTAGCAAAATGCATGTTATGTGCTAAGAGATTGAAATTTTGAACAAATCTAAATCAAAGAATAAACACACCACAATATCAAAAAAAGAACACAGATTAGTGTAGCAAGTAGGTGAGGGGGAGAGAAATAAAATAATCCCAGATGCATATTCTAACCAGTCTTGTTGGTCAAAGGCGAACAATCTCTGAGTTCACAAAAAAATCTGAGGTTACCTATAAAAGAGAACTCATGAAAACCCAAGTTCAATTCATTCATTAACCCTAAACCAGAGAAAGAGAGAAATCATAAAACAACAGACAAACCCTAGTAGAGAAAGAAATTCCAAACTCAGAGGAGTAGAGGAGACCACTATCCCTATAATAGTTTCACTCCACGCGAATCAAATTATTTGGATTTCTATCTTAGAACAAAAGAAATATTATTTAAATATCTAATCATCATTAGAAAAAAATTCTAAACCAAAAATATGTCAAGCTAAAAAATTTAAAAATAAGAAAAATATAGAAACTCTTGTACAATTGGTATACAGTTTGAATCTTTAAACATATTGACTGGAGTTCAAATCGATTGTGACTATACATATATAAATGACTTTATTGGAAGAGGTTGTACCCATATCAGTGATCTCTCGTCTCGAAGGGATTTGACTTCGGTTGTCGACTAAATAATACTATTGGTGCGTACAAAAAGAAAATAAATAAAAGATAAGAAATTCTAGTATACAAATATCTAGAAAATATTTTTCATTTTACCTTTAGTTTTTCTTCGACTAACTGAAAATAAAAATTGTAATTGCTGTATTTTGTTTCTTTGTTGGGGGCTCTACACGGTCTTCGATGCTGGGTGAACCTCTAGACAAAGGAGATCAATTGTCTTAAAACCATGGTTACATTGGACAAGGATTTTTTCCATGACTTGTGCTCTCCTTGGTGGGATACACTAGTTGTGAAGTTATTGGGTAAGAGTATTGGCTATGTTACTATGCGGAATCGACTTTGTAGTTTTTGGAAACTCTCCGAAAGCTTCAAGATGCTCGATGTAAATAATGGCTATTTCATGGTCAAGTTCAATCTTCCTGAGGATAGGAAGAAGTTAATAGAACATAGACTATGGATGATTTTCGATCATTATCTAGCGGTGCAACCTTGGTTTCCTGAATTCATGTCTCCTTTGGCGAAGGTTAATCACACTTTGGTTTGGGTTATGTTTTTGGGGCTTAATCCTATTTTTTACGATGAGGATGTTATTAAGGCTTTGGCTGCAGATGTGGTTAGACCTTTGCGGGTTGACATTCATACGTTGAATTTGGCACGACGTCATTTTGCACTAGCATGGGTAGCGATTGAAGGACTCGATGTCATTAGTGGTGCATGTGGTTGTTATGGACATTTAACTCGTAACTAAGATAATGCAAAGAATACTCAAATTATCGTGTCAACGTCGGTGCTTGACATTCCTAGTGTTTCAAGGGAAGTTTCAAATGATGCGCAGAGACAGGGACCTACAACGCAAGTCGAGGCTTCAGTTATAGATTTTGCGGCTGCAACAAAATATAAGGAACCAACTAGAGACTCTGTGGCGTGTAATGATCGTGCAATCATTGCTATTAATGAGTCAGGACCATTACATGGTGATTGGCTTGTGGTGTCACGCAAAAAATGTGCGAGTTGGATAAAGGAAAAATCAAGTGTGGCCGATGTGAAACAGAATCCCACTGATTTTAGGGAGGCTCATCAATTGAAAACCTTAGAGACTGGTGGGCCTAGCTATTCAAAGTCTTCTAACGCCAAGAAACGCACACGTAAAGACCAAGCTGAAAGACCCACGACCCTAGAGGGAGCTAAGCCAAAACTACATGTTGTGAAGCCCAATCTGCAATCACTACTCCCTTGCCCGTGGTTCGAAATCTGATATTAACTTCTAACATTGTTCAGCCAATCCCTGCACAAGCTCCTTCTGATATGAAGGTTTTGAAAGAAAAAGAGATGCTCCACACCATGAATTTTATTGAGAAACAAGAGGGTGCAATTGTTTCTTTTGGTAACTCGGCTCAAGTTCTTGAGAACCATGCAATTGGACCTGACATTGAAACGCTTCAATTCCTTGTTGCCAGGAATATGCATGGTAATCGAAACCACTTTGCAGCGTTAACGTCCAGTGAAGTTCAACCCAAAGTGAGTGCAAAATCTGATGAGGGCCATTCGAGCTCGATGCAACTCGATAATTCCTCCTAGCTTCTCTATGTCTCATGTGCAATTTTCTCTCTTTATCATGTTTCTTATGAATATGTTAGTTTGGAATTGCTATGGAATTGGTAGCCATAATTTTGCTGGTCTCGTTAGAGATCTTTGTGATATGAATACTTCCAAATTTGTCTGTCTTCTGGCAACTCATGCTGATAGTGTAAAAGCCAGTAGACTGTCGACTAGACTTTGGTTGGACAGTTCATCTGTAGTGCATCTTTGAGGTCACTCGGGTGGTATCATTTGCCTATGGCATTCCACAATTTGGAGTGTTATTGTTCTTCACTCTATGGAACAATTGGTTCATTTACAGGTTCATTGGAAGGATGAGTGATAAGTGCAAATTAGTGTATTTATATAATAAAGAATTTGCACTTATCTTCTCAGGAAATAACATGTTTTGTGTAAAATTTCACCTCTAATCCATACTTTGTGAGTTCAAGACTAAAAAGGTAGAAATAATAATTTTTCTAACTCACGAAATGTATTTTCAGGTGTTTTGGAAGCAAAATAAGAAAATCAAGGTGTTGGAACATGTAAGAGGCCAGCGCTCGAGCGCAAGACCAAGGCTCTAGCGCTGGACCAAGGCTCTAGCGCTGGGGGCTGAGCTAGCATAGGATACCTACTGCCAGCATAAATTCTCTGGCGCTCGAGCGCCACACCAAGGCTCGAGGGCCAGTATCCATTGAGCATTGGATCCTTACTGCCAGAGTATTGAGTTTGGCGCTCGAGCGCCAGACACATTAACCAGGCATTAAACCTCATTTACCAGCACATTAAAGGCCAGCGCTCAAGCACTAAGAGGGCACTTAAGCGCCAGACACATGCTCAGAACACCTATAAATACAGCTCTGTAGAGTTAGGAAGATATATTGGATTGTAGAGAGAAAAACACTAAGTACGTTACTTTAGTCAGAGTTATAGTACTCTTAGGTTTTATTCTAGAAGTTCATGGCCTTTTTGGGCTAAGCTTTCCACCGGGATTGAATGTAATTACTTCATCTCTTGTTTCTTTCTATTACTAGTTGTATATTATATATGAATTGGAGTTCTTCTTCTATTCTTCTTTTCTTGGTTTAGCTTGATCACCTTTTCCATGTCTTAGTTTATTTGCATAGTTGAGAAACTTGTTTATAAATGGATTTGGAAAAAAACTCTCATAAAATCTTCTAGTCTAGAGATAGATGGAAGTGCTTATGACTCCCATTTCCACTCTGGAATGTCCAATGGCTGAAACGGTCCAGAGGGTCTTTGATGTTCAACTTTGATCTTTTGATAGGTAAGGTACTTAGACACAAATTCCGCAATTTCTCTCTTCATTCCAGGCCACCAAAATAACTTCTTCATGTCTTGATACATCTTGGTAGCACCAGGGTGTACTGAGTATTGGCTACTGTGATTCTCCTCAAGTACCGTCTTCTTGACTCTGGCATCATTCGGAATACACACTCTGTCTCTAAACAAAATCATAACATCACCTGCCACGGAGAAATCATTTTGTTCCTTGAGCTTCTGGAGTTCGTGATCATATTTCTGTGCTTCCTGAATTTGGTCTCATAGTGCATTCTTCAAGTCAACTTTGCACACAGAAATGCCCGCACTATAACAAGACACATCCAAGTGTAAGTCTCTGAATTTCTCCAAAAGTATCATATGATGAATCATCATAGTTGACACATGCAGAGATTTCTTGCTTAATGTATCCGCCATTACATTAGCTTTTCCCGGATGATACTTCAACTCAAAATCATAATCCTTCAAGAACTCCATCCACCGTTGCTGCCTCATATTTAGCTCTTTTTGATTGAACAAATATCTCAGGCTTTTATGGTCGCTGAATACTTCAAACATGACTCTGTACAAGAAGTGCCTCCAAACTTTCAACGCAAAGACTACTGCAGCTAACTCCAAGTCAAGCATTGGTAATTCGCTTCATGTGGTTGTAACTGTCGGGAAGTGTAAGCAACTTCTTGTCCGTCTTGCATAAGTACACATCCCAAGCCTTGCTTAGACGCATCATAATATACTTGGAAATTCTTTGTTGGATTAGGAATTATCAACATTGGCGCTGTTTTTAGCTTTTCCTTCAACAACTGAAAGCTTTCTTTACACTTGGCATCCCACACAAACGGAACACCCTTCCGTGTCAGCTTGGTTAATGGAATTGCAATCTGGGAAAATCCCTTAAGGAATCGTCGGTAGTACCCTGCTAATCCCAGAAAACATTGGATTTCTGTAACATTGGTCGGTCGTTCCCATTTCAACACAGCTTTCACTTTGCTTGGGTCTATAGCTACGTTGTCTTTATTAATCACATGGCCAAGGAATTGAACTTCTTCCAACCAGAACTCACACTTATCCAACTTGGCATACAACTATTTTTCTTTGAGTATACTTAGCACCAATCTCAAATGTTCTTCATGGTCTTCGGCAGTCTTGGAGTAAATGAGGATGTCATCAATGAAAACTACAACAAACTTGTCCAAGTAGGGTCAGAAGATGTGGTTCATATAGTCCATGAAAATAGCAAGAGCATTTGTCAATCCGAAGGGCATCACCAAGTACTCATAATGGTCGTACCGCGTCCGGAATGCAGTCCTAGGAATATCTTCAGATTTAATTCTAATCTGGTGAAGATCAATCTTGGAAAACATCTTGGCTTCTCCCAGTTGGTCAAGTAAATCATCAATTCGCGATAGTGGATATTTGTTTTTCACTGTCAACTTATTCAGCTCTCGATAATCAACACACAAACGCAGCTTCCCATCCTTCTTCTTAACGAGCAACACTGGGGCTCCCCACGGCAAAGCACTTGATCTAATAAACTGCTTTTGCATTATTTCTTTGATCTGTTGTTTAACTTCCGCCAACTCAAGCAGTGCCATTCTATACGGTGCCTTAGAAACAGGTCCAACTCCCGGAATTAACTCAATTGAAAACTCTATTTCTCTTTCCGGTGGCAAAGATTCGATGCATCAGGAAACACTTCCGGAAAGTGTCGGACTACGGGGAGGGAATCAACATTCACCGATTTCTCAACATCACTTACACAAACAATCAGATACTTCGGAACATCATCATACATAGACAGATTATGAAGATCAAAAGTAGGATGATGCGTACAGTATATCTCCAAGCCTTGGTCTGGAATATGCACGGTTTTGGTGGCACAATCGATCTTGACTTTGTGAGCTTTGAGCCAGTCCATGCCCATGATTACATCTAACCCTTTCATCGGTAAGCAGTACAAGTCTAACCAGAAAGTCTTGCCTTGGAAATCTAGGAATACTGGGGAACACATAGTTGTTGTACATATTTTTGCTTCAGAGGGAGTAGAAACTAACACTTCATAGGGTAACTTGGACACAGGAAAATACACTCGTTTTGCACAGTCTACTGAAATGAAGGAGTGAGTCGCTCCTGAATCAAACAAGATATTAACAAGCTTTGATTTTATTAATCCCGTTCCTTGGATAAGGTTCTTGGAATGGTCAACTTCCTCAGCATTTAGCGTATACACCAGATCTCTAACCTGATTCTTCTTCTTGTTCATCTCTGCTGTCTTCTTATCCTTGTTTGGGCATTGCCAGCTGAGATGTCCAGGCTTGTGACATGTAAAATAAATCCTCTTGTTTTTGTAGCACTCTCCTTTATGAGGCTTCCCGCAGGTCTGGCATTTCGGAACAATTCCCTTGCCTTTGTTTTCCAATTCCTTGCTCTTTCCTCCCTTTGAGCTTCCTTCCTCCCTCTTGCGCTTCCACAACAGTTGTCTACTAGTTGCCACTGCGGCCAACGATTGTTCAGCAAGTTGGCATGCCTGAATTAGAGTCTGATACTCCCGGATTCATTGAGTAATCACCAAGTTTCTGACCTCTAGCCTAAGACCTTGTGTGAACCTCTTAGACTTCCATGCCTCATTAGGTTGGTTCTGAAGATTATTCGAGAATCGAGCCAAGCTCTCAAATTTGGCAACATACTCATCCACAGTCATGTCACCCTACTGCAGTGTGAGAAATTCTATATCTTTCCGGTCCTTCACATTAGAGGGAAAATACTTGTTCAGAAACAGAGTCTTAAATTCCTCCCAAGTTATATGACCTCCAGTTGCCTCCATATTTTCTCGATGTCTCTTCCACCATTGCGATGCTTCTCCTCTAAGTCTATAAGTGGCCAATTCTACCTTGTCTTGATCTCAAGATCTAGTCACTCAAAAAAGTTCCTCTAATTGGTCTAACCACTCCTCTGCTATCATGGGATCTCTTCCACCAGAAAAAGTGGGTGGGTCATGTCTACGAAAACTCTGATAACGGTCTTCCCCGACCTTGTGCCTCCATCAATTGGGTCATGGCGTGTGCCATTTGCTGTATTAGTGGAGAACCAGTTGGAGTGGGTGTCGTATTAGTGTTAGAACGAGGTCTACCAGGGTGTCTTCCTGCCATGCCTTCCTGCATACAACACACCACACTGAGTTGATCAGGCTCAATATAATGAATCGTATACAGCCAACATTTCAGGTTAAGACAGGACTTATCTCTCTAGACTTTAATCTAAGTTACATATCAAATACCATAGTCCGGATAGGACCAAACTGCTCTGATACCAAATTGTAACACCAAGATTTTTAGGGTCATTTTTTTTAACAGACAGCGGAAGACAAAATATTATATATATATATATATATATATAGATAAATATTTACATAAAGTCTTTTATTTACAAGTCAGAGAGATCGCCAGTCCATCTAGATAACCATACAACAAAATTAATGGCTACCTAAGTATAACGAGGAGCTGCTAGGGTCTTCTCAAGCACTGACACCCTCCGAGTCCGTATCACCTGCAATACTGTAACGGTCAGTTATATGTACAACATATAACTAAGTAACCGTCGGTATTGAAAATAGTATATATACAGTATTACAGCCAGTCTAACTGGAAAATCTCTCAAATCATTCCTGACAAACACACACACAACAGGTATGAAATGCCAATCACATAGGTATGCATGCATGATCATTTTCAATTTCATTTTGTTTCTTCTTTTATCGGGAAACCCGGTGCACGCGGGAGTCCACTATGTCTGTGGCAATAGCACTCTAGAGCTCTCTACAAACCCTAGTAAGTGTCCCTAACCAGAGTCCATGCCTACCTCCAATAGAGGTCTGCAAGAACTATTACCCCTTCCGGTAATAGCTCCCAATCATTTCTCTTATTCAGAGTCAACATCCATTACAGGCCTGCAAGAACCATTATCCCTTCCGGTAATAGCTCCAAAATCATTCTCTTTTCTATGCTTGTCCACTTACCCGGTCTACTTCTGACAGAACTCAACCCTCTTACTCAACCAACGTTGATGGGGGCAGCATTTTCCACTTTTCCTTTTATTTGATACATTTCAGGTTCTCATGCATCACACATTCATATCCATATGACAATCAATCAAACAAGAGTTCCAGTAGCATAATATTCAAACATAAACCTCTTATGTTTGAATATTATGTGTCATGCTCGAATATCTATTTGAATATGGCCTTCTATATTCGAGTACATATTCGATTTCATACTAACTCTGGACTTTATACTTTTGAAATCAGTTTGACAATCTATCCAGAGTCCTATTCTCAATTTTACCATGTTATAATCTGGAAACCCTTGTCTGTTACATACACTTTGTCATTTAAAATTCCTAAACATGCATCATCTGTTTGTACATTTAAACAATACAGCATCATGCAAACATATCATACAATATCATGCAGACATATAAAATAACATCAAACATAATCCTAACTCAGCCAATTTCTAACACATTGTCTATAGTCCCTAATCACATGTTCCTAACATTTCATAGTTCCCTAGATTTGGGGTTTTAGGGTTACCTTGAACTTCCAGAGTCCTTTATTCTTTCAGTTCCAATCTAATCTCCAACTCCTATGTTCAGCGCTCCTTGTGTCCGAGTCTGAATTTCAACTCTTGGAACTTTAGAACGAAGGAGTATAGAGTGTAGTTTTATTAGTGGCAGAGATTTATTGAAGGATTTGAGAGAGCGTAAAGCGAGGGAGAGGGAAAATGCTGAAATGTGGAAGTCAAGTCCCCTATTTATAGGCCTAGGGGTCCATATTCAAATATAAGGTTTCATTTTTCAATTCCACACTTCCATATTCAAATATGAAAATTCCATATTCAAATATAACTGTTCATATTCGAATATGCACTGTTCATATTCGAATATGACTCAGCCATATTCGAATATGCATGTTCATATTCGAATATGCAGAGTCCACATTCGAATATGACTTATCCATATTCGAATATGCATGATCATATTCGAATATACATGTCATTTTTGTCCCTCTTTTAACCTCTCTACTTATAAAAAATCCTCCTCTTTCTTTTCTTTGTAAATTATAATCAAATCCCTTAAGTCCTAAGTCTTCTTTATGGATTTTTCAGGATGTTACAAAGACTCTTTAAAATTTTAATTATGTTTTATTCAAATAAAATTTATTAGTGAATCGGCATTTTAATATTGTAAATATTGAAAGAAAATTATAAATAATTCTAGTACCTATATGATACTACAAAAAAAATTAACTATCTTTTATTGGGAAAGAAATAATAATCATTCTTAAAAATAAATACATATTTCATATTCTACTCTAATAATTTTTTTCATTGTTAATTATGGTTGGAATGGATCCACGCTCACGTGATTTGGTTGGTATCCAAACATGCACTTAATAAATAAAGGACGAATTTTTCACAAACATTTCGGCTAACTTATTGTTTGTGAAAATGAAATCCATCAACATCATATGGTACTTCAAGACTAGAACAAAATAATTTTCCTAATCCCAATGGTTGATGTTTTGATGATTGACAGAAAATTTGACTTTTATATGTTAGTAAACATTGATTACATGAAACATTTGTTGAGTTTCTATTGGTCACATGATTTAGGGTCAGCTCATAGAGACCAATTTGTATGAATCGAATTCTGCGCATTGGAAAGCTATAATAAAGTTTCTATTTTGTTGACCCTCCGGTTGATCTACAACATTTTTAAAAATAAATTGTGAAAATATTATTTTTGAAATATTATAATGAGTTACAAGGTAGTAGGCGGCTATATACTCAATCTATATGACCAAGTCGTTCGTTTTATACTTATTGAGATTGAAGTTGATTTTGTTGCTCATCAATGGTTGTAGTTGATAAGATTGGGTACATTCATTGAAAACATTTGACTTTTGTTGTCATTGTTTATTGTTAAGTATGTGCATTTATTTTCCCCTAACCCCAGTTATTGCAGTGGAAATGGGAATGAAATCCCAATTAATGAAGCACAACAGTTGGAACCAACTAACTAAGTACTTGAAAAACATTTTGCTGTGAGTTTTGATGTCTATTGACTTAGCTTTAAATTGTTTTTTTTTTCAATATTTAACTCCATATCTAGTAAACCCAAATGTATTTATTTCAAAAATATTTAAAGGAACAGGTTGGACCGCTTGACTTTGCAAGGATGCAAACAATGATAAGTGAAATCAGCCTGTTGTTGACTATGATGAATTTGAAATTTGAGGTTCATAAGCTTCATTTAACAAATTTTGGTATTTATAAATTAAGTTGGACGTAACAAATTTGAACACTATTTAATTCATCAAGTGTGTCTGTAGGACCTGTCATGCACGATGGATACCATGTCTAAAATAATGTCTGACATGAAGGAACCTACGTTCTAATCCTTATGAATGGTGACCCAGACCGACGTCGTTATCGAATACATTTGAGAGATGAGTCGAAGCGTAATATACCTGAGTCCATATCATAGAAGAGATAGCATGATCGTCACAGCAGCGAAAATCAATTGATCTTGATCTCTACATAGTCAAAGACGGGGTCTTTTGACGGTAGACACAACTCCCGGCCGATGGGTACCGAATGCTCTTAACCTTGGCAGCGTGGAATAGGTGAAGCATATCTTTCGGAGTCATAAGCTAATGCTTATAGTGTGTCATCGTCTGGGACCATGCCTGTTTCAACCCTTATGGGATATGACTACTAACTGGCCAATCAAGGCGAGTAGTCATGCCTCCTAGGCTCTATGCTAATAGAGCGGCCCACTACATTTAGTCACCTCTAGTAACTTATTGACGATACAAGGCCCATATGTAAAATATGATCACTTTTGGGTTCTATACTTTGTGTTGGTTTAATGACAAGTCACCTGAGCGCAACACATGCGTGCACGTGTCCTTATGCGCACATGCCTAAACACTTGTCTTGTAGACCATAATCCCAACACGAGATGCTAGAGACACATACCGCCTTCATGGAAAAGGTAGATGATATAACCCTTGCTCTGTTTGCTACGACAAGTAAAGAACCTATTGTTGTGAGAAGCATGCTAAAGACCACTTATAATGCTGGGAGTCAACCCCCGAATATCCAAGTTTTGTCTGATAGTGAAGGAGAGATAGCACCTCCGATGGATAAAGATACATACGATACAATACTTTATTTATCTTATTTGGCACTTTTTTTTTCTGGTGCTTTTTACCAAAGGGTTATTCATGAGCACTGCCTCCTGCTTTGTGGTTAGGGAAAAACAACCGACGGAGATACTGTTATGGAAGATACCGTCGACAATGTAAAAAGGAAGTTGCCTCACATTCCTCACATCTTTGCAAAAACCGTTGAAGATACCAAAGGTTGAGGGCAAGAGTTTGGGAAAGTCACGACGGAAGTCCAAGGCTAAGCTGACACTAACAACGTCAACAAAGGCAAATGATTCTCAGCATGAAGAACAAATAGTTTCAAGGAATCTCTATTCTAGAAACACATTGTCTCCCGCTAAATCAGCTGTAAGTTTCAAATTTTTGGATGTTTATGTTTGTGTCATTCACACATGAATAAATAAGGTTACTTAATCTTCTTTAATAGGCTGTGAAATGTAACTTCCGTACCACATCTAGCACGGGTCTCAGTCCCCAACAACTTATGGTTTGTGCCTATATTTTTAACGACATGTTGAATCATTTGTAATTTAAATGTTATTAATATCTATGTTAATTCATAATTTATATTTATGTTTTTAGCTATACTAAACCTCTTCACAAACATTACAACGAGTATGTCATAGAAATTGACTTACCATTTTGTACTCGTCAAAACTTTCTTAGCCTTTAACCCGGAAATATAATTGATGACAAGGTGATGTCACTCATGATTAAATTTTTATGCTCCATTTTTATTACAAAATAGTTGCAATTGAGAATTTTTATATTTATGATAAAATCTAATTTCATTCCGGGTTTGTTTTACAGATCCTTGAGCTAATAGCGGCAAAAACCATGTGGTTGCAACATCATACCACAACAAAGTCAATTTGGTCACTTCCGCCAAATTTTGCAGTGAGTGTCACAAGAGACCAAATTGTTCATTTAATATTCATAACTATAAATCCTACTAATAACTGTTATTTGTTATTTAATCATGTAAACAGCATGATCTTGCCAACGGAAATACAATACAAAACTTTATTGTCACATTCAAAAGATTCTGGATGCCACATTTTAGCGCACTACAATATGTAATTGAATTCTTAAAACTTACATTTTGAAGTTGCATTATCACATGATACCAATTTAGTCCTAAAAAAACTCATTGAATGTAGATATATGTTCTCGTCCGTGAAGACAACAATCATTGGTATCTGTTTGTTATGGCAACTCAATCTCAAACCATATATCATTCTAATTCGAACCTGACTGCTATAGCTGTGACAAAAAGATGTGATCAAATTAGGACACTAGCAACCGTTCTGGCTGAAATAATGGCTTTGGAAAACCATTAACAAGAATTTGTTAACCATGTGGAAGATGTTGGAGGGTGGGATTTAAGGTGTGCTACAGGAATTCCTACTAATTCCAACGGGTGAATATATGTACAGATCATTTTGTTGTGGTGAAAGTGAATGCTTATGGTACTAACTAGTCAAAGTTGTGTATGTAGATCATTTGTTTCAGCTTATTTAGTAAAATAAGTACTTATTTTAATAAAATAAAAGTAATTATATTAATTTTTAGTTCGTTTGTTTGTGCTTTTCAAAATTATCAGAACCAGAAAATAATCAGTTTTTTTTTTTTGCTTATTTTGAGAAGCAGGTACCAAGTTGCTTCTCAAAATAAGCACAAAATCTTTTATTCTTATTGTAGCAAAACATACATAGATTCCTATTCTTTTGATAATCACTTAAAAAATAATCAACTCTTTACTTATAAAAATAATCAATTATTTTTATGTTTAAACAAACGGGCTCTAAATTAAATTGCAATGAATTTGTTTGGATGAAGTAATTAAATTTCCTCCACACATATGTCCCTCATTTGCGTTTTAGATTAGATTAATCATTTACTCTGTACATATGTCCCTCACTTCCATTTTAGCTCGTGTACGTAAAAAATTCTCTTTTAGTCCATATACGTGTATCCGTTAGTGCTTTTGGTCCTTCCTTCCCCGTTTTTGTTTTAGTCCCTATATGTCAAAAAAATTATTTTAGTTCTTTAATGTGTCTCTGTTAGTGCTTTTGGTCTATCCGTTGTCTTACTGTTTGCAACCTTTAAATCACTTGTTTCGATGAAGTAATTAAATTTCCTTCGTTTATAAAATTATTTTTTCGAATGAGATATTAAAATGTTTTTATATAAAAATACCCAATAATGGCATAATTTTCAAATTTACATAATATGTGGTAGAAAAGAATGGTTGTTATAGAGAAAAAAATAGAAAATTATAAAACAAGAAAGCAGATTTGATATTTTTGATTAGAATACACTAACCTCTAGGAAAAGTCAAAATATGAGTAGCAATGTATTAGGTCATTTTTGTCAACCATCGATGTTTTGCCTTCAAACGTAATAAAAAAGAAAGCAACTTAACAAGTCTGTTCCAATTATGTTCCTAACAAGGAATAAAAAAAAGTAAGACCAAACTACACCAGTATCATCCACTTACCTCATAATTGAACAAAAACTAGTGGTAACAAAACAAATCTAGTTAAACACATTGTTCTGGTGCAAGTCTCTAAAGTCATTACTCATATTTCAAAGCTTCCTCCCAAAATTCCTCAACCTTAGTTTTAAAATCCTCCCTCATTTGGTTCTCGTGACAGTCTAACAGGGACATTAGAGTTCGCATCCTTAGAGGTGTCTCCCTAACCAATCATCTAGAAAAAAATATTTTGATTACTATATTGTTAACCCTATTTGTAACAGCAAATTGAATAATAATTATGTATAAACATTACTAGTCAAATAAAATTCGAATGGAAAAGGAACTCCATCTCAATCCTATCCATCATCCACACTACTTGATCTTCACTGCAGCAAAAAAAACTCATTTAAGAAACAACATAGATAAGCCTAAGAAAACCTTGCCAAACCATCAATAAATTAGGTAATTACCACTGTGATTTTTTCGGCACAGGCACAACAGTTGACATGGATACTTCCCACCGTGGC
This sequence comes from Cyamopsis tetragonoloba, assembly GCA_037177725.1. Classification (NCBI taxonomy): domain Eukaryota; kingdom Viridiplantae; phylum Streptophyta; class Magnoliopsida; order Fabales; family Fabaceae; genus Cyamopsis; species Cyamopsis tetragonoloba. Next base: position 31,695,787 of record CM074120.1, on the reverse strand, counting down.
ATGTCTCCTAATAGATTAACAACCTCATGTGGATAATAAGACGTGTGGATCATTTTGCCCAATGTATCAGCTTGAACATAAAGACAAATTACCAGTTTGATTAAATCTATTCATATAATTAACAAAAACTTAATAACTTAACACTAGCATATTACCAGACTTCGGATTATTACATTTCTGTGGGCAATATCAACTTCTTCGCATTCACTATCCAAATAGTAAATAGCCTTATCATCAACTGATACTACTATTTGGTACGAATGACTAGTCTTAATCTCCATGATAGGAACAAAGATCTCATAACAATAACATCCATATTACTTAAACATTAACAAATTAAATCCGGAATAATTTACAATTTATTTGACGACTTACAAATTTCAAGTCAGTGGATGGCCTCATCCAGTCATTCACATACAAATTAGCCAACTCTTGTGGGTCTAGTTGTAGAGTCACATTTTCTTTGAAACACGGTTACGCAAGACATCTGATGTTGTCTCACCGATATAGTCAATGCCATCCAATAAATAATCTGTTTTGTAATTGCTAAAACAAGTATGTGACAACCATATATAATACATCAATAATTTTCTTTCTACAAAAGGGTGCATTAATATAGACATATTTGATCCAATGAACATGAACAATTAATAAATAGGAAGTTGATGCAAATAAGAACCACCAAAGTATTAACCTTGTGCAAAATATTCGTTGGTAGTTGAAACGTAATGTAGCAAGAACCAAAAGTACTCGGGTATGATAGGACCACTTGACCTCGTCATGAACCCAACGACTAGGACATAGAGACATCAAAAGCTTCCTTTTGGCTATCTTGTTCCCCACTCGCAAAAGATCCTCACTTGTTTCTTTTAAAAAAAAACATATAAGATTCCATGTTAGACTATTATCTCAAATGCAAAAAAAAAATGTGTTAACGTCTCTTACTCTAGGTCTTTGTCCTTTGGAAAAACATATAAGCAGCATTTGACATCACGTTCATCCATATCCATTGTGGGTTTAAAGGACGATTTAATGGTCTAGGTGACAGAAAGTTACCATAATGTTAACACAATGCATACTCAATCAAAATATGACATTAAAGTAGTAAAACATTTGTAGAAATCAAGAGGTATACACCTTAGGAAAATTCATCTCAAGTGTTGGTGTCATTGGTGGTGCACCAAGGCTACTACAGACAACCTTTGGTAGTTTGTTTGCCCTACGAGTCGGACTTTGCATTTGAAATAACGTATCAGGGGTCATGAAGTTTGTCCTTGGTGACCTCCGTGTATTCACCTTTGAAAAGGAAATATATCATCAATTAGCATTTTAGAGCCATTTAGTAGAATAAAAAGAAATTCGGTGGACTTCAAAATTTCTAACCTTCGATGGGGTACGAGATATTCTTTCAATTCGTTGTTCACTTCCTTTGCACATTCATGAGGTTGTATTTTCTTCCGTTTACCCCTACCCATTGCAGATGACGCCGTGCGCTTGTTTCGAGCACTAGCAAGATCACTACTTGGTTCACCCAATGACATCAGCATAGCAGTATCGTCTAGGATTGAAGGTGATTTTGTTCTCAAGTTAAACCTTGTAACTGAAATTTGTGGCAACATAATCATGCACACCAATGATGGTTGCTCACTATTATTTTTCGCATGTTTGCTTGGTGTTTGCATGTCTCCAGACACGTCTCCATTCGTTGTTTGGTGTTCTGGAGACAACAAACCATGGGCAGTCTATTTTGGAGGGGAAGGATTTTCGGTTTCATTCATCTTTGTCTTCAAAAGCTGAAGAATGTTGTTGTTGAGTGTGTCCAGAGAAGAAGAGACCTTAGCGAGCAAGTTTGTCATAGAGGTGTGTTCTCGCTCAAGGACTCCGACACGGATTGTAAGCCCCTACAAAAGATCGAGTTAGTAAAAAAATAAATGTATTGTTTAGCTCACCAACTATTTTTTTCTTATACATTACCACTTGAACGTTAACAAATGCATCTACTGCCATTATGGCAGTGTTCACACCATCAAAACATTTGTAGTGATTTGTGCCATCATTTTGTTAACCACCAGCACCCACCACAATGTTCATGGTGTTTTTCTCTTTGGCAGACCTGATAGGTTGAAGGTTCAAAAAAAGTGACAACTTACAATACAACTTCCCTTACATAAATCGTCAAATTCCAAATGAAAAAGTCTAAATCTCATAAAATGACAAAATTGTAGGAATTGATGAAAAAGACTTGTTGATATTCACCTAGTTTATGCATCTTGACACACAAAAATGGGCAGTCATGCGGGGCTTGATTTTTTTAATTTCTAATGACCTCGTAATACTGGCCCCGTATTGAACTTTCTATTTCACTTAAAACCTTCTAATTGTGAACAACATATAGCAGTGATGACCCATCTACCATTCATTTCAAATGAAGACACACAAACCTAACTATCATTAACCCTTCCCTTATTTATGGGGTTTTTATCAAACCTTCTAATGTCTCTACTTAGGCACATACCTTTTCTAAATTTATTAATTTTTTAATAACTCTTCACCATATCATATAGTAATATTTTTAAAAGTTTCCCACTAAACGATAAAAATTAAGAATGAAACAGAAAAAGGATACACATTAAACATTTAATGAATAGGTTCATACATCTTCGATGAAAAGCAAGACAAAAAAAAAAGTAAACCCACTTAGTTAGTACTACGGTTAGTTCATAATTTTATTTAAAATGAAGTTGACATTACTAGATCCTGATTGGCCATGAAATTGTACACACAAGACACTATACTAAATCAAGCCTCATGTTCATTCAATGTCAACTTGGACCATCATTGTTATCCTTTCCCTTGCTACCATCCTTGAGGATATGTATCTCTTCTTTAAACAAACCATTTTCCATGCTAATTTCATATTTTTCATGCTGTAGGTTCCTTATGTACTCCTCCAAGAGAACCATGCTATGGTAGTTGAAGTCTCTTGTTGACCAACCAAGTGAAGATACAAGCCTCTTCAGCAACAACAATATTAGATTTGTCTCATCATTTTGCACGACATCAACATCATTGCCTCCTACAAATGTGTATTAGAAAAAATTAACCAATGACACAAATAAAGAATATGCATGTGATGCCATAAAAAAAACTCAATATAATAGAATTAATTGAGTCTATAAAACCACTTGTGTGTGCCATGTTTGGCTGTCCCAAACCATGGTTCTATTGTCTACCAAACATATGGTTCAGGCCCCAAGCATCATTTGGTGTTGTGGTACTTGTACAACCAGTGCTTTTGACATTCACAAAAGGAATATAAGACTGATAAGCATAATCGGGGTTCTTCAACAACATTTTTTCCACAACCAGAAGACGCATCAGATTGTTTAGGTGTAACCCTTTGGTATGTTGAAGTGGACCCATCATTGTCGTCTTGTTTTCCCTTCCCTTTCCCCAGAGAGGGTTTTGGTTCAATATCGAACCATGCTTCCTCAGCTTATTCGTAGCTATTGTATGCAACATGGACAACATCTCTAAAACAGTTAATTTGAGCTTGACAATTGACCCAATTAGTATATATACTTGGACGTCTACCTATGAAAACTACGTACATTCTTTCCATAATGCTTGTGAGTGGAGAATGAAGTTTGGCATGCGCATTTATTACCCAAAATTTGAAGAAGTGTTCAAAGATATGGTAGATATGAATAATTAACACCATTAACATTCCCCAACTACTCTAGTAAAAAGAAATTAAATGCCTCCTCAATAATGAATTGTTTGATTTAAAAGATGTCTAGGTAAACTAAAAAAATGAGCAGCAATGCAAATTTATTAACATTAAATTTTCAAATACACTATTATTTCAAAAAGAATTACAATCTACTATACAAAATATACATATTCAACAAATACCAAAAAAAGATATACATATTAACCGTTATAATTTATTTAAAACAAGAAAATTATAGTACTTTATTGTAAAAGAAAATATTTCACCTGAGAAAATATTGCAAAAATCTCTCACTAATTAATTATATATGTTGACAAAAAAAAAGGAAATAAAAATTACCAATATTAAGGAAAAATTAAAGGACAAAATTATAATTTGAGGTAAATTAAAATTGGTATTTGGGCTTCAAGTAAATGGTAGACTCAAAACAATAGGACATAAATAATTGATATATGGTTTAAGGATGACAACGGAGTGGGAATGTGTACTAACAAATTAAATTTTAATTATATTTAAAATAATATTTCTTGAATAAAATTTTGATTAGAAATTATATAAATACCAACATAAAACAAAAATAAAATTATATTATTTAATTGGGAGTTATTTGCATTGGATTTAAAAAATTTGTCTGTGACAAATTTTACTCTATGTTGTTTCATGAATTTTCACTTGGAAAAAGTTGTATAGCATAATATGATCATATTCTTTTTATGGTTAAATTAGTATTTTAGTCTCATAACATAACCCCAAATTTCAATTGGATCTTTCAATTTTTTGTTCATACTAACCATTTATATTTTTTTAAAAAGGTTGTATAGCATAATATGATCACATTCTTTTTATGGTTAGATTGATATTTTGGTCCCATAACATAACCCCAAGTTTCAATTTGGATCTTTCAATTTTTTGTTCATAGTAATCCAATATGATAATTTTACATTAGTTTAATTAATTAAATAGTTCATGAAAATAGCAAAAACAATATTGACTTAGCCTTGTTTTTTCCTTTCTCGCCTCCAACAATTATCTTGAAAATTTTTATTAACCATTTAATCAATGAATTGTAATAACCACAATTGACTATAATACCAAAAAAACAATTAGGAGACATTATTTCATTCTGATCTGTCTATTTTAATCTGATCCATCATGGTCTAATTTTTTATTTTGACCATGTTAGACGGCATCGGTAAATCATATCTACTGCAATAAGGGCACTATTTAAAGAGTCAGATGTAATAAAAAATATTAAATAATGTTATTGTTTCTATTCCAGAAAAATGAAATGATGGACATTTCTAATTATTTTTCTAATTCTAATAATCTTAAGAAGTATTATATATGCATTGTTTATCAAGACCCAAATAATACCTATCCACTATTTCACTAACAAAAAATCTATTATTTAGCGTATTATTCAAATATTAAAAGCCTGACATGACGCATGGCCATTGTGGAGCCTGCCACGCTACCCTGATAGATACCGTTGCGTTCTAAAAATATAGGAACGACATAAAATAGAGGTACCTGGTTAGAAGGTAATGATGACGGGATCCTTAGGAATAACTCCGATCTTCGACTGCTCTGGCGGGGCTCCACGACGGCGGGCTGGGGACCTGCAAACACTCTGTCGCTCAAGTTAGTACCCGTTTAGGGTCAGAGTAATTATTATCAGATTAATAGCATACCTGATATGGTGTAATGTGTTATATTTATAAAGAATTATTAGGGTCTGCAGGTTATATTTTTGGCCTTAAGGGCCTTTTCTCTAGGCCTAACTCAATCTCAATAATAGCTATAATATCGTGCACGACATGGTATTCACGACTGTGATATCTCTTAATTTCGGCCCACAACAGAAGCCCCCCAAGCCGGCGAGTTGCTGCAAGCAAGTCGGCGACTTTAAGTAACCATGTCGGATTGCTGTCGATCCCACAATCCAAGATATTTCAAGTTATTTAGCTATGATGCTCTTATATTTATTAGGAGTTCATTTCTAGCATTTCAAGCATTCTCATTTGCCTTATTGGCTTAATTTAGTTTCTTGACTTCAACATTCAAAGCTTCATATTCTCGGTTCATTTTTTTTTTGATCGGCCAAACACACACCCCCACACTACTCCTAAGTTTAACTCCTAAATCTCCCCACCGGGGATTGAACCCCTCCCCTCTAGCTCCAAGGGCTTCTCCTTGTGCCATTTGAGCTACAAGCTCTTGGCTCATATTCTCATATTCTCGATTCATATGCTGGGTTGGATGTCGAATTTCAAACTTCACGTGCTCAGACTCGATGAATTGTCCTCCATTTGTGAGTAGGAGAATTATTTTCATGGCTGATCACTCTGATGATTTCTTTATTGAAGCACCCCATGATGGTGTTCTATCATCGTAGATCTCAGAGTCTTGTAAAATTCACACCACTTAGATAATTATGTCCTTTGTAGCTGACTTGCTCCATATCAGCTGTAGTGGTAAGCTCGAAGTCGATACACAATTGAAAGTGAAACTCTTCACCATATTATAACTGCCCTTGAGTCGGTGTTCCATTGAAGGTAAAACTTTGACTTTATTATACTTGACCGACATGAATGTCATGTTGGATTAAAACATTTTGTCTCCGACTGTTATGCCGAGACTTCACATATTTTTTTCTTGTGTTTGTTGTTCGCCCTTTATGAGTACATGATTTTCAACTGAAATTTTCATTCCTTTTCACCTTTCACCTTGCCATATGGCCTATGACCCTTTGCATCACTAATATGGATATGGGATTATGATCCCCAAGTTAAGTTTGCTGCCATCCACATTATAGTGGAACCCTTTAGATAATTTGGTTCACTGACTCTACCGACACTGATATTGTTCGCTGCGATCTAATAATTCCAAGAGGTATTTTATGACTTTAGTGATCTAAATTTATGACGAATCCTATTGAAGAAGCTATCTCAGATACTAATGGCATCTCATGCTCTGTGATCATATCTCGTTCAATGTCGTCTTGAATATTAGTTCATCTTGGAAATTTCCAAAGATTAGCATCATCTCGGAATTTCTACCTGGATGTGATGTACATATTTTTTCACTCTCTACTAATAATGAGTAAGCTTTGTTGGCTTTTTCCAAATCTATTTCTTTTTTCTTTCTAGATTTCTCTAGAAATATTCTTTTCGAATATATGTATCTCCACTATGAAAATGGGCTCTTTGGCCTAGTTATCCCGTTTATTTTAGGGAGCCATAGACATTTGTTTGCAATGACTGCTAAATTTATAACCTTTGAATATATGATGTATCTTGTTCTTAATTTAATATCTCGCATGTCGAGTCTGACTCTTTAAATATTTTTATATTGAGACTTTGTGACCATTTGCTAATGATTCAGGGTTCCCGCCAATTCTAATCCTTCGACGTAGGAGTTGAATAACCTTTTGTTAAGGTTTTCAATTCGTGATGGTCGTTAACTTTAAACCCTTTGTTTTTGGTCGACATGAACTTCGTTGTCAAAGAATCCAATGAAAATCCTGTTGGGATGAACGGTCTTGCCAAGGTTATCTTCTTCAAATTAGGGACTTGGTCCCTATTGGAATCAACATCGCCTTGGAGCCGAGTTGGGTCAATTATCAAGATGTACTTTGCTGAGATGTACTAATCAAAATATTTTTTCCAAAATCGACTGGTGTATGCCCGAAGTTGGATCTGTAACACTATAGTCTCCCAAGTTGACAAGCTGCTTTGAGCAAGCTATCATCTTTGGGTTATTCATGCCAAATCTATTGAATCCCGGTCTATATGTCATTGCAGCTTTGTATTTTTGTATAACATCTTGAACCCAAATTTGGGACTTGCCTTGTGAACGGGCTTCAAGGTGTCCTCGAGGGAAGAGGTCCTGATGTCTTCAGGGATTGTGTTAAGACACTTTAATTTTTGAATCTCGGTATTCAATTTAACTTTGTTGGTCTTTGCTCCTTTTGATCTTTATGCCCTACAGAGGATCATGGCGCTGATGCCGGTGAAGCTGAAGCCTCTCTAGTTACCTTATAACGACTTTTTCATTTAATTTTACTTTTCTAAATATTAAAGCTTTTCTTATGTAATGAACCTTTGTGCTTCTTTCGCGCTTTGGTTGTTGAGCGATTCTTTTACTTATTTTTCGAGAAACTTTTTTTTCGGTATGGCGTATGGCCTCCTCTGTACTATCTCGGGGATTTTTCATTTTGAAACGGCTATTAGCCCCATTGATATTGTTCTGGGGTACTTCTATCATTGAACGGAAATCGACCTTATTATTATCGAGGGGAAAAACATTCTAAGATGGCAAGTAGCCTCTTCAAATTTATTTCTAAGACATTTTTATTTTAGAATGGCCTTCGTCCCTTCTTGGTATCTCGAGGAGAGAACATCTCGAGATAACACGTAATCTTTTCAACTTTGATCCAAGTATTTGTCTTGGATTGGCCTGTGGCCTTCCTATTTGATATCTCGGGGGATTATCGTCCCGAGATGGTTGTAGCCTCGTCGAATTAGGTCCAAGTACTTTGCCTTTGAATGACCCGTAGGCCTTTTTAGTATCCCGTAGGAATGTCTTCTTGAAATGGTCGTAGCCTCTTTGACTTTGACTCAAGTACTTTTTTCTTGGATTGGCCCATAGGACATTTTGTCAAGACTTCTATCTGCAAAATAATGTTCTAATTTATGTTAAACTTAGCCATCTATGCGTTTTGCACTTTACCCTTTAATGAATTTGGGCTTCTTTGTTGTTTTCTCCTTTAGGATCGTATTGGCTAAGATGGTGACAACCATCTTCTTGCTTGTGTTTATTTAGAACATTTAGCTGGGATCATTGTCCTTGTGAATTTTCGTAATGTAGAACCGGGTTGGCCATAGTCATTGCCCTTTGATTTTTCCTCATCTCGGATTTGTAGAATTGGGTTGGCTGCTGACATTGCTGATAAGTTCATTTTTATGCTTATTTTATAAGCTAAATGGTGCACTTATCTCTTCTTAAAAAGAGTTTTCTATTTTTAAAAAGCTTCCCTAATCTAAATCTTGTGAGTTCTTGAGCAATATCTCTATTTAATAAAGTTTGTGTGAGTTGACAATTGTACGACTAAGTTATAGCCCAAGTTAAGGAGCAAAGGATTGTTGAAGATGGAAGTTTCAGTGCAGCCACCTGGCGCTTAAGCCAGAGGTGGCGCTAAAGCGAGAATCAGGATGGCGCTTAAGCCAGAGGTGGCGCTCAAGTGAGAATCAGGATGGCGCTTAAGCCACAGGTGGTGCTCAAGCCAGAATAAGGATGGCGCTTAAGCCCCATGTGACTCTTAAGCACGAGAAGCTCTGAATGCCAAATTCTCTCGGCCATTCTCTCGCTTAAGCGAGGTGTGGCGCTTACACTACAAGAAATATGTTTTTTAGCTGCGGTTTATTACGCCACTACAGTAACAAATACCGCCACTATGCAAACTTAGCGGAGGCCTTAGCGACGGCCAACGGGCCGTCGCTTATTTGGGCATCGCTAACAGGTAGCAACGGTTATAAGTAAACCGCCGCTAAGCAGTGGCGGCCTGACTGCCGTTAAAACTGCGGCTAAGTCGTTCTAAAAGGAATCCAAGGCCGCCGCTAATTCGCGGCAGTGTAGGCCGCCGCTAATTTGCGGTGGATGTAGCCTTCGAAAAGCAGCTAGTCTCAGAAGGGTTGGGGCCACCATTAATTAGCGGCGGTTGTAGCCGCCGCTACGATGTGTGCCAATTTGCGGCAGTTAAAGCTGCTACTAAATTTCAGGTAGGGTTTTTATTTTAAATTCTACAACTATTTTCCTGTCATTAGTTTATAATACTTAAGTAATATTTAAATATAATACAATTAAATATTATTAAATTATAATAAATTATTCAAATATAATATAAATAAAGTATTATTCAAATATAAATGAAATAAAAATAAAATATAGTAAGTGTCTACATAATATAATATCAAAATTAAAAAATAACAATGTCAACATAAATATAAAATAAGTCATAATCCTAATCCCTATCTAAGTCCTCGCCCTCGTCCTCGTAGTCCGGGTGTGTCGGAGCTGGTGGAAGAACAGATGAACCACCTGCCTCTATACGCTGAAGACGCTGCATCATGAGCTCGAAACGAGACTCTAGAGAAGCCTCCCGGCGCTGGGCCTCGTCTTGGATGGCGTGAAGCTCCTCCTGATGTCGTCTCTCCATCTCCTGCATCTGCTCCTGAGAATGCCAATGGACCTTGTCTAACTCCTGCTGTAGTTGCTGCGACTGCACTGTGGGTGTGGAGGAAGGCGCCATTGACTCCTGGGTGTATAACGACTCGACCGTCCTGATGCCGCTGGCCAAGTCCCCAGCACCGTAGACGAGGCCATGGGTATTGCCCCCAACAGAGGAGACAAAAGCAGACGTCCTTGTGGCGGTATCCACCTATCGAGTGCCACTAGGGGACGCCTCATCCACCTGTGACTCGATATCACGGATAGTATCCTGATACTGAGTCTGTAAACAAAAAACACAAAGTAAGGATATATAACTTAATTATAATAATAAATGTTAATTAAAAAATGATTTTGATGCTTACGTAGGTGGACGCGGATCGCTGATCAACCCATGTCCCGTCAGCTCTCCTATGTGTCCGGACGAACAACTCATCAAGGACCGGCTCTCAGCCAGTCTCACAATGCTAAATAAAATTTAAAACATGTGTCAGTAGGGAAGCTACTTAATTAGTTGCCATCATTAACCATAATTTAACTATAATGACTTACCATGTCGTCAACCACCTGAACGAAAGCTGTCCGGCCTGTGGTGTGGACTACTCCGCCCTTCGCCGATCGGCAGTTGACCGTAGCCTGAGTAGAAACCGCCTTGAACTCAGGCGTCTGCCAATAAGCCAACATGCGATCTCACGTCCCTGGGCCAACCCAGCTATCCGGACGGCTATGAGCCCTCATCTTCTCCATCATGTCGTTAAAGCGTCTGCTGCCATGGTGCTCCAAGCAGTAGGTTGAGTGTCAGCAGCAATATGAAGCTCATGCTGCTACCTACGTCGAACAGCAGTGGCCTAGCGACCAAGCTCGCCTGCCGGGTACCTAGGTCGACCCCTAACACCGCGACCTCTCTGCGGGGCAAACTTCGCACCAAGTGCTGACTCACGTGTAGACATCTATATAATAAAAATAATAAGTACATAAATAAATAAATGTATATTACACGTCAAATATGATTGTTTACAACTAAGTTAATTTACAATATGTTTGTTTACAACTAAAGTTCTGCTGACCTAGTCAGGTATATAATACCCATCTGAACCTTCACCATCGTCTTCATCGTCATCATGTTTGCTAACATTATTGTCATCTCTTTCTTGCTCTTCAGCAACAACTTCTTCATATGTAGGTTCCGGAAGATGATCAACAACTTGTTGAAAATTTTCTTTTGTTTCATCTACCAAGCAACGAATTTGTTCAACATCCAATGCTGGAAGAACAAGTTCATCCGCTTGGTAGGGTGGTTCATTAGATTCTTCATCAATGTTATCAACCTCCACACGACCTCTTGGCTTCGTAGCAATTGCAACACTCCACCCACGCAAGTTCTTGCACATCGAGGGATAACTAACATAATACACTTGTCTTGCATTTTGTGCAAGGATGAATGGATCATATTGTCCATATCTTCTACCCATATTGATTTCAACAAATGTATACTGGGGGTGAACTCGTGTTCCTCTTGGTGACGGATCAAACCATTCACAGGAAAAAACAACAACTTTATGTGGCAAAAAGGCGTACTCAACCTCATATATGGCTTGTATAATCCCATAATAATTATCCACACCGTGTTCTATCAGACCCTTTACTAGCACACCACAATTTTTCGTTTTCCTACCCTGACTCCAGGCCTTTGTATGAAATTTGTATCCATTAACAAAGAAAACATTATAAGAGTTGGCCTTTGTGCTTGGACCCCACGACAATGCCCTAAGTTCATTAGTAGCAAAGCGGCTTCCCTCACCATGGACCTACAGTTCAAGTGGATTTTAGTTTTTTGGTTGTTTTCGAAAGTTGAATTAGTAAAAGTATGAAACGATGCGAGTAAGACACTTACATAATCCTTGAACCATGAGGGGAATTGTTCATGCATTCGACTATGCCCGTGTAGTTGCAAGTACATGCCGCAAACATGTCTCAACGTTTTTATACACGTATACGTAAAAATTTTATTAACAAAATGGTTTGTAAAATACTTTCTCAAGATAAGGCTTGACTTCATTGCAGTTGATTAGTACATGTACATGCACAGAAGCCCATTCTTGATCAAGTATGCGATATTCCGAAGGCTTAAAACCCGGACACCCACCTATGCTATAAATAGACAAAGTCGGTTGACCGCTTCCATTGGTTGGACCCGGATCATTGCGAGGAATAGAGGTTCCCGCCAAGTCAATATTCTTAAAAAGGTGAGAGCAAAAATATGTAATCTCCCGACTGATATAGTCTGAAAAAATTGATCCTTCAATCCTTGCCTTCTGTTTGGCCCCTCTCTTTGACGCTTCCATCATTCTATCAAATCAAACACCACATTATACATTCAAAAAATTGTTATTTTAAATTAAATGTAAGTAGAACAGAGTCATACCTTTCAAATGGATACATCCACTGATATTGAACCGGCCCACCAAGTCGTGCTTCGGTTGGCAAGTGGATTGGAAGATGTTCCATCGAGTGGAAGAAGCTTGGCGGAAATATCCTTTCTAACTTGCAAAGAATGAGAGGAATGTTCTGCTCCATTCTATCCAAGTCACTCATCTCCAAAGAATGACATCAAAGATCTTTGAAGAATTGACTTATCTCAGTCAATGGTTTCCACACTTCGTCAGGCAAAGAACAGAATGCAATCGGGAGTAGATTTTGCATGAAAATATGACAATCATGACTCTTGATCCCAGACATTGTTCCTTTTCTGACATCACTACACCGACCTATGTTCGACGCATATCTATCCGGCATCTTCAACTCTTTCACCCATTGACATACCAATTTTGCATCAGATTTAGTCAAAGTATATTTTTCTTTGGGCATCCCCATTTTTCTGTTAGCCAACTGTTGCAATTCCAAGTCTCCACGTGAATAGTGCTTCTTCAAGTCTATCCTTGCCTTTTGATGATCCTTCATTTTCTCAGGATCATTCATAACCGTGTTAAACACATTGTCAAAGAAGTTGTTTTCAATGTGCATAACAACAAGGTTGTGTCTTAACAGGTTATCTTTCCAGTACGGAAGATCCCAAAAAATACTTCTCTTTGTCCAATTATGAAGCGTCCCAAACCCCTGCAATTTTGCAGGTTCATGCTCTGTCACTTTAGGAAAATCACGCACAAAAACCCAAACATCTTTCCCATTTAACATATAAGGCTGACCATCCCATTCTTGGTTACCCTTTCTAAAACGTTGCCTACTCCTCCTAAAAATATGATCGTTAGGCAGAAATCGACGATGACAATCAAACCACGAATGCTTCCTACTAGATTCCAACCAAAATGCCTTCGTGTCTTCCATACAAAAAGGACATGCCAACCTACCATGTGTGCTTCATGCAGATAACATCTCATACGCAGGAAAATCATTAATGGTTCACATCAAACATGCTTTCATTAAAAAATTCTGCTTCTTATATATGTCATACATCCATGCTCCATGCTCCCACAATAGTTGAAGATCATCAATCAATGGTTGAAGGAACACGTCTAATCTGACATTGGGACTTCTAGGACCGGGAATAAGACAAGATAAAAACATGTAAGGCTTGGTCATACACATTTCAGGTGGTAGATTGTATGGAACAACAATTACAGGCCAACACGAGTACGGGGACGAAGATTCTTGAATAAAGGGCGTAAACCCATCAGCACAAAGCCCCAGTCTCACATTCTTGGCTCGCTGGAAAATTCTGGATAACACACATCAAAGTGTTTCCCTGCCAAACCATCCTGTGGATGACGGAGAACACCGTCTACACCCTGTTACAATTCTACCACCCTTAAAATTAATTTTTCCCTCAAAATTATGAACTTAACTGCTTATCGGAATAGCTCCGGATAGGCGTCTTGCATATCTTGCTCTTTCTCCCAAGTGATTTCTTATGAGTCAAGGTTTTCCCAAAGAACCTTCACTAGTGGTATCACTTTATTTCGTAAGACTTTTTCTCCATGATCTAAAACCTTCGTGGGTACCACATGGTAAGATGTGCTAGACTCCAATGGTATTTTGTCCGTGTTCAAAATATGTGAGGGATCTGGGACGTATTTTTGGAGTTGTGACACATGAAATACGTCGTGGAGATTGGAAAGATGTGGAGGCAGTGCTAACTAGTAAGCAACTGGTTCGATTTTCTTCAGGATTTGGTAAGACCAATGTAACGAGGTTGAAGCTTTTTGATTTTCATTGCCTTTCCCACTACGGTATGTGGAGTAACTCTCAAGAACACGTGATCGCCCTCTTCAAATTCCAGAGGCTTCCTTCGCTTGTCCGCATAGCTTTTTTGTCGATCCTGTGCCACTTTGAGTCTCTCCTTGATACGCTTAATCTTATTTGTTGTGTCTTGTACTAAATCTGGTCCCAAAAGTAGCTTTTCCCTGGTCTCATACCAACAAATTGGAGATCGAAACTTTCTTCCATACAATGCTTCATAGGGCGCCATACCGATACTTGAATGAAAGCTGTTGTTATAGGCAAACTCCACTAGCGGTAAGCATTTACCCCAATCACCACCTTTTTCTAAAATACACGCTCGGAGCATGTCTTCTAACGTCTGAATAGTTCTCTCTAATTGTCCGTCCGTTTGTGGATGGTGGGAGATACTCAACCGTAACTGGGTCCCGAATGCTCTTTGTAGTGCCCCCCAAAATCGGGAGGTGAACTTAGGGTCTCGATCCGATATGATACTAACTGGTGCTCTGTGCAATCGAAATATTTCTGCAACATAGACCTTGACATACTTCTCAACAGAATAGGTGGTTTGGACGGGCAAGAAGTGAGCTGATTTAGTTAAGCGGTCTACCACTAGCCATATGGAGTCATATCCTGCCGGCATTCTCGACAATCCAACCACAAAGTCCATTGCAATTGACTCCATTTCCATACTGGAATATCTAACGGCTGTAGGGGTCCAGATGGCTTCTGGTGTTCCACCTTTACCTTTTGACAAGTCAAGCACTTAGAAACAAACTCCGCGATCTCTTTAATGATTGTTTACATTAACCCTACTCACAGATAGTCGAGCATTGTGACACTCAACTTCCAATCTCAAATCTCGAAATTCCTCCAGTAGTGCCATCTGACGCATCATCATTAATGAGACATGTAATGACTTCCTACACAATGCATCCGCCCCTACATTGGAAAAAATCAAATATCAAAAATCAAAAATAAAATAATTTAATAAGTTTAAAATATGCGTTTTCATTTTTAAAGTAAAAAACACCCTATATTTCAAGTATATAGTACATGATTTCTACAAACAAATGCTGCACTTTTAAAAATATAAAAAATACTGCAAATTAAGCTAGAAACTTCATGGTAAACAATACATTGTTGTTAAAAAAATCAAATAATTTAATAAATTTAAAATATGCATTTTAATTTTTAAAGTAAAAAACACCCTATTTTTCAAGTGTATAGTACATGATTTCTACAAACAAATGTTGCAATTTTAAAAATATAAAAAATACTACAAATTGTAACATCCCAATTAATTAAATGGTACATGTTTAGATTGATTACTAAGTATTAGGAAATTGGGTTTAAAAAGGGAACAGAAAGGAAGGGAAGGACCTACTTGCAATTTTTTAAAATTTGCAAAGTAGTCCCTCCCATCTTAAGTAAACTTGACCACACAAGTCAAGAGCCCAAAATAGCCTCCTTCTTCCTCCCATTCTCGCCAACTCCCTCTCTCACTCTAAACTCCATTTCCTCCAACTTCTCTCTAAAACCCATTCCCCAAATCTCCATAGACATACCTTGCATGTGTGGCTTTTAGTGTTCCTAAGCCTAAATGCCTTCCAATTTCATGTATGGGGTAAGTGAGTTCTTAAGTTTCTCTACTAATTCATAGTTCTTCTTCTTCATACCCTCATTTGGGAAGTTTGTGACTAAATGCCATTTTAGGGACACAAGAGCTCAAGAATCAAGCTAAGGGAAAAGGAAAATTGGTGGACTTGAGTTCTAAACCCTAGAGATAGCCATTCAAGAGCAAGGGCAAGAAGAGCTTGAAGGTAACCCCAAAACCCCAATAGTATAGCTAGCTGGAAATTGTGAATGGTAGGATGAATTGTGATTGTGGTTTGAAATCATGTAAATTGTCTTGATGTTTGATGAAATTGGTTGAATTGTTCCTTATGTGTGTGTGTGGTTGATGCATTTATGTTGATTGTTTGTTTGGATATTGGATTGTGAATGTGAATTGATCTTGGAGTGTTTTATAATGAATTAGATGAAGTTAAATATGATTTTGAGGAATTGAGATGGAAGGGAGGATTGAAATTTGTGAAAAGTTTATCAATACCTGTTTCCCCTGTTTTGGAACCATTTGAATTGGGTTTTTGAATTGGTTTTAATTTGAAATTGACTTCGTGGTCTTAATAAGAGTTGTAGAGCATCCTCTTAGCTTTCAAATGCTTTTGGTTTCACTCAATTTGGAGGTCTACAACTCTAGTTATGACCAAATTACTGAGATAGTGTTTATATGAAAGTATTTGTTTGTTGTTGGACATCCCTGTTAAAGATTACTGTTTTTGACAATTAAAATTTTAGAACTAGGTTTTGTGGCCTTCATAAGAGTTGTAGAGTATTCTCTTAGCTTTCAAATGCTTTTAGTCTCACTCAATTTGGAGGTCTACAACTCAAGTTATGGCAAAAATAAGAACAGGGGTGCGCACACCTTCCTGGGCTGTGCGCACAAGATTGGGCAGCAGCTCCAGGAGGAATTAAGGTGCGCACACCTTCCTGGGCTGTGTGCACAAGATTGGGCAGCAGCTCCAGGGGTGCATTAAGGTGCGCACACCTTCCTGAGCTATGCGCACCAGACTGTGTTTGACAGCTTCTATGTGTTTTCTACATCTTTTCTTCAACTTTCTTCATTCTTTCCTTCATTATTCAAGTCCAATCCTCTAAAATCAACATTTCTCTAAGATTTATTCCTGCATGAACATAATCAAACAAATTGTAATGTAAACATAATAAATCTATTTCTAGGATAGGAATGAATGAAATTAGGTTCATGTGACTTAAAAACATGCAATAGGAAACTGAACATGAACTTGTGTGATTGATTTGAAATGTTAATGCAATATGTGATCAACTTTCCTCTTAACAAGAGTATGGGTTAAGGTCTTGCTCTGAGGAAGAGTTTGAGATCGATACTGCATTGACTCATGCATTGTCATTCATGAACAAAATGGATTGCATATGCACCTTAGGGTGTTTGACCGGGCAGGTTGAGGGTTCAAGAAGGGACGCTTCCTTGGACAACGGAGATCTCCATTGAGGGTGTGGACTGCCGGCACAAAAACTAATGATAAAGGAAATCATGCATAGCATTGCATTTCATTGACTCTATGATTTGAAAGTGCATGGTAATGGTAAATTAGATGCTTGAATGTGGTAGTTTCTTAGCTATAGAGTTGGGGAGGATTTGCAACTTGTTGCCTGTGACACTGTTTGTACATGTTTTAGATAAACCGGGGGTTACTGAGATATATGTCCCTGCATGTATCTCACGGTTACAGGTGGTTCTGGAGACACAAGAGTAAAAGCCAAGAATTAGAAGAAATGTTTCAAGAAGACATCCACCCTTTATTTTGTTAAATCTCATGGTGATACTTTGTTATGATGGATCTTCAAGTTTTATTTTGTCAGACTCAGTTGTATAAATTTAAGCCAAGTAGACTATGTGTAACTCTCACGATGGGGTATAATATGCATTGAATGTAGTAGTTTCATGAACTAGGGTCGCATAATGTACAAACTATGCCTATGTACATGTACTTAATATATGTGTTTTCCATTAATTATGGCAGCTCAATTATTAAGGTTTTACACAAATTAAGCTAGAAACTTCATGGTAAACAATACACTGTTGTCAAAAATATCAAATAATTTAAAAAATTTAAAAAATGCGTTTTCATTTTTTAGTAAAAAACACATTATTTTTCAAGTGTATAGTACACGATTTCTAGAAATAAATGTTGCTATTTTAAAAATATAAAAAAATAATGTAAATTAAGCTAGAAACTTCATGATCAAAAATACATTGTTTTTAAAGAAATCAAATAATTTAAAAAATTTAAAATATGCGTTTTCATTTTTAATGTAAAAAACACCCTATTTTTCAAGTGTATAGTACATGATTTCTAGAAACAAATGTTGCAATTTTAAAAATATAAAAAATACTGCATATTAAGCTAGAAACTTCATGGTAAACAATACACTGTTGTCAAAAATATCAAATAATTTAAAAATTTTAAAATATGCGTTTTCATTTTTTAGTAAAAAAACATTATTTTTCAAGTGTATAGTACACGATTTCTAGAAACAAATGTTGCTATTTTAAAAATATAAAAAATAAGTGTAAATTAAGCTATAAACTTCATGGTGAAAATTACATTGTTGAAAAAAATTCAAATAATTTAATAAATTTAAAATATGTGTTTTCATTTTTAAAGTAAAAATCACCCTACTTTTCAAGTTTATATTACACGATTTCTAGAAACATATGTTGATATTTTAAAAATATAAAAAAATAATGTAAATTAAGCTAGAAACTTCATGATGAAAAATACATTGTTGTCAAAAAAATCAAATAACTTAATAAATTTCAAATATGTGTTTTCATTTTTTTAGTAAAAAACACACTATTTTTCAAGTGTATACTACACGATTTCAAGAAACAAATGTTGATATTTTAAAAATATAAAAAATAGTGTAAATTAAGCTAGAAAATTCATGGTGATAAATACATTGTTGAAAAAAAAGTGAAATAATTTAATAAATTTAAAATATTCTTTTTCATTTTTAAAGTAAAAAACACCCTATATTTCAAGTTCATAGTACACGATTTCTACAAAAAAATGTTGCAATTTTAAAAATATCAAAAATTGTGTAAATTAAGATAGAAACATCATGGCAAACTATACATTGTTGACAAAAAAAAATCAAATAATTTAATAAATTTAAAATATGCGTTATCATTTTTTTAGTAAAAAGCACACTATTTTTCAATTGTATAGTACACGATTTCTAGAAACAAATGTTGATATTTTAAAAATATAAAAAAACAGTGTAAATTAAGCTACAAACTTCATGGTGAATAATACATTGTTGTCAAAAAAATCAAATAAACTTAAAATATGCATTTTCATTTTTAAAGTTAAAAACACCCTATATTTCAAGTCTATAGTACATGATTTCTAAAAACAAATGTTGCAATTTTAAAAATATAAAAATTCTGTAAATTAAGCTAGAAACTTCATGGTAAACAATACAAAGTTGTTAAAAAAATCGAATAATTTGATAAATTAAAAATATGGACTTTCATTTTTTTAGTAAAAAACACACTATTTTTCAAGTGTATAGTACACGATTTCTAGAAACAAATGTTGATATTTTAAAAATATAAAAAATATAGTGTGAATTTAGCTCGAAAATTCATGGTGAACAATAAATTGTTGACAAAAAAATCCAATAATTTAATAAATTTAAAATATGCGTTTAATTTTTTTAGTTAAAAACACCCTATTTTTCAAGTGATAGTACACGATTTCTATAAATAAATGTTGATATTTTAAAAATATAAAAAATATTGTAAATTAAGCTAGAAAATTCTTTGTGAACAATATGTTGTTGTCATAAAAATCAAATAATTTAATAAATTTGAAATATGCATTTTCGTTTTTAAAGTAAAAAACACCCTATATTTCAAGTTTATAGTGCACGATTTCTACAAACAAATGTTTCAATTTAAAAAATTGTGTAAATTAAGCTAGAAACTTCATGGTAAACAATACATTATTTTTAAAAAAATCGAATAATATAATAAACAAAAAATATGTGTTTTCATTATTTTAGTAAAAAACACACTATTTTTCTTGTGTATAGTACATGATTTCTAGAAACAAATGTTGATATTTTAAAAATATTATAAAATAGTGTAAATTAAGATAGAAACGTCATGGTGAATAATACAATGTTGTCAAAAAAATAAAATAATTTAATAAATTTAAAATATGTGTTTTAATTTTTAAAGTAAAAAACACCCTTTGTTTCAAGTCTATAGTACATGATTTCTAAAAACAAATGTAGCAATTTTAAAAATATAAAAATTCTGTAAATTAAGCTAGAAACTTCATGGTAAACAATACATTGTTATTAAAAAAAATCAATTAATTTAACATATTAAAAATATCCGTTTTCATTTTTTTAGTAAAAAACACTCTATTTTTAAGTGTATAATACACAATTTCTAGAAACAAATGTTGATATTTTAAAAATATGCTACTTCAAGGTGAACAATACATTGATGTCATAAAATCAAATCATTTAATAAATTTTAACAATGCATTTTGATTTTTAAAGTGAAAAACACCCTATATTACAAGTCTATAGTACACGATTTCTACAAAGAAATGTTGCAATTTTGAAAATATAAAAAATTGTGTAAATTAAGCAAGAAACTTCCTCGTAAACAATACATTAGTGTTAAAAAAATAAAATAATTTAACAAATTAAAAATATGCGTTTTCATTTTTTTAGTACAAAACACATTATTTTTCAAGTGTGTAGTACACGATTTCTATAAACAAATGTTGATATTTTAAAAATATAAAAAAAACTGTGTAAATTATGATAGAAACTCCATGATGAAAACTACATGGTTGTCAAAAAAATATAATAATTTAATAAATTTAAAATATGCATTTTTATTTTTAAATTAACAAACACCCTATATTTCAAGTCTATATAGTACACGATTTCTAAAAACAAATGTTGCAATTTTAAAAATATAAAAAATTGTCAAATTAAGCTAGAAACTTCATGGTAAATTATACATTGTTGACACAAAAAATCAGATAATTTAATAAATTTAAAATATGCGTTTTCATTTTTAAAGTAAAAAATACCCTATATTTTAAGTCTATAGTACATGATTTCTACAAACAAATGCTGCACTTTTAAAAATATAAAAAATACAGCAAATTAAGCTAGAAACTTCATGGTAAACAATACATTGTTGTTAGAAAAATCAAATAATTTAATAAATTTAAAATATGCATTTTAATTTTTAAAGTAAAAGACACCCTATTTTTCAAGTGTATAGTACATGATTTCTACAAACAAATGTTGCAATTTTAAAAATATAAAAAATACTGCAAATTAAGCTAGAAACTTCATGGTAAACAATACACTGTTGTCAAAAATATCAAATAAATGAAAAAATTTAAAATATGCGTTTTCATTTTTTAGTAAAAAACACATTATTTTTCAAGTGTATAGTACACGATTTCTAGAAACAAATGTTGCTAATTTAAAAATATAAAAAATAAGTGTAAATTAAGCTATAAACTTCGTGAAAATTACATTGTTGATAACAAATTCAAATAATTTAATAAATTTAAAATATGTGTTTTCATTTTTAAAGTAAAAAATACCCTACTTTTAAAGTGTATATTACACAATTTCTAGAATTAAGGTGTATACCCTAAGAAAGTGTAGGAAATTACCTTTAAATCAAGGAAGCTTTCGTAATACGTTTAAGGGAATCTAGACTTCTTGCAATAAATTCCCTTCCACTCTACAACAAGGACGTGATGGGTTATACGACTTGCACTTGGAACCAAACTTCACCGGAAGTATCAATACGTTTGTAGAATGTTAACCTCTAATTCAAAACTTAAGTCTTAGTGACCATTTAAGCTTTCTTTATGAAATCCTAAATCACGATGATAAATTAAGTTAAGTTAAACTGTTTGTAGGTCTCGTATCTCTCTAAAGCCTAATTTACGAATTGATGTCACTTGAAGTTAATTCCCACCAGTTCAAGTTCCCCTCAAATTGAAGGGTAACCTTAATAGATACTGGTTCAGTTACACTTATTCTATTCAATAAGTCTATGAAATTCCATTAAGTACCTGATATCCAATATTATCAATTTAAATTATGCAATTCTTATCGACACTATCTCCTAAATTGCGGTGAATACTTCAGTGGGATGAAAATCAAATCTCAGTGGTAGATCCTTATTTTCCGAAAATGTACTTGTAATCTAATCACCTTATCGTTTCCAAACTCATGATTGAGGATACTATAATTCTAAAACAAGGTCCTAAATTCATGTTCCCAAATAGTGTATGGGTTCACTCTATCGGTTTAGGTCTTCCTATAATTATATAACATTCATATCGAAATCCTAAGTAAGCCGCACTACACTTGCTAAAGTTTACCCCATCAGACTCCCGACTTTACTCCAAACTCTTGCTAGTTAAAATGCGTTAGGCTTTGAACCTATAAGTCTCTCACGATATCTCAGTTGTGAATGTTCCTTTGAGCCAGGAATTAAAACGAATTGTGTGGACACAATTCTTTTAAGGAGGGTAGAATTGTAACATCCCAAATTTCTAATCCCCTAGAGCTAATTATTTAAATTCACACTTTTGGTCCTTAAGGGACTATTTTAGGAGATTTGAGAATTTAGAAACTATTATGCAAATTTTGAAATTTGTTGCTAGTTCCTCTAAGTGTTAAAATGTTTCAGTTTGACCTTGGGGTCCTAAATGCAATAATTCTTATTTCCATAATTTCATTTTGGTCCCTAAAGCTAGAAATTTCATTTTTCCTTAAGGATCCTTCTCTAAATTTTAAAGATTTGTTTCATAAAATGAGAGGGACCAAATAGAAATTTTTAGCAACTTCTTCTCCCCTTCCACTTAAGGGCGAGATTGTGCCACCACCACCACCATCTTCATTTTCTTCCACAAACCCTTCTCTCTCTAGAAAGGGCAAAAGAAATCCTCCTCCTTCTCTCTAGATTCTAGCCAAAATTCCACTCACCCACAAACTTAAGCTTGCTCAATTCTTGCATGCAAAAGGGAATCCATACTCTTTAGATCATCAATTTCCTCTACTCCTTCTCAATTTCACAAGAAGCTCAAGGTTTAAGAAGGATTGAAGGTGAAGGTTAGAAGGTAGCTTCAAGGATTGGGAGCTTTGGGAGCTCAAGGGCAAGTTAGGATTTTGGAGTTGAGGTAACCCCAAACTTAAAACCCCCAATTAGGGCAATTAGAAAATAGATGATGGTATGATGTTAGGTTTTGGATTTGATTTGGTTAGATGACAAGAATTTAGGTTGCATGGAAATTGGTATTGAATTAACATTAATCGTTTCTTGTGTTCTTGAAGTGTGAAGGTGATCTTGATTGAATTGGCTTTATATGTGTGAGAAGGATGGATTTATGATAGTTCCTTGATTGAATATGATTTTATTGATACATTGAATGCATGAATTTGAAGATGACTGAACTATTGTGCTCCTTGATGTTTGAAGTTTAGCAAAATCCTTATGAAACTTGATGGGTTAATTTGGGATATGAAATGTGTGAAATGTTGGTGAGGTTTAAATTGATGAAATTGGACTTTGGTTATGTTTGTGAATTGATCCTTGAATGAGTTATAATGAATTATATTAATTTGGTATGATATTGGATGAATTGAGATGGAAGATAGAAATTAATTTGTAAAAAGTTTATCAATGTCTTTTCCTCTGTTTTGGCTGGATTTTGGCACAGATTGAGCTGATTATTTGACTTGGTTTTATTTAGATTTTGGTTTCGTGGCCTCTTACAAAGTTGTATTTAATTTTGTTAGCTTTGTAATGCCACAAGTCTCACCAAAATCTAAGTTGTATAACTTGAGTTATAGGCAAGATACTAAGAGCTGCCAGATTTGGGTTTTTCACATGGGCCGGTGGATTCAAGTAAAATTATCTACTAGAATATGATTTATTCAGATCTTAGGTTCTGAATACAAGTTGTAGATAATTTTATTAGCTTTCATTTTCCCTTGATTTAACCCAATTTGGAGGTCTACAACTCAAGTAATGGCCAAATTACGAACAGGGGTGTGCACACGTCCCTGGGCTGTGCGCACAAGATTGGGCAGCAGCTCCAGGGGGAATTAAGGTGCGCACAGCTGAGCAAAGTGTGCGCAAAGCTGGGGGAGAAATTCAATCCCACACCTTCTAGCCTTCATTCTTCAACTCCTTTCATCTCTAGCTTCATTCTTTAAGTCTAATCTTCAAAGATCAACATTTTCCATGCTTATTCCCACGTGAACATAATCAAACAAATTGCAATGTAAACATCATGAATCCATTTCTAGGATAGGAATGAATGAAATTAGATTCATGTGACTTATAAACATGCAATAGGATCATGGAGATGTTGTGGTATGTGTTATGACATGTATGATGAATGTTTAGTGCATGATATGAATGGCTATGCTATTGGTTGATGTTGAAAGTAATTGAGATGTGATGAATGATGAATGTGGAAACATGTTAAATGCAACTGAGATGAAGATGACTATTGAATGCATGATAACATGTAATATGAAATGATAATGAATGAATCCCACCAGTAGTATACCGGGCAAGTGGGTAAGCATGAAAATGAAATGTAGGGTCTCTCAGAGATGGGGTTAAGATGGCTTGAAGAAGTAGGGTCTCCCAGAAAATGGGGTTAAGATGGCCTAAGAAAATTTAATGACTATCCCGAAAGGGGTCAAGATAGTCATAGGCTATCCCGAAAGGGGTTAAGATAGCCTGGCAGTGCCCCAGAGATTCAGGTAGGGACGCTTACCGGGGGATTCAGTGAGCTCAAATTATGCCTTTCTGCCAAGGTACCTATGGTGGACATCTAGTGCACTGGACTCCCGTTAAAAGATGAAAAGAAAAGTAATGTGATTCAAAATGAATTGAAATGAAATGCAACGTAATTCATGACATTCATGTATATAAATTAAATTGTATTTGTGTGTACTCCTTTGTTTGAATGTGTTATGGTATGTTAGGCTTGTATTGGGGAGATTTTCCAATTAGACTGGCTGCAATACTGATCTATAATGTTTTTATTTAGACCGGGGGTTACTCAGTTATATGTTTTACATATAACTGACGGTCTCACTATTGGAAGTATCCGAAGATTAAGGAGCTATAGCTACGGACGAGAAAAGTCTCATGGTTTTCTTAGGTATAACCATACATGGCGAACCTAAGTTTTATGTTCAAGTATGTATTTGTTCAGCTCGATAGCAACTCGTTTAATTTAAAAAGGAGTGTAATTATTATTATTTATTGTGTAGTAAATCTTAGCTTCCGCTATGAGAAAAAAAAACGGTCTACAAAAATAAGGTGTTACATTTATGGTATCAGAGCAGTTTAATCCATCGGACTGTAATGATAATGAGTCGATAGTCAGCTGAACGATTAATATTCTAAACATATCTATTAGGCATGTCATAAGTTTCGAAGGAACATGCAGCCAATATTGAGTCTGATCAGCTGAATATTGGTGCATGAGAGTAGAAGTTATGAATACTAATGGATAGGAATGATCTTTAAAGGGATTGTTCTTCTTTTAGTATATTTCATGGAAAGTAGGATGAGACATTGGGATATAGGTGTACCGATGTTGTGACTGTAAGATATTGGGCCTGGCCAGTTCAGTACCTTAGTAACGACATTGATGCATTTGTAATCAATGGGTTCAAGTCACTAACCTAGAATGAGTACCGAGTAGAATATGTTTTAAGGACAAATGTGATTAGCCTTCTAGAATAGATAGCGGAAAATGGGTGTGAAGATTTTGTGAAATTAGGATCCAAATTCCTTAAACCCTCTTCCCTTTATAATTTTGATCGTGTGTAAAGGCCCTTGGTAAGGAAGCCAAGATGCGGGAGAGACTTAGAGAGTCTGGTAGTAGTAATCTCACAACAATAAGTAAGGGGGGTTATGTGTATTCCTATTCGGATTCAAGTTAGGAAGATATACTCAATGGAAAATTGGTTAAGTATAGGAATAGATCACATCATTAAAGCATGAGGAACTCCATCCCAGATTCTTTCATTTATGTTTCCTCTAGGACTTAAATTCCTTAAACTCTAATTTCTTTTATGACTGACGTTGACAAACTATCTACGTAAATTCTAGAAATCAAATTCTTCATCTTCTTTGGAAATTCACCAAGCCTAAATTAGAATTAATTTTGTGACTCAAGAAGTTTCATTGCTTATTCTAAACAATTATATGCCTTCTTTCTTGGTGAACTAAGCATCGATTCTAATTTGACAGTCACGTATCCTTAGAGAGGTTCAAGAACGTATTTTCTTATATCGATTAAATTGATGTTCCTACATGTAGATACTTCTTATAGTAACTCTACTCCCTTCACATAAACGTGACATAACATTGTATCTTGAAATTTGTCCTCCTTGTGAGTTTTCCTTGAGATATAATCTAAGTTGCGCTTAAGTTCAAGTTTTAGAAATCCTTTCTGATTGAGATGTATTAGGTTAGTTTTGTCAATCTAATCATTAAATGAAACAAATCCTACCTTACCTTATCATCATTCTTAGAATTAATTGTTTTGAACACTCTATACCCTGGGCATACCCTTACTCGAGATTGATAAGCTAGAGGCTAAGTATATCATTTTAGACTTCAATTCATATAGTGGACTTGGAATGAAAATTGTTGAATCTTTTGCTACGGCATAGAGTTAATTCAGGACGACAGTGGAAGCTTATATTTTCTTTTATGTGTGAATCCAAACACATAAACTCTCTCTTTATTTTCCAATATCAAGAACTCCAAATCAGCGGCAACCATCATCAATTTTTATCTAAATCCCATTCTTTGATTGAGACGCCTTCATCCGATTTTGTGTTTAATCCTAGTCTAATTCTTATTATAGGATCTAGACAGTGTTGTTTTACACCTGAGGGCTTAGAGATAAATCTTCCTCTTCTGATGCTAACTACGGAAGTTTTGGCAATCGATTTCCCTCATAATCTACCGGTATTTTAAATCACACTCTTAGATGCTCATATACAAAGGATTCCCTGAGACATAGATTCCTTAAACATTTTTAGGTACTCTACAAAGACTAGAAACCACCCTTGTACCTTAACTAAGTTTGTTACACTCGTTGGTCATCTAAGAAAGTATGTCATCAAGTCGATAATCGAAAGGAAGTCAAATTTATTTCATCATGCCTACCCTGAATTTCATGTTTCCGGAACTGTACTCTTCATGACTTCAAATTTCATTTAATTATGAAGTTCTACTCGGTCTAAGAAATTATTCTAAACCTTAGTGCGATATCACAGTTAAGGATTTCTTTGGTGATCTAAGCTCCTAAAACCATTTTGATGGTTATCAAAATATCCTTAGTTACGTTCAAGTTTTGATCCTTAGATAAAGTTTCCTTGGAAGACAAATCAATCAGAGTGGCACGGCGAAAGCGTTAGAGGACTTCTTATTATATTCCATTCAGATTCTTAAGATTTGAAGTTTCCCAAAGTTTGAACCCATCTAAGTTGGTCCCTAACGGATTACTACTTATCGTTAAGGGAATCCCTTTTAATTCTCAATTTCAAATTGAACTTAGTTTTCTAAACTTTTATCCTATAAAGTTTAAACCAATCCAACTACTCCTTGTAATTATTTGAATTTAAGCTTTTAGATAGTTTCCTCTACAGATTTCTAGAAGATTAAACAACTCCGGTTTTCATATATTTTCGGATTCCGGCTAAACACACCAACTACTTTGTAAGTTCATTAATAGTACTTATTCGGAACATAAGCTAAAGATAAGATTAGCTTTGTATCGAGTCTCTAAATTAAATCCTTGTGAGGTTACAAGAATTTCCTTGACATAATACGCCGTCAGTATAGTCATCAATTATAGATCCCCGCTAAAACAAACATGTGGACACTCGAATCAATTCTCAATTTTCTCCACCCCGAGTTATTACTTAAGTAAGGAAACAATGAACCCTTTCACGTAACTATCATTTCAGCCATTCTCTTTATAGCATGTCAATAAGTTCATCAACTACTAGTGTTGAGAACCACCTGCTAAACACATTCTGATCCTATCTAACTCACATCGACAATTTGGGAAGGTTTACTCATCCTAGAATTAAGGTGTATACCCTAAGAAAGTGTAGGAAATTACCTTTAAATCAAGGAACCTTTCATAATACGTTTAAGGACTCTATACTTCTTGCAATAAATTCCCTTCCACTCTACAACAAGGACGTGATGGGTTATACGACTTGAACTTGGAACCAAACTTCACCGGAAGTATCAATACATTTGTAGAATGTTAACCTCTAATTCAAAACTAAAGTCTTAGTGACCATTTAAGCTTTCTTTAAGAAATCCTAAATCACGATGATAAATTAAGTTAAGTTAAACTGTTTGTAGGTCTCGTATCTCTCTAAAGCCTAATTTACGAATTGATGTCACTTGAAGTTAATTCCCACCAGTTCAAGTTCCCCTCAAATTGAAGGGTAACCTTAATAGAAACAGGTTCAGTTACACTTATTCTATTCAATAAGTCTATGAAATTCCATTAAGTACCTGATATCCAATATTATCAATTTAAATTATGCAATTCTTATCGACACTATCCCCTAAATTGCGGTGAATACTTCAGTGGGATGAAGATCAAATCTCAGTGGTAGATCCTTATTTTCCGAAAATGTACTTGTAATCTAATCACCTTATCGTTTCCAAACTCATGATTGAGGATACTATAATTCTAAAACAAGGTCCTAAATTCATGTTCCCAAATAGTGTATGGGTTCACTCTATCGGTTTAGGTCTTCCTATAATTATATAACATTCATGTCGAAATCCTAAGTAAGCCGCACTACACTTGCTAAAGTTTACCCCATCAGACTCCCGACTTTACTCCAAACTCTTGCTAGTTAAAATGCGTTAGGTTTTGAACCTATAAGTCTCTCACGATATCTCAGTTGTGAATGTTCCTTTGAGCCAGGAATTAAAACGAATTATGTGACAAAATTCTTTTAAGGGGGGTAGAATTGTAACATCCCAAATTTCTAATCCCCTAGAGCTAATTATTTAAATTCACACTTGTGGTCCTTAAGGGACTATTTTAGGAGATTTGAGAATTTAGAAACTGTTATGCAAATTTTGAAATTTGTTGCTAGTTCCTCTAAGTGTTAAAATGTTTCATTTTGACCTTGGGGTCCTAAATGCAATAATTCTTATTTCCATAATTTCATTTTGGTCCCTAAAGCTAGAAATTTCATTTTTCCTTAAGGATCCTTCTCTAAATTTTAAAGATTTGTTTCATAAAATTAAAGGGACCAAATAGCAATTTTTAGCAAGTTCCTCTCCCCTTCCACTTAAGGGCGAAATTGAGCCACCACCACCACCATCTTCATTTTCTTCCACAAACCCTTCTCTCTCTAGAAAGGGCAAAAGAAATCCTCCTCCTTCTCTCTAGATTCTAGCCAAAATTCCACTCACCCACAAACTTAAGCTTGCTCAATTCTTGCATGCAAAAGGGAATCCATGCTCTTTGGATCATCAATTTCCTCTACTGCTTCTCAATTTCACAAGAAGCTCAAGGTTTAAGAAGGATTGAAGGTGAAGGTTAGAAGGTAGCTTGAAGGATTGGGAGCTTTGGGAGCTCAAGGGCAAGTTAGGATTTTGGAGTTGAGGTAACCCCAAACTTAAAACAGATTAGGGCAATTAGAAAATAGATGATGGTATGATGTTAGGTTTTGGATTTGATTTGGTTAGATGACAAGAATTTAGGTTGCATGGAAATTGGTATTGAATTAACATTAATCGTTTCTTGTGTTCTTGAAGTGTGAAGGTGATCTTGATTGAATTGGCTTTATATGTGTGAGAAGGATGGATTTATGATAGTTCCTTGATTGAATATGATTTTATTGATACATTGAATGCATGAATTTGAAGATGACTGAACTATTGTGCTCCTTGATGTTTGAAGTTTAGCAAAATCCTTATGAAACTTGATGGGTTAATTTGGGATATGAAATGTGTGAAATGTTGGTGAGGTTTAAATTGATGAAATTGGACTTTGTTTATGTTTGTGAATTGATCCTTGAATGAGTTATAATGAATTATATTAATTTGGAATGATATTGGATGAATTGAGATGGAAGATAGAAATTAATTTGTAAAACGTTTATCAATGTCTTTCCCCTGTTTTGGCGGGATTTTGGCACAGATTGAGCTGATTATTTGACTTGGTTTTATTTAGATTTTGGTTTCATTGCCTCTTACAAACTTGTAGTTAATTGTTTTAGCTTTTTAATGCCACAAGTCTCACCAAAATTCAAGTTGTATAACTTGAGTTATAGGCAAGATACTAAGAGCTGCCAGATTTGGGTTTTTCACATGGGCAGGTGGATTCAAGTAAAATTATATACTAGAATATGATTTATTCAGATCTTAAGTTCTGAATACAAGTTGTAGATAATTTTATTAGCTTTCATTTTCCCTTGATTTCACCCAATTTGGAGGTCTACAACTCAAGTTATGACCAAATTACAAACAGGGGTGCGCACACGTCCCTGGGCTGTGCGCACAAGATTGGGCAGCAGCTCCAGGGGGAATTAAGGTGCGCACATCTGAGCAAAGTGTGCGCACGGCTGGGGGAGAAATTCAATCCCACACCTTCTATCCTTCATTCTTCAACTCCTTTCATCTCTAGCTTCATTCTTTAAGTATAATCTTCAAAGATCAACATTTTTCCACGCTTATTCCCACGTGAACATAATCAAACAAATTGCAATGTAAATATCATGAATCCATTTCTAGGATAGGAATGAATCAAATTAGGTTCATGTGACTTATAAACATGCAATAGGATCATGGAGATGTTGTGGTATGTGTTATGACATGTATGATGAATGTTTAGAGCATGATATGAATGGCTATGCTATTGGTTGATGTTGAAAGTAATTGAGATGTGATGAATGATGAATGTGGAAACATGTTAAATGCAATTGAGATGAAGATGACTATTGAATGCATGATAACATGTAATATGAAATGATAATGAATGAATCCCACCGGTAGTATACCGGGCAAGTGGATAAGCATGAAAATGAAATGTAGGGTCTCCCAGAGATGGGGTTAAGATGGCTTGAAGAAGTAGGATCTCCCAGAAAATGGGGTTAAGATGGCCTATGAAAATTTAATGACTATCCCGAAAGGGGTCAAGATAGTCATAGGCTATCCCGAAAGGGGTTAAGATAGCCTGGCAGTGCCCCAGAGATTCAGGTAGGGACGCTTACTGGGGGTATCAGTGAGCTCAAATTATGCCTTTCTGCCAAGTTACCTATGGTGGAGATCTAGTGCACTGGACTCCCGTTAAAAGATGAAAAGAAAAGTAATGTGATTCAAAATGAATTGAAATGAAATGTAATGTAATTCATGACTTTCATGCATATAATTTAAATTGTATTTGTGTGTACTCCTTTGTTTGAATGTGTTATGGTATGTTAGGCTTGTATTGGGAAGATTTTCCAGTTAGACTGGCTGCAATACTGATCTATAATGTTTTTATTCAGACCGGGGGTTACTCGGTTATATGTTTTACATATAACTGACGGTCTCACTATTGCAGGTATCCGAAGATTAAGGAGCTATAGCTACAGACGAGAAAAGTCTCAAGGTTTTCTTAGGTATAACCATACATGGCGAACCTAAGTTTTATGTTCAAGTATGTATTTGTTCAGCTCGATAGCAACTCGTTTAATTTAAAAAGGAGTGTAATTATTATTATTTATTGTGTAATAAATCTTAGCTTCCGCTTGTATTAGGAAAAAAAAACGGTCTACAAAAATAAGGTGTTACACGATTTCTAGAAACAAATGTTGATATTTTAAAAATATAAAAAAAATAGTGTAAATTAAGTTAGAAAATTCATGGTGAACAATAAATTGTTGACAAAAAAATCAAATAATTTAATAAATTTAAAATATGCATTTTCATTTTTATAGTTAAAAACAACCTATTTTTCAAGTGTATACTACACAATTTCTAGAAACAAAATATAAAAAATAGTGTAAATTAAGCTAGAAACTTCTTGGTGAACAATATACTGTTGTCATAAAAATCAAATAATTTAATAAATTTGAAATATGCGTTTTGATTTTTAAAGTAAAAAACACCCTATATTTCAAATCTATAGTGCATGATTTCTCCAAACAAATGTTTCAATTTAAAAAATATAAAAAATTGTGTAAATTAAGCTAGAAACTTCATGGTAAACAATACATTGTTGTTAAAAAAATCAAATAATTTAATAAATTAAAACTATGCGTTTTCATTTTTTTAGTAAAAAACACACTAATTTTCAAGTGTATAGTACACGATTTCTAGAAACAAATGTTGATATTTTAAAAATATAAAAAAGTAGAGTAAATTAAGCTAGAAACTTCATGGTGAATAATACATTGTTGTCAAAAAAATCAAATAATTTAATAAATTTAAAATATGCATTTTCATTTTTAAAGTAAAAAACACCCTATATTTGAAGTCTATAGTACAAGATTTCTAAAAACAAATTATGCAATTTTAAAAATATAAAAATTCTGTAAATTAAGCTACAAACTTAATGGTAATAAATACATTGTTAAAAAAATCAAATAATTTAACAAATTAAAAATATCCGTTTTCATTTTTTTAGTAAAAAACACACTATTTTTCAAGTGTATAGTACACAATTTCTAGAAACAAATGTTGATATTTTAAAAATATGCAACTTGTAACACCCTAATTTTTGTAAAGAGTAGTTACAGAAAATATTACCTTTTAAAAAAAAAAATCTAATACTTAAAATTTTTCTTGAAACTACCAAAATTTTCTACTTGGTTTCATTTAAAATACAAGCGGAAACGTTCTATTATTAGATTATAATTTCCTATACAGCTGAACAATATAACATCTGAATAAAATTCTTAGTTTCACCATGTATTGCTACTTCTAAGGAATTCCTATAGCTTTTCTTTATCCATTGCTTTAGCTCCAAAATCTCTGGTTACTTGCAATACTCCGTTAGTTATATGTAAAACATATAACCGAGTAACCCCGGTCTAACTAAAAACATTTTAAGTCAGTATTGCAGCCAGTCTAACTGGAAAATTCCCCAAATATACGCCCTAGCAATCATACATCATACACATAGCACATACACATACAAACAACCCATTCATATACAATGCATGCAATGACAATATCAATTATGTATGCATGCCATGATCCCTTTCTATTCCTTTTCATTTCACTTCTTTTTAAAAGGAGACCCGGTGCACGCGAGAATCCAACATGTGCGTGGCAATAGCACTCTAGAGCTCTCTGCAAACCAGAGTCCATGCCTCACCTCCTTTAGAGGTCTGCAAGGACTATTACCCCTTTCTGGCAGTAGCCCCCAATTGTTTCTCTTTCTCAGAGTCATTACCCATTACAGGTCTGCAAGAACTATTACCCCTTCTGGTAATAGCCCCCAAATCATTTCTCTTATTTAGAGTCAACACCCATTACAGGTCTGCAAGAACTATTACCCCTTCTGGTAATAGCCCCCAAATCATTTCTCTTATTTAGAGTCAACACCCATTACAGGTCTGCAAGAACTATTACCCCTTCCGGTAATAGCCCCCAAATCATTTCTCTTATTCAGAGTCAACACCCATTACAGGTCTGCAAGAACTATTACCCCTTCCGGTGATAGCCCCCAAATTATTTCTCTTATTCAGAGTCAACACTCATTATAGGTCTAAAAGAACTATTACCCCTTCCGGTAATAGCCCCCAAATCATTTCTCTTATTCAGAGTCAACACTCATTACAGGTCTGCAAGAGTTATTACCCATCTAGATAATAACCCCCAATTAATCTCTTTTCCATGCTTGTCCACTTACCCGGTCTACTTCCGGCGGAACTCAACCCACTTACTCAACAAAGGTTGATGGGGGAAGCATTTCTCGTATCATTTGTTTCCACATTACATGTTATCATGCATCAAACATACATCTCACATTAATTGCATTCAACATGTTCAACACTCATCATTCATCACATCTTAATCATATAAAACATCAATCAAAGCATACACCACTTAGGTCATATAATGTAGGACAACAATTCCATGACCCTATTGCATGTTTATAAGTCACATGAACCTAATTTCATTCATTCCTATCCTAGAAATGGATTCATGTAGGAATAAGCATGGAGAAGTGTTGATCTTTGAAGATTAGACTTAAAGAATGAAGCTAGAGATGAAAGGAGTTGAAGAATGAAGGCTAGAAGGGTGTGGGATTGAATTTCTCCCCAGCTGTGCTCACACTTTGCTCAGCTGTGCGCACCTTAATTCCCCCTGGAGCTGCTGCCCAATCTTGTGAGCACAGCCCAAGAACGTGTGCGCACTCCTGTTTGTATTTTGGACATAACTTGAGTTGTAGACCTTCAAATAGTGTGAAACCAAAATCATTTGAAAGCTAAGAGGATTCTCTACAACTCTTATGAAGATCACAAAACCCAGTTCTAAAATTTTAATTGTCAAAAACAGTAATCTTTGACAGGTATGTGCAATCAAATAAATAAATAGTTTCACATAGACCCTGTCTCAGTAATTATGTCATAACTAGAGCTGTAGACCTCCAAATTGAATGAAACCAAAAGCATTTGAAAGCTAAGAGGATTATCTACAATGTTTATTAAGACCACAAAGTCAAATTCTAATTCAACAATCCAGTTCAAATCGTGCCAAAACACGGGAAAATGATATTTATCAACTTTTCACAAGTTTCAATCCTCCCTTCCATCTCAATTCCTTAAAATCATATTAACTTCATCTAATTAAATATAAATCACTCAAAGATCAATTCACAAGGATGACCAAAGTCCAATTCCATCAATTTCACATCATCTTCAAGATCACATAACATTCAATCTCAACATAACAATACCTAAGACTTCAATCATGCACATAATCAAACATCCACACCAAATTTACCAACAAAGTTAAGTTCAAACCTAGTTCTAACATACAATGGTTCAAACCCTAACATCATAAAGTCACTAATTTCTATATTTTCCTAATTGGGGTTTTGAGTTTGGGGTTACCTTAGAATTGGAGCTCTAACCTCAATCTCTAAATTCCACCGTGGAAGATTCTAAACCGGTAGAATTGGAGTTCCCGACGCGTAGAACATTTTCTTCAACTGCTTTAGCAGCAACCGGCAGCCGGAAGGCCACCTTGCAACCACCGAAAGTGATGATCACCACCACTTCTTCTCCCTCTCGCCAACTCCCTCTCTTTCTCATTTTAATCAAATTTTGTTTTGTGTTTTTTGTGTTGTGTGCGTGAGGGAGTGAGGTATATAGGTGAGGGTGTGTGGTTAGGTGAGGGAGGGTGCATGGTAAGAGCGTAGTCCTTAGTTTTAATTTATTAAAAATTGCACCTAAGTCCTTGTCTTTATAAAATTTAATAAAAGTCTAAATTAACATACTTTAAATAAATAAAACCACAAGGATATAATTATAACTTTCTAATTTTATATTTTAATATCCTAAGCCCACCTTGCTACCTTTTTAATCTCTAGTTGTATTTATTTCCTAGCCTAGTCTTCTTCCCTTAATCCTATATGCTTTATAATTCATTTTAGTTCCCTAAATTCCTTATCTTTTCTAAAATAGCCCCTTAAGGACATAACTTATAAGTTTAAATAATTTACTCTAGAAACTTTGAAATTTGGGATGTTACACAACTCATGGTGCACAATACATTGATGTCAAAAAATCAAATCATTTAATAAATTTTAAAGATGCATTTTGATTTTTAAAGTAAAAAACACCCTATATTTCAAGTCTATAGTACACGATTTCTACAAAGAAATGTTGCAATTTTGAAAATATAAAATATTGTGTAAATTAAGCTAGAAACTTCATGCTAAACAATACATTGTTGTTAAAAAAAATCAAATAATTTAACAAATTAAAAATATGGTTTTCTTTTTTTAGTAAAAAACACACTATTTTTCAAGTGTATAGTACATGATTTCTAGAAACAAATGTTGATATTTTAAAAATATAAAAAAATTGTGTAAATTAAGATAGAAACTCCATGATGAAAAATTCATTGTTGTCAAAAAAAATCCAATAAATTAATAAATTTGAAATATGCGTTTTCATTTTTAAAGTAAAAAACACCCTATATTTCAAGTCTATAGTACACGATTTCTAAAAACAAATGTTGCAATTTTAAAAATATAAAAAATTATGTAAATTAAGCTAGAAACTTCATGGTAAACAATACATTGTTGTTAAAAAAATCAATAATTTAATAAATTAAAAATATGCGTTTTCATTTTTTGAGTAAAAAACACACTATTTTTCAAGTGTATCGTACACGATTTCTAGAAACAAATGTTGATATTTTAAAAATATAAAAAAATATTGTAAATTAAGCTAGAAAATTCATGGTGAACAATACATTATTGACAAAAAAATCAAATAATTTAATAAATTGAAAATATGCGTTTCATTTTTAAAGTACAAAACACCCTATATTTCAAGTCTATAGTACACAATTTTTACAAACAAATGTTGCAATTTTAAAAATATAAAAATTTTTGTAAATTAAGCTAGAAACTTCATGGTAAATTATATATTGTTGACAAAAAAATATGATAATTTAAAAAATTTAAAATATGCGTTTTCATTAGTAAAGTAAAAATCACCCTATATTACAAGTCTATAGTACATGATTTTAACAAACAAATGTTGCAATTTTAAAAATATAAAAAATACTGCAAATTAAGCTAGAAACTTCATGGTAAACAATACATTGTTGTTAAAAAAATCAAATAATTTAATGCATTTAAAATATGCGTTTTGATTTTTAAAGTAAAAAACACCTTATTTTTCAAGTGTATAGTACATGATTTCTACAAACAAATGTTGAAATTTTAAAAATATAAAAAATACTGCAAATTAAGCTAAAAACTTCATGGTAAACAATACATTGTTGTCAAAAAAATCAAATAATTTAAAAAATTTAAAATATGCATTTTCAATTTTTTAGTAAAAAACACATTTCTAGAAACAAATATTGATATTTTAAAAATAAAAAAATAACAGTAAATTAAGCTATAAACTTCATGGTGAACATTACATTGTTGAATCAAATAATTTAATAAATTTAAAATATGCATTTTCATTTTTAAATTAAAAAACACCTACTTTTCAAGTGTATATTACATGATTTCTAGATACATATAATGATATTTTAAAAATATAAAAAAATAATGTAAATTAAGCAAGAAAGTTCATGATGAAAAATACATTGTTGTGAAAAAAATAAAATAATTTATTAAATTTTAAATATGCATTTTCATTTTTAAAGTAAAAAACAGCCTATATTTCAAGTCTATAGTACATGATTTCTAAAAACAAATGTTGCAATTTTAAAAATATAAAAAATTCTATAAATTAAGCTAGAAACTTCATGGTAAACTATACATTGTTGTCCAAAAAATCAAATACTTTAAAAAATTTAAAATATGGGTTTTCATTTTTTTAGTAAAAAACACATTATTTTTCAAGTGTATAGTACACGATTTCTAGAATCAAATGTTGATATTTTAAAAATTTTAAAAATAATGTAAATTAAGCTAGAAACTTCATGGTGAAAATACATTGTTGTCAAAAAAATTAAATTATTTGATAAATGAAAAATATGCATTTTCATTTTTTTAGTAAAAAACACACAATTTTTCAAGTGTATAGTATACGATTTCTAGAAACAAATGTTGATATTTTAAAAATATAAAAAATAGTGTAAATTAAGCTAGAAAATTCATGGTGAACAATAAATTGTTGAAAACAAATCAAATAAGTTAATAAATTTAAAATAAGCATTTTCATTTTATTAGTTAAAAACACCCTAATTTTCAAGTGTATAGTGCACGATTTCTAGCAACAAATAATGATATTTTAGAAATATAATAATTATGTAAATTAAACTAGAAACTTCATGGTAAAAAATACAAAGTTGTTAAAAAAATAAAATAATTTCATAAATTAAAAATATGCATTTTCATTTTTTTAGTAAAAGCACTATTTTCCAATTGTATAGTACACCATTTATAGAAACAAATGTTGATATTTTAAAATATAAAAAAAATAGTGTAAATTAAGCTACAAAATTCTTGGTGAAAAATAAATTGTTGACAAAAAAATCATATAATTTAATAAATTTAAAATATACGTTTTCATTTTTTTAGTTAAAAACACCCTATTTTTCGAGTGTATAATACACAATTTATAGAAACAAATGTTGATCTTTTAAAAATATAAAAAAAATAGTGTAAATTAAGCGAGAAACTTCATGGTGAATAATACATTATGGTCAAAAAAATCAAATAATTTAATAAATTTAAAATATGTATTTTCGTTTTTAAAGTAAAAAACACCCTATATTTCAAGTCTATAGTACATGATTTCTAAAAACAAATGTTGCAATTTTAAAAATATAAAAATTCTGTAAATTAAGCTAGAAATTTATGGTAAACAATACATTGTTAAAATAATCAAATAATTTAACAAATTAAAAATATCCGTTTTCATTTTTTTAGTAAAAAATACACTATTTTTCAACTGTATAGTACAAAATTTCTAGAAACCAATGTTGATATTTTAAAAATATGCAACTTCATGGTGCACAATACATTGATTTCAAAAAATCAAATCATTTAATAAATTTTAACAATGCATATTGATTTTTAAAGTTAAAAACACCCTATATTTCAAGTCTATAGTACACGATTTCTACAAAGAAATGTTGCAATTTTGAAAATATAAAAAATTGTGTAAATTAAGCTAGAAACTTCATGGTAAACAATACATTGTTGTGAAAAAAATCAAATAATTTAACAAATTAAAAATATGCGTATTCTTTTTTTTAGTAAAAAACACACTATTTTTCAAATGTATAGTACACGATTCCTAGAAACAAATGTTGATATTTTAAAAATATAAAAAATTGTGTAAATTAAGATAGAAACTCCATGATGAAAAATTCATTATTGACAAAAAAATCCAATAATTTATAAAATTTGAAATATGCATTTTCATTTTTAAAGTAAAAAACATCATATATTTCAAGTCTACAGTACAGGATTTCTAAAAACAAATGTTGCAATTTTAAAATTATAAAAAATTGTGTAAATTAAGCTAGAAACTTCATGGTAAACAATATATTTTTTTTAAAAAAATCAAATAATTTAATAAATTAAAAATATGCGTTTTCATTGTTTGAGTAAAAAACACACTATTTTTCAAGTGTATCGAACTCGATTTCTAGAAACAAATATTGATATTTTAAAAATATAAAAAAGTATTGTAAATTAAGCTAAAAAATTCATGGTGAACAATACATTATTGACAAAAAAATCAAACAATTTAATAAATTGAAAATATGCGTTTTCATTTTTAAAGTACAAAACATCCTATATTTCAAGTCTATAGTACACGATTTTTACAAACAAATGTTGCAATTTTAAAAATATAAAATTTTTTGTAAATTAAGCTAGAATCTTCATGGTAAATTATACATTGTTGACACAAAAAATCAGATAATATAATAAATTTAAAATATACGTTATCATTTTTACAGTAAAAAACACCCTATATTACAAGTCTATAGTACATGATTTTAACAAACAAATATTGCAATTTTAAAAATATAAAAAATACTGCAAATTAAGCTAGAAACTTCATGGTAAACAATACATTGTTGTTAAAAAATCAAATAATTTAATGCATTTAAAATATGCATTTTGATTTTTAAAGTAAAAAACACCCTATTTTTCAAGTGTATAGTACATGATTTCTACAAACAAATGTTGCAATTTTAAAAATATAAAAAATACTGCAAATTAAGCTAAAAACTTCATGGTAAACAATACATTGTTGTCAAAAAAATCAAATAATGTAAAAAATTTAAAATATGCGTTTTCAATTTTTTAGTAAAAAACACATTTCTAGAAACAAATGTTGATATTTTAAAAATATGAAAAATAACTGTAAATTAAGCTATAAACTTCATGGTGAACATTACATTATTGATAACAAAATCAAATAATTTAATAAATTTAAAATATGCATTTTCATTTTTAATGTAAAAAACACCCTACTTTTAAAGTGTATATTACATGATTTCTAGAAACATATAATGATATGTTAAAAATATATAAAAATAATGTAAATTAAGTTAGAAAGTTCATGATGAAAAATACATTGTTGTGAAAAAAATAAAATAATTTAATAAATTTTAAATATGTATTTTCATTTTTAAAGTTAAAATCACCCTATAATTCAAGTCTATAGTACATGATTTCTAAAAACAAATGTTGCAATTTTAAAAATTGAAAAAATTCTGTAAATTAAGCTAGAAACTTCATGGTAAACTATACATTGTTGTCAAAAAAATCAAATACTTTAAAAAATTTAAAATATGGGTTTTCATTCTTTTAGTAAAAAACACATTATTTTTCAAGTGTATAGTACACGATTTCTAGAAACAAATGTTGATATTTTAAAAATTTAAAAAATAGTGTAAATTAAGCTAGAAACTTCATGGTGAAAAATACATTGTTGTCAAAAAAATTAAATTATTTGATAAATTAAAAATATGCATTTTCATTTTTTTAGTAAAAAACACACTATTTTTCAAGTGTATAGTATACGATTTCTAGAAACAAATGTTGATATTTTAAAAATATAAAAAAAATAATGTAAATTAAGCTAGAAAGTTCATGATGAAAAATACATTGTTGTAAAAAAATCAAATAATTTAAGAAATTTGAAATATGCGTTTTCATTTTTAAAGTAAAAAACACCCTATATTTCAAGTCTATAGTACTTAATTTCTGAAAACAAATGTTCCAATTTAAAAAATATAAAAATTCTTTAAATTGAGCTAGAAACTTCATGGTAAACAATACAAAGTTTTTTAAAAAATCAAATAATTTGATAAATTAAAAATATATATTTTCATTTTTTTAGTAAGAAACACACTATTTTTGAAGTGTATAGTACACGATTTGTGTAACACTCTCAATTTTGCTAATTAATTACTAAATAGGAAATTATTCCGCTAGAAAAATATTTCGATTCCGATTATATGATTAGAAAATATTGGAGAACGATATATTTTAATTCTAGAATTTTTGGTTGCGTTTTTAATTTTATAGTGCACGCATAACAATCGAAATATAGCAGTTATTTCAAACATATCTACATTG
The DNA here is from genome assembly GCA_037177725.1 of Cyamopsis tetragonoloba. NCBI lineage: Eukaryota > Viridiplantae > Streptophyta > Magnoliopsida > Fabales > Fabaceae > Cyamopsis > Cyamopsis tetragonoloba. The sequence goes on along the minus strand of CM074120.1, from coordinate 31,654,612 downwards.
TAGAGTATTAATCAATAAAAGATAAATCCCTCTAACACTCCATACTCTCCATGTGGTCAAACCATACCCTAGACATAGGGAACTTGATTTGCTTCAACCACTCCAACTATTCACACCATGCCTTCATGTACCCCTCAACTATTCAACAAAGCTCTCCAAACACTCCAAGACCCCTCAAAAAACTCAGCCCACTTCCTCTATAAATAGGGGACTCTACTTCACTTCCAAACACACCAAAACACAAGCTTCTCTTCTCCTTTCTCTCTAAAATTTTCTTGAGTCCAAAATTGGTGTTGCTTGTAGTGATAACTTTGGAAGCTCTACCCTTCATCAACCCCTTTAATCCTTGGAGATAACCTTGGTAAGGGGAAGTGAGAATAGCTTAGTGTAGAATTTAGTTGGGTATTTGGGTGAGGGTTGGCCCTAGACCCTCTTCATTTATTAACTTTCAAAGCTGGTTCTGTCTTATGCCTGTTGATTTAGAGCCCATATTTTGGGAATTGATCATTGGATAATTCAGCTCCATGCTTAAAAATCATTTTAAGATGTGTTTTAACTAATGGTAAAGTTTCATAATTTTTGGATGACGTTAAGACCTTATTTTGATTCTTGAAACATTATGGCTCTATTCTGTCTGGTGAGTTCATGCTACTGGAGTTACTTTGTGCGTATCATTAAAGTTCTTATTCTGTTTAGATGCATACAAACATTTGTATGATGATAGATCTGTGTATTAGCTTTCCAGATTAGTATCATTTGTAAATTTTGATCTTGTGTTTGATTTTATATGGATTTTTGAGTGACATAAGGTCATTTCTGGAACAGTCAGAATGTTTTGGTTTTTCTACACCATTTGGGAAATGGATTTAACTTAGGAAAATTTTTATGAAAAACTAGACTCAAAGTGGATAATTTCCCAGTTGGTTTCATAAATTTTTAGTAACTGAGTGATTTTATTAAAATCGTTGAAAATGAAGATCCTGTTACTGTAGTTTTCTGTTTTGCTGGGAAAAAGTTATAACTTTGAGAAAATATTTCGCAATGTATTACTACTCAAAAATTCTTGAAACATTTATATGTGGTGTGTTAATATATCTACTATATCATATCAAAAAGTCATATTTTTCTAGGCACGTATGAATTTATTATACTTTTTAGACTAGCTACTGCCAGATCCTGTACAGTTTGAAAAAAGGATTTTTCTGGCCATCTTAAGTATTTTAAAAAATTCTGGAAAAATTCTATTCTGACCCTAACCCTGTGAAGTAACTGTAAAAATTAATTGGGGACCCAATAAAATCGTTTAATATTTATTTTACCCCATTTAAAGAAAGGACAGCATGCTGAAGAGTCACTGAAACAAAGGAAAAACCACTTTTCCTTCAACTTTTGAATATTCGAAATTTATGAGCTTTTTAATACCAAATAAATCATTTTTAAGATGTTAATGATGTTTTCAAGACTAAATGGTTGTTTTGGACTTATTTATAAATTCCTATAATTTTTGGATATGGTTTAAATGATAATATGTCTAGAAGGACTAAAGTAAATTTCAAACAATGGTGTTAATAGTAGAAGTTAATAAAGGCCTAAGTGCCAAAAGATGAATATAGAAAATGTTAAAATTGAATATATGACTTTTAAAGGTGTATTCTCCCTATTAGGAGTATTATATGAATACCATGATAATTGCTTTGTTTTTGGGAATTAAACTGAAATCTGTGGTAAAGGATTTGACAAGGTGGTGTGATTAGTAATTGTTTTTGCAAAATGTTGTTTGAGCCTAGTTGTATGGATGGGATGTGAACCTGGTTGAATCCTTGTGATAAACTATGCTTAAAAGTACTAAAACACCTTGAGATTGTATGTTTTGAAAATAGTATTTTCGAAAACTTCTATTAAGGAGGAATAAAAGGTAAAAGTGGTGTGTTGGCACAATAACGTTATACTCTAGGGAGTGGGTTCGGCCTTTGGGGGCTTTAACCAGAGTGTGAGATGCCTAGGGGACTCGGTGGTAGCTCCCCGATGTCGGGCTACTCACTGAAAAAGCTCGGTTACCTCGACACGTCTCTAAGTATATTCTGGATCAGTGGAGAGTACTGAGGTACATGGACTTGTACCAACGAAGTATGACTCCCGGTCACCTCCTTAATAGAAAGAGTCACTAGCAATGATGTCATCTTTTTTCTTTTTTTCGGAGTCTCATGCGTTATGGTACCCTTGAATGTGCATGTTGTGTGATGTTACGAGTGAGAATATCAATTGTAAGCTATTATGGATTTTCTGTTTAAAAATCTAAATATCCTGACTCTACTTCTACCAAACTCTGCTGTATCTCACTCCTCTGTTTTGTGTTGTATTTATCTGTCTATGTATATATCTATTACGCGATACAATAGATGGCGGCTTGAGAGACCCTCTTGGAAATCAACTGTCCGATTGAATTTGGCTACTGGGAGCATGATGTGTCTCGTGGGACGTCCACTTTTGTAGGAAAAGTATCCTTCTGGATATCTCATCCGTCACTACCGATGCTCCGGCCCACTTACATTGGAGCAACCTTGACGTTGGTTATTCGGACACCCCTGGTCTCATGCCTGTACCCGCAGCGTTCCGACCCGCTTCTCATCTTTCTTATTTCACTCCGTCTCTTGAGGAGCAGTACTCTGGTTGCCAGGGTTGGTTCTTCAACTCGCCTAGGGAGAGCTCTCCTGAGAGTGATCCGAGTGAAGATACTGGGATGGAGAGTGCAGCGTCCTTTATTTAGTTATATTTTCGTTAAGACATTTTGGGTGGCTGTAATATTTGATCAGTGCATTTCCTATGTGCGACATCTTCTACTCTTCGAGTGGTAGAGTATTTGTTTTGTCATGTCGTCTAGGATTCCCAGTAATTTATGTTTGTTATCTGACTAATTAATATATCTATGTTATATTAACTTATCGTATGTGTATTAGTTACCAAATCTAAACTTTCATTCGACTAGGTCTCATTACCGTTTCGAATATACAACTATTAAGTTTCAAAAAATTTAACTCGAAATTTAACCTCTCGATACAAGTATGATGAATTAGCCTTAATAAATTTAATTGAATAACTCATTCCGCTTAGTATAACTTGGGGCGTTACAATTTGGTATCAGAGCTGGTCGTTCCTTCCGGCCTGGAAGTATGACAGCTCATTACGTTTTTCTCTGTAATACTTTGCAAAAATTATTATAGATCTTATACATGATGTATCTACAAAAAGCTAACACAAAAAAGCGCAGGAAGAAATGGCTCGTGGGAATGACAACATTCTAGCTACGGCTATAAACGCAATGACTGAAGCAGTACGCGAACTTCGCAATCAGAATTCTGGAAATGCTGGGCAAGGCATCTTGGATCGATTCCTGAAGCAAGACCCATCCACCTTCAATGGCAGGCATGACCATGACAAAACTCGTTTGTGGATTCAAGAACTTGAAAAATTGTTTGAGGCACTGGAAAGCCCGGATAATCAAAAAGTCATCTGTGCTGTGTACATGCTAAGGGATGACGCGGAGAACTGGTGGAACAACACTCGACAACATCTAGTTGCCAGAGGTGTTGCGATAACTTGGGCTATATTTAGGGAATACTTTCTTGGAAAGTATTTCCCTGAGAGTGTCAAGAATCAGAAAATTCAAGAGTTTATGGATCTAAGGCAAGGAAGCATGACTGTCAGTGAGTACGCTGTAAAATTTGAGGAACTCGCACGGTACTTCCCGTACTATGAAACCCTACCTGACGAACGCCAGAAATGCGTGAAATTTGAAAATGGACTAAGGCCTGAAATAGCTATGGTCTTTGCACCAATGGAGATTCGAAATTACGCAACACTGGTTGATAAGTGCAAAATTTACGAGGACAAGGCGAAACTCGCTCAACCGAAGAACGTAGGTCCCCAAAAGAATGACAAAAAGGGGTTCTACAACAAGAAGAAGCCATATTCGCGTCCTCCAAATTGTTCCAAACAATTCGGCAGAAACTACAATTCTGGAAACTCATCTGGAGGAACACCCAAAAACGGGAATGGGAATCAAGTGAGGTGTGGAAAATGTGGAAAAGGACACCTGACCACGGATTGCAAGGACAAAACCTTCACTTGTTTTCGATGCGGAAAACCCGGACACATCAGTAGGGACTGCAACGAGGTGTAAAAGGAGCAAGGTGGTTCTTCCAACCCTCAGGCAAATCGTTTGAAGACGAGGGGGAGAGTCTACACACTAAATGGAGCGGAAGCAGCATAACAAGAAGATCTAATCCAGGGTAAGTGCCTTATAAAAGGAACTCTCTTAACTGTATTGTTCGATTCAGGCGCTACTCATTTATTCATATCACATGATTGTGTGCGGAAACTAGGATTACCTGTTTCATCCTTAAGTTATGACTTAATAGTTTCTACACCCACAGATACCCCTGTTCTTACTTCAAAAGCCTGTTTGAATTGCCTAATTACGATTGAGGATAGGGAATTTCTTGTAGACTTAATTTGTCTGCCTCTTACCCAGTTAGATGTGATACTAGGAATGGACTGGTTGTCTTCCAATCATGTCCTTTTGAATTGTTTTGATAAAACGATAGTTTTTGGAAACCCATCTGAGTTATTCCCAGTTTCCACTCAATTCAAATTCTTGAATGCCAACCAAGTCAAGGTATCCTTGAGGGAAGGAGCCCAGATATACATGATGTTATCCTCTTTGGAAGTAGAAGGCGAACCCGAGATTAGAAACCTGCCTGTTGTTAATGAATTCCCAGAGGTATTTCCTGACGACGTTCCCGGATTACCCCCAGAAAGAGAAATCGAGTTTAGCATAGAACTCTACCCTGGGACAGGACCTATATCCATAGCACCTTATAGGATGTCACCTACTGAGTTAGCAAAACTGAAGAGCCAATTGCAGAAGTTACTGGAAAAGCAATTTATCAGGCTGAGTGTATCCCCTTGGGGTGCACCTGTGTTACTGGTAAAGAAGAAGGATGACAGCATGAGGCTATGTGTGGACTACCGTCAGTTGAATAAAGTCACAATCAAAAATAGGTATCCATTGCCTAGGATAGATGACCTTATGGATCAACTGAGAGGAGCCGCAGTGTTTTCCAAGATTGATCTCAGATCTGGATATCACCAGATTAGGGTTAAGTCCTCTGACATCTCTAAGACGGCTTTTAGGACTAGGTATGGACACTATGAGTACCTGGTGATGCCTTTTGGAGTAACCAATGCCCCTACAGTATTCATGGATTACATGAACCGAATTTTCCATCCCTACCTAGATAAGTTTGTAGTGGTCTTTATAGATGATATCCTTGTGTATTCTAAGGATCAAGATGAACATGTTGAGCACCTTAGAATAGTTCTACAAATCCTAGAAGCAGTTGTACGCTAAGCTTTCTAAGTGTGAATTTTGGCTAGAAGAAGTGAACTTTCTAGGACATGTAATTTCTGGGAAGGGAATAGCAGAGGACCCATCTAAGATAGAGGCAGTGCTACAATGGGAACCACCCAGGATAGTGACGGAGATTAGGAGTTTCTTAGGATTAGCTGGGTACTACCGTAGGTTCATAGAGGGATTCTCTAAACTTGCCTTACCCCTAACTCGTCTTACTCGGAAGAACCAAGCCTTTGTGTGGGATCAGAAGTGTGAAGATAGTTTTCAAGAGCTAAAACATAGGCTTACAACCGCACCTGTATTAGTGTTACCCAATCCTAATGGCAACTTTGAGGTGTACTATGATGCATCGAAGCAAGGGTTAGGATGCGTGTTAATGCAAGATAGGAGAGCAGTTGCTTATGCATCTAGGCAGTTAAAACCCCATGAAGGAAATTACCCTACTCATGACCTAGAATTAGCTGCAGTAGTTTTTGCTCTCAAGATATGGAGGCACCATCTGTATGGAGCAAAATTTGAGGTGTTTAGTGATCATAAGAGCTTGAGGTACTTGTTTGACCAGAAGGAGTTGAACATGAGGCAGCGGAGGTGGTTAGAATTCTTAAAGGACTATGATTTTGGCTTGAACTATCATCCTGGAAAGGCAAATGTGGTAGCTGATGCATTGAGCAGAAAGTCTATACATGCGTCTATGATGATGGTCAAGGAAATAGAGCTGATAGAACAATTCAGAGATTTGAACCTAAGTTTAGAATTCACCCCTGAGAGCATTAAGTGTGGAATGTTAAAGGTGACCAATGAACTAATGGGGAGCATAATGGTTGGACAATCAGCAGATGAAGAGCTGCAAGGAAAGGTGAAACTGATTAGTCAAGGGGAGAGGTCAAAATTTCGAATTGGGACAGATGGAATCTTAAGATTTAAGGATAGAATTTGTGTGCCCAATGATAAGGAAATGAAGAGACTGTTGTTAGAAGAGGGACACAAGAGTCAAATGAACTTCCATCCTGGAGCTACAAAAATGTACCAAGACATGAAGAAGATGTTTTGGTGGCCGGGAATGAAGAAAGATGTGGTGGAGTATGTGGCAGCATGTCTAGTATGTCAAAAGGCAAAGGTTGAACACCAGAGGCCGTTAGGGGAACTTCAACCATTGGATATTCCCGAATGGAAATGGGATAACATCTCCATGGATTTTGTGACTGGATTTCCAATGACCCAGACGCGCTGTGATGCCATATGGGTAATTGTGGACCTACTCACCAAGTCTGCTCACTTCTTACCTATTAACATCGAATACTCATTGGAGAAGTTGACACGTTTATATATCAAGGAAGTCGTTAGACTGCACGGCGTCCCATCGAGCATAGTGTCAGATAGAGATCCTCGTTTTACCTCTAGATTTTGGGAGAGTTTGCATAAAGCCTTAGGAACCAAGTTACGACTTAGTTCTGCTTATCATCCCCAAACCGATGGTCAGTCTGAAAGAACCATCCAATCATTAGAAGACCTCTTAAGAGCATGTGTGCTTGAACACTCAGGAAGTTGGGACCAGCTGTTGCCTTTGATAGAATTCACCTACAACAATAGCTTCCATTCAAGTATAGGAATGGCACCCTATGAAGCCTTGTATGGTAGGAAATGTAGGACACCCTTGTGTTGGTTTGAGACCGGTGAAGCCCTAACCTTAGGACCTGATTTCATCCAACAAACCACAGATAAGATTAAGATGATTCAGGATAAGATGAGAGCATCCCAGAGTAGGCAGAAAAGTTACTATGACCAGAGGAGGAAGCCTCTCGAATTTCACGAAGGTGATCATGTGTTCCTTCGGGTTACACCGACGACTGGTGTTGGCCGTGCATTGAAAGCCTGTAAATTAACCCCAAAATTCATTGGACCATACCAAATCTTGAAAAGGATTGGCCCTGTGGCCTATCAAATAGCCTTACCTCCCTCATTATCAAATCTTCACAATGTGTTTCACGTGTCTCAAATGAGAAAGTATATCCCCGACCCCACACATGTGATTGAGCCTGACGAGGTGCAAGTAAGGGACAACCTTTCTTATAAAGCACAACCTGTAAGGATTGAGGATCGGAAGATAAAGCAGTTGCGAAGGAAGGAAATCCCGTTGGTGAAAGTCATCTGGGAAGGACTAACAAGCGAAAATGCAACATGGGAGACCGAGGAACAGATGAGGAAAGACTACCCTCAATTATTCAATAAAGGTTAGTGGAATTTCAGGGACGAAATTCTTTAAAGGAGGGGAGAGTTGTAACACTCTCAATTTTGCTAATTAATTACTAAATAGGAAATTATTCCGCTAGAAAAATATTTCGATTCCGATTATATGATTAGAAAATATTGGAGAACGATATATTTTAATTCTAGAATTTTTGGTTGCGTTTTTAATTTTATAGAGCACGCATAACAATCGAAATATACCAGTTATTCCAAACATATCTACATTCTAGAGTATTAATCAATAAAAGACAAATCCCTCTAACACTCCATACTCTCCATGTGGTCAAACCATACCCTAGACATAGGGAACTTGATTTACTTCAACCACTCCAACTATTCACACCATGCCTTCATGTACCCCTCAACTATTCAACAAAGCTCTCCAAACATTCCAAGACCCCTCAAAAAAACTCAGCCCACTTCCTCTTTAAATAGGGGACTCTACTTCACTTCCAAACACACCAAAACACAAGCTTCTCTTCTCCTTTCTCTCTAAAATTTTCTTGAGTCCAAAATTGGTGTTGCTTGTAGTGATAACTTTGGAAGCTCTACCCTTCATCAACCCCTTTAATCCTTGAAGATAACCTTGGAAAGGGGAAGTGAGAATAGCTTAGTGTAGAATTTAGTTGGGTATTTGGGTGAGGGTTGGCCCTAGACCCTCTTCATTCATTAACTTTCAAAGCTGGTTCTGTCTTATACCTGTTGATTTAGAGCCCATATTTTGGGAATTGATCATTGGATAATTCAGCTCCATGCTTAAAAATCATTTTAAGATGTGTTTTAACTACTGGTAAAGTTTCATAATTTTTGGATGATGTTAAGACCTTATTTTGATTCTTGAAACATTATGGCTCTATTCTGTCTGGTGAGTTCATGCTACTGGAGTTACTTTGTGCGTATCATTAAAGTTCTTATTCTGTTTAGATGCGTACAAAAATTTGTATGATGATAGATCTGTGTATTAGCTTTGCAGATTAGTATCATTTGTAAATTTTGATCTTGTGTTTGATTTTATATGGATTTTTGAGTGACATAAGGTCATTTCTGGAACAGTCAGAACGTTTTGGTTTTTCTGCACCATTTGGGAAACGGATTTAACTTAGGAAAATTTTTATGAAAAACTAGACTCAAAGTGGATAATTTCCGAGTTGGTTTCATAAATGTTTAGTAACTGAGTGATTTTAAAAATCATTGAAGATGAACATCCTGTTACTGTAGTTTTCTGTTTTTCTGGGAAAAAGTTGTAACTTTGAGAAAATATTTCGCAATGTATTACTACTCAAAAATTCTTGAAAAATTTATATGTGGTGTGTTAATATATCTACTATATCATATCAAAAATTTATATTTTTCTGGGCACGTATGAATTTATTATACTTTTTAGACTAGCTACTGCCAGATCCTGTACAGTTTGAAAGAAGGATTTTTCTGGCCATCTTAAGTATTTTAAAAAATTCTGGAAAAATTCTATTTTGACCCTAACCCTGTGAAGTAACTGTAAAAATTAATTGGGGACCAAATAAAATCGTTTAATATTTATTTTACCCCTTTTAAAGAAAGAACAGCATGCTGAAGAGTCACTGAAACAAAGGAAAAACCACTTTTCCTTCAACTATTGAATATTCGAAATTTATGAGCTTTTTAATACCAAATAAATCATTTTTAAGATGTTAATGATGTTTTCAAGACTAAATGGTTGTTTTGGACTTATTTATAAATTCCTATAATTTTTGGATATGGTTTAAATGATAATATGTCTAGAAGGACTAAAGTAAATTTCAAACAATGGTGTTAATAATAGAAGTTAATAAAGGCCTAAGTGCCAAAAGATGAATATAGAAAATGTGAAAATTGAATATATGACTTTTAAAGGTGTATTCTCCCTATTAGGAGTATTATATGAATACCATGATAATTGCTTTGTTTTTGGGAATTAAACTGAAATCTGCGGTAAAGGATTTGACAAGGTGGTGTGATTAGTAATTTTTTTTGCAAAATGTTGTTTGAGCCTAGTTGTATGGATGGGATGTGAACCTGGTTGAATCCTTGTGATAAACTATGCTTAAAAGTACTAAAACACCTTGAGATTGTATGTTTTGAAAATAGTATTTTCGAAAACTTCTATTAAGGAGGAATAAAAGGTAAAAGTGGTGCGTTGGCACAATAACGTTATACTCTAGGGAGTGGGTTCAGCCTTTGGGGGCTTTAACCAGAGTGTGAGATGCCTAGGGGACTCGGTGGTAGCTCCCCGATGTTGGGCTACTCACTGAAAAAGCTCGGTTACCTCGACACGTCTCTAAGTATATTCTGGATCGGTGGAGAGTACTGAGGTACATGGACTTGTACGAACGAAGTATGACTCCCGGTCACCTCCTTAATAGAAAGAGTCGCTAGCAATGATGTCATCTTTTTTCTTTTTTTTGGAGTCTCATGCGTTATGGTACCCTTGAATGTGCATGTTGTGTGATGTTACGAGTGAGAATATCAATTGTAAGCTATTATGGATTTTCTGTTTAAAAATCTAAATATCCTGACTCTACTTCTACCAAACTCTGCTGTATCTCACTCCTCTGTTTTGTGTTGTATTTATCTGTCTATGTATATATCTATTACGCGATACAATAGATGGCGGCTCGAGAGACCCTCTTGGAAATCAACTGTCCGATTGAATTTGGCTACTGGGAGCATGATGTGTCTCGTGGGACGTCCACTTTTGTAGGAAAAGTATCCTTCTGGATATCTCATCCGTCACTACCGATGCTTCGGCCCACTTACATTGGAGCAACCTTGACGTTGGTTATTCGGACACCCCTGGTCTCATGCCTGTACCCGCAGCGTTCCGACCTGCTTCTCATCTTTCTTATTTCACTCCGTCTCTTGAGGAGCAGTACTCTGGTGGCCAGGGTTGGTTCTTCAACTCGCCTAGGGAGAGCTCTCCTGAGAGTGATCCGAGTGAAGATATTGGGATGGAGAGTGCAGCGTCCTTTATTTAGTTATATTTTCGTTAAGACATTTTGGGTGGCTGTAATATTTGATCAGTGCATTTCCTATGTGCGACATCTTCTACTCTTCGAGTGGTAGAGTATTTGTTTTGTCATGTCGTCTAGGATTCCCAGTAATTTATGTTTGTTATCTGACTAATTAATATATCTATGTTATATTAACTTATCGTATGTGTGTTAGTTACCAAATCTAAACTTTCATTCGACTAGGTCTCATTACCGTTTCGAATATACAACTATTAAGTTTCGAAAAATTTAACTCGAAATTTAACCTCTCGATACAAGTATGATGAATTAGCCTTAATAACTTTAATTGAATAACTCATTCCGCTTAGTATAAATTGGGGCGTTACAGGAAGCATCCCTCCTTGAACCCTCAACCTGCCCGGTCAAACACCTGAAGGTGCATATGCAATCCATTTTGTTCATGAATGACAATGCATGAGTCAATGCAATATCAATCTCAATCTCTTCCTCAGACCAAGACCTTAACCCATACTCTTGTTAAGAGGAGAGTTGATCACATATTGCATTAACATTTCAAACCAATCACACAAGTTCATGTTGAATTTTCTATTTTATTCATCCCATACTATGAAGTCATTCATCTCATCTCAATCATATAAAACATCAATCAAATTACTCACCATTCATGTCATAACACATACCACAACATTTCAATGATCCTATTGCATGTTTATAAGTCACATGAACCTAATTTCATTCATTCTTATCCTAGAAATAGATTTATTATGTTTACATTACAATTTGTTTGATTATGTTCATGTAGGAATAAATCATAGAGAAGTGTTGATTTTAGAGGATTGGACTTGAATAATGGAGGAAAGAATGAAGAAAGTTGAAGAAAAGATGTAGAAAACACTTAGAAGCTGTCAAACACAGTCTTGTGCGCATAGCTCAGGAAGGTGTGCGCACCTTAATTCACCCCTGGAGCTGCTGCCCAATCTTGTGCGCACAGCCTAGGAAGGTGTGCACACCCTTGTTTTTATTTTGGCCATAACTTCAGTTGTAGACCTCCAAATTGAATGAAACCAAAAGCATTTGAAAGCTAAGAGGATGCTCTACAACTCTTATGAAGACCACGAAGTCAATTTCAAATTAACACCAATTCAAAAACCCAGTTCAAATTGTTCCAAAACAAGGGAAAATGGTATTGATCAACTTTTCACAAATTTTAATCCTCCCTTCCATCTCAATTCCTCAAAATCATATTAACTTCATCTAATTCAATATAAATCACTCCAAGATCAATTCACATTCACAATCCAATATCCAAACAAACAATCAACATAAATGCATCAACCACACACCTATAGAACAATTCAACCAAGATCAACTTCAAACCTAACATCATAAAACCTCAAATTCCTAATTTCCCTAATTGGAGTTTTAAGTTTGGGGTTTAGTGGGGTTACCTTCAAGCTCTTCTTGCCCTTGCTCTTGAATGGCTATTTCTAGGGGTTTAGAACTCAAGTCCAACACCAATTTTCCTTTTCCCTTAGCTTGATTCTTGAGCTCTTGTGTCCCTAAAATGGCATTTAGTCACAAAATTCCCAAATGAGGGTATGAAGAAGAAGAACTATGAATTAAGAGAGAAACTTAAGAACTCACTTACCCCATACATGAAATTGGGAGGCATTTAGGCTTAGGAACACTAAAAGCCACACATGCAAGGTATATCTATGGAGATTGGAGGAATGGGTTTTAGAGAGAAGTTGTAGAAAATGGAACTTAGAGTGAGAGAGGGAGTTGGCGAGAATGGGAGGAAGAAGAAGGCTTTTGGGCACTTGACTTGTGTGGTCAAGTTCACTTAAGATGGGAGGGACTACTTTGCAAATTTAAAAAATTGCAAGTAGGTCCTTCCCTTCCTTTTTGTTCCCTTTTAAACCCAATTTTCTAATACTTAGTAGTCAATCTAAACATGTACAATTTAATTAATTGGGATGTTACAAAAAATATAAAAAATACTGCAAATTAAGCTAGAAACTTCATGGTAAACAATACATTGTTAAAAAAATAAAATAATCTAATAAATTTAAAATATGCGTTTTGATTTTTAAAATAAAAAACAACCTATTTTTCAAGTGAATAGTACACGATTTCTAGAAATAAATGTTGATATTTTTAAATTATAAAAAAATAGGGTAAATAAAGCTAGAAACTTCATGGTGATCAATACATTGTTGTCAAAAAAATTAAATAATTTAATGAGTTTAAAATATGCATTTTCATTTATAAAGTAACAAACACCCTATATTTAAGTCTATAGTACACGATTTCTACAAACAAATATTTCAATTAAAAAAATATAAAAAATTGTGTAAATTAAGCTAGAAACATCATGGTAAACAATACATTGTTGTTACAAAAATCAAATAATTTAATAAATTAAAAATATGCGTTTTCATTTTTTTAGTAAAAAACACACTATTTTTCAAGTGTATAGTACACGATTTCTAGAAACAAATGTTGATATTTTAAAAATATAAAAAAATAGTGTAAATTAAGCTAGAAAATTAATGGTGAAGAATACATTGTTGGAAAAAAAATCAAATAATTTAACAAATTTAAAATATGCGTTTTCAAATTTAAAGTAAAAAACACCCTATATTTCATATCTATAGTACACGATTTCTAGAAACAAATGTTGCAATTTTAAAAATATAAAAAATTGTGTAAATTAAACTAGAAAGTTCATGGTAAATTATACATTGTTGTCAAAAAAATAAAATATTTTAATAAATTTAAAATATGCGTTTTCATTTTTAAAGTAAAAAACACCCTATATTTCAAGTCTATAGTACAAGATTTCTACAAACAAATGTTGCAATTTTAAAAATATAAAAAAATTGTGTAAATTCAGCAAGAAACTTCATGGTAAAAAATACATTGATTTGAAAAAAAATTAAATAATTTAATAAATTTAAAATATTTGATTTTTAAAGTAAAAAACACCATATATTTCAAGTCTATAATACAGGATTTCTACAAACAAATGTTTCAATTTTAAAAATATAAAAAATTATGTAAATTAAGCTAGAAACTTCATGGTTAAAAATAGATTGATTTAAAAAAAATTAAACAATTTAATAAATTTAAAATATGTGTTTTCGTTTTTAAAGTAAAAAACACCCTCTATTTCAAGTCTATATACACGATTTCTACAAACAAATGTTGCAATTTTAAAAATAAAAAAAATAGTGTAAATTAAGCTAGAAAATTCATGGTGAAAAATACATTGTTGTCAAGAAATTAAATAATTTAATAAATTTTAAATATGTGTTTTCATTTTTTTAGTTAAAAACACCCTATTTTTCAAGTGTATAGTACACGATTTCTAGAAAACAATATTTGATATTTTAAAAGTATAAAAAATAGTGTAAGTTAAGCTAGAAACTTCATGGTAAACAATACATTCTTGTTAAAAAAATCAAATAATTTAATAAATTAAAAATATGCATTTTCATTTTTTTAGTAAAATCCACACTATTTTTAAAATGTATAAAACACGATTTCTACAAACAAATGTTGATATTTAAAAAATATAAACAAATATTGTAAATTTACCTAGAAAATACATGATGAAAAATAAATTGTTGACAAAAAAATAAAATAATTAGCTTCTCAAGCCTAATTCTACACTAGTTCAAGCTTTGGGTAGGTGTAATTTCCCCATCCCTTCCTTCCATTCATGACTTTCTTCTCCATTCTCTAACCTTGTGCATGTGGGATTGAATGAGGATTGGAGATACAACCACCCAAGGATCATGCAAATTGGAAAGGAGAGAAGCTATGGACTTGGGAGTTAAGCCTTAGGTTTGGGGGAAATCAAGCTCAAAGGCAAAGGAAAGCTTTAAAGGTAACCCCAAAACCCCAATAGTATAGCTAGCTGGAAATTGTGAATGGTAGGATGAATTATGTGATGCAAATTGTGCTTGTGGTTTGAAATCATGTAAATTGTCTTGATGTTTGATGAAATTGGTTGAATTGTTCTATATGTGTGTGTGGTTGATGCATTTATGTTGATTGTTTGTTTGGATATTGGATTGTGAATGTGAATTGATCTTGGAGTGATTTATATTGAATTAGATGAAGTTAATATGATTTTGAGGAATTGAGATGGAAGGGAGGATTGAAATTTGTGAAAAATTGATGAATACCATTTTCCCCTGTTTTGGAATAATTTGAACTGGGTTTTTGAATTGGTTTTAATTTGAAATTGATTTCGTGGTCTTCATAACAGTTGTAGAGCATCCTCTTAGCTTTCCAATGCCTTTGGTTTAACTCAATTTGGAGGTCTACAACTCTAGTTATGACCAAATTACTGAGATAGTGTTTATATGAAAGTATTTGTTTTGTTGTTTGCACATCCCTGTCAAAGATTACTGTTTTTGACAATTAAACTTTTAGAACTAGGTTTTGTGGTCTTCATAAGAGTTGTAGAGCGTCCTCTTAGCTTTCACATGCTTTTAGTTTCACTCAATTTGGAGGTCTACAACGCAAGTTATGGCCAAAATAAGAACAGGCGTGCGCACACCTTCCTGGGCTGTGCGCGCAAGATTTGGCAGCAGCTCCAGGAGGAATTAAGGTGCGCACACCTTCCTGGGCTGTGCGCACAAGATTGAGCAGCAGCTCCAGGAGGAATTAAGGTGCGCACACCTTCCTGGGCTGTGCGCACTAGATTGGGCAGCAGCTCTAGGAGGAATTAAGGTGCGCACACCTTCATGGGCTGTGCGCACAAGATGGTGGTTGACAGCTTTTAAGTGTTTTCTACATCTTTTCTTCAACTTTCTTCATTCTTCCCTTCATTATTCAAGTCCAATACTTTAAAATCAACACTTCTCCATGCTTTATTTCTACATGAACATAATCAAACAAGATGCAATGTAAACATAATGAATCCATCTCTAGGATTGGAATGGATGAAAATAGGTCCCATTGTTTTACAAATTATGCCTGGTACCATGAAATTGTGTCGTGCATGATTGTGGATGAATGACTTCATTGTATGTTATGAATAAGGTAGAAATTGAACATGTATTTGTGTGATTGGATGTTTCAAGATTTATGTTTAAGGAAATCAAATGCCTCTCCTCATCAACAAGGGTATGTTTTAAGGCCTTGGTATGAGGAATAGAATGAGGTTTTAACATGTATTTAACATTGCAAGGGAATTGGTAAGGGCCTTGCAATGTTAAGGGGCTTTAAGCCATGTTTTCATGATTAATTAATAACTGAAATTATGTGATTGACTTGAAATACCAATGCAATATATGAATAACTCTCCTCATCAACAAGGGTATGAGTTAAGGCCTTGGTATGAGGAAGAGAATGAGGCTGATATTGCATTGGTTTATGCATTTTCATTCATGATAAAAGACACTGCATTGATCACCTTCGGGTGTGAGACCGGGCAGATTGAGGGTTCAAGGGGGGACGCTTCCTTGGACAATGGAGATCTCCAATGAGGGTGCGGGCTGCCGGCACAAAACTGATAAAAAAGGAACATGCATAGCATACCTCATTAGAGTTCACAGATTATGAATGATTGACTGTTTGACTATTTAAGGAACTTGAGGTTCATATGCATGATGTTAGTATTAATTCTAGGAGGGGATAGTTTTGCAACTTGTTGCCTGCAACACTATGGAAACGTTTTTATATAACCGGGGGTTACTGAGATATATGTGAATTCGTATATCTCACGGTTACAGTATTGCAGGTGATGTCATGGCTAGAGATGATAGAGCACAAGAATGAAGACTTATATTAGATGTTTTATTGTACCTATAGTTGTAATCCTAAATTGTAATAAAGTTACTATCATAGATTTCCTCTTTTGATGTCACTTGGACTTGTATTTTGAGACTCTAGCCAAGTAATTTAGGTCTAACTCTCACTAGTGTGGTCATGTAATTATATATTCAGGATTATTTTTTTAAATAGGGTAATTTTCATAGTATCATTGACAAGGCCGCTTAATCATGTGAAAAGCATGTATGTTTTGCATGTTAGTTTAAGGCCATTTTATGAGGGTGTTACATTTGGTATCAGAGCGGTTCGATCTATTCGGACCCGGAGAGTTGAATTAAGTTAATTGGCTGAGTCTCCTAAGTCCTAGGTTGCCCTTCTCGGAGTTATATACTTTCGATTACAAAGCCACTAATATTGAGCCTGATCAACTCAATATTGTGTATTTGTATGAAGCAGATATGGCTTCTCGGAGGCAGGGAAGATTGAGAATGAGTGCTAGGGAAAAGAATAACTTAGAATCACCCATTCCGTTAGCATGGATTACTGCCCCAATTAGGTAACCGATATCTCAAGCTATGTTGAAGATGATAGAGACATAGGAATTGGACAGGGTAAACTCAAGAAGGGGACATAATCCTTTAAATTCCAACTTGGGAAATGACCATAGCAAAATGGGTGACTAAGTTTAGTGAATGTTGAACCCAGACCTCAAATAGTGAATTCAACGATCTCACCCAGTGTAAGTGTTTGATGGACAATTCACCTTAGAACTCAAACTTAATGAAATTGATGCTTTGGACCCCCATCGTTTTGGAAGTGTAATTTTGATGGTGATATAGATTCATGAGCTAGGGGTAATGTGAGACTTAAGGTAGTATGAACACACTAAGTACCTTGTTGATGGTTGATGATCAGAGTTAGGAACTCATTGAATTCAACAAGTTTTGCTTGGTTATTTGAAGTATCACAAGAGGGATTTATAAATTGATGAACGATGAATGTGAGACGTTGAATTGTGATGTATTTAAGGAGTATTCAGTGGGGAAAAGACTCGGATCAAATTTGGGGGTTGTGATAGGAGAAGAAAAAAAAAATCCACAGGATTCCTCTTCACGTATCTAGTGATTAGTTCCCACATGGCACTTGAGCCCAGAATAGTAGAGGAAGATCCCAGCTTTGGGGAAGATTGGAACTCATAGAAATTTTAATCATTGACCCCTCACGGTAAGAATAGGGGGAGCATAAAAAGGGACTTTTTCCAATTTCCTCTTTGAATCCTGAGACTTTAATATCCCTAGGATTTTGATTCCCTGAACTCTTACACAAGTTAATTGTCATTGATAGACCATAGACTCTGAACCTCTAATTTTATCAATTATCGTTTCCCCGATTGCTGCTTTAAAGTTGGAGTGAGATTTTGTTCAGACGAACTTCAGGTTTAAAGTAATATGGACCATAAGGATTAAGTAACTTCATCTTCATAGCCAAATCACATTTCAAACTCCAGGTGTTAGAGTCAACGGTATCTCAATAAGGCAAATGTCATGGCGAATACTTTAAGAAGGAAATTTTTACACCTCCCTTACGATGATAGCGCACAAGTTAAAGTTGCTAAAAGAATTATGAATTTTGAACTAGGGGCTTAGGTTAACAAATTGAGTTTACCCAGGGGAAGGCTAGACATAAAAAATGAATTTAGAATTCAAATACGAACGACTCAGGCTAAAAACGAGAAACGTTGGCGAGGAAGAATCAGCCCGAGCTCTTCAAGTTCAGTGACGGGATTACCCTCGTCAAATAGAGGATTTGGCTAGTAAAGAATGAGAACCTTAGAAAGTGGTAAATAGGAGGGAAGCCTCAAGAGCATTACTCAATCCCTCTAAGTTCAACAAAGAGGTATAAGAAGGGAAAAATGTTATGGCGGCACGGAAGGGAAAGAGACACTGCTTTATGCGACTAAATGCCTACTTGTCAAAAGGTAGGGATTAAACACCAAGTACTTGCTGGAAAATTATGATCCTCAATTAACCTTGCATGAAATGAGAGAGTATGATTATGGACTTGTGACATGCTTTCCAAGAACTTAGCTAGACGATAAATCCACATAGGTCATCACTGACAAATTACTAAGTCCGCTTACTTTCGATCATAAGCGCAAATAATCCAAGGATAAACATGCTCAACCTCGTAGAAGGAAGATCGTCAAGGTTGCTAGGAAATTTTTATCATGTGTAGAGGCTAACTAAAGCGTTGAACGTCCTTCGTCTGACATTCATGATTAGATAGTTGAGGCTCCGTGAAGGTAACTACAACATCCAGGACCTCGAATCATTTGTGATCATTTCCAAACTAGAAATTTGGGGCATTGCCTTTATGGAGTTAAATTCGAAGTCCTCAGCAACCACAAAAGCCTTAAAAATCCCCTCGGTCAACAAGAATTGGACACTAGACAAAGAAGGTGGATGGAATGTCTCTAGGATTATGATTCTAAGTTAAAACACCACCAAGGGGAAAGTCAACATGGTGGCAGATTCCTTAAGTCGAGAGTCCTTATGTGTTTCAACCATGATGATTCGTAAGTGACAATTGCTAGAGGAATTTAGAGATATCAACCTCAAAGTTTCAAGAAACCCCTCAAGTATACCCTTGACTAGGCCTGAAATAAGAAATGAACGTAGGGAAAGGATTAGGATAGCCCAATCTAAGGATGTGGAATTGATGTGAAAGGAGAGCCAATCGGGCTTCTCCCACAGCAAGTGATGGGGTTACTCTATTGCGAGAGATGATTGTTATTTTTGACGATGAAAACCTTAAACAGATGTTAATAGTGGAAGGCCACAAGAGTGGATACCCTTTCAACCGGGCATCACCAAGATGTATAGAGGTTTGAGGAAAAAATAAATTCAGTAACTGGGGATAATAAGGATAGTGCTCTTTCCGTAGCCAAATGCTTTAACTGTCAGCAAACTAGGATCAGGCACCGAAAACCCTCTAGCAAATTACAACCCGAGGAAACCATTCAGATCTCAGAGGATATGTGGAGGACCATTCTAGCATGGGGATGGCACCGTATGAGGTGTTGTTTGACAAGAAAAGTAGATTTCCTTTATGCTGGTATGAAGTGAGTGAAAAGGCCGTCTTGGGACCAGAGGTGAGCAAGGAGACATCTGTGAGGATTGGGATCATTGGGGAAAGGTTTCAAATTGCCCGATAGACGAAACATTATACGAATCAAAAGCGAAAGCCTCTCAAATTCAATAAAAGGGAGCATGTATTCTTGAAGGCTACTTCCACCGCAGGGGTTGGATGAGCCATTCGAAACAAAAAGTTTCACTCTCACTTCATAGGACCCTTCTAAACCTTGAAACATGTCGGGCTTTTGGGTATCGAGTCGTTTTCCTTCAAACTTCTCTAAATTGCATATTGTGTTTCATGTATCCTAACTCCCAAAGCACAATTCGAACCTATTATATACCCCGAATATCATAGATAGTAAAATTGAAAGAGGATTTGTCTTATCAATCCACGCCAGTAGAGGCTGTGGACCGTAAATTCAAGACACTAATGAATAAGACAATCTCCTTAGTGAAAGTTCTTTGGCAAAGTTTAGATTCCACCAAAGTCACATAGAGAAAGAGTAGGAGGTCCGGGAATTGTGCCTTGAGTTGTTTAAGAACTAGTAAGTGCAATTTTGAGGGCAAAATTAAAATAAGGGGGGGAGAATTGTAAGATCCCAAATTTACTAGTGATGGTATCTAAGGTTATTTAATTGTGGTGTATGCTTAATTAAATAGTCAAGTACCAACAATTAAGTGATTATGGAGAAGAAGGATTAAATAGGGGACACTAAAAGGAAGGAAGGACCTACTTGCAATTTTAAAAAAATTGCTAAGTAGTCCCTTAAGATACTAAAGCAAGTAGACCACATGGGAGCTCTCACCTTCCCTCCCTCTTCTAATTCACACCAAACCGTCTCTCTCTTTCTCTAAAATTCATTTTCTCCATCTTCTCTCTAGGAGGAACTCACCCAAGCTCTATCCCCATGATTTTGCATGTGTGGAATTTAGCTTCTCAAGCCTAATTCTACACTAGTTCAAGCTTTGGGTAGGTGTAATTTCCCCATCCCTTCCTTCCATTCATGACTTTCTTCTCCATTCTCTAACCTTGTGCATGTGGGATTGAATGAGGATTGGAGATACAACCACCCAAGGATCATGCAAATTGGAAAGGAGAGAAGCTATGGACTTGGGAGTTAAGCCTTAGGTTTGGGGGAAATCAAGCTCAAAGGCAAAGGAAAGCTTTAAAGGTAACCCCAAAACCCCAATTGTATAGCTAGCTGGAAATTGTGAATGGTAGGATGAATTGTGTGATGCAAATTGTGCTTGTGGTTTGAAATCATGTAAATTGTCTTGATGTTTGATGAAATTGGTTGAATTGTTCTATATGTGTGTGTGGTTGATGCATTTATGTTGATTGTTTGTTTGGATATTGGATTGTGAATGTGAATTGATCTTGGAGTGATTTATATTGAATTAGATGAAGTTAATATGATTTTGAGGAATTGAGATGGAAGGGAGGATTGAAATTTGTGAAAAATTGATGAATACCATTTTCCCCTGTTTTGGAACAATTTGAACTGGGTTTTTGAATTGGTTTTAATTTGAAATTGACTTCGTTGTCTTCATAAGAGTTGTAGAGCATCCTCTTAGCTTTCCAATGCCTTTGGTTTCACTCAATTTGGAGCTCTACAACTCTAGTTATGACCAAATTACTGAGATAGTGTTTATATGAAAGTATTTGTTTTGTTGTTTGCACATCCCTGTCAAATGCTTTTAGTTTCACTCAATGTGGAGGTCTACAACTCAAGTTATGGCCAAAATAAGAACAGGGGTGTGCACACCTTCCTGGGCTGTGCGCGCAAGATTGGGCAGCAGCTCCAGGAGGAATTAATGTGCGCACACCTTCCTGGGCTGTGCGCACAAGATTGAGCAGCAGCTCCAGGAGGAATTAAGGTGCGCACACCTTCCAGGGCTGTGCGCACAAGATTGGGCAGCAGCTCTAGGAGGAATTAAGGTACGCACACCTTCATGGGTTGTGCGCACAAGATGGTGCTTGACAGCTTTTAAGTGTTTTTTACATCTTTTCTTCAAATTTCTTCATTCTTCCCTTCATTATTCAAGTCCAATCCCCTAAAATCAACACTTCTCCATGCTTTATTTCTACATGAACATAATCAAACAAAATGCAATGTAAACATAATGAATCCATCTCTAGGATTGGAATGGATGAAAATAGGTCCCATTGTTTTACAAATTATGCCTGGTACCATGAAATTGTGTCGTGCATAATTGTGGATGAATGGCTTCATTGTATGTTATGAATAAGGTAGAAATTGAACATGTATTTGTGTGATTGGATGTTTCAAGATTTATGTTTAAGGAAATCAAATGCCTCTCCTCATCAACAAGGGTATGTTTTAAGGCCTTGGTATGAGGAAGAGAATGAGGTTTTAACATGTATTTAACATTGCAAGGGAATTGGTAAGGGCCTTGCAATGTTAAGGGGCTTTAAGCCATGTTTTCATGATTAATTAATAACTGAAATTATGTGATTGACTTGAAATACCAATGCAATATGTGAATAACTCTCCTCATGAACAAAGGTATGGGTTAAGGCCTTGGTATGAGGAAGAGAATGAGGCCGATATTGCATTGGTTTATGCATTTTCATTCATGATAAAAGACACTGCATTGATCACCTTCGGGTGTGAGACCGGGCAGATTGAGGGTTCAAGGGGGGACGCTTCCTTGGACAATGGAGATCTCCAATGAGGGTGCGGGCTGCCAACAGAAAACTGATAAAAAAAGGAACATGCATAGCATACCTCATTAGAGTTCACAGATTATGAATGATTGACAGTTTAACTGTTTAAGGAACTTGAGGTTCATATGGATGATGTTAGTATTAATTCTAGGAGGGGATAGTTTTGCAACTTATTGCCTGCAACACTGTGGAAACGTTTTTATATAACCGGGGTTTACTGAGATATATGTGAATTCGTATATCTCACGGTTACAGTATTGCAGGTGATGTCATGGCTAGAGATGATAGAGCACAAGAATGAAGACTTATATTAGATGTTTTATTGTACCTATAGTTGTAATCCTAAATTGTAATAAAGTTACTATCATAGATTTCCTCTTTTGATGTCATTTGGTACACGATTTCTACAAACAAATGTTGATATTTTAAAAATATAAAAAATTATGTAAATTAAGATAGAAACTTCATGGTAAAAAATACATTGATTTAAAAAAAATTAAATAATTTAATAAACTTAAAATATGCATTTTCATTTTTAAAGTAAAAAACACTCTATATTTCAAGTCTATAGTACAAGATTTCTAGAAACAAATGGTTGCAATTTTAAAAATATAAAAAATTGTGTAAATTCAGCTAGAAACTTCATGGTAAAAAATACAATGACTTAAAAAAAATTAAATAATTTAATAAATTTAAAATATGCGTTTTCATTTTTTTAGTAAAAAACTCTCTATTTTTCAAGTGTATAGTACACGATTTCTAGAAACAAATGTTGATATTTTAAAAATATAAAAAATAGTGTAAATTAACCTAGAAACCTAATGGTCAACACGAAACTGATGTATAAAAATCAAATAATTTAATACATTTAAAATATGCGTTTTCATTTTTAAAGTAAAAAACACCCTATATTTCAAGTCTATAGTACACGATTTCTACAAATAAATGTTTCAATTTTAAAAATATAAAAATTGTATAAAATAAGCTAAAAATTTCATGGTAAACTATACATTGTTGTTAAATTAATCAAATAATTTAATAAATTAAAAATATGCGTTTTCATTTTTTTAGTAAAAAACACACTATTTTTAAAGTGTATAGTACACGATTTCTTCAAACAAATGTAGATATTTTAAAAATATAAAAAAATTGTGTTAATTAAGCTAGAAACTTCATGATGAAAAATACATTGTTGAGAAAAAAATAAAATAATTTAATAAATTTAAAATATACGTTTTCATTTTTTTAGTAAAAAACACACTATTTTTCAAGTGTATGGTACACGATTTCTAGAAACAAATGTTGATATTTTAAAAATATAAAAAAATAGTGTAAACTAAGCTAGAAACTTCATGATGAAAAATAAATTATTGACAAAAAAATAAAATAATTTAACAAATTTAAAATATGTGTTTTCATTTTTTTAGTAAAAAACACACTATTTTTCAAGTGTATAGTACACGATTTCGAGAATCAAATGTTGCAATTTTAAAAATACAAAAAAAATGTGTAAATTAAGCAAGAAATTTCAAGGTGAAAAATACATTTTTTTCAAAAAAATTAAATAATTTAATAAATTTAAAATATGTTTTTATCATTTTTTTAGTTAAAAACACCCTATTTTTCAAGTGTATAGTACACGATTTCTAGAAACAATATTTGATATTTTAATAATATAAAAAATAGTTTTAATTAAGCTAGAAACTTCATGGTAAACAATAAATTGTTATAAAAAATTAAATAATTTATTAAATTAAAAATATGTGTTTTCCTTTTTAAAGTAAAAAACACCCTATATTTCAAGTGTACAGTACACGATTTCTACAAACAAATATTTCAATTTTAAAAATATAAAAAAATAGTGTAAATGAATCTAGAAAGTTAATGGTGAAAAATACATTGTTGTCAAAAAAATTCAAATAATTTAATAAATTTTAAATATGCGTTTTCATTTTTTTAGTTAAAAACACACTATTTTTCAAGTGTATAGTACACGATTTCTAGAAACAAATGTTACTATTTTAAAAATATAAAAAAAAGTATAAATTAAGCTAGAAACTTCACGGTAAACAATAAATTATTGTCAAAAAAATGAAATAATTTAATAACTTTAAAATATACATATTCATTTTTAAACTACAAAACACCTTATATTTGAAGTCTATAGTACACGATTTTCTAGAAACAAATGTTGATATTTTAAAAATATAAAAATTTGTGTAAATTAAGCTAGAAAATTCATGGTGAACAATATATTGTTTTCAAAAAAATCAAATAATTTAATAAATTTAAAATATGCGTTTTCATTTTGTTAGTAAAAAACTCTCTATTTTTCAAGTATATAGTACACGATTTCTAGAAACAAATGTGGATATTTTAAAAATATAAAAAAAAGTTTAAATTAAGCTAGAAACCTAATGGTGAACACAAAACGGTTGTAAAAAAATCAAATAATTTAATACATTTAAAATATGCATTTTCATTTTTAAAGTAAAAAACCCTATATTTCAAGTCTATAGTACACGATTTCTACAAACAAATGTTTCAATTTTAAAAATATAAAATTGTATAAAATAAGCTAAAAACTTCATGGTAAACTATACATTGTTGTTAAATTAATCAAATAATTTAATAAATTAAAAATATGCGTTTTCATTTTTTTAGTAAAAGACACACTATTTTTAAAGTGTATAGTACACGATTTCTACAAACAAATGTTGTTATTTTAAAAATATAAAAAAATACATGATGAAAAATACATTGTTGAAAAAAAAATAAAAGAATTTAATAAATTTAAAATATGCATTTTCATTTTTTTAGTAAAAAACACACTATTTTTCAAGTGTATGGTACACGATTTCTAGAAACAAATGTTGATATTTAAAAAATATAAAAAAATAGTGTAAACTAAGCTAGAAACTTCATGATGAAAAATACATTGTTGACAAGAAAAATTAAATAATTTAACAAATTTAAAATATGTGTTTTCATTTTTTTAGTAAAAAACACACTATTTTTCAAGTGTATAGTACACGATTTCGAGAAACAAATGTTGCAATTTTAAAAATACAAAAAAAATTGTGTAAATTAAGCAAGAAATTTCAAGGTGAAAAATACATTGTTTTCAAAAAAATAAAATAATTTAATAAATTTAAAATATGTGTTTTCATTTTTTTAGTTAAAAACACCCTATTTTTCAAGTGTATAGTACACGATTTCTAGAAACAATATTTGATATTTTAAAAATATAAAAAATTGTTTTAATTAAGCTAGAAACTTCATGGTAAACAATACATTGTTTTAAAAAAATTAAATAATTTAGTAAATTAAAAATATGTGTTTTCATTTTTAAAGTAAAAAACACCCTATATTTCAAGTGTATAGTACACGATTTCTACAAACAAATATTTAAATTTTAAAAATATAAAAAAATAGTGAAAATTAAGCTAGAAAATTAATGGTTAAAAATACATTATTGTCAAAAAAAGTCAAATAATTTAATAAATTTTAAATAAGAGTTTTCATTTTTTTAGTTAAAAACACCCTATTTTTCAAATGTATAGTACACGATTTCTAGAAACAAATGTTACTATTTTAAAAATATAAAAAAAAGTTTATATTAAGCTAGAAACTTCACGGTAAACAATACATTGTTGTCAAAATAATGAAATAATTTAATAACTTTAAAATATACATTTTCATTTTTAAACTACAATACATCCTATATTTCAAGTCTATAGTACACGATTTCTTGAAACAAATGTTGATATTTTAAAAATATAAAAATTAGTGTAAATTAAGCTAGAAAATTCATGGTGAACAATATATTGTTATCAAAAAAATCAAATAATTTAATAAATTTAAATTATGCGTTTTCATTTTTTTAGTAAAAAACTCTCTATTTTTCAAGTGTATAGTAGACGATTTCTAGAAACAAATGTTGATATTTTAAAAATATAAAAAATAGTGTAAATTAAGCTAGAAACCTAATGGTGAACACGAAACTGTTGTAAAAAAATAAAATAATTTAATACATTTAAAATATGCATTTTCTTTTTTAAAATAAAAAACATCCTATATTTCAAGTCTATAGTACACGATTTCTACAAACTAATGTTTCAATTTTAAAAATATAAAAAATTGTATAAAATAAGCTAAAAATTTCATGGTAAACTATACATTGTTGTTAAATTAATCAAATAATATAATAAATTAAAAATATGCGTTTTCATTTTTTTAGTAAAAAACACACTATTTTTAAAGTGTATAGTACACGATTTCTACAAACAAATGTTGTTATTTTAAAAATATAAAAAAATAGTGTAAATTAGACTAGAAACTTCATGATGAAAAATACATTTTTGACAAAAAAATAAAATAATTTAATAAATTTAAAATAAGCGTTTTCATTTTTCTAGTAAAAAACACACTATTTTTCAAATGTATGGTACACGATTTCTAAAAACAAATGTTAATATTTTAAAAATATAAAAAAATAGTGTAAACTAAGCTAGAAACTTCATGATGAAAAATACATTGTTGACAAAAAAAAATAATTTAACAAATTTAAAATATGTGTTTTCATTTTCTAGTAAAAAACACACTATTTTTCAAGTGTATAGTACACGATTTCTAGAAACAAATGTTACTATTTTAAAAATATAAAAAAAGTATAAATTAAGCTAGAAACTTCACGGTAAACAATACATTGTTGTCAAAAAAATCAAATAATTTAATAACTTTAAAATATACATTTTCATTTTTAAACTACAAAACACCTTATATTTCAAGTCTATAGTACACGATTTCTAGAAACAAATGATGATATTTTAAAAATATAAATATTAGTGCAAATTAAGTTAGAATCATGGTGAACAATATATTGTTTTCAAAAAATCAAATAATTTAATAAATTTAAAATATGCGTTTTCATTTTTTTCGTAAAAAACTCTCTATTTTTCAAGTGTATAGTACACGATTTCTAGAAACAAATGTTGATATTTTAAAAATATAAAAAATAGTGTAAATTAAGCTAGAATATAACAATATTTAATTTTTTTGTCAACAATGTATTTTTCATCATGATGTTTCTAGCTTAATAGACACTATTTTTTTAAATTTTTAAAATAACAATATTTATTTGTAGATATCGTGTACTATAAACTTGAAAAATAGTGTACTTTTTACTAAAAAAATGAAATTGCATATTTTTAATTTATTAAATTATTTGATTTGTTTACCAACAATGTATTGTTTACCATGAAGTTTCTAGCTTAATTTGCACAATTTTTTATATTTTTAAAATTGCAACATTTGTTTGTAGAAATCATCTACTATAGAATTGAAATATAGGGTGTTTTTTACTTTAAAAATAAAAATACATATTTTAAATTTATTAAATTATTTAATTTTTTTGACAGTAATGTATTTTTCACCATGAAGTTTCTAGGTTAATTTGAAAATTTTTTTATACTTTCATAATTGCAACATTTGTTTATAAAAATCGTGTACTATGAAAAATAGGGTGTTTTTTACTTTAAAAATTAAAATGCATATTTTAAATTTATTAAATTATTTGATTTTTTAAACAAGAATGTATTGTTCACCAAGAAGTTTCTAGCTTAATTTACACTATTTTTTATATTTTTAAAATATTAAACATTTTTTTTCAAGAAATCGTGTACTATAGACTTGAAAAAAATGGTGTTTTTTACTTTAAAAATGAAAACGCATATTTTGAATTTATTAAATTATTTGATTTTTTTGACAATAGTTTCTTGTTCACCATAAAGTTTCTAGCTTAATTTACACTTTTTTTTTATAGTTTTAAAATTGAAACATTTATTTCTCGAAATTGTGTATTATACACTTGAAAAATAGTATTTTTTACTAAAAAAATGAAAACGAATATTTTAAATTTGCTAAATTATTTTTTTTTGTCAACAATGTATTTTTCATCATGAAATTTCTATCTAAATTTATACTATCTTTTTTATATTTTTAAAATATCAACATTTGTTTCTAGAAATCCTATACTATACACTTTAAAAATAGTGTGTTTTTTACTAAAAAAATGAAAATGCAAATTTTTTATTTATTAAATTATTTGATTTTTTAACAACAAGGTGTTGTTTACCCTGAAGTTTCTAGCTTAATTTGCACAATTTTTTATATTTTTAAAATTGCAACATTTGTGTGTAGAAATCGTGTACTATAGACATGAAATAAAGGGTGTTTTTCACTTTAAAAATGAAAACGCATATTTTAAATTTATTAAATTATTTGATTTTTTTGACAACAATTTCTTTTTCACTATTAGGTTTCTAGCTTAATTTATACTATTTTTTATATTTTTAAAATATCAACATTTATTTCTAGAAATCATGTACTATACACTTGAAAATAAGTGTGTTTTTTACTAAAAAAATGAAAACGTATATTTTAAATTTATTAAATATTATATTTTTTTGACAACAATGTATTGTTCACCAAGAAGTTTCTAGCTTAATTTACACTATTTTTTATATTTTTAAATTATCAACATTTGTTTCTATAAATCGTGTACTATACACTTAAAGTATAATGTGTTTTTTACTAAAAAAATGAAAATGCATATTTTTAATTTATTAAGTTGTTTTGTTTTTTTAACAATAATGTATTGTTTACTATGAAGTTTCTTGCTTAATTTGCACAATTTTTTATATTTTTAAAATTGCAACATTTGTTTGTAGAAATCGTGTACTATAGACTTCAAATATAGAGTGTTTTTTACTTTAAAAATCAAAACACATATTTTAAATTTATTAAATTATTATATTTTTTTGACAACAATGTATTGTTCACCAAGAAGTTTCTAGCTTAATTTACACTATTTTTTATATTTTTTAAATATCAAACATTTTTTTTCTAGAAATCGTGTACAATACACTTGAAAAATAGGGTGCTTTTAACTAAAAAAATGAAAACTCATATTTTAAATTTAGTAAATTATTTCAATTTTTTGACAACAATGTATTTTTCAACATGAAGTTTCTAGCTTAATTTACACAATTTTTTATATTTTTAAAATTGCAACATTTGTTTGTAGAAATCGGGTACTATAGACTTTAAATATAGGGTGTTTTTAACTTTAAAAATGAAATAGCATATTTTCAATTTATTAAATTATTTATGTTTTTTGGACAAAATTGTATTGTACTCCATGATGTTTCTAGCTTAATTTACACTTATTTTTTATATTTTTAAAATATGAACATTTGTTTCTAGAAATCGTGTACTATACACTTGAAATATAGTGTGTTTTTCACTACAAAAATGAAAACGTATATTTTAAATTTATTAAATTATTTTAATTTTTTGACATCAATGTATAGTTTACCAAACGCCTAATTTACACAATTTTTATATTTTTAAAATTGCAACATTTGTTTGTAGAAATCGTGTACTATAGACTTGAAATATAGTGTGTTTTTTACGTTAAAAATGAAATCACAATATTTTAAATTTATTAAATTATTTTATTTTTTGACAACAATGTTCACTTATTTTTTATATTTTAAAATATCAATATTTGTTTCTAGAAATCGTGTACCTTTGAAATATAGTGTGTTTTTTAATAAAAAAATGAAAACGCATATTTTAAATTTATTAAATTATTTGATTTTTTTGACATCAATGTATTGTTCCCCATGAAGTTACTAGCATAATTTACCCTTATTTTTTATATTTTTAAAATATCAACATTTATTTCTAGAAATCGTGTATTATACACTTGAAATATAGTGTGTTTTTTAGTAAAAAAATGAAAACGAATTTTTTAAACTTATTAAATAATTTGATTTTTTTGACAACAATGTATAGTTTACCATAAAGTTTCTAGCTTATTTTACACAATTTTTTATATTTTTAAAATTTCAACATTTGTTTGTAGAAATCCTGTACTATAGACTTGAAATATAGGGTGTTTTTTACTATAAAAATGAAAACACATATTTTAAATTTATTCAATTATTTGATTTTTTTGACAACAATGTATTTTTCAACATGAAGTTAATTGTTGCGGGTTGCATCAATTGTCCCGTGGCAGAGGCTGGGTGGGCCAAGTCACTATCGAATCATGGCACTTGGGCTGCTATGCTCTTAAGTAGAAAGAGTTGCGCCCTGACTATCAGCTATAGCTTTTGGCCTAGAGGTAAGCGCTCGATCCAACAATTGGTATCAAAGACAAGGTCATGAATTCGATACCCAGCGGGACAATTGCTGACGGGGAGATTTTTTCGGGTTGCATCAATTGTCCCGTGGCGGAGGCTAGGTGGGCCAAATCACTATCGAATCATGGCGCTTGGGCTGCTACGCTCTTAAGTAGAAAGAGTTGCCCCCTGACTATCAGCTTTAGCATTTGGCCTAGTGGTAAGCGCTCGATCCAACAAAGTTTCTAGCTTAATTTACACTATGTTTTTATATTTTCAAAATATCAACATTTGTTTCTAGAAATCGTGTACTATACACTTGAAAAATAGTGTGTCTTTTACCAAAAAAATGAAAACGCATAATTTAAATTTATTCAATTATTTGATTTTTTTGACAACAATGTATTTTTCACCATGAAGTTTCTAGCTTAGTTTACACAATTTTTTATATTTTTTAAATTGCAACATTTGTTTGTAGAAATCGTGTACTATAGACTTGAAAAAAAATGTTGTTTTTTAAATTAAAAATGAAAACGCATATTTTAAATTTATTAAATTATTTGCTTTTTTGACAACAGTTTCTTGTTCACCATGAAATTTCTAGCTTAATTTACACTATTTTTTTATATTTTTAAAATATCAACATTTGTTTCTTGAAATCATGTACTATACACTTGAAAAATAGTGTAATTTTTACTAAAAAAATGAAAACGCATATTTTAAAATTATTGAATTATTTATTTTTGTGTCAACAATATATTTTTCATCAAGAAGTTTCTAGCTTAATTTGCACTAATTTTTTATATTTTTAAAATATCAACATTTGTTTGTACAAATCATGTACTATACACCTTAAAAATTGTATGTTTTTTTCTAAAAAAATGATAACACATATTTTTAATTTATTAAATTATTTGATTTTTTTAACAACAATGTATTGTTTACCATGAAGTTTCTAGCTTAATTTGCACAATTCTTTATATTTTTAAAATTGCAACATTTGTTTGTAGAAATCGTGTACTATAGATTTGAAATATAGGTGTTTTTTACATTAAAAATCAAAACGTATATTTTCAATTTATTAAATTATTTGATTTTTTTGACAACAATGTATTGTTCACCATGAAGTTTCTAGCTTAATTTACACAATTTTTTATATTTTAAAATTGCAACATTTGATTGTAGAAATCGTGTACTATACAATTGAAATATAGGGTATTTTTTACTTTAAAAATGAAAACGCATATTTTAAATTTATTAGATTATTTGATTTTTTTGACAACAGTTTCTTGTTCACCATTAGGTTTCTAGCTTAATTTATACTTTTTTTTATATTTTTAAAATATGAAATTTTATTTCTAGAAATCATGTACTATATACACTTGAAAAATAGTGTGTTTTTTACTAAAAAAATGAAAACGCATATTTTTAATTTATTAAATTATTATATTTTTTTGACAACAATGTATTGTTCACCAAGAATTTTCAAGCTTAATTTACGCTATTTTCTATATTTTTTACATATGTAACATTCTTTTCTAGAAATCGTGTACTATACACTTGAAAAATAGGGTGTTTTCAACTAAAAAAAATGAAAACTCATATTTTAGATTTATTAAATTATTTGAACATTTGGACAACAATGTATTGTTCACATTGAAGTTTCTAGCTTAATTTACACTATTTCTATATTTTTAAAATATCAACATTTGTTTCTAGAAATCGTGTACTATACACTTGAAATATAGTGTGTTTCTTACTAAAAAAATGAAAATGCATATTTTTAATTTATTAAATTGTTTTGTTTTTTTAACAAAAATGTATTGTTTACCATGAAGTTTCTAGCTTAATTTGCAAAATTTTTTATATTTTTAAAATTACAACATTTGTTTGTAGAAATCTTTTACTATAGACTTGAAATATAGGGTGTTTTTTACTTTAAAAATCAAAACGCATATTTTAAATTTATTAAATTATTATATTTCTATGAAAACAATGTATTGTTCACCAAGAAGTTTCTAGCTTAATTTACACTATTTTTTATATTTTTTAAATATCAAACATTTTTTTCTAGAAATCGTGTATTATACACTTGAAAAAAAGGGTGTTTTTAACCAAAAAAAATGAAAACTCATATTTTAAATTTATTAAATTATTTGATTTTTTGACAACAATGTATTTTTCACCATGAATTTTCTAGCTTAATTTTGCACTATTTGTTTATATTTTTAAAATTGCAACATTTATTTCTCGAAATCGTGTACTATACACTTGTAAAATAGTGTTTTTTACTAAAAAAAGTGAAAATGCATATTTTAAATTTATTAAATTATTTTATTTTTTGTCAACAATGTATTTTTCATCATGAAATTTTGAGCTTAATTTACACTATTTTTTTATATTTTTAAAATATCAACATTTGATTTTTGAAATCGTGTACTATCACTTTAAAAATAGTGTGTTTTTTATTAAAAAAATGAAAACACAAATTTTTAATTTATTAAATTATTTTATTTGTTTAACAACAATGTATTGTTTATCATGAAGTTTCTTACTTAATTTGCACAATTTTTTATATTTTTTAAATTGCAACATTTGTTTGTAGAAATCATGACTTGAAATATAGGGTGTTTTTAACTTTAAAAATGAAATAGAATATTTTAAATTTATTAAATTATTTTTTTTTTGGACAAAATTGTATTGTTCACCATGAAGTTTCTAGCTTAATTTACACTTATTTTTTATATTTTTAAAATATCAACATTTGTTTATAGAAATCGTGTACTATACACTTGAAAGATAGTGTGTTTTTTACTGCAAAAATGAAAACGCATATTTTAAATTTATTAAATTATTTGATTTTTTTGACATAAATGTATACTTTACCATGAAGTTTCTATCTTAATTTACACAATTTTTTATATTTTGAAAATTGCAACATTTGTTTGTAGAAATCGTGTACTATAGACTTGAAATATAGGGTGTTTTTTACTTTAAAAATGATAACGCATATTTTAAATTTATTCAATTAATTGATTTTTTTGACAACAATGTATTTTTCACCATGAAGTTTCTAGCTTCATTTACACTATTTTTTTTATATTTTTAAAATTTCAACATTTGTTTCTATAAATCGTGTGCTATCCCCTGTAAAAATATTGTGTTTTTTACTAAAAAAATGAACACGCATATTTTTAATTTATTAATTTATTTGATTTTTTTGACAACAATGTATTGTTTACCATGAAGTTTTTAGTTTAATTTACAAAATTTTTATATTTTTAAAATTGCAACATTTGTTTGTAGAAATCGTGTACTATAGACTTCAAATATAGTGTGTTTTATAATTTATAAATGAAAACGCATATTTTAAATTTATTAAATTATTTGATTTTTTTGATAACAATGTATTTTTCGTCATGAAGTTCTAGCTTAATTTACACTATTTTTTTTATATTTTTAAATTATCAACATTTGTTTCTAGAAATCTTGTACTATACACTTGAAATATAGTGTGTTTTTTAGTAAAAAAATGAAAACGCATATTTTAAATTTATTAAATAATTTGATTTTTTTGACAACAATGTATAGTTTACCATGAAGTTTCTAGCTTATTTTACACAATTTTTATATTTTTAAAATTGCAACATTTGTTTGTAGAAATCATGTACTATAGACTTGAAATATAGGGTGTTTTTTACTTTAAAAAAGAAAACACATATTTTAAATTTATTCAATTATTTGATTTTTTTGACAACAATGTATTTTTCACCATGAAGTTAATTGTTGCGGGTTGCATCAATTGTCCCATGGCAAAGGCTAGGTGGGCCAAGTCACTATCGAATCACGGCACTTGGACTGCTACGCTCTTAAGTAGAAAGAATTGTGCCGTGACTATCAGCTATAGGTTTTGGCCTTGAGGTTAGCGCTCGATCCAACAATTGGTATCAGAGCCAAGGTCATGAGTTCGATACCCAGCGGGACAATTGCTGAGGGGGAGATTTTTGCGGGTTTCATCAATTGTCCCGTGGCGGAGGCTAGGTGGGCCAAATCACTATCGAATCATGGCGCTTGGGCTGCTACGCTCTTAAGTAGAAAGAGTTGCGCCCTGAATATCAACATTTGTTTCTAGAAATCGTGTACTATACACTTGAAAAATAGTGTGTTTTTTACTAAAAAAATTAAAATGCATATTTTTTATTTATTAGATTATTTGATTTTTTTGAAAACAATGTATTGTTTACCAAGAATTTTCTAGCTTAATTTACACAATTTTTTATATTTTTAAAATTCTAACATTTGTTTGTAGAAATCATGTACTATGTACTTGAAGTATAGGGTGTTTTTTACTTTAAAAATGAAAACGCATATTTTAAATTTATTAAATTATTTGATTTTTTTGACAACAATATTGTTCACCATGAAGTTCCAAGCTTAATTTACACTTATTTTTTATATTTTTAAAATATCAACATTTGTTTGTAGAAATCGTGTACTATACACTTGAAAAATAGTGTGTTTTTTACTAAAAAAATGAAAACGCATATTTTAAATTTATTAAATTATTTAATTTTTTTTTAAATCAATGTATTGTTTACCATGAAGTTTCTTGCTTAATTTACACAATTTTTTATATTTTTAAAATTGCAACTTTTGTTTGTAGAAATCATGTACTATATACTTGATATATAGGGTGTTTTTTACTTTAAAAATTAAAATGCATATTTGAAATTTACTAAATTATTTGATTTTTTTGACAACAATGTATTGTTCACCATGAAGTTTCAAGCTTAATTTACACTTATTTTTTCTATTTTTAAAATATCATCATTTGTTTCTAGAAATCGTGTACTATACACTTGAAAAATAGTGTGTTTTTTACTAAAAAATTAAAATGCATATTTTAAATTTATTAAATTATTTGATTTTTTTGACAACAATGTATAGTTTACCATGAAGTTGCTAGCTTAATTAACACAAATTTTTTATATTTTAAAATTGCAACATTTGTTTGTAGAAATCGTATACAATAGACTTGAAATATATGGTGTTTTTTACTTTAAAAATGAAAATGCAAATTTTAAATTTATTCAATTATTTGATTTTTTTGACAACAATGTATTTTTCATCATAAATTTTCTAGCTTAATTTACACAGTTTTTTATTTTTTTAAAATTGCAACATTTGTTTGTTGAAATCTTGTACTATACACTTGAAATATATGGTATTTTTTACTTTAAAAATGAAAACACATATTTTAAATTTATTAAATTATTTTATTTTTTCGACAAAAATGTATTGTTCACCATGAAGTTTCAAACATAATTTACACTTATTTTTTATATTTTTAAAATATCAACATTTGTTTCTAGAAATCGTGTACTATACACTTGAAATATAGTGTTTTTTACAATAATGTATAGTTTACCATGAAGTTTCTAGCTTAATTTAAACAATTTTTATATTTTTAAAATTGCAACATTTGTTTGTAGAAATTGTGTACTATAAACTTGAAGTTAAGGGTGTTTTTCACTTTAAAAATGAAAACACATATTTTAAATTTTTTCAATTATTTTATTTTTTTGACAACAATGTATTTTTCACCTTGAAGTTTCTAGCTTAATTTACACTATTTTTTTATATTTTTAAAATATCAACATTTGTTTCTAGAAATCGTGTATTATACACTTGAAAAATAGTGTGTGTTTTACTAATAAAATGAAAACGCATATTTTTAATTTATTAAAATATTTAATTTTTTTTAAAACAATGTATTGTTTATCATGAAGTGTCTAGCTTAATTTACACAATTTTTGATATTTTTATAATTGCAACATTTGTTTTTTAGAAATCGTGTACTATAGACTTGAAATATAGAGTGTTTTTTACTTTAAAAATGAAAATGCATATTTTGAATTTATTAAATTGTTTTATTTTTTTGACATCAATGTATTTTTCATTATGAAGTTTATAGCTTAATTTACACTTTCTTTTTTGATATTTTTAAAATATCAACATTTGTTTCTAGAAATCGTGTACTATACACCTGGAAAATAGGGTGTTTATTACTAAAAAAATGAAAAGGCATATTTTAAATTTATTAAATTATTTTATTTTTTTGACAACAATGTATTTTTCATCATGAAGTTTCTAGCTTAATTTACACTTTTTTTTTTGATATTTTTAAAATATCAACATTTGTTTCTAGAAATCATATACTATACACTTGGAAAATAGGGTGTTTATTACTAAAAAAATGAAAAGGCATATTTTAAATTTATTAAATTATTTAATTTTTTGGAAAACTATATACTGTTCACTATGAAGTTTCTAGTTTAATTTACACAATTTTTTATATTTTAAAATTGCAACATTTATGTCTAAAAATTTTGTACTATAGACTTGAAATATAGGGTGTTTTTTACTTTAAAAATGAAAACGCATATTTTAAATTTATTAAATTATTTTATTTTTTTGAAAACAATGTATTCTTCACTAAGAAGTTTCTAGCTTAATTTACAGAATTTTTAATATTTTTATACTTGCAACCTTTGTTTCTAGAAATCGTGTACTATACACTTGAAAAATAGGGTATTTTTTACTTTAAAAATTAAAACGCATATTTTGAATTTTTTAAATTAATTGATTTTTTCTTAAAAAATGTATTGTTCCCAATAAAGTTTCTAGCTGAATTTACACAATTTTTTATATTTTTAAAATTGCAACATTTGTTTCTAAAAATTTTGTACTATAGACTTGAAATATAGGGTGTTTTTTACTTTAAAAATGAAAACGCGTATTTTAAATTTATTAATTTATTTGATTTTTTTGAAAATAATGTATTGTTCCCCATAAAGTTTCTAGCTTAATTTACACAATTGTTTATTGTAACACCTTAATTTTTGAGTCCATTTTTTTTCTTCAAAACACTAGTTGAAGCTTAGTTCTAATTTACAACAATTAAGAATAATAATAATAATTACACCCCTTTTAAATTTTACAAATTCCTATACAGCTGAACAAATTAACATATGAACTTGAGACTTAGGTTCACCATGTGTGGGTATACCTAAGAAAAGCCCACAGCTCATCTCATCTGTGGCTTTCGTTTCACAATCTCCTGATACCTGCGATATGGTAACTGTCAGTTATATGTAAACATATAACTGAGTAACCCCCAGCATTTTTTAAAACAGTTTTATACCATATCGCAGTCAGTCTAACTGGAAAACACCCCATTTAATCCCTAACACACAATTCAATCCACAATCAATGCAACAACTCATACATAATGCACGCTATGAAAATTATGGATGTATGGATGCCATGATCTTTTGTTAACATACTTATTTCTTTTCTTTTCTTGAATCTTTTATGGAAGCCTCGTGCACTAGACTTCCCCTAGCGCGTGGTAGTAACGCGAGGTTGAGCTCAAAACTAGGACCACGGCAAGCGTCCCTACCGTGATCAAACTGGCTGCCGGGCTATCTTACCCCAATCACTGGGATTATCTTACCCCATTCATCGGGATAGTCCTTTCTTTCGGGCCATCTTCTTGGTCACCGAGCAACCCTACTAGTTCAGGTCATCTTACCCCGTTCATTGGGAGACCCTACATTCTCAATCTTTTCATGCTTGTCCGCTTACCCGGTGTCTAACCGGTGGGATTCAACCCGCTTACTCAACATTCGTTGATGGGGGATAGCTTAAACTTGTCTTTAAATTTCATTTTCATTTCACATAAAATATTATCATACATTTCACATTCAACTCATATCATTTGCATGCAACATTCATCATTCATCATTAATATTTCATTAATCATTCATTTAAGCACTTTCCACCCATGTAATAACACTATACTTATCATACTTATTTCATGACCTTAATACATGTTACTAAGTCATATGGACCTATTTACATTGATTCTAACCCTAGAAATAGTCTATTAGGGTCCACAATGCATTTTGGAAGTTAAAACAGGTCAAAGAGGTAAAGAGCACTGGCGCTTGAGCGCCAGGCAACATTTTTACACTGCTAGGAATTTCATCTTGGCGCTCGAGCCCCAATCCTGGCGCTTGAGCGCCAGACATCCATTTGCCACTGCCAGGATATTTGTCCTGGCGCTCGAGCCCCAGGATCAAGCCCCAGCCACAGATGACAGCTTTTGCGAATTCCACCAAAAATTCAGTTTCTTTCCTTTCAACCTCTTTCCTTGACCTCATTCTAACTTCCAAAACACTACCCACATCATGGCACAACAAATTCACACATATACAATTAAATTTTTACAAATCAAGTGTACATTAGCATGATTCAAACACAAATGCTTCATTCATTCAATCTCACATCAAAATCACAAGACACAATTTCAACACATATACACATTGTTTCTCAATTCACACTACTACATCAAAATATGACAATAAGGAAAACTCTCACACTTCACTTTCATTGCCACACTAGTTTCCAAAATAGCCTACATGCATCAAACTAAATCATCCCACTTAACAAGTCTAATCCTAATCATCACACAATTCACAATTTGACAATAGTCAATCCACATGCATCAAAACCCAATTCATTTAACATTATAAGTTCAAACCAATTCCTATCATATATTTCATAATAGCTCAAAATCAAGTCATATATCTTTTCTATTCCTTATCTTGCCTAAGTTTTGGGGTTTAGTGGGGTTACCTTCAAACTTTGAGTCCCTAAGTACTTCTTGTTCTCAAGCTCCACCAAATCCTTCAATCTCCACTACTAGACTTGGGAATCCCTAAATACCCCCAAATAAGAGTCATTAGAACCCTTAGGAACTCATTTTAGGGTTTTCATGTTAGAGGAGAGGATCAAAAGCCCATTTGCCCCAAAATGGAGCTTTATCAAAGAATGGGAGATGAGGGTGCATGCCTTACCTAAGTAGCTTATTGGTGTCCCAAAGCTTGAAAATGTCCTCTCAAAAGCTTCAATGTTGGAGATTGAAAAATGAACCTTGATGTTTTGGGCTTGAAGGTCAAACCCTAGGAGAGCAAGTGTGAAAATCAGAAGTGAAAAGAGTGAGGAAGGGAGAAAGGGGCGAGAATGAGGGAGGAAGTAAAGGGCTTGCATGTTCAATTAAAGAGAAGAATTACCTTCCTTGTGGCTTGGTGATGATGATTTCTTAAGGAAACAACATGGAATTTGAGCTTCTATGGTGAGATTGATCAAGGAATTAGGAGAGGGTTTGAGGAGGGGATGAAGAACTAGAGAGAAGAGCATGGTCATTGTGTGGGCTGAGATGAGAGGGGGAGAAGGGGAAGTGAGAGTTTTGCCTCAACTAATTTCTAAATCTTGCTAAGTGGTCCCTCATGACACTTATAAAATTGCAACCTAGTCCTTCCCTCTAATTTCTTAGGGTCTGTTTGGTTGGAGGTTTTTGGAGGGGAGGGGAGAGATTATTAGGAAGTTGGTGCATTTGGTTCAAAAATTGGAGGAGGGGAGGGGAGGGATTTTAGTTTATTTTAAAATCCCTCCAAAAGTGGGGGGATTTGGAGGGGAGGTGTAACAACTTATTTTGTAGACCATTTTTTTTTCATATACAAGCGGAAGCTAAAATTTACTACACAATAAATAATAATAATTACAGTCCTTTTTAACTTAAACGAATTCCTATCCAGTTGAACAAATAAATACTTGAACATAAAACTTAGGTTCGCCATGTATGGTTATACCTAAGAAAACCTTGAGACTTTTCTCGTCCGTAGCTATAGCTCCTTAATCTTCCGATACCTGCAATACTGAGACCGTCAATTATATGAAAAACATATAACCGAGTAACCCCCGGTCTAACTAAAAACATTATAAATCAGTATTGCAGCCAGTCTAATTGGAAAATCTCCCCAATACAAGCCTAACATACCATAACACGTTCAAACAAAGGAGTACACACAAATACAATTTAATTTATATGCATGAATGTCATGAATCACATTACATTTCAATTCAATTCATTTTGAATCACATTACATTTTATTTCAATTCATTTTGAATCACATTACATTTCTTTTCATCTTTTAATGGTAATGTAGTGCACTAGATCTCCACCATAGGTACCTTGGCAGAAAGGCATAATTTGAGCTCACTGATACCCCCGGTAAGTGCCCCTACCTAAATCTCTGGGGCACTGTCAGGCTATCTTAACCCCTTTCGGGATAGCCTATGACTATCTTGACCCTTTTCGAGATAGTCATTAGATTTTCAGGCCATCTTAACCCCGTTTTCTGGGAGACCCTACTTCTTCATTTACATGCTTGTCCACTTACCCGGTATACTACCGGTGGGATTCATTCATTATCATTTCACATTATCATGCATTAAACATTCACCATACATGTCATAACACATACCACAACATTTCCATGATCCTATTGCATGTTTATAAGTCATATATACCTATTTTCATTTATTCCTATCCTAGAAATGGATTCATTATGTAACACCCTAGTTTTTGTAAAGAGTAGTTACGGAAAATATTACCTTTTTAAAAAAAATCTGATACTTAGAATTTTTCTTGAAACTACCAAAATTTGCTACTTGTTTCATTTAAAATACAAGCGGAAACGTTCTTTTATTAGATTATAATTTCCTATACAGCTGAACAATATAACATCTGAATAAAAATCTTAGTTTCACCATGTATGGCTACTTCTAAGGAATTCCTATAGCTTTTTCTCATCCATTGCTTTAGCTCTAAAATCTCTGGCTTCCTACAATACTGAGACCGTCAGTTATATGTAAAACATATAACCGAGTAACCCCCGGTCTAACTAAAAACATTTTAAGTCAGTATTGCAGCCAGTCTAACTGGAAAACTCCCCAAATATACGCCTTAGCAATCACACATCATACACATAGCACATACACATACAAACAACTCATTCATATACAATGCATGCAATGACAATATCAATTATATATGCATGCCATGATCCCTTTCTATTCCTTTTCATTTCACTTCTTTTTAATGGGAAACCCGGTGCACACGGGAATCCACCATGTGCCTGGCAATAGCACTCTAGAGCTCTCTGCAAACCCTGGTGTTTATCCTTAACCAGAGTCCATGCCTCACCTCGAATAGAGGTCTGCAAGGACTATTATCCCTTCCGATAATAGCCCCCAATTATTTCTCTTTCTCAGAGTCATCACCCATTACAGGTCTGCAAGAACTATTACCCCTTCCGGTAATAGCCCCCAAATCATTTCTCTTATTCAGAGTCAACACCCATTACAGGTCTGCAAGAGTTATTACCCATCTAGATAATAACCCCCAATTATTCTCTTTTCCATGCTTGTCCACTTACCCGGTCTACTTCCGGCGGAACTCAACCCACTTACTCAACAAAGGTTGATGGGGGAAGCATTTCTCTTATTATTTGTTTCCACATTACATGTTATCATGCATCAAACATTCATCTCATATCAATTGCATTCA
Source organism: Cyamopsis tetragonoloba (assembly GCA_037177725.1). Lineage (NCBI taxonomy): Eukaryota > Viridiplantae > Streptophyta > Magnoliopsida > Fabales > Fabaceae > Cyamopsis > Cyamopsis tetragonoloba. Next base: position 31,612,687 of record CM074120.1, on the reverse strand, counting down.
ACATGTTCCAACATTCATCATTCATCACATCTCAATCATGTAAAACATCAATCAAACATTCACCATTTAGGTCATAAGACATACCACAACATTCCCATGATCATATTGCATGTTTATAAGTCACATGAACCTAATTTCATTCATTTCTATCCTAGACATGGACTCATGTCTACATTGCAATTTGTTTGATTATGTCCATGTAAGAATAAGCATGGATAAGTGTTGATCTTTGAAGATTAGACTTGAATAATGAAGGAAAGGATGAAGAAAGTTGAAGAAAATATGTAGAAAACACTTTAAAAGTTGTCCAACACAACCCTGTGCGTACAGCCCAGGAAGGTGTCCGCACCTTAATTCACCCCTGGAGCTAATGCCCAATCTTGTGCGCACAGCCCAGGAAGATGTGCGCACCTTAATTCCTCCTGGAGCTGCTGCCCAATCTTGTGCGCACAGCCTAGGAAGGTGTGCGCACCCCTGTTCGTATTTTGGTCATAACTCGAGTTGTAGACCTCCAAATTGAGTGAAACCGAAAGCATTTGAAAGATAAGAGGTTTCTATACAACTCTTATGAAGACCACAAAACCTAGTTCTAAAGGCTTAATTGTCAAAAACAGTCATCTTTGACAGGGATTTGCAAACTACAAAACAATTACTTTCATACAGACACTGTCATAGTAATTTGGTCATAACTAGAGTTGTAGACCTCCAAATTGAGTGAAACCAAAAGAATTTAAAAACTAATAAGATGATCTACAACTCTTATGAAGACCACGAAATCAATTTCCAATTAAAACTAATTCAAAAACCCAGTTTAAATTGTTACAAAATAGGGGAAAATGGTGTTGATCAACTTTTCTCAAATTTCCATCCTCCCTTCCATCTCAATTCATCAAAATCATATTAACTTCATCTAATTCAATATAAATCACTCAAAGATCAATTCACAAGGATGACCAAAGTCCAATTTCATCAAATTCACATCATCATCAAGATCATTCTCAAAGCATACAATATCATAAGCATTCAATATTCACTTCACTTTTCAAAACTCAAGAGGTAATTCAAGCTAATTCAAACAAAACACATGCAACCAAATTTCTACAATCTAACACAACCAATTCCAACACCTAACCTCATACCATCATCTAATCTATAATTTCACTAACTTGGGGGTTTGTGGGTTTGGGGTTACCTTTTATTGAAACCCTTAGCTTCAACTTTTTCCCAATTTCTTCAAGTCCCCAAATCCCTAATCACCAATCTCCACTCAAGATGTTGGAAACCCCTAATTTACACAAAATTCAGCTCTTAGTTCCTTGCTTTGCCTCAAATTGGAGATTGCATGTAGGAGAAGAGAGTATTTAACCCAATTCCAAAGAAAAGCTTGAATTGTAGAAAATGGGGAATGTACCAAGCACTTACCCTAGCTTCTTTGAGATCCTAGGACAAGAAGAATCATAGCCCACACTTCCAATTTGAGTCTTGAGTAGAAGTAGGTGGCTTGGATGGAAAGAATTTTGCTTGGTTGAGCCCTAGGAGAAGAAGAAGAAGAAGAGAAGTGTTTTTGTGAGAAAGTGAAGAGTGAAGGCGTGGAGGAGAAGGGGAGAAGAAGGGGACTTGGACAATTTTTCATAAGTTTCCAAGATTTGCTACTTAGTCCTTCTCTAAAGTTTCCAAAATTTGCAATGTGGTCCTTGTCTTAGTTCTTTTTGTAGAACAAGCTTTATCTTCCTAATTAACTTCCAAAGGAATAGATTAGGGGTTAAAAGAAAAATTCTCTACAATTAACTTATAATTGGGTAATTTTAAGGATGTTACACATTATATTTACATTGCATTTTGTTTGATTATGTTCATGTAGGAATAAAGCATGGAAAAGTGTTGATTTTAGAGGATTGGACTTAAATAATGAAGGAAAGAATGAAGAAAGTTGAAGAAAAGATGTAGAAAACACTTAGAAGCTGTCAAACACAATCTTGTGCGCACAGCCCAGGAAGGTGTGCACACCTTAATTCCTCCTGGAGTTGCTGCCCAGTCTTGTGCGCACAGCCCAGGAATGTGTGCGCATCCCTGTTCGTATTTTTTCCATAACTTAAGTTGTAGACCTCCAAATTGAGTGGAACCAAAAGCATTTGAGAGCTAAGAGGATGATCGATAACTCTTATGAAGACCACGAAGTCAAATTCCAATTAAAATCAATTCAAAAATCCAATTCATATTGTTCAAAAACAGGGGAAAATGGTATTGATCAACTTTTCACAAATTTCAATCCTCCCTTCCATCTCAATTCCTCAAAATCATATTAACTTCATCTAATTCAATATAAATCACTCAAAGATCAATTCAAAGTCCAATTTCATCAAATTAACATTATCATCAACATCATTCTCATACATTCACATTCACAATTCAATATCCAAACAAAGAATCAACATAAATGCATCAACCCCACACATATAGAACCAATTCAACTAAGATCAACTTCACATTTCAAGAACACAAGAAACATGTCATGTTAATTTAACACCAATTTCCATGCAACCTAAATTCATGTCATCTAACCAAATCAAGTCCAAAACCTAACATCATACCATCATCTATTTTCTAATTGCCCTAATTGGGGGTTTTAAGTTTAGGGTTACCTTAGAATTGGAGCTCTAAACTCAATCTCAAAATTCTACTATGGAAGATTCTAAACTGGTAGAATTGGAGTTCCCGACGCGTGGATCATTTTCTTCAACTGCTCCGACGGCAACCGGCGGCCGGAAGGCCACCATGCAACCACCCAAAGTGGTGGCCATCATCAAGTTCTCCCTCTCTCTCGCCACCCTCTCTCTCTACTTTATAAAATTTTCATTGATTATGTTTTGTGTCTGTGTACGTGAGTGAGGAGGGGTATATGTGAGGGTGCATGGTTAGGTGAGGGAAGGCGCATGGTAAGAAGATAGTCCATAGTTTTAATTTTTTAAAAATTGAAAATAAGTCCTTGTCATTATAAAATTTAATAAAATTCCAAATCAACTTAAATTAAATGAATAAAACCACAAGGATTTAGTTGCAACTTTCTAATTTTATATTTTAGTCCTCTAAGCCCACCTTGCAACTTAAATTAAAATGTCTAGTTGTATTTATATCATGACCTAGTCCTTTTCCCCTAATCCTATATGCTTTATAATTCATTTTAGTTCCCTAAATTCCTTATCTTTTCTAAAATAGCCTCCCTCAAGGACGCAATTGTGAATTTAAATAATCTATTCCAGAAGGTTAGAAATTTGGGATGTTACAGGAGAGGAGGGGAGGGGAGGCCAAAATTAACACATTAAAATCACTTAAAATCCCTCCCCTCCCCTCTAACCAAACACAAAAACATTATTTTCCCTTCCTTCTCCTCCCCTCCCCTTCCCTCCACTCCCCTCCATTAAAATCCCTCCCCTCCGTTGAACCAAACACACCCTTAAGGATTGCAACCAAATCCCTAAATCCCCATTTTGTTATAAAAGAACCAATAACTCTTTTCTAGGAAATTTATGGGATGTTACATTTATGTTTTTAAAATTGTAACATTTGTTTCTAGAAATTGTGTACTATATATACACTTGACAAAAAGGGTGTTTTTTACTTTAAAAATGAAAATGCATATTTTAAATTTATTAAATTATTTGATTTTTTTTAAAACAATCTATTGTTCCCCATAAAGTTTCTAGCTTAATTTTTAATATTTTATATATTTTTAAAATTGAAATATTTATTTCTAGAAATCGCGTACTATACACTTGAAAAATAGAGTGTTTTTTACTTTAAAAATGAAAATGCATATTTTAAATTTATTAAATTATTTGATTTTTTTGACAACAATGTATTGTTCACCAAGAATTTTCTAGCTTAGTTTACACTATTTTTTATATTTATAAAATATCAACATTTGTTTCAAGAAATCGTGTACTATACACTTGAAAAATAGGGTGTTTTTTACTAAAAAAATGAAAATGCATATTTTAAATTTATTATATTATTTGATTTTTTTGACAACAATGTATTCTTCACCATGACATTTCTTGCTTAATTTACACTATTTTTATATATTTTTAAAATATCAACATTTGTTTCTAGAAATCGTGTACTATGCACTTGAAAAATAGGGTGTTTTTTACTAAAAAAATGAAAATGCATATTTTAAATTTATTAAATTATTTGATTTTTTTTACAACCATGTATTGTTCACAATAACGTTTCTAGCTTAATTTAAACTATTTGATTTATATTTTTAAAATTGCAACATTAGTTTCTAAAAATCGTGTTCTATACACTTGAAAAATAAGGTATTTTTTACTTTAAAAATGAAAACGCATAATTTAAATTTATTAATTTTTTTGATTTTTTTGACAACAATGTATTGTTCACCAAGAAGTTTCTAGCTTAATTTACACTATTTTTTATATTTATAAAATATCAACATTTGTTTCAAGAAATCATATACTATACACTTGAAAAATAGGGTGTTTTTTACTTTAAAAATGAAAATGTGTAACATCCCAAAATTTCCCAAGTTAAGAGTTAAATTAGTGAAAAAAATCAAATTAATCCTTAAGGGGCTCTTTTGAAAAGAATTGGGATTTAGTTGCAAAATCATGAAAAAGGAAAGGAGGGACTAAATTGCAATATTTAAAAGTTCCATGGAGGAACTAATTAAAAAAAAATAAGTTCCCTTTCTTCTCTCCCTCCTCACTCAGCATCACTCTCTCCCTCACTCTTATTCACATTTTCATTTTTATCTTCTCCTCTAGGATTTCCATCTTCTTCCTCTCCATTGATCATCATTATCCTCTTCTTCTAGTTCCTCCTCACCTTCAAGGCTTGGTTCTTCAACTTCAAGCTCAAGTGTTACCAAGGTGAGCACATGCAAATCTCTTCTCTTCTTCTTTGCTCATCAAGTTCTCATTTTGGGTAATGGGTTCAAAACCCTTCCATCTCAACATGCAACCCATAAATCGGGTTAATATGGGTGTTGATGATTTGGTACTTGTGGGTGTTAGGGATTCCAAGTACTCTTGAGAGGAGATTGAAGAGCTTGAAGGAATTAGGAGGAATTGTGCTTTTGGGGCTCAAACTAAGGTAACCCAAATTTAAAACCCCAATTAGAATTAGGTGATTTGCTGATTAAATAATGACTTAGTCACTTGATTTGTGATATTTGATGAGTTTTCATGCTTGTTTATGTGAAATTGATATGAATTTGATTGAAGAATTGGATTTTGCCTAGGTAACTAAATTGTCCTGAAGTTTCGAAATTCATATCTATGGATTCCCTTGATGAATGGGCTTGAAATTTTGTATGGAGATTATTTCATGTTTGAAGAGTTCCAGAATAAAATTTCATGATTTTTGAAGGTCTACACGAATTTTGGTGAATTTTTAAATGAACTATGTTCATCCTGGGAAAACTGTTGAATCCGAAAATAAATTGTTAATTTCGTGAGTGTATTTCTCTCTGGTTACTTTGAATTTCGAAGTGAAATTTTGTCTGGTGATACCTGGGTGTGTTATATACCTTGTGTTAAATTTTCACAATTTTTAGGTTTATGTTTGATTTTATATCAATTTCTGAAGTAGTTGTGCTTATCCTTTGGATGTTGCTGGAATCCAGCTAAAATAAGGAGATTCCAGAATTTACTGCAACTTATATCCATTGAATTTTAATGTTAAATTTTTTATGATAAATCCTTGGTGTGTTGGTCATATCCTGTTAAATTTTTGTGATTTTTGGACAAGTATTGGATTGAATAAAAAATTTTACAATGAGATCTGTCCTGTTTTACAATTTCTGGATTGGGTCCATTTAGCCTGAATGTTAATGCTTGATTTGAGTCCAGTATATGATGGAATTTGATTTTGACTTCTCTAACAAAGTTTTATGAAATTATGTTAGCTTTCTAATTGCACTTGTTTCACTCAATTTCAATTAGTCTAGCTCTAGTTATTGCAAAATTATCCAGGTAGTATTCAACTGAGATACCAAACCAAAACAGCTGGATTTAGCAAGGCATAACTAGGCCTACGAAAATCCGTTTTGGGTGAAACTTGTGGCTATGGAAAGAGGATCAAGTGTATTTTATTACTGTGTATTTTCATGATTTTTGAATGAGTAGATTTAATTCAGATTTTAAAATAGTATAATATATTCTACTGAAATTCTGTTTTAGAATCTTATACTTGGATAACTCAATTGGTGGATTGAAAAATGGATTGAATCAATATGAAATTGATAATTAAACTTGTTGAAGTAAAAGAGAAAGTTTGAATGGATAACTTCAATGTTAAAAAAAAGAATAATTAAAGCTATCGAGTAAAGGTAGCATTGAGGACCTCTTCGGAGAGGAAGGGATCTATTGAGTAAGAATAGACCTAGAAGTCCTCTAAGGAGGCAGAAAAGGCATCAAACTCTGGATGGGGACGCTTGTCCAGGGTGTAGTGAGCTCACAAATAGTGCAGGTGATGCATGCACAAGGAGGTTCTCCAGTGCGTGCACTGGGTTCCCATTATAAAAGACATGAAAGAAATAAGAAATGAATGAAAAATATAACTCATGATATTGAAAATGTATGATGAGTGTTATTGTGAAATGTTGTGGTGCAATAGATAGTATATTGTTTATGTGAATTTTGTAAAATAGTTGAGTTCAAGATGACTCACATGATGAGTAAGGTTATGTGACTCTACTTGAAACGTGCCATTAACATTTTTATGCTATATGTGTATGTCGATTGTATATTGGGGATTTTTCAGTTAGTACTGGCTGCAACACTATTAACAGGTTTTATAAACCGGGGGTTATTCGATTATATGATTTCATATAACTGACGGTTTAGTGTTGCAGGTAACGGAGGAGATAGGGACTAGAGCACCTGGGAGTTGCTAGCAGGAGCCTACTAGTTCACTTTTGGGGTAGGTAGTCCATCTTTTGATGTAAATTTGGAGTGGCTACCTTTTGTGGACAAACTCTCTCTTAGGAGTATAATGAGACTTATTTTTATTAAGTTCTTAGAGGACTAGTTTGTAAATATATAATCACGTGCACAGGTTGTATATATTTATGAACTGGTATTTCTATTTTCGTTGCCATGAGTTGTTAACTTATGATTGCAAAAAAAAAAAATCAGTATTTTAAAATAAAATAAAAATATAAAAATCTAAGGTGTTACAAAATGCATATTTTAAATTTATTAAATTATTTGATTTTTTGACAACAATGTATTGTTCACCAAGACGTTTGTAGCTTAATTTACACAATTTTTTATATTTTTAAAATATCAACATTTATTTATAAAAATCGTGTACTATACACTTGAAAAATATGGTGTTTTTTACTAAAAAATGAAAACGCATATTTTAAACTTATTAAATTATTTGATTTTTTTGACAACAATGTAATTTTCACCATGACATTTCTAGCTTAATTTACACTGTTTTTTTTATATTTTTAAAAAATCAACATTTATTTCTAGAAATCATGTACTATACACTTGAAAAATAGGGTGTATTTTACTAAAAAATTGAAAATGCATATTTTAAATTTATTAAATTATTCGATTTTGTTGACAACAATGTATTGTTTACCATGAAGTTTCTAGCTTAATTTACACTATATTTCATATTTTTAAAATATCAACATTTGTTTCTAGAAATCGTATGCACTTGAAAAATATGGTGTTTTTTAATAAAAAATTACAACACTTATTTTAAATTTATTAAATTATTTGACATTTTTTGACAACCATGTATTGTTCAAAATAAAGTTTCTAGCTTAATTAACACTATTTGATTTATATTTTTAAAATTGCAACATTTGTTTATAGAAATCGTGTTCTTTACACTTGAAAAATAGGGTGATTTTTACTTTAAAAATGAAAACGCATATTTATAAATTATTAAATTTTTTGAATTTTTTTAAAAACAATGTATTGTTCACCATGAAGTTTCAAGTTTAATTTACAAAAATTTTCATATTTTTATAATTGAAAAATTTGTTTCTAAAAATCGTGTATTGTACACTTGAAAAATAGGGTGTTTTTTACTTTAAAAATTAAAACACATATTTTAAATTTATTAAAATATTTAATATTTTTGAAAAAAATGTATTGTTCCCAGAAAAGTTTCTAGCTTAATTTACACAATTTTTTCTATTTTTAACATTGCAACATTTGTTTCTAAAAATTGTGTACTATAGACTTTAAATATAGGGTTTTTTTACTTTAAAAATGAAAACACATATTTTAAATTTAATAAATTATTTGATTTTTTTGAAAACAATGTATTGTTCCACTTAAAGTTTCTAGCTTAATTTACATAATTTTTTATATTTTTAAAATTGCAACATTTGTTTCTAGAAATCGTGTTCTATACACTTGAAAAATAGGGTGTTTTTTAGTTTAAAAATGAAAATGCATATTTTAAAAATGTTAAATTATTTGATTTTTTTGAAAACAATGGTTTGTTCACCATGAATTTTTAGTTTAATCTATTAATTTTTTATATTTTTATAATTGCGAAATTTGTTTCTAAAAATCGTGTACTATATACACTTAAAAAAGAGGGTTTTTTGGAATTTAAAAATGAAAACAAAAATTTTGAATTTATTAATATATTTGATTTTTTTGAAAACAACGTATCGTTCCCAATAACGTTTCTAGCTTAATTTACAGAAATTTTTATATTTTTAAAATTGCAACATTTTTTCTAAATATCGTATACTATAGACTTGAAATATAGGATGTTTATTACTATAAAAATGAAAACGCAAATTTTAAATTTATTAAATTATTAGATTTTTTTAAAACAATTTATTGTTCTGCATAAAGTTTCTAGCTTATTTTACACAATTGTTTGTATTTTTAAAATTGCAACATTTGTTTCTAGAAATCATGTACTATACACTTGAAAAATAGGGTGTTTTTTACTTTAAAAATAAAAATGCATATTTTAAATTTATTAAATTATTTTATTTTTTTAAAACAATCTATTGTTCCCCATAAAGTTTCTAGCTTAATTTTTACAATTTTATTTATTTTTAAAATTGAAACATTTATTTCTAGAAATCGCGTGCTATACACTTGAAAAATAGGGTATTTTTTACTTTAAAAATGAAAACGCATATTTTAAATTTATTAATTTTTGTGATTTTTTTGACAACAATTTATTTTTCACCAAGACGTTTCTAGCTTAATTTACTCTATTTTTTATATTTATAAAATATCTATATTTGCTTCATGAAATCGTGTACAATACACTTGAAAAATAGGGTGTTTTTTATTAAAAAAATGAAAACACATATTTTAAATTTATTAAATTATTTGATTTTTTTGACAACAATGTATTGTTCACCATGATGTTTCTAGCATAATTTACACTATTTTTTTATATATTTAAAATATCAACATTTATTTCTAGAAATTGTGTACTATATACTTGAAAAAGAGGGCTTTTTGGAATTTTAAAATGAAAACAAAAATTTTGAATTTATTAATATATATGATTTTTTTGAAAACAATGTGTTGTTCCCAATAAACTTTCTAGCTTAATTTATAGAAATTTTTATATTTTTAAAATTGCAACATTTGTTTCTAAAAATCATGTGCTATAGACTTGAAATATAGGGTGTTTTTTACTATAGAAATTAGAACGCAAATTTTAAATTTATTTGAATTTTTTGAAAATAATGTATTTTCCCCCATAAAGTTTCTATCTTAATTTACACAATTGTTTATTGTTTTTAAATTGCAACGGTTGTTTCTAGAAATCGTGTACTATACACTTGAAAAATAGAGTGTTTTTTACTTTAAAAATGAAAATGAAAATATTAAATTTATTTAATTATTTAATTTTTTTCAAAACAATCTATATTTTCCCATAAAGTATATAGCTTATATTTTAAAAATTCTAGCTTTTTAAAAATTGAAACATTTGTTTCTAGAAATCGAGCACTATACACTTGAAAAATAGGGTATTTTTTAATTTAAAAATGAAAATGCATATTTTAAATTTATTAAATTATTTGATTGTTTTGAGAATAATGTATTGTTCACCGTGAAGTTTCTAGCTTAATTTAAACTTCTTTTTTTATATTTTTAAAATATAAACATTTCTTTCTAGAAATCGTGTATTATACATTTGAAAAATAAGGTGGTTTTTTACTAAAAAAAATGTAAACACATATTTTAAATTTATTAAATTATTTAATTTTTTTTACAAAAATGTATTGTTCACCATGAATTTTCTAGCTTAATTTACACTTTTTTTTTATTTTTAAAATATCAACATTTTTTTCTAGAAAATCGTGTACCATAAACATAAAAAATAAGGTGTATTTTACTAAGAAAACGAAAATGCATATTTTAAATTTATTAAATTATTTAATTTTTTTTAAATCAATGTATTTTTCACCATGAAATTTCCAGCTTAATTTACACAATTTTTTATATTTTTAAAATTCCAACATTTCTTTGTAGAAATCGTGTACTATTGACGTGAAATATGAAATGCTTTTTTGTTTAAAAATGAAAACGCATATTTTAAATTTATTAAATTATTTGATTTTTTTGAAAACAATATATTGTTCCCCATAAAGTTTCTAGCATAATTTACACAATTATTTATATTATTAAAATTTCAACATTAGTTTCTAAAAATCATGTATTATACACTTGAAAATTAAGGAGTTTTTTACTTTAAAAATGAAAATGAAAATTTTAAATTTATTTAATTATTTAATTTTTTGAAAACAATGTATTTTTCACCATCTTTTAAAAATATTAAATTATTTGATTTTTTGAAAACAATGTATTGTTCACATGAAGTTTCTTGTTTAATTTACAACATTTTTTATATTTTTAAAATCGCAATATTTATTTCTAGAAATCGTGTACTATACACTTGAAAATTATGGTGTTTTTTATTTTAAAAATGAAAATTCATATTTTAAAAATATAAAATTATTTTCTTTTTGAAAACAATGTATTTTTAACCATGAAGTTGCTAGTTTAATTTTAAAATTTTTTATATTTTTATAATTGCAACATTTTTTCTAAAATCGTGTACTATACACTTGAAAAATAGGGTGTTTTTTACTTTAAAAATGAAAATGCATATTTTAAATTTATTTAATTATTTTATTTTTTTTAAAACAATATATGGTTCCCCATAAAGTTTCTAGCTTAGTTTTTACAATTTTTTATATTTTTAATATTGAAATATTTGTTTCTAGAAATCACGTACTATACACTTGAAAAATAGGGTGTTTTATACTTTAAAAATGAAAACACAAATTTTAAATTCATTAAATTTTTTGATTTCTTTGAAAACAATGCATTGTTCACCATGAAGTCTCTAGCTTAATTTACACAATTTTTTTATATTTTTAAAATATCAACATTTATTTCTAGAAATCGTGTACTATACACTTGAAAAATAAGATGTTTTTTACTAAAAATGAAAATGCATATTTTAAATTTATTAAATTATTTAATTTTTTTGAATACAATGTATTTTTCACCATGATGTTTCTAGCTTAAGTTAAACTATTTTTTTATATTTTTAAAATATCAACATTTATTTCTAGAAATCGTGTACTATATACACTTGACAAATAGGATGTTTTTTAGTAAAAATTTGAAAATGCATATTATAAATTTATTAAATTAATTTATTTTTTTGAAAACAATCTTATGTTCCCCATAAAGTTTCTAGCTTAATTTTTATAATTTTTTATTTTTTAAATTTTGAACATTTAAATTTCTAGAAATCGCGTACTATACACTTGAAAAATAGGGTGTTTTTTAGTTTAAAAATGAAAACGCATATTTTAAATTTATTAAATTATTTGATTTTTTTCACAACAATGTATTGTTCACCAAGAAGTTTATACCTTAATTTACACTATTTTTTATATTTTTAAAATATTAACATTTGTTTCTAGAAATCGTGTACTATATACTCTTGAAAAATATGGTCTTTTTTACTAAAAAAATAAAAACGCAAATTTTAAATTTATTAAATTATTTTATTTTTTTGAAATCAATGTATTTTTTACCATGAAGTTTCTAGCTTAATTTACATAATTTTTTATATTTTTAAAATTGCAACATTTTTTTCTAAAAATTTTGTTCTATAGACTTGAAATATAGGGTGTTTTTTACTTTAAAAATGAAAACGCATATTTTAAATTTATTAAATTATTTGATTTTTTTAACAACAAAGTAAATTTCACCTTGAAGTTTCTAGCTTAATTTAAACTATTTTTTATATTTAAAATATCAACATTTGTTTCTAGAAATATTGTACTATACACTTGAAAAATATGGTGTTTTTTACTAATAAAAATGAAAATCCATATTTTAAATTAATTAAATTATTTTATTTTTTGACAACAATGTATTGTTTACCATGAAGTTTCTTTCTTAATTTACACTATTTTTTTACATTTTTAAAATATCGACATTTGTATCTAGAAATCATGTACTATACACTTGAAAAATAAGGTGCTTTTACTTTAAAAATTAAAGTGCATATTTTAAAAATATTAAATTATTTGATTTTTTTGAAAACAATGTATTGTTCACCATGAATTTTCTTGTTTAATTTACAAAATATTTTATATTCTTATAATTGCAGGATTTGTTTCTAAAAATCGTGTACTATACACTTGAAAAATAGGGTGTTTTTTATTTTAAAAATTAAAACGCATATTTTAAATTTATTAAATTATTTGATTTTTTTGACAACAATGTATTGTTCACCATGAAGTTTCTTGCTTAATTTAAACTATTTTTTACATTTAAAATATCAACATTTGTTTCTAGAAGTATTATACTGTACACTTGAAAAATATGGTGTTTTTTACTAAAAAAATGAAAACACATATTTTAAATTTATTAAATTTTTTGATTTTTTTGACAACAATGTGTTGTTCATCATGAAGATTCTAGCTTAATTTACACTTTTAGTTATATTTTTAAAATTGCAACATTTGTTTCTAGAAATCGTGTACTATACACTTGAAAAATAGGGTGTTTTTTACTAATAAAATGAAAACACATATTTTAAATTTATTAAATTATTTATATTTTTTTTGAAATCAATGTATTGTTCTACATGAAATTTCTAGCTTAATTTACAAAATTTTTTATTTTCTTAAAGTTGTAACATTTGTTTGTAGAAATCGTCTAATATAGACTTGAAATATAGGGTGTTTTTTACTTCAAAAAGGAAGATGCATATTTTAAATTTATTAAATTATTTAATTTTTTTTAAATCAATATATTGTTTACCATGATGTTTCTAGCTTAATTTACATAATTTTTTATATTTTTAAAATTGTTGTAGAAATCGTGTACTATAGACTTGAAATATAGAGTGTTTTTTACTTTAAAAATGAAAATGCATATTTTAAATTTATTAAAGTATTTGATTTTTTGTAAACAATGTATTGTTCACCAAGAAGTTTCTTGTTTAATTTACACTATTTTTTATATTTTTAAAATATCAACTTTTGTTTCTAGAAATCGTGTACTGTACAATTGAAAAATAGGGTGTTTTTGGCAAAAACAATGAAAATGCATATTTTAAATTTATTAAATTATTGGTTTTTTGACAACAATGTATTGTTCACCTTGAAGTTTCTAGCTTAATTTACACTATATTTAATATTTTTAAAATATCAACATTTATTTCTAGAAATCGTGCACTATGTACTTGAAAAATAGGATTCTTTTGAATAAAAAAATTAAAATCGCATATTTTAAATTTATTAAATTATTTTATTTTTTTAACAACAATGTATTGTTCATCATGATGTTTCTAGCTTAATTTACACTATTTTTTATATTTTTAAAATTGCAACATTTGTTCGTAGAATTCGTAAACTATAACACTTGAAAAATATGGTGTTTTTTACTTTAAAAATGAAAATGCATATTTTTAAGTTATTAAATTATTTGATGTTTTTGAAAACAATATATTGTTCCCCATAAAGTTTCTAGGTTAATTTATAAAATTTTTAAAATATCAACATGTTTTTGGCTAAAAAAATGAAAATGCATGTAACACCCTAGTTTTTGTAAAGAGTAGTTACGGAAAATATTATTTATTTATTTTTTTAAAAAAAATCTGATACTTAAAATTTTTCTTGAAACTACCAAAATTTGCTACTTGGTTTCATTTAAAATACAAGCGGAAACGTTCTTTTATTAGATTATAATTTCCTATACAGCTGAACAATATAACATCTGAATAAAAATCTTAGTTTCACCATGTATGGCTACTTCTAAGGAATTCCTATAGCTTTTCCTCATCCATTGCTTTAGCTCCAATATCTCTGGCTTCCTGCAATACTGAGACCGTCAGTTATATGTAACACATATAATCGAGTAACCCCCGGTCTAACTAAAAACGTTTTAAGTCAGTATTGCAGCCAGTCTAATTGAAAAACTCCCCAAATATACGTCCTAGCAATCACACATCATACACATAGCACATACACATACAAACAACCCATTCATATACAATGCATGCAATGACAATATCAATTATGTATGCATGCCATGATCCCTTTCTATTCCTTTTCATTTCACTTCTTTTTAATGGGAAACCTGGTGCACACGGGAATCCACCATGTGCGTTGCAATAGCACTCTAGAGCTCTCTGCAAACCCTGGTAAGCGTCCTTAACCAAAGTCCATGCCTCACCTCCTTTAGAGGTCTGCAAGGACTATTACCCCTTTCTGTCAATAGCCCCCAATTGTTTCTCTTTCTCAGAGTCATCACCCATTACAGGTCTGCAAGAACTATTACCCCTTCCGGTAATAGCCCCCAAATCATTTCTCTTATTCAGAGTCAACACCCATTACAGGTCTGCAAGAGTTATTACCCATCTAGATAATAACCCCCAATTATTCTCTTTTCCATGCTTGTCCACTTACCCGGTCTACTTCCGGTGGGACTCAACCCACTTACTCAACCAAGGTTGATGGGGGAAAAATTTCTCTTATCACTTGTTTCCACATTACATGTTATCATGCATCAAACATACATCTCACATTAATTGTATTCAACATGTTCAACACTCATCATTCATCACATCTTAATCATATAAAACATCAATCAAAGCATACACCACTTAGGTCATAACATGTAGCACAACAATTCCATTACCCTATTGCATGTTTATAAGTCACATGAACCTAATTTCATTCATTCCTATCGTAGAAATGGATTCATGTAGGAATAAGCATGGAGAAGTGTTGATCTTTGAAGATTAGACTTAAAGAATGAAGCTAGAGATGAAAGGAGTTGAAGAATGAAGGCTAGAAGGGTGTGGGGTTGAATTTCCCCCCAGCTGTGCGCACACTTTTCTCAGCTGTGCGCACCTTAATTCCCCCTGGAGCTGCTGCCCAATCTTGTGCGCACAGCCCAGGAACGTGTGCGCACCCCTGTTCGTATTTTGGCCATAACTTGAGTTGTAGACCTCCAAATAGCGTGAAACAAAAAGCATTTGAAAGCTAAGAGGATTCTCTACAACTCTTATGAAGACCCCAAAACCCAGTTATAAAAATTTAATTGTCAAAAACAGTAATCTTTGACAGGTATGTGCAATCAAATAAATAAATAGTTTCACATAGACCCTGTCTCAGTAATTATGTTGTAGACCTCCAAATTGAATGAAACCAAAAGTATTTGAAAGCTAAGAGGATTATCTACAACTCTTATTAAGACCACAAAGTCAAATTCCAATTCAAAAATCCAGTTCAAATTGTGCCAAAATAGGGGAAAATGGTATTGATCATCTTTTCACAAGTTTCAATTCTCCATTCCATCTCAATTCCTCAAAATCATATTAACTTCATCTAATTCAATATAAATCACTCAAAGATCAATTCACAAGGATGACCAAATTCCAATTTCATCAAATTCACATCATCATCAAGATCATTCTCAAAGCATACAATATCGCATTCAATATTCACTTCACTTTTCAAAACTCAAGATATAATTCAAGCTAATTCAAACAAAACACATGCAACCAAATTTCTACAATCTAACACAACCAATTCCAAAACCTAACCTCATACCATCATCTAATCTATAATTTCACTAACTTGGGGGTTTGTGGGTTTGGGGTTACCTTAGAATTGGAGCTCTAAACTCAATCTCTAAATTCCACTGTGAAAGATTCTAAACCGGTAGAATTGGAGTTCTCGACACATGGATCATTTTCTTCAACTGCTCCGGCAGCAACCGGCGGCTGGAAGGCCACCATGCAACCACCGGAAGTGGTGATCACCACCACTTCTTCTCCCTCTCGCTAACTCCCTCTCTTTCTCATTTTAATCAATTTTGTTTTGTGTTTTTGTGTTGTGTGCGTGAGGGAGTGAGGTATATAGGTGAGGGTATGTGGTTAGGTGAGGGAGGGTGCATGGTAAGAGCGTAGTCCTTAATTTTAATTTATTAAAAATTGCACCTAAGTCCTTGTCTTTATAAAATTTAATAAAAATCTAAATTAACATACTTTAAATAAATAAAACCACAAGGATATAATTATAACTTTCTAATTTTATATTTTAATATCCTAAGCCCACCTTTCTACCTTTTTAATCTCTAGTTGTATTTATTTCCTAGCCTAGTCTTCTTCCCCTAATCCTATATGCTTTATAATTCATTTTAGTTCCCTAAATTCCTTATCTTTTCTAAAATAGCCCCTTAAGGACATAAGTTGTAAGTTTAAATAATTTACTATAGAAACCTTGAAATTTGGGATGTTACAATGCATATTTTAAATTTATTAAATTATTGGTTTTTTGACAACAATGTATTGTTCACCTTGAATTTCTAGCTTAATTTACACTATATTTAAAATTTTTAAAATATCAACATTTATTTCTAGAAATCGTGTACTATGCACTTGAAAAATAGGATGCTTTTGAATAAAAAAATGAAATCGCATATTTTAAATTTATTAAATTATTTTATTTTTTTGACAACAATGTATTGTTCATCATGACGTTTCTAGCTTAATTTACACTAATTTTTATATTTTTAAAATTGCAACATTTGTTTGTAGAATTCGTGTACTATAACACTTGAAAAATAGGGTGTTTTTTACTTTAAAAATGAAAATGCATATTTTTAAGTTATTAAATTATTTGATGTTTTTGAAAACAATTCCCCATAAAGTTTCTAGGTTAATTTATAAAATTTTTAAAAGTGCAACATTTCTTAACTTTTTAAATGAAAACGCATATTTTAAATTTATTAAATTATTTGATTTTTTTGAAAATAATGTAATTTTTCCCCCTGAAGTTTCTAGCTTAATTTACACAATTGTTTACATTTTTATAATTGCAACATTTGTTTCTATAAATTGTGTTCTATACATTTGAAAAATAGGGTGTTTTTTACTTTAAAAAAGAAAATGCATATTTTAAAATATTAAATTATTTGATTTTTTTGAAAACAATGTATTGTTCCCCATAAAGTTTCTAGCTTAACTTACACAATTGTTTATATTTTTCAAATTACAATATTTGTTTCTAGAAATCATGTATTATAATTTAGGGTGTGTTTTTACTTTAAAAATGAAAATTCTATTTTTAAAAATATTAAATTATTTGATTTTTTTAAAACAATGTATTGTTCACCATGAAGTTTCTACTTTAATTTACAACATTTTTTATATTTTTATAATTGCAACATTTGTTTCTAAAATCGTGTACTATACACTTGTAACACCTAACGGAATTAAAGGCTACGTTTTTTTTAAAAATATTTTATAAGAAGTAACTAGCGAAGGAAACTCTCATATATGAGTACATACACTACTTAATCTTAGGGTGGACTATCATATGCCCTATCAAAATACATAAGTCCATATAGGAAAAGATAATAAGTTTAAATATCTACAACATGCCAGAGAAACATGTCCAGTAACGGTAGCCAAGGAGCATAATACAGGGAAGGGTTGGCTACCCCAAAATACACATCAAAATATCCAAAATACTACATGGCTAAGGGAATAGGTCTTCAAACACTAAAGTCTTCATCTTCTGAGTTTCCTGCAATATGGTAACCGTCAGCTATATGTAAACATATAACTGAGTAACCCCCGACATTTTTGAAAATACTCTTATACCATATTACAGCCAGTCTAACTGGAAAACACCCCAATTGGTTCCTATCACATACAATCAATCAAATGCAACATATTCACACTCAATGTATGTAATGACAAGTATAAATGTATGCATGCCATGATCTTTCATTATCATACTTATTTCATTTCTTTTCTTTATTCTTTTACGGAAGCCTCGTGCACAAGACTCCTCCCTAGGCGCATGGCAGTAATGCGCGCTTGAGCTCAATCATGGGACCACGACAAGCGTCCCTACCATGATCAACTGCCGGGCTATCTTACCCTAATCACTAGGGTAGCCTAGGACTATCCTACCCCATTCATCGGGATAGTCCTTTCTTTCGGGCTATCTTCCCGGTCACTGGGCAACCCTACTAGTTCAGGCCATCTTACCCTGTTCATTGGGAGACCCTACATTCTCAATCTTTTCTTGCTAGTCCACTTACCCGGTGTGTAAGCGGTGGGAATCAACCCGCTTACTCAACATCTATTGATGGGGGAAAGCTTATCTTGTTATTTAATTTCATTTTCACATAAAGTATTATCATGCATTTCACATTCAACTCATATAATTTGCATTCAACAGTCATCATTTATCATTCATCTATTGAAAATTTCATAATTCAAAATCAAGGAACTTGCCATCTCAATTCACAATCCTAATGCATGTTATTAAGTCTCATAAGCCTATTTCCTTACATTCCTATCATAAAAATAAGTTAATTTGGATTACAAAGCATTTTAGGAACAAAAATAGGTCAAGAAGGTACACGACATTATCGCCCGGCCGACCATTCTGGCGCCTGGGCACCAGAAATGTGTTACAAACTGCCAGACAACAGGGTCCTGTCGCCCGGGCGCCCATCTGTCACCTGGGCACTGTGACTGGGTGCAAAACTGCCAAATTACAGGGCTCTGTCGCCTGGGCGCCCATCTTGGCGCCTGGGCGCTAGTCACAGGTTCAAAACTGTGTGTTTTCTGTGTTCCAGCGCCTGGGCGCTTAGCAATGGCGTAGTTTGCTATTTTGACCATAACTTGAGTTATAGACCTCCAAATTGGGTGAAATCAGTGGCAAATGAAAGATAATAAAATTATCTACAACTTTAATTCAGAATTTAAGATCTAAATCAATTTGTTTCTAGTATATAATTTCGCTGGAATTTACTTGTCCATGTCAAAATCCCAATTTTGGCAGCCCTAAGTGTTTTGTCCATAATGCAAGCTATACAAATTGGATTCTCATGAAATTGGTGGAATTCCAAAGATAATAAAAATTTTCTACAACTTTATCAAAATTTGTCAATAGGTCTAATATCCATCTCAAACTTTGTCAAAATTTATGAAAACATGGAATGAAGCATTTGTTTACATCCTACCTACACATTCAAAAGCTATTCCTTCAATTCCCATCTCAATTCCCCCATATCAAATTGACATTATGCTACACCCAATTCATATACCCAATGTACACCTTCCTCACCCACTCTCAACTTCCAAAAGTAAGGAAACCAAACAAGTTTTCACCAAACATCACATATGCAATACAATAATCCAAACATACACACATAAGCATTTCAACCAAACCACATGCATCAAGTCCATTTATCAAACATATAATATACATATGACAACCTATTTTAACATACATTCTCAAAAGCTCAATAACAACCACATGCAACCAATCCAAGTCATCAAATTTCACAAGTCTAAACTTATTTATATTGTTCCTAGCACCATAGCTCAAAATCATATTTCACACCACTTCTACTCCTTATCTATTCTAATTTGGGGTTTAGTGGGGTTACCTTTCAAGCTTAGCTCCAAAATCCTTGGCTTCTCCAAATGTACCCAAGAACCCTAACTTCACCCAATGACTTGATGATCCCTAATTTTCACAATGCAAGTTATTAGTACCCATTGGGACTCATTTGCAAGCTTGCATGTTAAGAATGGGGTTGAGAGACCATTTGCCTCAAGAATGGGGGTTTGGCCTAAAATGAAGAAATGGGTGTGCATGTCTTACCTATGTGCTTCAATGGCTTCTTTCAAGCTCACAAATGGCTCCTCCAAGCTCCAATGGACAAGGTTGGTGAAGGATTTCTCTTTATTTGGGCTTGAAATCCAAACCCTATGAGAGTAGAAGAGAGGAAGAAGAAGAGGAAATTTTGAGAATGAAGATGGAGTGAGAAGGCGTGGGAGAGAGGAGAGGAAAATGAGAGTTTTAGTCAAATTTTAACATCTCATTAAGTTTTACAATTAGGTTCTTCTCCCAATCTTTTAAAAATTTGCTTTCTAGTCCTTCTCCCTTTTCTCTTGTTAGAATTCCTACAAACCCTTAAATTCCCAATCTCTTCTAAGGAACCACTAATTCCTATTTGGGAATTTGTGGGATGTTACAACTCTACCACCCTTAAAATAATTTTTTCCTCAAAATTAAGAACTAACCTGTGTCGTCAAAATAACTCGGGGTAGGTGTCCTTCATGTCTTGTTCCTTTTCGCAAGTGATTTCCAACAAATCGATGCTTTTCCATAGCACCTTAACCAACGGAATCACCTTGTTCTGCAAGGTCTTCTCCCCCTGATCTAGGATCTCAACAGGTTGAGCTTGGTATGATGTGTTGGACTTTAATTGGATCTTGTCGGGACTTAGGATGTGAGAAGGGTCTGGTACATATTTCCGGATTTGGGATACATGGAACACATCGTGTAGATTTGAAAGGTTCGGAGGCAAAGCTAATCGGTATGCCATGGGCCCAACCCTTTGCAAGATTTGGAAGGGTCCGACATATCTCGGTTGGAGTTTCCTCACTTTCATGGATCTTCCCATAACTGTAGTAGGAGAGACTTTGAGAAATACATGTTCACCTTCTTCAAACTCTAGTGTCTTTCTTCTCTTATTCGCATAGCTTCTTTGTCGATCTTGGGCTACCTTTATCTTCTCCTTGATTTGCCTGATCTTGTCAGTGGTTTCTTGCACTAATTCCGGCCCTAAGAGGACTTTCTCCCTAGTCTCATACCAACATATTGGAGACCTACACTTCCTACCATACAAAGCTTTGAACGGGGCCATTCCGATGCTTAAATGATAACTGTTGTTGTAAGAAAATTCTACCAAGGGCAAGTATTGGCCCCAATCTCCTCCTTCCTCTAGGATGCATGCTCTTAGCATATCCTCCAAAGTCTGAATTGTCCTCTCTGATTGTCCATCTGTGTGGGGGTGATATGTTGTGCTCAATTGCAACTGGGTTCTAAAGGCTCTTTGTCGAACTTCCCAAAATCTGGAGGTGAACTTCGGATCTCTGTCTGACACAATACTGAGTGGTGCTCTATGTAATCGAACAATCTCCTGAATGTACACCTTGGCATACTTCTCTATAGTATAGTTGGATTTAACAGGTAGAAAGTGAGAAGACTTCGTTAATTGGTCTATTATCACCCATATGGAATCATATCCAACTGGGGTCCTTGGTAACCCAACCACGAAGTCCATTGCAACCGATTCCCACTTCCATTCTGGAATCTCTAAAGGTTGAAGTGGTCCAAATGGCTTTTGATGCTCCATCTTCACTTTTTGACATGTTAAACATCGAGCTACAAAACCGGCAATGTCACGCTTCATACCCGGCCACCAAAAAGACTTCTTCATATCCTGATACATCTTTAAGCACCTGGATGCACCGAGTACTGACTGTTGTGACTCTCTTTAAGCACCAAGTCCTTGATCTCATCACTGTTGGGAATGCATACTCGGTCTCTAAACAGGATCATCCCATCACCAGACACTGAGAAATCTAGCTGCTCTTTAAGCTCTTGTAGTTCAAAATCATGCCTCTATGCCTCTCGAATTCGATCTTGGAGCAAATTCCTCACATCTACTTTGCTCACTGACAAATTGACATCACAACAAACTACATTCAGCCTCAAGTCTCTAAATCTCTCCAAAAGCTCCAATTTATGCACCATCATGGTAGACACATGCAGAGATTTCCGGCTCAAGGCATCAACCACTACATTTGCCTTTCCCGGGTGGTATTTCAATTGAAAATCATAATCCTTCAGAAACTCCATCCATCGACGTTGTCTCATGTTCAGTTCTTTTTTATCAAACAAATACTTCAAGCTCTTGTGGTCACTGAACACTTCAAAAGTGACGCCATACAAGTAGTGCCTCCACACTTTTAGCGCGAATACGACTGCAGCTAATTCAAAATCATGTGTAGGGTAATTTCCCTCGTGTGGTCTGAGTTTCCTAGAAGCATAGGCTACCACTTGTCCCTCTTGCATAAGAACACATCCCAAGCCTTGCTTGGATGCATCACAGTAGACCTAGAAATTCTTGGAGGGATCCGGTCTGACTAACACCGGCGCTGAGGTCAACTTCTTCTTCAACAATTTAAAACTTGCCTCACACTTAGAATCCCATTCAAAAGGAATTCCCTTTCGAGTCAGCTTACTCAACGAAATTGCTATTTGTGAGAATACCTTAATGAACCGTCGGTAATATCCAGCTAATCCGAGAAAACTCCGAATCTCGGTGACATTTGTGGGTCTTTCCCATTTCAGTACTACTTCAACCTTACTGGGGTTAATAGCCACACCATCTTTATTCACCAAATGACCAAGGAATTGAACCTCGTCCAACCAAAACTCACATTTCTCAAGCTTTGCATAAAACTGTTTCTCTTTGGGAATTTCCAATACAATCTTCAAATGTTCCTCATGTTCCTCTGGTGTCTTAGAGTAAACAAAAATATCATAAATGAAAACCACTATGAAATTGTCCAAATAGGAATGGAAAATTCGGTTCATGTAGTCCATGAAAACTGCAGGCGCGTTAGTCAACCCGAATGGTACTACCAAATACTCATAATGACCATAACGGGTCCTAAAAGCGGTCTTGGGAATATCCTCCGGCTTAATTCGAATCTGATGGTATCCCAACCGCAAATCAATCTTAGAAAATACTTTAGCTCCTCCTAACTGGTCTAACAGATCATCAATTCGAGGAAGAGGATATTTATTCTTTACCGTAAGCTTGTTTAGCTGTGGGTAGTCCACACACAGTCTTAGCTTTCCGTCTTTCTTCTTGACTAAAGCACTGGTACTCCCCATGGCGAGGGGCGTATGAGCTGCTTTTGTAACATATCTTCAACTTGTTTCTTCACTTCTGCTAACTCTGCAGGGGCTATTCTGTAAGGAGCCCTAGATACCGGTCCGGCCCCTGGAATTAATTTAATGGAAAATTCAATTTCCCGCTTAGGCGGCAAGGAATCAATGTCATTGGGAAATACTTCAGGATAATTCCGGACAACATGTATAGAGTTGGTATCATGGACCATCCTAGAAGCTTCTAGACACAAAATTATAAACCTAGGCCCATCATCAAATTCAGTTAAATTGTCTTCATTAAAAGTGGGATGGTGAGAGTAGTATACCTCATATTCTCGCTCCGGCACATGAATAGTCTTGTTGGCGCAATCAATAATGACCTTGTGAGAGTGCAACCAATTCATACCCAAAATAATTTCCAACCCTTTCATTGGAAGGCAATACAATTCGAGACAGAAGACTTTATCTTGATAATTTAAGTACACGGGTGAACACATAGAATGTGTACTAAGCTTCCCCTCCGAAGGAGTAGAGACCCTCAATTCATAACTAAGTCCCCTAATGGGTAGTTGCATCCGTTGAGCACACTCTAATGAAATGAATGAATGTGTAGCACCCGAATCGAAAATTATGTGCACTTGTTGATTGTGAATAAGACCCGTACCTTGCACCAAGTTGTCGGATTTGTCGGCCTCCTTTGCATCAAGGGTGTAGACTCTACCCTTCACCGGGGCCCTTGCTTGTCCGTCTCTGCACTTATCCTTCTCTGGGCATTGCCAAGCCATGTGCTCGGGCTTCTTGCAAATGAAACAAACTCCTTTTCCTTTCAAGCACTCTCCCTTATGAAATACACCGCAATTCTTGCATTTTGAGTCGGTGTGGATAGAGTAGGTGGTCGTCTGTTTTCCCTTCTTGTCTCCACCTTTTCCTCTTGAGCTTCCCGAGCCTTCTTTATTCCTCTTCCTTTTCCAGCTAGCTTGCTTTTCCGCCAACACCGCGGCCAAGGAGTGTTCAGTGAATTGGCATGCCTCGATCAATTGTGGATAATCTCGGATTCTATGAGCAGTGACCATGTTTCTCAACTCCGGGCGCAAACCTTGCTCGAACCTCTTACACTTCCAAATATCATCAGTCTGGTTCAGAAGGTTGTTAGAGAAGCGGGCTATATTTTCAAACTTCGCCACATACTCAGATACGGTCATGTTCCCTTGTTGCAAAGAGAGAAGCTCAACCTCCTTTTGATCTCGGAGGGTGCTGGAGAAATACTTGTCCAGGAAGAGTGTCTTGAACTGAGCCCATGTTGATTGCCTTTGGTTAGCCTCCATATTCGCCCTATATCCAAGCCACCATTGAGCTGCTTCTCCATCGAACTTATAAGCAGCCAAGTTCACTTTCTCAGCATCAGTACATTGCATGACCCTAAATATTTCCTCCATCCTGCCTAGCCATGACTCTGCCACTATCGGGCCTTGGTCCCCAGTGAAAGTGGGAGGATCATGCACCCGAAAGTTCCTATATGGGTCCTCCCTGCCTTGAGTTTGAAGTAGTTGATTTAGGGTTTCAGCTATTTGCCTTAGGGAATCGGTAGGTCCGTCTGTCATTGTCCTGCATACATAACACCCATATTGAGTTGATCAGGCTCAACATAAGAGTACAGTCCACAGAAACAACCAAACAGTCAAGACCGGACTTATCTCTGGACTTTATCTAAATTCATCTAACCACCACAGTCCGAAGAATCAAACTGCTCTGATACCAAATTATAACACCTAACGAAATTAAAGGCTACGTTTTTTTTTTAAAATATTTTATAAGAAGTAACTAGCGAAGGAAACTCTCATATATGAGTACATACACTACTTAGTCTTAGGGTGGACTATCATATGCCCTATCAAAATACATAAGTCCATATAGGGAAAGATAATAAGTTTAAATATCTACTACATGCCAGAGAAACATGTCCAATAACGATAGCCAAGGAGCGTAATACAGGGAAGGGTTGGCTACCCCAAAATACATATCAAAATATCCAAAATACTACATGGCTAAGGGAATAGGTCTTCAAGCACTAAAGTCTTCATCTTCCGAGTCTCCTGCAATATGGAAATTGTCCGCTATATGTAAACATATAACTGAGTAACCCCCGACATTTTTTAAAATACTTTTTTACCATATTACAGCCAGTCTAACTCGAAAACACCCCAATTGGTTCCTATCACATACAATCAATAAAATGCAATATATTCACACTCAATACGTGTAATGACAAGTATAAATGTATGCATGCCATGATCTTTCATCATCATACTTAATTCATTTCTTTTCTTTAGTCTTTTATGGAAGCCTCGTGCACAAGACTCCTCCGTAGGCGCATGGTAGTAACGCGCGCTTGAGCTCAATCATGGGACCACGACAAGCGTCCCTACCATGACCAACTGTCGAGCTATCTTACCCCAATCACTAGGATAGCCCAGGACTATCTTACCCCAGCCATTGGGATAGTCCTTTCTTTCGGGCCATCTTTCTGGTCACCAGGAAACCTACTAGTTCAGGCCATCTTACCCCGTTCATTCGGAGACCCTACATTCTAAATCTTTTCATGCTTGTCCACTTACCCGGTGTGTAATCGGTGGGAATCAACCCGCTTACTCAACATTAGTTGATGAGGGAAAGCTTATCTTGTCATTTAATTTCATTTTCACATCAAGTATTAGCATGCATTTCACATTCAACTCATATAATTTGCATTCAACAATCATCATACATCATTCATCATTTATCATTCATCATATGACAATTTCATAATTTAAAATCAAGGAACTTGCCATCTCAATTCACAATCCTAATGCATGTTATTAAGTCCCATAAGCCTATTTCCTTACATTCCTATCATAAAACTAAGTTAATTAGGCTTACAAAGCATTTTAAAGCAAAAATAGGTCAAGAAGGTACAGGACACTATTACCTGGGCGACCATTCTGGCGCCAGAAATGTGTTACAAACTGCCTGACAATAGGGTCTTGTCGCCCGGGCGCCCATTCTGTCGCCTGGGCGCTGCAACTGGGTGCAAAACTACCAAATTACGGGGCTCTCTCGCCTGGGCGCCCATCCTGGCGCCTAGGCGCCAGTCACAGATGCAAAACTATGTGTTTTCTGTGTTCCAGCGCTTGGGCACTCAACATTGGCGTAGTCTGCTATTTTGACCATAACTTGAGTTGTAGACCTCCAAATTGGGTGAAATCAAGGGCAAATGAAAGATAACAAGATTATCTACAATGTTTATTCATAACGTAAGATATAAATGAATTGTTTTTAGTAGATAATTTCGATGGAATTCACTTGTCCATGTAAAATCCTAATTTTGGCTGCTCTAAGTGTTTTGTCCATAACTCAAGCTATAAAAATTGGATTCTCATGAAATTGGTGGAATTAGAAATATAATAAAATTTTCTACAACTTTTATTCAGGCCACGAAATCAGAATCCAATTGTAAATAGGTCTAATATCCATCTCAAACTATGTTAAAATTTATGAAAACAAGGAATGAAGCATTTGTTTACATACTAACCACACATTCAAAAGCTATTCCTTCAATTCCCATCTCAATTCCCCCAAATCAAATAGACAATATGCTACACCCAATTCATATACCCAATAGATACCTTCCTCACCCACTCTCAACTTCCAAAAGCAAGGAAACCAAACAAGTTTTCACCAAACATCACATATGCAATACAATAATCCAAACATACACACATAAGCATTTCAACCAAACCACATGCATCAAGTCCATTTATCAAACATATAATATACACATGACAACCTGTTTTAACATACATTCTCAAAAGCTCAATAACAACCACATGCAACCAATCCAAGTCATCAAATTTCATAAGTCTAAACCTATTTCTATCATACCTTGCACCATAGCTCAAAATCATATTTCACACCACTTCTACTCCTTATCTATTCTAATTTGGAGTTTAGTGGGGTTACCTTTCAAGCTTAGCTTCAAAATCCTTGCCTTCTCCAAATGTACCCAAGAACCCTAACTTCACCCAATGACTTGATGATCCCTAATTTTCACAAATGCAAGTTATTAGTACCCATTGGGACTCATTTGCAAGCTTTCATGTTAAGAATGGGGTTGAGAGACCATTTGCCTCAAGAATGGGGGTTTGGCCCAAAATGAAGAAATGGGTGTGCATGTCTTACCTATGTGCTTCAATGGCTTCTTTCAAGCTCACAAATGGCTCCTCCAAGCTCCAATGGACAAGGTTGGTGAAGGATTTCACTTGATTTGGGCTTGAAATCCAAACCCTATGAGAGTAGAAGAGAGGAAGAAGAAGAGAAAATTTTGAGAATGAAGATGGAGTGAAAAAGCGTGGGAGAGAGGAGAGGAAAATGGGGGTTTTAGTCAAATTTTAACATCTCATTAAGTTTTACAATTAGGTCCTTCTCCCAATCTTTTAAAAATTTGCTTTCTAGTCCTTCTCCCTTTTCTCTTGTTAGAATTCCTATAAACCCTTAAATTCCCAATCTCTTCTAAGGAACCACTAATTCCTATTTTAGAATTTGTGGGATGTTACAACTCTATCACCCTTAAAATAATTTTGTCCTCAAAATTAAGAACTAACCTGTGTCGTCAAAATAATTTGGGGTAGGCGTCCTTCATGTCTTGTTCCTTTTCGCAAGTGATTTCCGCAAATAGATGCTTTACCATAGCACCTTAACCAACAGAATCACCTTGTTCCACAAGGTCTTCTCCCACGAGCTAGGATCTCAACAGGTTGAGCTTGGTATGATGTGTTCGACTTTAATTGGATCTTATCGGGACTTCTAGGATCTTTCTAGGATCTTCTAGAAATCATGTTCTATACACTTTAAAAATAGGGTGTTTTTTACTTTAAAAAAGAAAATGCATATTTTAAAAATATTAACTTATTTGATTTTTTTGAAAATAATGTATTGTTCACCATGAAGTTTTTAGCTTAATTTACACAATTGTTTATATTTTTAAAATTGCAACATTTGTTTCTATAAATCGTGTACTATACACTTGAAAATTAGGGTGTTTTTTACTTTAAAAATGAAAATGCATATTTTAAAAATATTAAATTATTTGATTTTTTTAAAAACAATGTATTGTTCACCATGAAGTTTGTAGTTTAATTTACAACATTTTTTATATTTTATTAATTGCAACATTTGTTTCTAAAAAACTTGTACTATACACTTGAAAATTAGGGTGTTTAGGAATTTAAAAATGAAAACGAAAATTTTAAATTTATTAATATATTTCATTTTTTTGAAAACAACGTATTGTTACCAATAAAGTTTCTAGCTTAATTTACACAATATTTTATATTTTTAAAATTGCAACATTTGTTTCTAAAAATCGTGTACTACTACAGACTTGAAATATAGGTTGTTTTTTACTTTAAAAATTAAAACGCATATCTTAAATTTATTAAATAATTTATTTTTTTTACAAAAATGTATTGTTCACCATGAAGTTTCTAGCTTAATTTACACTATTTTTTATATTTATAAAATATCAACATTTGTTTCTAGAAATCGTGTACTATACACTTGAAAAATATGATGTTTTTTACTAAAAAATGAAAACGCATATTTTAAATTTATAAAATTATTTGATTTTTTTGACAACAATGTATTGTTCACCATTATGTTTCTAGCTTAATTTACACTTTCTTTTTAATTTTTAAAATATTAACATTTTTTTATTGAAATCGTGTACTATATACACTATGAAAATAGGGTGTTTTTTACTAAAAAAATGAAAACGCATATTTTAAATTTATTAAATTATTTAATATTTTTTGAAATCAATGTATTGTTTACTATGAAATTTCTAGCTTAATTACACAGTTTTTTATATTTTTCAAATTGCAACATTTGTTTTTTAGAAATCGTGTACTATAGACTTGAAAAATAGGGTGTTTTTTAGTTTTAAAATGAAAACGCATATTTTAAATTTATTAAATTTTTTATTTTTTTGACAACAATATATTGTTCACCATGAAGTTTCTAGCTTAATTTACACTATTTTTTTATATTTTTAAAATTGCAACATTTGTTTCTAAAAATCGTGTACTATAGACTTGTAATATATGGTGTTTTTTACTTTAAAAATGAAAGCACAGATTTTAAATTTATTAAATTATTTGATTTTTTTGAAAACACTGTATTGTTCACCATGATTAGGTTATTTGTAACATCCAATAAATTCCCTAGAAAAGAGCAAGTGGTTCTTTTATAATAAAACGGGAATTTAGGGATTTGATTGCAATCCTTCAGAAATTAGAGGGAAGGACTAGGTTGCAATTTTATAAAGTGCCATGAGGGACCACTTAGCAAGATTTAGAACCTAGTTAAGTGAGGAAAAACCCTCACTCCTCCACCCATTCCCACGCCTCTCTCTCCCTCTGATTCCGCACTTCACAAGTTCATTTTCTTCCCATCTTTTACTCTCCTAGGGTTTGATCTTCAAGCCAAAATCAAGAGGGTCCTTCATCAATCTTGTCCATTGGAGCTTGGAGAAGCCATTTGTGAGCTTGGAGAAGCTATTGGAGAACCTAGGTAAGCCATGCATTTCCCTTCTCCCTCACTCTTGGTAAAGCCCTATATTGGGGTAGATGATTTGCCAACTCCAAATTCTAACATGCAAGCTTGAAATTGAGTCCTAATGGGTGCTAATAGCTTGCATTTGCGAATATTAGGTATTTGCAAGTCATTTGGGTGAAGTTAGGGTTTTGAGTACATTTGGAGAAGGCAAGGATTTTGGAGCTAAGCTTGAAAGGTAACCCCACAAAACCCCACATTAGGTTAACTAGGGAATAGATGATGGTATGAGATAGGGTTTGGACTTGTTAAATTAGATGATTTAGTTTTGATGTATGTGTCTTGATTTTGAATCATTGTGAAATTGTATGATAAATTGTGGTTTTGGCTTGTTTTGATTGTGTGTGAGTACCTATGTGATTTGTTGTTTTAAAACATGATGTTTGTAGACAATGTGTGTGGCAATGGCCTTGAAGTAGGGATAGATTTCCTTTTTGAAATGATACTATGTGGTAGAGTGAATTGAGAGGTAATGGATTTATGTTTTGATTTTTTGTCTCTTGAATAAGTGGTTGAAATATGCATGATCAAATAGGAAGCTAGGGAAATTGTATTGGTAAGTTGGTTTCTTTGATTTTGGAAGTTTAATGTGGGGAAGGAAGGTGCATATTGGGTATATGAAATGGGGTTTAGCATGATGTCATTTTGATTTGGAAAATTGAGATGGGAATTGAAGGAATTTCTTTTGAATGTGAAGGTAAGATGTAGGCAAAAGCTTCATTCCTTATTTTCATGAATTTTGAAATAGTTGGGATGCATAGTAGACCTATTTACAATTGGATTCTGATTTTGTGGCCTGAATAAAAGTTGTATAAAATGTTATAATCTTTCCAATGCCACCAATTTCATGTGAATCCAAATTGTATAGCTTGAGTTATGGACAAAACACTTAGAGCTGCCAAAATTGGGATTTTAACATGGACAAGTGAAATAAAGCGAAATTATCTACGAGAAAAAAATTGATTTAGAACTTTCGTTCTGAATGAAAGTTGTAGATAATTTCTTTAGCTTTTATTTTCCACTGATTTCACCCAATTTGGAGGTCTACAACTCAAGTTATGGTCAAAATAGCATACTACGCCAGTGTTGAGCACCCAGGCGCTGGAACACAAAAAACACACAGTATTGCATCTGTGACTGGCGCCCAGGCGACAAACCCTGTAATTTGCAGTTTTGCATCCAGTCACAGCGCCCAGGCGACAGAATGGTGGCCCGGGCGACAGTGTCATGTACCTTCTTGACGTATTTTTGCTTCTAAAATGCCATGTAAGCCTATTTAACTAAGTTTTGTGATAGGAATGTAAGGAAATAGGCTTATATGACTTAGTAACATGCTTTAGGATTATGAAATGATAGGGTAAGCTCTGAAAAATTCTAACATTTGTTTCTAGCTTAATTTACACTATATTTAATATTTTTAAAATTGCAACATTTGTTTCTATAAATCGTATTCTATACACTTGAAAAATAAGGTGTTTTTTACGTTAAAAATGAAAATGGATATTTTAAATTTATTAAATTATTTTATTTTGTTGAAAACAATCTATAGTTCCCCATAAAGTTTCTAGCTTAATTTTTACAATTTTATATATTTTTAAAATTGAAATATTAATTTCTAGAAATCGCGTACTATACACTTGAAAAATAGAGTGTTTCTTACTTTAAAAATGAAAATATATATTTTAAATTTATTAAATTAGTTGATTTTTAGACAACAATGTATTGTTCACCAAGAAGTTTCTAGCTTAATTTACACTATTTTTTATGTTTTTAAAATATCAACATTTGTTTCTAGAAATCGTGTACAATAAACTTGAAAAATTGGGTGTTTTTTACTAAAAAAATGAAAAAGCATATTTTAAATTTAATTAATTATTTGATTTTCTTGAAAACAATGTATTGTTCACCATGAAGTTTCTATCTTAATTTACACAATTTTTTATATTTTTAAAATTGCAACATTTGTTTCTAAAAATTATGTACTATAGACTTGAAATAAAGGGTGTTTTTTACAAAAAATGAAAATGCAAATTTTAAAATTAGTAAATTATTTGATTTTATTTTTGGCAACCATGTAATGTTCACAATAAAGATTCTAGCTTAATTTACACTATTAGATTTATATTTTTGAAATTGCAACGTTTGTTTCAAGAATTCGTGTACTATACACATGAAAAATATGATGTTTTTACTTTAAAAATGAAAATTCATATTTTAAATTTATTAAATTATTTGATTTTTTTTAAAACAATCTATTGTTCCCCGTAAAGTTTCTAGCTTAATTTTTACAATTTTATATATTTTTAAAATTGAAACATTTATTTCTAGAAATCGCGTACTATACACTTGAAAAATAGGGGATTTTTTACTTTAAAATTTAAAACGCATATTTTAAATTTATTAAATTATTTAATATTTTTGAAAACAATGTATTGTCACCAAGATGTTTCTAGCTTAATTTACACTATTTTTTTATATTTTTAAAATATCAACATTTGTTTCTAGAAATCGTGTACTGTACACTTGAAAAATAGGGTGTTTTTTACTAAAAAAATGAAAACGCATATATTAAATTTATTAAATTATTTGATTTTTTACAACAATATATTGTTTACCAAGAAGTTTCTAGCTTAATTTACACTATTTATTATATTTTAAAAATATCAACATTTGTTTCTAGAAATCGTGTACTATATACTTGAAATATAGTGTGCTTTTACTTTAAAAATTAAAATGCATATTTTAAATTTGTTAAATTATTTAATTTTTTTTTAAAATCAATGTACTTTTCACCATGAAATTTCTAGCTTAATTTACACAATTTTTTATATTTTTAAAATTGCAATATTTGTTTGTAGAAATCGTGTACTATAGAATTGAAATATAGAGTGTTTTTTACTTTTAAAATGAAAACGCATATTTAAAATTTATTAAATTATTGGATTTTTTTTTCAACAATGTATTGTTCACCAAGAATTTTCTAGCTTAATTTACACTATTTTTTATATTTTTAAAATATCAACATTTGTTTCAAAAAATCCTGTACACACACTTGAAAAATAGGGTGTTTTTTGCTAAAAAAATGAAAACACATATTTTTAATTTATTAAATTATTTTATTTTTTTGAAAACTATATATTATTCACCATGAAGTTTCTAGCTTAATTTATACTATTTTTTAATATTTTTAAAATATCAACATTTGTTTCTAAAAATCGTGTACTACACTCTTGAAAAATAGAGTGTTTTTTACTAAAAAAATGAAAATGCTTTTTTTAAATTTATTAAATTATTTGATTTTTTTAAAATAATTTATTGTTAACCAAGAAGTTTCTAGCTTAATTTACATAATTTTTTATATTTTTAAAATATCAACATTTGTTTCTAGAAATCGTGTACTATACACTTGAAATATAGGGTGTTTTTTACTTTAAAAATGAAATCGCATATTTTCAATGTAATATTCACTATGAAAATTCTAGCATAATTTACACAATTTTAATGTTTTTAAAATTACAATATTTGTTTGTAGAAATCGTGTACTATAGACTAGAAATATAGAGTGTTTTTTACTATAAAAATGAAAACACATATTTTAAATTTATTAAATTATTTTATTTTTTTTACAACAATGTATGGTTCACCAAAAAGTTTTTAGCTTAATTTATACTATTTTTTATATTTTTAAAATATCAACTTTTGTTTTAGAAATCGTGTACTGTACACTTGATAAAATAGGGTGTTTTTTACTTTAAAAATGAAAATGCATATTTTAAATTTATTAAATTATTTGATTTTTTGAAAACAATGTATTGTTCCCGATAAATTTTGTAGCTTAATTTACACAATTTTTTATATTTTTAAAATTGCAACAATTGTTTCTAGA
Source organism: Cyamopsis tetragonoloba (assembly GCA_037177725.1). NCBI lineage: Eukaryota > Viridiplantae > Streptophyta > Magnoliopsida > Fabales > Fabaceae > Cyamopsis > Cyamopsis tetragonoloba. Next base: position 31,578,872 of record CM074120.1, on the reverse strand, counting down.
AATCGTGTACTATACACATGAAAAATAGGGTGTTTTTTACTTTAAAAATGAAAATGCATATTTTAAATTTATTAAATTATTTTATTTTTTTGAAAAACAATCTAATGTTATACATAAAGTTTCTATCTTAAATTTTACAAATTTTTATATTTTTAAAATTCAAACATTTTTTTCAAGATATCGCGTACTATACACTTGGAAAATATGTTGTTTTTTAATTTCAAAATCAAAATTCATATTTTAAATTTATTAAATTATTTTATTTTTTCACAACAATGTCTTGTTCACCAAGAAGTTTCTACGTTAATTTACACTATTTTTTATATTTCAAAATATCAACATTTGTTTGTAGAAATCGTGTACTATACACTTGAAAAATAGGGTATTTTTTACTTTAAAAATGAAAATACATATTTTAAATTTATTAAAATATTTTATTTTTTTGAAAAAAATCTATTGTTCCCCATAACGATTCTAGCTTAGTTTTTTTAATTTTTTATATTTTTAAAATGGAAACAGTTGTTTCTAGAAATCACGTACTATACACTTGAAAAATAGGGTGTTTTTAACTTTAAAAATGAAAACGCATATTTTAAATTTATAAAATTATTTAATTTTTTGACAACAATGTATTGTTCACCATGAAGTTTCTAGCTTAAGTTACACTTTTATTTATATTTTTAAAATATCAACATTTTTTTTCTAGAAATCGTGTACCATACACTTGAAAATTAGGTTGTTTTTTACTAATAAAATGAAAATGAATATTTTAAATTTATTAAATTTTTAATTTCTTTTAAAATCAATGTATTGTACACCATGAAGTTTCTAACTTAATTTATACAATTTTTTATATTTTTTAAATTGCAACATTTGTTTGTAGAAATCGTGTACTATAGAAATGAAACACATATTTTAAATTTATTAAATTATTTGATTTTTTTGACAAAAATGTATTGTTCACAAAGAATATTCTAGCTTAATTTACACTATTTTTTTTATTTTTAAAATAGTAACATTTGTTTCTCGAAATCGTGTATTATAGACATGAAATGTAGGGTGTTTATTACTTTAAAAATGAAAACGCATATTATAAATTTATTAAATTATTTTATTTTTTAACAACAATGTATTGTTCACCACGAAGTTTCCAGCTTAATTTACACTATTTTTTATATTTTTAAAATATCAAAATTTATTTCTAGTTGCTAGAAATCGTGTACTATACACTTGAAATCTAGGGTGTTTTTTACTTTAAAAATGAAAATGTATATTTTAAATTTATTAAATTATTTGATTTTTTGACAAAAAAATATTGTTCACCATGAAGTTTCTAGCTTAATTTACACTATTTTTAATATTTTTAAAATATCAACATTTGTTTGTAGAAATCGTGTACTATAGACTTGAAATATAGGGTGTTTTGTACTTTAAAAATGAAAACGCATATTTTAATTTTATTATATTATTTGATTTTTTGACAACAATATATTGTTCACCGTGAAGTTTCTAGCTTAATTTACACTTTTATTTATAGTTTGTAAAAATCGTGTACCATACACTTGAAAAATATGGTATTTTTTACTAATAAATTGAAAACGCAAATTTTAAATTTATTGAATTATTTAATTTTTTTTGAAATCATTGTATTGTTCACCATGAAATTTCTGGCTTAATTTACACAGTTTTTCATATTTTAAAAATTGCAATATTTGTTTCTAGAAATCGTGTACTATACACTTGTAAAATAGGGTGTTTTTTACTTTAAAAATGAAAATGCATAGTTTAAATTTATTAAATTATTTTACTTTTTTTAAAACAATGTATTGTTGACCATGAAGTTTTTAGCTTAATTTACACTATTTTTTTTATATTTTTTAAATATCAACATTTGTTTCGAAAAATCGTGTAGTATACACCTGAAAAACAAGGTGTTTTTTACTTTAAAAATGAAAACGCATATTTTAAAATTAATAAATTATTTGTTTTTTTTCAAACAATGTATTTTTAACTATGAAGTTTATAGCTTGATTTACACTATATTTAATATTTTTAAAATATCAACATTTGTTTCTAGAAATCATATACTATGCACTTGAAAAATAGGGTGTTTTTTACTAAAAAAATGAAAACACATATTTGATTTTTTTTTACAGCCATGTATTGTTCACAATAAAGTTTCTAGCTTAATTTGCAATATTTTATTTATATTTTTAAAATTGCAACTTTTGTTTCTAGAAATCGTGTTCTATCACTTGAAAAATAGGGTGTTTTTACTTTAAAAATGAAAATGTATATTTTAAATTTATTAAGTTTTTTGATTTTTTTGAAAACAATGTATTGTTCACCATGAAGTTTCTAGTTTAGTTTACAAAATTTTTTATATTTTTATAATTGCAACATTTGTTTCCAAAAATCATGTACTATATACTTGAATAATAGGATGTTTTTTACTTTGAAAATTAAATCGCATATTTTAAATTTATTAAATATTTTGATTCTTTGAAAACAATATATTGTTCCCCATAAAGTTCCTAGGTTAATTTATAAAAAAAAAATTATTTTTAAAATGGCAACATTTGTTTCTAGAAATCGTGAACTATACACTTTAAAATTAGGGTGTTTTTTACTTTAAAAATGAAAACGCATATTTTAAATTTATTAAATTATTTTTATTTTTCTAAAATAATGTAATTTTCCCGATGAAGTTTCTAGCTTAATTTACACAATTTTTTATGTTTTTAAAATTGCAACATTTGTTTCTAGAAATCGTGTAATATAGACTTGAAATATAGGGTTTTTTTACTAAAATTAATAACGCTTATTTTAAATTTATTAAATTGTTTGATTTTTTTGAAAACAATGTATTGTTCACCATGAAGTTTCTAGCTTAATTTACACAATTTTTTATATTTTTAAAATTGCAACATTTGTATCTAAAAATCGTGTACTATACACTTGAAAAATAGGGTATTTTTAACTTTAAAAATGAAAATGATATTTTAAATTTCTTAAATTATTTGATTTTTTTGAAAACAATCTATTGTTCTCCCATAAAGTTTCTAGCTTAATTTATACATTTTTTTATATTTTTCAAATTGAAACATTTGTTTCTAGAAATCACGTACTATACACTTGAAAAATAGGGTGTTTTTTACTTTATAAATGTAAACGCATATTTTAAATTTATTAAATTATTTAGATTATTTTTTTGACGACAATTTATTCTTCACCAAGAAGATTCTAGTTTAAATTACACTATTTTTATATTTTTAAAATAGTAACATTTGCTTCTAGAAATCGTGTACTATAGACATGAAATGTAGGGTGTTTTTTACTTTAAAAATGAAAACGCCTATTTAAAATTCATTAAATTATTTTATTTTTTTGACAACAGTGTATTGTTCACCATGAAGTTTCTAGCTTAATTTACACTATTTTTTATATTTTTAAAATAGGAACATTTGTTTGTAGAAATCATGTACTATAGAAATGGAATGTAGGGTGTTTTTTTCATTAAAAATGAAAACGCATATTTTAAATTTATTAATTTATTTGATGTTTTTGATAACAATTTATTGTTCATCATGAAGTTTCTAGCTTAATTTACACTATTTTTTATATTTTTAAAATAGGAACATTTGTTTCTAGAAGTCATGTACTATAGAAATAGAATGTAGGGTGTTTTTTACATTAAAAATGAAAACGCATATTTTAAATTTATTAAATTATTTGATGTTTTTGATAACAATTTATTTCTCATCATGAAGTTTCTAGCTTAATTTACACTATTTTTTATATTTTTAAAATAGTAACATTTGTTTCTAGAAATCATGTACTATAGACTTGGAATGTATGGTGTTTTTTACATTAAAAATGAAAACGCATATTTTAAATTTATTAAATTGTTTGATTTTTTTGAAAACAATGTATTTTTCACCATGAAGTTTCTAGCTTAATTTACACAATTTTTTATATTTTTAAAATTGCAACATTTGTTTCTAAAAATTATGTGCTATAGACTCTAAATAGAGGGTGTTTTGTACTATAAAAATGAAAACGCATATTTTCAATTTATTAAATTATTTGATTTTTTTGAAAACAATGTATTGTTCCCCAAAAAGTTTCTAGCTTAATTTATGTAACACCTTAATTTTTAGGATAGTTTTTTTTAAAAAAAAAAAAACCAAACACATCGGAATTTAATAATGTATATAGATATATCAAAATACTAATATATACATCAATGTTTCATCTATAGTCCAGACAATATGTTCTTGTCCAATTAAGGTAGCCATACAAAGATACTAATGACTACCTAAGTAACAGAAAATAGGCTGCAAAACTGCTCACGCGCTGACACCCTCTGAGTCCGAGCCACCTGCATTACTGTAACCGTCAGTTATATGCTCGACATATAACTGAGTAACCCGTAGGCAGTGAAAACAATTTTATACAGTATTACAGCCAGTCTAACTGGAAAACCGTTCCAAATCCAAACCCTAACAATGATACACAAATCAAGTATAGATGTCAAACACATAGATATGCATGCATGGTCATTGTCAATTTCATTTCTTTCCTCTTTTAACGGGAAACCCTGTGCACCGGGAGTCCACCATGGGTGCATGACAGTGAATGCACAGCTAAGCTCATCATCATGGTCCTGGCAGGCGTCCCCCCAGGATCCTACTATCGGGCTACCAACCCTCTCTCGGGCTAGCCCAGGAACTATCTACCCCTTTCAGGATAGCCCCTTCGCACTAGACTATCTACCCCATTCTCGAGATAGTCTAGCACTTCAGGTTATCTGCCCCTTTCGGGATAACCCTACATTCTCATCTTTCCATTTTCCTGCTTTACCCTCTTACCCGGTCTACATCCAGTGGAATTTAACCCTCTTACTCAATCTCTATTAAGTGGGAAGAGCCTCTTTTAACATTTCCATTTTCAGTTCTAATGCATCACACAGTCATATGAATCACGTAGCGTACAAATAAGGGTTTCCAGTATACACTTATCCGATTACCATGTACTCCACACTCGGATTTTATGTGGCATAGGTGTTATATTCATATATCTATTTGAACGTGGCTTCCCATATTCAAATACATATTTGACTATACTAATACTGGGACACAATCCTTTTCAAACTTTTATAAAATCATTTCAATATCAAATTCCCAGTTAATGTCACATTAAATTCTGGAAAACCTTATTTATACCTTTAACGTGTTTCACAATATCACATGCATCATTCATCAACATAAAGCCTATTAAATTCATACACATATCAATCATGTCATGCATATTTCAAACATAGTATGCATAATTCAATCATACATCAAACTTTAAACAAAGTATATTAGTTTGATTTACCTAATAGCATATTCCTATCATTCCCTAGTCACATGTTCCTAAATTCCAAGTATTAGGGATTTGGGGTTTTCAGGGTTACCTGAAACTTCCTTGAATCCTTTTATCCTTCGCCTCCAAGCCTAATCTCCTACTCCGGTTCCTTTACTGCAGTGCCTTCAAATCTGATTCAAACCGTTTGGAACCTTAGTTTTCTGAGATGGAAGCCTTAGGACGAAAGAGTTGTGACGTAGTTGGTTAGAGAACAGAGGTTTTAGGAGTGTGAGAAGTGAGGAAATTGAAGAACAACCAGTTTAGAGACAAGGAACCCCTATTTATAGACTTTCGGGTCCATATTCGAATATAAGGCTCCTGTATTCAGTTCTTCACTCGCATATTCGAATACTATTTGAATATGACCTGACATATTTGAATACTATTCGAATATGGACATGCATATTCGAATACTCTTCGAATATTGACAGTTCATATTCGAATATTATTCGAATATGACAGTTCATATTCAAATATTCATGTTATCTTTGTTTCTTTTTACTTGCAACTAATCCTTCTTCCTATTCTTTGTAAATTGTAATCAATCCCTTAAGTCCTAAGCCTCTTTGATGGTTTTTCGGGATGTTACAATTCTACCCCCCTTAAAATAATTTTGCCTTCAAAGTTAGAAATTACCTCAACTATGTAAATAACTCTAGATATGTGCTTCTCATATCTTGATCCTTCTCCCAAGTGATTTTTGAGGAATCAATGTTCTCCCAGAAGACCTTCACTAATGGAATCACCTTGTTTCTTAGTGTCTTTTATCCTCGGTCTAGAATCCTTATAGGCTTCAATTGATATGAGACGTTGGGCTTCAACGGAATGTCATCAGCTTCCAAAATGTGTGAGGGATCAGACACGTACTTTTGGAGTTGGGATACTCGAAAAACGTCGTGAAGGTTCGAAAGATGAGATGGCAAAGCAAGTTGATAAGCAACGGTTTCTACTTTTCGGAGAATCTGATAAGGACCAATGAATCGAGGTTGCAGCTTCTTTGTTCTCATTGCTCTGCCAACAGCAGTGTAGGGTGTAACCTTCAAAAATACATGGTCGCCTTCTTCAAAATCCAGAGGCTTTCTCTGCTGATCTGCATAACTCTTCTAGCGGTCTTGGGCTTTCTTTAAATTTTCCTTGATATGCCTAATTTTGTCTGTTGTTTCTTGCACCAAATCCGGCCCTAATAGCAACTTTTCTCCTGTTTCAAACCAACATATTGGCGACCGGCATTTTCTCCCGTAGAGTGCTTCATAGGGCGCCATGCCTATACTCGAATGAAAATTGTTGTTGTAGGCAAACTCTACTAACGGCAAATACTTTCCCCAGTCACTGCCTTCTTCTAGTATACAAGCCCGCAACATATCTTCTAAAGTCTGTATTGTTCTTTCAGACTATCCGTCGGTTTGGGGATGATGAGATGTACTCAGATGTAGCCGAGTCCCAAAAGCTTTCTGCAGTGCTCCCCAGAAGCGAGAAGTAAACTTAGAGTCTCTGTCTGAGATAATACTGGTTGGTGCCCCATGTAGTCGGACTATCTCTCCAATATACAACTTGGCATACTTCTCTACAGAATAAGTGGTCTTGACAAGCAAGAAGTGAGCGGTCTTAGTCAATCTATCAATGATAACCAAGATTGAGTCATGTTCTGCTGGCGTTCTGGGTAATCCAACTATAAAGTCCATGGCTATAGACTCCCATTTCCACTCTGGAATGTCCAATGGCTGAAGCGGTCCAGAGGGTCTTTGATGTTCAACTTTGATCTTTTGACAGGTAAGGCATTTGGAAACGAATTATGCAATGTCCTTATTCATCCCAGGCCACTAGAATAACTTTTTCATCTCTTGATACATTTTTGTAGCTCCAGGGTGTACCGAGTACTGGCTACTGTGACTCTCTTCAAGCACTGTCTTCTTAATCTCTGCATTATTCGGAATACATACTCTGTCTCTGAATAAGATCATCTTGTCACCAGTTAAAGAGAAATCCTCTTGTTCCTTGAACTTCTGTAACTCATAATCTTCCTTCTGTGCTTCTCGGATTCGGTCTCTAAGTGTATCCTTCAAGTTAAGCTTATACACAAAGATGCTATCATCGTAGCAAGACACATCCAAGTGCAGATCTCTGAATTTCTCCAAGAGCTCCATTTGATGAATCATCATAGTCGACACGTGCAAGGATTTTCTACTTAATGCATTGGCCACTACATTAGCCTTTCCTGGATGATACTTTAACTCAAAATCATAATCTTTCAGAAATTCCATCCATCGCCTCTGTCTCATGTTCAGCTCCTTTTGATTGAAGAAGTACTTCAAACTTTTGTGGTCACTTAACACTTCAAATGTGACCCTGTACAAATAGTGCCTCCAAACTTTCAACGCAAAGACCACTGCAGCTAACTCCAAGTCATGCATTGGGTAATTTGCTTCATGCAATCACAACTGTCGAGAAGTGTAAGCAACTGCTTGTCCTTCTTGCATAAGTACACACCCCAAGCCTTGCTTAGACGCATCGCAATACACTTGAAAATTCTTTTTCGGATCATGAATTACCAACACCGGCACTGTTGTCAACTTTTCCTTCAAAAACTGAAAGTTGTCTTCGCACTTGGCATCCCACACAAACGGAACACCCTTTCTTGTTAACTTAGTCAAGGGAATGGCAATCTAAGAGAATCCCTTGATGAATCGCCAGTAGTACCCTGCTAGTCCCAGAAAACTTCGGATTTCTGTAGCATTGGTTGGTCTTTCCCATTTCATCACAGCTTCAACTTTTCTTAGGTTCACAGCCACACCATCTCTGTTAATCCCATGGCCTAGAAATTGAACTTCTTTTAGCCAAAAATTACACTTATCCAACTTAGCATACAGTTGCTTCTCTTGGAGTATTCCTAGCACCAATCTTAAGTGCTCTCCATGTTCTTCTGCAGTCTTGGAGTAGATGAGAATATCGTCAATGAAAACTACAACAAACTTGTCCAAGTAGGGTCGAAAAATCTGGTTCATGTAGTCCATGAAGATAGCAGGAGCATTTGTCAATCCGAACGGTATCACCAAGTACTCATAATGACCGTACCGTGCCGGAAAGCAGTCTTAGGAATATCCTCAGGCTTGATTTTGATTTGATGATATCCTGATCGAAGATCAATCTTTGAAAACACCTTGGCTCCTCCTAACTGATCAAGAAATCATCAATCTGTGGCAAAGGATACTTATTCTATACTGTCAGCTTATTCAGCTCTCTGTAGTCTACACACAGCCACAATTTCCCATCTTTCTTCTTGACAAGCAATACCGGGGCTCCCCACGGCAAAGCGCTTGGTCTAATGAATTTCTTCTGCATTCGTTCTTCAATCTGGTGCTTTACTTCTGCCAATTCTAACGGTGCCATTCGGTATGGTGCCTTAGAGACAGCTCCAGCTCCCGGAATTAGCTCAATCGAGAACTCTACTTCCCTTTTGGGTGGCAAGGGTTCTATGTCTTCGGGAAATACATCTGGAAAGTCTTGAACTATAGGGAGAGAATCAACACGCACCGAATTCTTAACATTGCTCATACAGACAATCAAATACTTTGGGCCAATATCATACTTAGGCAGATTATGGAAATCAGAAGTAGGATGATGCGTACAGTATATCTCCAAGCCTTGGTCTGGAATATGCATGGTCTTGGTGGCACAATCAATTCTGACCTTGTGAGCTTTGAGCCATTCCATGCCTAAAATCATATCTAGTCCCTTCATTGGTAGGCAATATAGATCTATGCAGAAAGTCTTGCCTTGAAAATCTAGGAACACTAGGGAACACATGGTTGTCGTACAAATGTTCTCTTCGGATGGAGTAGATACTAACACTTTGTAAGGTAGCTTAGACACAGGAAAATATATTCTCTTTGCACAACCTACTGATATGAATGAGTGAGTTGCACCAGAATCAAATAGAATATTAACAGGTTTTGCTTTTATTAATCTTGTACCTTGGATAAGATCCTTGGAATGGTCAGCCTCTTCTGCATTCAACGTATAGACTCGACCTCTCACAGGATTCTTCTTCTTCTCCTTGTCCTCCTCTGTTGGCTTCCGATCCTTATCTGAGCATTGCTAGCTAAGATGTCCTGGCTTCTGACATATGAAACAAACCCTTTTGTTCTTGTAGCACTCTCCTCTGTGAAGTTTTCCGCAGTTCTTACATTTCTGGATGGTATTCTTGCCTTTGTCAACTACTTCCTTGCCTTTTCCTCCTTTTGAACTTCCTTCCTCCCTCTTGCATTTCCACATCAGCTGTCTAATAGCCGCCATTGCGGCCAATGACTGTTCAGCCAATTGGCATGCTTGAATCAGGGTCTAATACTCCCGGATTTTCTGATTGATCACTAAGTTTCTAACCTCGGGCCTAAGTCCTTGCTCGAACCTCTTAGACTTCTATGCCTCATCAGGTTGGTTCTGAAGATTATTCGAGAATCAGGCTAAACTCTCAAATCTGGCAACATATTCGTCCACTATCATGTCTCCCTGTTACAGTGTCAAAAATTCTATCTCCTTCTGATCCTTCACATTAGATAGAAAATATTTGTTCAGAAACAGAGTCTTAAATTCCTCCCATGTCACATGGCCTCCTATTGCCTCCATATGTTCACGATACCGCTTCCACCACTATGCCGCTTCTCCTCTCAGTCTATAAGTAACCAACTCCACCTTATCCTGATCGGCAGATCTAGTTATTCTAAATATCTCCTCCAACTAATCCAGCCACTCTTCTGCTATCATGGGATCTCTTCCACCAGAGAAAATGGGTGGGTCATGTGTATGGAATCTCTGATATCGGTCTACCCGTCCTTGCGCCTCCATCATTTGAGTAATGGCATGTGCCATCTACTGTATTAGTGGAGAATCACTTGGAGTTGGTGTTGCATTGGTGTTAGTACGAGGTCTACCGGGTGGTCTGTCTACCCTGTCTTCCTGCATACAACGCACCACACCGAGTTAATTAGGCTCAATATACTGAATCGCATACACTCAACATCTTAGGTTAAGACAGGACTTATTTCTCTGGACTTTTATCTAAGTTACACATTGGGATAACACTGTCCGGATAGGACCAAACTACTCTGATACCAAATTGTAACACCTAGATTTTTAGGGTAGTTTTTTTTTTTTTTAAAACCAAACACAGCAGAATTTAATAAAGTATATACATATATCAAAATACTACTATATAAACCAGTGTTTCCTCTATAGTCTAGAGAATATGTACATGTCCAATTAAGGTAGCCATACAAAGATACTAATGACTACCTAAGTAATAGAAAAGAGGATGCTACACCCTCCGAGTTCGAGACACCTGCAATACTGTAACCGTTAGTTATATGCTCGACATATAACTGAGTAACCCGTCGGCAGTGAAAACAGTTTTATACAGTATTTCAGCCAGTCTAACTGGAAAACCGTCCCAAATCCAAACCTTAACAATCATACACAAATCAAGTATAGATGTCAAACACATAGATATGCATGCATGGTCATTATCCATTTCATTTCTTTCCTTTTTTAACAGGAAACCCTATGCACCGGGAGTCCACCATGGGTGCATGACAGTGAATGCACAGCTGAGCCCATCATCATGGTCCTGGCAGGCGTCCCCCCAGGATCCTACTGTCGGGCTACCAACCCTCTCTCGGGCTAGCCCAGGGACTATCTACCCCTTTCGGGATAGCCCCTTTGCACTAGACTATCTACCCCTATATCGGGATAGTCTAACACTTCAGATTATTTTCCCCTTTCGGGATAACCCTACATTCTCATCTTTCCATTTTCCTGCTCTGTCCTCTTACCTGGTCTACATCCGGTGGAACTTAACCCTCTTACTCAATCTCTATTGAGTGGAAAGAGCCTCTTTTAACATTTCAATTTTTAGTTCTAATGCATCACACAGTCATATCAATCACGTAGCGTACAAATAAGGGTTTCCAGTATACACTTATCCGATTACCATGTACTCCACACTCGGATTTTATGTTTCAGAGGTGTTATATTCATATATCTATTTGAACGTGGCATCCCATATTCAAATACATATTTGAATATACTAATACTAGGACACAATCCTTTTCAAACTATTTTAAAATCATTTCAATATCAAATTCCCAGTTAATGTCACATTAAATTCTGGAAAACCTTATTTATACCTTTAACGTGTTTCACGATATCACATGCATCATTCATCAACATAAAGCCTATCAAATTCATACACATATCAATCATATCATGCATATTTCAAACATAGTATGCATAATTCAATCATACATCAAACTTTAAACAAAGTATATTAGTTTGATTTCCCTAATATCATATTCCTATCATTCCCTAGTCACATGTTCCTAAATTCCAAGTATTAGGGATTTGGGGTTTTCAGGGTTACCTGGAACTTCCCTGAATCCTTTTATCCTTCGCCTCCATGCCCAATCCCTACTCCGGTTCCTTTACTGCAGTGCCTCCGAATCTGATTCAAACCATTTGGAACCTTAGTTTTAGGAGATGGAAGCCTTAGGATGAAAGAGTTGTGACGTAGTTGGTTTAGGAACAGAGGTTTTAGGAGTGTGAGAAGTGAGGAAACTGAAGAATAGCCAGTTTGGAGACAAGACACCCCTATTTATAGACTTTCGGGTCCATATTCGAATATATATTCGAATATAAGGCTCTTGTATTCAGTTCTTCACTTGCATATTCGAATACTATTCGAATATGAAGTGGAATATTCGAATACTATTTGAATATGGACATGCATATTCGAATACTATTCGAATATTGATAGCTCATATTCGAATATTATTCGAATGTGACATTTCATATTCAAATATTCATGTTATCTTTGTGTCTTTTTACTTGCAACTAATCCTTCTTCCCTTTCTTTGTAAATTGTAATAAATCCCTTAAGTCCTAAGCCTCTTTGATGGATTTTCAGGATATTACAATTTACACAATTGTTTATATTTTTAAAATTGCAACATTTGTTTCAAGAATTTGTATACTATACACTTGAAAAATATGGTGTTTTTTACTTTAAAAATGAAAATGATATTTTAAATTTATTCAATTATTTGATTTTTTTGAAAACAATCTAATGTTTCCCCATAACGTTTCTAGCTTAATTTTTAAATTTTTTTTATATTTTTAAAATTGAAACATTTGTTTCTAGAAATCGCGTACTATACACTGGAAAAATACGGTGTTTTTTACTTTAAAAATGAAAATGCATATTTTAAATTTATTAAATTATTTGATTTTTTTTACAACAATGTATTGTTCACCATGAATTTTCTAGCTTAATTTACACAATTTTTTATATTTTTAAAATAGTAACATTTGTTTCTAGAAATCGTGTACTATAGACATGAATTTATAGGGTGTTCTTTACTAAAAAAATGAAAACGCATATTTTGAATTTATTAAAAATCAATGTATTGTTTACCGTGAAGTTTCTAGCGTAATTTACACAATTTTTTATATTTTTAAAATTGCTAATTTGTTTGTAGAAATCGTATACTATAGACTTGAAATATAGGGTGTTTATTACTTTAAAAATTAAAACGCATATTTTAAATTTATTAAATTATTTTATTTTTTTGACAATAATGTATTCTTCACCAAGAAGATTCTAGCTTAAATTACACTATTTTTTATATTTTTAAAATAGTAACATTTGTTTCTAGAAATCGTGTACAATAGACATGAAATGTAAGTTGTTTTTTACTTTAAAAATGAAAACGCATATTTTAAATTTATTAATTTATTAAATTTTTATGACAACAATGTAATGTTCACCATGAAGTTTCTAGCTTAATTTACACTATTTTTTAAATTTATAAAATAGTTACATTTATTTCTAGAAATCGTGTACTATTGAAATGAAATGTAGGGTGTTTTTTACTTTAAAAATAAAAACGCATATTTTAAATTTATTAAATTATTTGATTTTTTCGTCAATAATATATTGTTCACGATGAAGTTTTTAGCTTAATTTACAATATTCTTTTAAATTTTTAAAATATCAACATTTGTTTCTAGAAATCATGTACTATAGAAATGAAATGTAAGATGTTTTTCACTTTAAAAATGAAAATGCATATTTTAAATTTATTAAATTATGTGATTTTTTTGACAAAAATGTATTGTTCACCATGAAGTTTCTAGCTTAATTTACACTATTTTTTTATATTTTTAAAATAGTAACATTTGTTTCTAGAAATCGTGTACTATACACTTGAAAAATAGGGTGTTTTTTACTAAAAAAATTAAAACACATATTTTATATTTATTAATTTGTTTGATTTTTTTGACTATAATGTATTTTTCATGATGAAGTTTATTGGTTAATTTACACTATTTTTTTATAATTTTAAAATATCAACATTTCTTTCTAGAAATTGTGTACTATATAGTTGAAAAATAGGGTGTTTTTTAATAAAAAAATGAAATCACATATTTTAAATTTATTAAATTGTTTGATTTATTTGAGAAAAATGTATTGTTCACCATGAAGTTTCTATCTTAATTTAAACTATTTTTTATATTTTTAAAATAGTAACATTTGTTTTTAGAAATCGTGTACTATAGACATGAAATTTAGGGTGTTTTTTACTTTAAAAATGAAAATGTATATTTTAAATTTATTAATTTATTTAATTTTTTTGACAACAATTAATTGTTCACCATGATGTTTCTAGTTTAATTTACACTATTTTTTCATATTTATAAAATATCAACATTTGTTTCGAGAAATCATGTACTATACACATGAAAAATACAGTGTTTTATACTAAAAAAATGAAAATGCATATTTTAAATTTATTAAATTATTTTATTTTTTTGACAACAATGTATTGTTCACCATGAAGCTTTTAGCTTAATTTAAACTTTTTTTTATATTTTTAAAATATCAACATTGTTTTCTAGAAATCGTGTACTATACACTTGAAAAATAGGGTGTTATTAACTAAAAAATTGAAAATACATATTTTAAATTTATTAAATTATTTAATTTTTTTTGAAATCATTGTAATGTTTACCGTAAAGTTTCTAGCTTAGCTTACAAAAAAATTTATATTTTTAAAATTTCAACATTTGTTTGTAGAAATTGTGTAGTATCACTTGAAAAATAGTGTGTTTTTTACTTTAAAAATGAAAATGATATTTTAAATTTATTAAATTATTTGATTTTTTTGAAAACAATCTAATGTTCCCCCATCAATTTTATAGCTTAATTTTTACAATTTTTTATATTTTTAAAATTGAAAAATTTGTTTCTAGAAATCGCGTACTATACACTTGAAAAATAGGATGTTTTTTACTTTAAAAATGAAAACGCATATTATAAATTTATTAAATTATTTGATTTTTTTGACAACATTGTATTGTTCACCATTAAGTTTCTAGCTTAATTTACAAAATTTTTTATCGTTTTAAAATAGTAACATTTGTTTCTAGAAATTGTGTTCTATAGACTTGAAATATAGGATGTTTTTTACTAAGAAAAATTAAAACGCATATTTTGAATTTATTAAATTGTTTTTAATTTTTTTGAAATCAATGTATTTTTTACCATGAAATTTCTTGCGTAATTTACACAATTTTTTATATTTTAAAAATTGCAACATTTGTTTGTAGAAATCGTATACCATAGAGTTGAAATATAGGGTGTTTTTTACTTTAAAAATGAAAACACATATTTTAAATTTATTAAATTATTTGATTTTTTTGACAAAAATGTATTCTTCACCAAGAAGATTCTAGCTTAAATTACACTATTTTTTATATTTTTAAAATAGTAACATTTGTTTCTCGAAATCGTGTACTATAGACATGAAAGGTAGGGTGTTTTTTACTTTAAAAATGAAAACGCATATTTTAAGTTTATTAAATTATTTGATTTTATGACAACAATGTATTGTTCACCATGAAGTTTCTAGATTAATTTTCACTAATTTTTATATTTTTAAAATAGTAACATTTGTTTCTAAAAATCGTGTACTATAGAAATGAAATGTAGGGTGTTTTCTACTTTAAAAATGAAAACGCATATTTTAAATTTATTAAATTATTTTATTTTTTTGACAACAATGTTTTGTTCACCATGAAGTTTCTAGCTTAATTTACACTATTTTTTTATATTTTTAAAATATCAACATTTGCTTCGAGAAATCGTGTACTATAGACTGAAAATATAGGGTGTTTTTAACTTTAAAACTTAAAAACGTATATTTTAAATTTATTAAATTATTTGATTTTTTTGACAACAATGTATTCTTCACCAAGAAGATTCTAGCTTAAATTACACTATTTTTTATATTTTTAAAATAGTAACATTTGTTTCTTGAAATCGTGTACAATAGACATGAAAGGTAGGGTGTTTTTTACTTTAAAAATGAAAACGCGTATTTTAAGTTTATTAAATTATATGATTTTTATGACAACAATGTATTGTTCTCCATGAAGTTTCTAGCTTAATTTACAATAATTTTTATATTTTTAAAATAGTAACATTTGTTTCTAGAAATCGTGTACTATAGAAATGAAATGTAGGGTGTTTTTTACTTTAAAAATGAAAACGCATATTTTAAATTTATTAAATTATTTTGTTTCTTTTACAACAATGTATTGTTTACCATGAAGTTTCTAGCTTAATTTACACTATTTTTTAATATTTTTAAAATATCAACATTTGTTTCGAGTAATCGTGTACTATAACTTGAAATATAGGGTGTTTTTAACTTTAAAAATCAAAACGCATATTTTAAATTTATTGAATTATTTGATTTTTTGACAACAACGTATTGTTCACCTTGATGTTTCTAGCTTAATTTACACTATTTTTTTATATTTTTAAAATATCAACATTTGTTTCGAGAAATCTTGTACTATACATTTGAAAAACAGGGTGTTTTTTAATATAAAATTTAAATCGCATATTTTAAATTTATTAAATTATTTGATTTTTTTTACAACAATGTATTGTTCACCATGAAGTTTCTAGCTTAATTTAAACTTTTTTTATATTTTTAAAATATGGACATTTTTTTTCTAGAAATCGTGTACTATACACTTGAAAAATTGGGTGTTATTAACTAAAAAAATGAAAACGTATAATTTAAATTTAATAAATTATTTAATTTTTTTGAAATAATTGTATTTTTTTAAAAAAATCATTTGTTTCTGAAAATCATGTACTAGAAATGCATTGTAGGGTGTTTTTTACTTTAAAAATGAAAACGCATATTTTAAAATTATTAAATTATTTGATTTTTTGACAACAATGTATTGTTCACCAAGAAGATTCTAGCTTAATTTACACTATTTTTTATATTTTTAAATAGTAACATTTGTTTTTAGAAATCGTGTACAATAGACATGAAATGTAGGGTGTTTTTTACTGTAAAAATAAAAACGGATATATTTAAATTTATTAAATTATTTGATTTATTTTTACAAAAATATATTGTTCACCTTGAAGTTTCTAGCTTAATTTTTTATATTTTTAAAATTGCAACATTTATTTCTAGAAATCGTGTTCTATACACTTGAAAAATAGCGTGTTTTTTACTATAAAAATGAAAACACATATTTTAAATTTTTTTAACTTATTTTATTTTTTTGAAAAAAACGTTTTGTTCACGATAAAGTTTCTAGCTTAATTTTTACAAATGTTTATATATTTAAAATTGCAACATTTGTTTCAATAAATCGTGTACGATACACTTGAAGGTGTTTTTTACTTTAAAAATGAAAATTCATATTTTAAATTTAAGAAATTATTTGATTTTTTTGAAAAAAATATATTGTTCCCCATAAATTTTCTATCTTAATTTTTACAATTTTTGATATTTTTAAAATTGAAACATTTGTTTCTAGATATCGCGTACTATACACTTGAGAAATAGGGTGTTTTTTACTTTAAAAATGAAAACGTATATTTCAAAGTTATTAAAGTATTTGATTTTTTTGACAATAATGTATTGTTCACCATGAAGTTTTTAGCTTAAATTACAATATTTTTTATAATTTAAAAATAGAAATATTTGTTTCTAGAAATCGTGTACTATAGACTTAAAATATAGGGTATTTTTTACTTTAAAAATGAAAACGCATATTTCAAATTAAATAAATTATTTTATTTTTTGGACAACAATTTATTGTTCACCATGAAGTTTCTAGCTTAATTTACACTATTTTTTTATATTTTTAAAATATCAACATTTGTTTCTAGCTATCGTGTACCATACACTTGAAAAATAGGGTATTTTTTACTAAAAAAATGAAAACGCATATTTTAAATTTATTAAATTATTTGATTATTTTAAAATAAATATATTGTTTGCCATGAAGTTTCTAGCTTAATTTACGCAATTTTTTATAATTTTAAAATTACAACATATGATTGTAGAAATTGCGCACTATACACTAGAAAAATAGGGTGTTTTTTACTTTAAAAATTAAAATGCATATTTTAAATTTATTAAATTATTTGATTTTTTTGACAACAATGTATTGTTCACCATGAAGTTTCTAGCTTAATTTACACTTTTTTATATTTATAAAAGATCTACATTTGTTTCTAGAAATCGTGTACTATACACTTGAAAAATATGGTGTTTTCTACTAAAAAATGAAAACGCATATTTTAAGTTTATAAAATTATTTAATTTTTTTAACAACAATGTATTGTTCACAATTATGTTTCTAGCTTAATTTACACTATTTTTTTTTATATTTTAAAATATTAACATTTGTTTCTAGAAATGGTGTACTATAGAAATAAAATGTAGGGTGTTTTTAACTTTAAAAATGAAAACGCATATTTTAAATTTATTAAATTATTCGATTTTTTTGACAACAATGTATTTTTCACAATGAAGTTTCTAGCTTAATTTACACTATTTTTTCATATTTTTAAACTATTAACATTTATTTCTAGAAATTGTGTACTATACGCTTAAAAAATAGGGTGTTTTTTACTAAAAAAATGAAAACGCATATTTTAAATTTATTAAATTATTTGATTTTTTTGAAAACAATATATTGTTCACCATGAAGTTTCTAGCTTAATTTACACTATTTTTTATATTTTTAAAATATCAACATTTGTTTCTAGAAATCGTGTACTATAAACTTGAAATATAGGGTGTTTTTTACTATAAAAAAAAAAAGAAAACACATATTTTAAATTTATTGGTTAATTTACCCTATTTTATTATAATTTTAAAATATCAACATTTGTTTCTAGAAATCGTTTACTATACACTTGAAAAATAGGGTGTTTTTACCTAAAAAAAATGAAAACGCATATTTTAAATTTGTTAAATTATATGATTTTTTTTAAAAAAATGTATTGTTCACCATGAAGTTTCTAGCTTAATTTACTCTATTCTTTATATTTTTAAAATAGTGAAATTTGTTTCTAGAAATCATGTGCTATAGACATGAAATATAGGGTGTTTTTTACTTTAAAAATAAAAACGGATATTTTAAATTTATTAAATTATTTGATTTTTTTTACAATAATATATTGTTCACCATGAATTTTCTAGCTTAATTTACACTATTTTTTATATTTTTAAAATAGTAACATTTGTTATTAACTAAAAAAATGAAAATGCATATTTTAAATTTTTTAAATTATTTAATTTTTTTTGAAATCGTTGTAATTTTTATGTAAATTTTCTAGCTTAATTTACACAATTTTTAATATTTTTAAAATTGCAACATTTGTTTGTAGAAATCGTGTACTATACACTTTAAAAATGAAAATGATATTTTAAATTTATTAAATTTTTTGATTTTTTTGAAAACAATCTAATGTTCTCCCATAAAGTTTCTAGCTTAATTTTTACAATTTTTTATATTTTTAAAATTGAAACCCTTTTTTCTAGAAATCACATACTATACACTTGAAAAATGGGATGTTTACTTTAAAAATGAAAAAGCATATTTTAAATTTATTAAATTATTTGATTTTTTGGACAACAATGTATTGTTCACCATTAAATTTCTAGCTTAATTTACACTATTTTTTATATTTTTAAAATATCAACATTTGTTTCTAGATATCGTGTACTCTACACATGAAAAATATGGTGTTTTTTACTAAAAAAATGAAAACGCATATTTTAAATTTATTAAATTATTTTTTTTTTTTGAAATAAATGAATTGTTTACCATAAAGTTTATAGCTTAATTTACACAATTTTTATTATTTTTAAAATTACAACATTTGTTTGTAGAAATTGCACACTGAAAAATAGGGTGTTTTTTACTTTAAAAATGAAAATGCATATTTTAAATTTATTAAATCATTTGACTTTTTTGAGAAAAATGTATTGTTCACCATGAAGTTTCTAGATTAATTTACACTATTTTTTTATAATTTTAAACTATCAACGTTTGTTTCTAGAAGTCGTGTACTATACACTTGAAAAATAGGTTGTTTTTTACTAAAAAAATGAAAACGCATATTTTAAATTTATTAAATTATTTGATTTTTTGACAACAATATATTGTTCTCCATGAAGTTTCTAGTTTAATTTACACTATTTTTTATATTTTTAAAATATCAACATTTATTTCTAGAAATCGTGTACTATAGACTTGAAATATAGGGTGTTTTTTACTTTAAAAATGAAAACACATATTTTAAATTTATTAAATTTTTTGATTTTTTTGACAACAATGTATTGTTCACCATGAAGTTTCTAGCTTAATTTACACTTTTTCTTATATTTTTAAAATAGTAACATTTGTTTCTAGAAATTGTGTACTATACACTTGAAAAATAGGGTGTTTTATACTTTAAAAATGAAAATGCATATTTTAAATTTATTAAATTATTTGATTTTTTGAAAACAATCTATTGTTCCCCATAAAGTTTCTATCTTAATTGTTACAATTTTATTTTATCTTAAAATTGAAACATTTATTTCTAGAAATCGCATACTATACACTTGAAAAATAGTGTTTTTTACTTTAAAAACTAAAACGCATATTTTAAATTTATTAAATTAATTGATTTTTTTGAAAACAATCTATTGTTCCCCATAAAGCTTTTAGCTTAATATTTACAATTTTATATATTTTTAAAATTGAAACATTTATTTCTAGAAATCGCGTATTATACACTTGAAAATTGTGAAAAGTAGATCAAGACCATTTTCCCCTGTTTTCGAAAAATTTGAACTGGATTTTTGAAATTTTTTTAATTTGAATATGACTTCGTGGTCTTTATAAGAGTTGTAGAGCACCCTCTTAGCTTTTAAATGCTTTTGGTGTCACTCAATTTGAAGCTCTACAACTCTAGTTATGACCAAATTACTGAGACAGGGTCTATATGAAAGTATCTGTTTTGTTGATTGCACATCCCTGTCAAAGATGACTGTTTTTGACAATTAAACTTTTAGAAATAGGTTTTGTGGTCTTCATAAGAGTTGTATAGCATCCTCGTAGCTTTCAAATGCTTTTGGTTTCACTCAATTTGGAGGTCTAAAACTCAAGTTATGGCAAAAATATGAATAGGGGTGCGCACACCTTCTTGGGCTATGCGCACAAGATTGGGCAGCAGCTCCAGGGGTGAATTAAGGTGCGCACACCTTCCTGGGCTGTGCGCACAAGATTGTGTTTGACATCTTCTAAGTGTTTTCTAGATCTTTTCTTCAACTTTCTTCATTCTTTCATTCATTATTCAAGTCCAATCCTCTAAGATCAACACTTCTCCGTGCTCTATTCCTAAAAGAACATAATCAAACAAAATGAAATGAAATGATTATGATAAGTATAGTGTTATGACATGGATGGAAAGTGATTTAATTAATGATTAATGAAATCGTAATGTCATAAATGATGAATGTTGTATGCTGATAATATGAATTGAATGTGAAATGCATGAAAATATTTTATGTGAAATGAAAATGAAATTTAAAGACAAGTTTAAGCTTTCCCCCATCAACGAATGTTGAGTAAGCGGGTTGATTCCCACCGGTTACACACCGGGTAAGCGGAAAAGCATGAAAAGATTGAGAATGTAGGGTCTCCCAATGAACGGGGTAAGATGGGCTGAACTAGTAGGGTTGCCCTGTGACTGGGCAGATGACCCAAAAGAAAGGACTATTCCAATGAATGGGGAAGGAAGTCCTGGGCTATTCTCAATGAACGGGGTCAAGATAGCCCGGTAGTTGATCACGGTAGGGACGCTTGCCGTGGTCCATGTTTGAGCTCAGATGCGCGTTGCTGCCATGCGCCTATGGTGAAGTCTAGTGCACGAGGCTTCCGTAAAAGACTAAAGAAAAGAATGAAACAAGTATGATAATGAAAGATCATGGCATGCATACATTTATAATTGTCATTGCATGTATTATGTTTGAATATGTTGCATTGGATTGATTGTGTGAAAGGAATTAAATGGGGTGTTTTCTAATTAGACTGGCTGCGATATGGTATAATTGTTTTTAAAAGTGCCGAGGGTTACTCGGTTATATGTTTACATATAACTGCCGGTTACCATATCGCAGGTATCAGAAGATTATGAAGCGAAAGCCACAGATAGAACGAATTGTGGGCTTTTCTTAGGTATAGCCACACATGGTGAACCTAAGTCTCAAGTTCATATGTTAATTTGTTCAGCTGTATAGGAATCTATATAAGTTAAAAGAGTTATAATTATTATTATTAATTATTGTAAAGTAGAATTTAGCCTCCGTTAGTGTTTCGATAAAAAAAAGGGCTAAAAAATAAGGTGTTACATTTAAGGTATCAGAGCAGTTTGATCCTTCGAACTGTAATGATAATGAGATGATAGTCAGCTGAACGATTAATATTCGGAACATATCTATTAGGTGTGTCATAAGCTTCAAAGGAATGTGTAGCTAATATTTAGTTTGATCAATTAAATATTGGTGCATGAGAGTAGAAGTTATGACCACTAATGGACAAGAATGATCTTTAAAGTGATTGTTCTTCTTTTAGTAAATTTCATGGAAAATAGGACAAGACATTGGGATATAGGTGTACCGGTGATGTGATTGTAAGACATTGGACTTGGCTAGTTCAGTACCTTAGTCACAGTATTGATGAATTTATAACCAATGGATTCAAGTCACTAGCCTAGAAGGAGTATCAAGTAGGGTATATTTTAAGGATAAATTTGGTTAGCCTTCTAGAATAGATAGTGGAAAATGGGTGTGAAGATTTTCCGAAATTAGGATTCGAATTCCTTAAATCCTCTTCCCTTTATAATTGTGATTGACGAACTATCCACGTAAATCCTAGAAATCAAAATCTCTATCTTATTCGGGAAATTCACCAAGCCTAAATTCGAACCAATGTTGTGATTGAATAACTTTTATTGCTTATTCCATACCATTATGTGCTTTTTTTCTTGATGAATTCACATAGTATTGTTTTACGCGTGATGACTCTAGAGACAAGTCTCTCTTTCCATAAGTTAATCACAAAAGTCTTAGCATTCAATTCCCTCAAATTTTAGCCATATTTTAAGCCACACCCTTAGACGCTTCTATACAAAGACCTAGAGAGGCCCTAGGATAAGATGAGTTCAATTTCGGATACCATTTCAATTTAGTCGGATTATCCCCAACGATCTTCTAAAAGTTCTATTTTTACTCTGGAACAAGCACTAAGACCTCTCCACATGAAGATTTCTAAATAGTCCATTCGACTCTTAAAAATGCCTAACAAGCGCACTATAGGAGCCATGAAATATTTTCTCTATTTTCAAGAATATACTTAACCCTTGTTGGTTTTTTTTTGTTGAACATATCTCTAATGTACAAATATTTAGTTTCCACTTGAATTGTTTCATTTTCCTTAGTGTGAACCCCTCTTGATTCAAGAGACCAATTAGCTATTGGAATCTTTCTGTGTTGATCATTACAGGAGACGACTACTAGTGCAACTCCCACTCTCGAAACCATGTTATGGGGCTTTCTAGCATACTTGGTAGACGATTATGTCCCTAAGCCTAGCTCCTAGTTACTTGTGTTTAGTTTCTCTGGTTAGTCCAAAAACACAAAATCCTAAATTCCTTCAATTATAATCATCTTAAAATCTCTATTACATCATTGAGAAACTTGCTGCCTTAGGAGTAGACAAGAATCATATAAGATTCGGGTCATAAGTAAATTAGAATTGCGCTACAGGAGTATAAACACATTCAATCTCATATTTCCATCCAATTCCATGGAGCGCAAATTTTTCCGAGGTTAAACCACGCTTGCAACCTACCTGAGCATGCTACACCTATTTGTTCTTTAAGAACGTACGTTACCACGCCGACTTTAAGACTAAGTTAAGCTTGTTTCATTTTATCTATCTCGAATTCCACGGTTTAGAACTTTACTTTTCGTGATTTCAAATTCTATTTAATTTTGAAGTTCTAATCAGTATAGGAAATTCTTTCAAAACCCTAGTGCACTATCACAGTTAAAGATTTCCTTGGTGACCTAAACTCATGAAGCCATTTGGACAGTGACCAAAATACCCTTATTTATGTTTAAGTTCCTAATCTTAGATCCGAGTTGCCTTGAAAGACGACCCAATTAGAGTGGCACAACAAAGCATTAGAGGACTTCAGAATAATCCTCTATTCAGATTCTGAAGATTTGGATCTTCTTAAAGTTTGAACCCATATAAGCTTCTATCTATGCGGTTTATCGCTAATGGATTAGTATTGAGCATTTAGAGAATTCCTTTTAACTCTCCCTATCAATTTGAACTTAGATTTCCAAAAATTTAAATCCTATGAGTCTAGACAAGTCCAATTACTCCTAGTAACCATTTGATTTCAAGCTTTAGACAATCTCCCTCAGAGATTCCTAGAGACCTAAACAACTCCGGTTGCTATATGATTTTGTATTCCGGCTAAGCACCCTGACTTCCTTGTAAATTCAGTTACTTATTCGAAGTATAAGCTAACGATAAGTTTAGCTTTATAGTAAATATCTAACTCAAATCCTTGTAGGGTTATAAGAATTTCCTTGACGTGATACACCGTCATTATAGTCATAAACTATAATGCTTCCACCAAAACAAATATGTTGGCACTCGAATCAGTTCCCAACTTTCCAAATCCTGAATTCTTACTTAGGTAAGGAGACAACGAGCTCTTATCATGCTATTATCATTTCAACCATTCTCTTTATATCATGGCAACAAGTTCATGGACGTCCGCCTTTAAAGACACGTGCAAAGACACATTCTGATCCATCCTAATTCACATCAACAACTTGAAATTATTTAATCATCCTAGAATTAAAGTGTTACCCCTAAGAAGGAATAAGAATGCGCTTTAATTCAAGTAGTCTTTTGTAACACCTTCTTTTTATACATGTTTAATTTCTTTCTTATTCAAGAAAATAATATAAATATCATAAGTTTAAAACAATTCATGATTTCAAACTTGAAATCATAGTAGCTTATAACTTATTTTTATAAAGAACTAACTTACATATAATTGTGGATGATTAATACATAATTTTCTACAAAAATATATACTAAACAACACTTAAAGAGTACATCCAATTGGTAAACTTCTAAATATTGTCATTTTCTGTTCTTCATTCTTCAACTTCAATAGTTATCCATCTAAAATGCCACCAATAACATGAAAATAAACGGGGTGAGAATTCACATTTTCAGAAATTTTCTAACACATTTATAACTAATGGCATTTTAAGATTTCAGAGTTATATGAAATCAAAACTGCTTTTTATTATAAAATAAAATAATCCAGAAACCAAAATATTTTTTTCATATGAGACATACACATAATAATCACCATTAACGTACCAACACAGTACTAATCACAATCAACATAATTATTATTACTTACGATTTTAAGCACAAGACAATTTAACACAAATTGTCAATCAATTCAAACAAACAACTAACATCATCGTAAATTCATCCAAACTATAACCAAATACATAATGCAAGATTCTATTTCTATCATGATGCATGTTCTACGATTTCATTCTATTAGAGAAAAAAATCAGGGGTGTACAAGCCCTATTGGTAACAGTCTGTCCTGGTCGGCCCAACACAAAACACAACTGTTCCTGGTGTAAGGGGACTTCACTCAGACTCTAACTGATAATGAATCCCTCTACACTCCATCTCCTCAAATGAACATTTACTTGGATAATGACCTGTTTTCTCGCCATGTGTTAAGCCATATGCAACTAACACATGCTAGCCTTGGGGTTGGCACAGGTACATATCATTCCATTAGGCATCCTATATTCTAGCCTCGTGGCATTTTCACCCCAACATTTCTCAAATCATTGTGACTGAGTATACCGTATTATCATTCTCAATGCACAAAACAACTCTTCATCACTAGGCGTCCCCAGTGATTTCAACACTTTTCAACTTAGATAACAAGTATTAATAAACTGTAATCACATAATAGAATATTGTATAAATACTGTAGGAATAGTAAAATACGTGTATGAATAGTAAAATACGCATACAAATAGTAAAATACGCGTATGAATAGTGTCAGTGAATCACAACTTTTATTCTTACACAAATTTCATTAAGTCACTAATAATGAACATTTCAATAAGCTTAAAAATAATATAGGACAAGTTTTAAAATTTTAATTTTACCTAGATAGTAAAAATCTATACTACTTAACAAAATAAAAATTATCCATTTAACTTAAATAAATTATCAATAGAATCCATTCATCTAGTAGGTTTTAAAGATATACATCTTACTTTTAAAATAGTATAAAAAAATACAGTAAAGCAAATACTGAAAGTTGTCTATTTGAAAATCTGAACTGGTAGAATTAAAGATCTCGACACGTAGAATATTTCTCCTAACTACTTCATCACAAACCGATCACATTAAGGCCACCATCCATCCACCGTAAGCCACCCTCTTCCTCTCATTTCTTTCTCCTTCTCGCTGTTTCTTTTCTTTCTCCGTGAAAGCTCATTAATGAGCATAGTGACCTTGAGTCACTTATATATATAACTATATATTAATATAATATTATTATAATAGTACTATTTCTAATTTTCGCCATACGATAATTTTTTATTCACCACATGTTACTATCTAAATCAATCTAATTATACTAATAAATTCTAAATATAATTCTTAGCCTATAGTAATTTTTTCTAGTATTTTTGGAAATCTATAACTATTTTTAAGGCATACATATGTCTTTAAGAGTAATTATTAATTTACTCAAAGACTAAGCCTTAAAATTATTTTTAACTAACTAGGAATTCTCTAACAATAAAACGTGATTCTATAATTAGCTATAATTCATTCTAATGCCTTTAACACATTTTTTTCTAATTGTCTCTGTACCAGCTTATTTTAATATAGTTTATCTCTTAAGGCTTAGAAACATTTAAATCCATTTTACATATCAAACTAACTTTGAAAATTCTACTATTTTGATCAAAGCTTAATTATAATATTCCGCCACCAAAAACAAAAATACTATAAATTTTACTCACATCTAACTATTTGAAATAATTATTATCTAATTGTCACTATTTCTGATAAACAACTTTAAATTAAATACTATATATATTCTAAAGAAAAATGAATTGTACAAGCTATTAAGGAGGATGTTACATTTGTCCCCTCCTTTTAAAAATTTTGTCCTCAAAATTCGCATCGTTCTATAATCATCAAATTATCAAATGAAATAATATATCAATACAGTCTAACAGTTACATGTCTCTATACTAGACAACCACCATTATAAATAATAGACTATTTACCTACATAATCTAAATATATATCTTCAACTAATCTAAATATATATCTTCAACTAATCTAAATATATATCTTCAACTAATCTAAATAATAGACTATTTACCTACATAATCTATCAATTTTTCCTTTGTTGAAAGTCATACATACTATTTCTTGTTATAAAAGAAATGTCTAAACATATCCTCCTTCCTTACTGAAAAAGAGATTTACTCTACTACATAAATGGATGCATATTCCATTATCCATGAAAAAGTTCACCATAACCCATTAGTTTTGTCCCTAAGAATCCTATGAAAGATTTATCCTAAAAAGAGTCACGTGTATGGGTATATCACCATCGATAGCTAAATAAATGACTCTTTCTTAATTGTTTTGTAACATTGGTCACAAAACATTGAATGATACAACCAATATTGATCCTTCCATTATCAAATCTCTTAATACTATTTTTTTTTTATGAAAAAAAAATGAATGACACATTATTTCAAATGAAATATAACATGTCCCATACCATGTTATACAACATTAATATATTCAACGTGTCATATACCATGTTGAATAAGAGAATAATAAATCTTTAACAAATATTTTTCCTAAAATAAAAATAAAAATAAAGATCCAATTTAAATTCATATTAATCAATGTCACACACATGTATATACAAAAAAAATACTACTTAATATAGTTTATAGATTTGTCGTATGATTTTAATTATCATACCACTTATATTTGTTGCTAACAAAATATTTATCTATGAAAGTAGAATGAACTATACAACACCTAGGTAAGATGAACATTACATGTTTCTAATAAGAAAATGATCACTCAAGTTAATTATACTACTCTAGAATAGGACCATATACTAATAATCAAATTCTAGTATGTTGTGGAATCTCTATTCACTTCCGAAGTACTAAAATTCTTTCAACTAAGAAGGGATACTAACATTTTCTTGCTACCACCACCAATAAAACCATATAATCTTCATCTAGAATTTAAATCCTTTACCCACTTATCACTATTAACCACAATCATTTTTAAACCAGCAAATGACCCCAATTTGTTCTATTAGTATTTTTTTTTCCTAGAGTATAGATGTATTCTAAAATAATACAGTGGGAACCCAAATACTTTGGTTTATTGGGTTAAACAAACTTAATACTGGATTGCACTATTTTCACCGTTTATTTTGGTTTAGATACATGACTAATCTATTTAGCTTACCAAATCAGACGCTATAGCGGTTCACGATTAAACCGGCCAAGCCAACCAGTTCGATTCCCTCTTCTAACCCTAAGTATATATATATAACACCTCTCTCCTTCTCTTTTTCCGCCGCTCTCTTCCCTTTGATCCCTCCTTCTCTCATTTACTCTCTTCCATTCTCATCTCTTTCTTAACCTTACCTTGCTCCTCTTTCTTCTTTTTTCCTTTCCATCACACATAACGCAAGTTTGGTTGACATCACCACTACGAATAACACTGATCTAATGATAAAGACACACAAAAGACAAGCTTGAGATAGTAGTTTCAAAGGTGGATCCGAAAGCAAAAAAGGTGAAGGTTATTTGGTTGTGACAGGTTTGCAATTTTTTTGGTGGAATTTCTAGACGGCAATAACGGGTTTGTACAATGTCAAGTGATGGCATGATCATAGTCTTAATCATATCGGCTTTTCTATTTCCAATATTTTTCGGTTTCGTTGTTATTAATCTTCCTGAGGTATTGTTTCCTTACATTTTAATTCCTCTTGTTATTTTCCTTTTGTTTGTTTCTCTATTTTGTCATTTCTTTGTCTATGTACGATGAACAACATGAAAGTAGCAAGAAAAATAAAATGGTTGTAATTCTATCTTAGCTTACTGCTACTCTACTCGAAAATAAGATAGATCTTACAAAAAAAATATTTTATAATTGATGTTCTTAAACCAAGATCTAAAATATTCTCCCAAGATCTAAAACTACAATTATTTCACGGAACTTTGGAGATGGAGACGGTTAGTGTAGTTAGTGAAATAAGAATGGTTGAAGAAATATTTTATCATCATAAGATAATAGAGGAAATTGTGAGAATGAGATAGGTTATAAATCTAAAGGAGAGAAAAATAAAATAGAAATAGAAAAAAAACAGATCTCTTTAAGAGTCAACAGAGGCAAAGAAGATCTTAACGGTGACCGTGTCAGGTGAGTTCTCTAAAGAGGTGTCAAAATTCTTACCTAATTGAAGTTAGGATAGATTAAAAAGAACACTGACATTAACCCGCAATAACTTCACACGTATACGAATTATATTAATGAGCATCAACAACAATATTGTTAACATTTAAAAGTTAACTAAGTAAACGAACTATTAACATAACCACTAAAGAGGTTGCAAATTAACACCAAGTTAAAATCAAAATACTCATTATAAACGAATGTGATTAAAAAAATTACTTATCTCTTCAAGTTCACAACTCCTACATGAACATTTATATATAATTTAATACACATAAGTTAGTTAGGTTTAGAAATCATTGTTAGTAACACATGCTATCTTCTACAATTCATATTAAAACATATAAAATTTCAAAAGATACACAAATTCACATTGAAATAACTTACCTATATACAATAAGTCGACTACTAAATATCTCAATCAATTGACATAAGTTCAACAAAATATTAATTCACATTATTATGCTTTTAGTTGACAATAACTCAACATTAGTAGTAACTAGCAAACAAAACTTCATACAATTTACATGATACAACAAAAAAAAAATCATTCGCAAACACTCAAACTAAAAATCAATTCTTACCTCCAGGCTTAACTCCTAAAATTTTCTATAGAAAGCTTGGGGAATTATAACTCTACTTTAGTATATCTCACCATCATAATTACAAAATGACTATTCTCTTTTTACACTTTTGTTTTGCTTATTTTATAATTACTAACAAATTATAGTGATAAAATATACTTTAGATAACAATCATAAAATAAAATTTTCGATTATGCTGTGAGTGTATGGTTCTTTGCATGTATAATAAACAAAATAATGAGTTGATCAGGCTCATTATCTATTATTAGAACTTGCAAAACCCATAAAAATCACATATAAAATATTTTCTTTCAACTCACTAATCATTCCATCACATTCAATGCATCCACAAACAATAGCAAACCACAAACAATAGCATCCACATCCAATTCAACCATAATACATATTCACGTATTTATAAACATACAAACATATATGCAGTTTTAAAACCAATAATCAATCCACAGGGCAGCTGTTGATACCATTAATGTAACACCTTCTTTTTATACATGTTTAATTTCTTTCTTATTCAAGAAAATAATATAAATATCATAAGTTTAAAACAATTCATGATTTCAAACTTGAAATCATAGTAACTTATAACTTATTTTTATAAAGAACTAACTTACATATAGTTGTGGATGATTAATACATAATTTTCTACAAAAATATATACTAAACAACACTTGTAAATAGTACATCCAATTGGTAAACTTCTAAATATTGTCATTTTGTGTTCTTCATTCTTCAGCTTCAATAGTTATCCATCTAAAATGCCACGAATACACATGAAAATAAACGGGGTGAGAATTCACATTCTCAGAAATTTTCTAACACATTTATAACTAATGACATTTTAGGATTTCAGAGTTATATGAAATCAAAATTGCTTTTTATTTTAAAATAAAATAATCCAGAAACCAAAATATTTTTCTCATATGAAACATACACATAATAATCACCATCAACGTACCAGTACTAATCACAATCAACATAATTATTATTACTTCTGATTTTAAGCACAAGACAATTTAATACAAATTGTCAATCAATTCAAACAAACAACTAATATCATCGTAAATTCATCCAAACTGTAACACTCTCAATTTTGCTAATTAATTACTAAATAGGAAATTATTCCGCTAGAAAAATATTTCGATTCCGATTATATGATTAGAAAATATTGGAGAACGATATATTTTTAATTCTAGAATTTTTCGTTACGTTTTTAATTTTATAGTGCACGCATAACGATTGAAATATACCAGTTATTCCAAACATATTTATATTCTAGAGTATTAATCAATAAAAGACAAATCCCTCTAACACTCCATACTCTCCATGTGGTCAAACCATACCCTAGACATAGGGAACTTGATTTGCCTCAACCACTCCAACTATTCACACCATGCCTTCATGTACCCCTCAACTATTCAACAAAGCTCTCCAAACACTCCAAGACCCCTCAAAAATCTCAGCCCACTTCCTCTATAAATAGGGGACTCTACTTCACTTCCAAACACACCAAAAAGCACAAGCTTCTCTTCTCCTTTCTCTCTAAAATTTTCTTGAGTCCAAAATTGGTGTTGCTTGTAGTGATAACTTTGGAAGCTCTACCCTTCATCAACCCCTTTAATCCTTGAAGATAACCTTGGTAAGGGGAAGTGAGAATAGCTTAGTGTAGAATTTAGTTGGGTATTTGGGTGAGGGTTGGCCCTAGACCCTCTTCATTCATTAACTTTCAAAGCTGGTTCTGTCTTATGCCTGTTGATTTAGAGCCCATATTTTGGGAATTGATCATTGGATAATTCAGCTCCATGCCTAAAAATCATTTTAAGATGTGTTTTAACTACTGGTAAAGTTTCATAATTTTTGGATGATGTTAAGATCTTATTTTGATTCTTGAAACGTTATTGCTCTATTCTGTCTGGTGAGTTTATGCTACTGAGTTACTTTGTGCGTACTGTTAAAGCTTTTATTCTGTTTAGATGCGTACCAAAATTTGTATGATGATAGATCTGTGTGTTAGCTTTCCAGATTGGTATTATTTGTAATTTTTGATCTTGTATTTGATTTTATATGGATTTTTGAGTGACCCAAGGTCATTTCTGGAACAGTCAGAATGTTTTGGTTTTTCTGCACCACTTGGGAAACAGATTTAACTTAGGAAAATTTTTATGAAAAACTAGACTCAAAGTGGGTCATTTCTGGGTTAGTTTCATAAATTTTTAGTAACTGAGTGATTTTATAAAAATCGTTGAAGATGAAGATCCTGTTACTGTAGTTTTCTGTTTTGCTGGAAAAAGTTGTAATCTAGAGAAAATATTTCGCACTGTATTACTACTCAAGAATTCTTGAAAAGTTTATATGTTGTGTGTTAATATGTATACTATATCATATCAAAAATTCATATTTTTCTGGGCACGTATGAATTTATTATATTTTTTAGACTAGCTACTGCCAGATCCTGTACGGTTTGAAAGAAGGATTTTTCTGATCATCTTAAGTATTTTTAAAAATTCTGGAAAAATTCTATTTTGACCCTAACACTGTGAAGTAACTGTATAAATTAATTGGGGACCAAATAAAATCGTTTAATATTTATTTTACCTCTTTTAAAGAAAGGACAGCATGCTGAAGAGTCACTGAAACAAAGGAAAAACCACTTTTCCTTCAACTTTTGAATATTCGAAATTATGAGCTTTTAATACCAAATAAATCATTTTTTTAAGATGTTAATGATGTTTTCAAGGCTAAATGATTGTTTTGGACTTATTTATAAATTCCTATAATTTTTGGATATGGTTTAAATGATAAGATGTCAAGAAGGACTAAAGTAAATTTCAAACAATGGTATTAATAGTAGAAGTTAATAAAGGCCTAAGTGTCAAAAGATGAATATAGAAAATGTGGAAATTGAATATATGACTTTTAAAGGTGTATTCTCCCTATTAGGAGTATTATATGAATACCATGATAATTGCTTTGTTTTTGAGAATTAAACTGAAATTTGTGGTAAAGGATTTGACAAGGTGGTGTAATTAGTAATCTTTTGCAAAATGTTGTTTGAGCCTAGTTGTATGGATGGAATGTGAACCCGGTTGAATCCTTGTGATAAACTATGCTTAAAATTACTAAAGCGCCTTGAGATTGCATGTTTTGAAAATAGTATTTTCGAAAACTTCTATTAACGAGGAATAAAAGGTAAAAGTGGTGCGTTGGCACAATAACGTTATACTCTAGGGAGTGGGTTTCGGCCTTTGGGGGCTTTAACCAGAGTGTGAGATGCCTAGGGGACTCGGTGGTAGCTCCCTGATGTCGGGCTACTCACTAAAAAAGCTCGGTTACCTCGACACGTCTCTAAAGTATATTCTGGATCGGTGGAGAGTACTGAGGTACATGGACTTGTACGAACGAAGTATGACTCCCGGTCACCTCCTTAATAGAAAGAGTCGCTAGCGATGATGTCGTTTTTTTTTTTGGAGTCTCATGCATTATGGTATCCTTAAGTGTACATGTTGTGTGATGTTACGAGTGAGAATATCAATTGTAAGCTATTGTAGATTTTCTGTTTAAAAATCTAAATATCCCGACTCTACTTCTACCAAACTTTGCTATATCTCACTCCTCTGTTTTGTGTTGTATTTATCTGTTTATGTATATATCTATTACGCGATACAATAGATGGCGGCTCGAGAGACCCTCTTGGAAATCAACAGTCCGATTGAATTGGGCTACTGGGAGCATGATGTATCTCGTGGGACGTCCACTTTTGTAGGAGAAGTGTCCTTCTGGATATCTCATCCGTCACTACCGATGCTTTGGTCCACTTACATTGGATCGGCCTTGACGTTGGTTATTCGGACACCCCCTGGTCTCATGCCTGTACCCGCAGCGTTCCGACCCGCCTTTCATCCTTCTTATTTCACTCCGTCTCTTGTGGAGCAGTACTCTGGTGGCCGGGGTTGGTTCTTCAACTCGCCTAGGGAGAGCTCTCTTGAGAGTGATCCGAGTGAAGATACTGGGACGGAGAGTGCAGCGTCCTTTATTTAGTTATATTTTAGTTAAGATAATTTGGATGACTATAATGTTTGATCAGTACATTTCCTATGTGCGACATCTTCTACTCTTCAACTGGTAGAGTATTTTTTTTGTCATGTCGCCTAGGATTCCCAGAAATTTATGTTTGTTATCTGACTAATTAATATATCTATGTTATATTAGCTTATCGTATGTGTGTTAGTTACCAAATCTAAACTTTCATTCGACTAAGTTTCATTATCGTTTCGAATATACAACTACTAAGTTCCGAAAAATTTACCCGAAATTTAACCTCTCGATACGAGTATGATGATTTAGCCTTAATAACTTTAATTGAATAGCTAATTCCGCTTAGTATAAATTGGGGCGTTACACAAACTATAACCAAATACATAATGCAAGATTCTATTTCTATCATGATGCATGTTCTACAATTTCATTCTATTGGAGAAAAAAATCAGGGGTGTACAAGCCCTATTGGTAACAGTCTGTCCTGGTCGGCCCAACAAAAAAACACAATTGTTCCTGGTGTAAGGGGACTTCACTCAGACTCTAACTGATAATGAATCCCTCTACACTCCATCTCCTCAAATGAACATTTACTTGGATAATGACCTGTTTTCTCGCCATGTGTTAAGCCATATGCAACTAACACATGCTAGCCTTGGGGTTGACACAGGTACATATCATTCCATTAGGCATCCTATATTCTAGCCTCGTGGCATTTTCACCCCAACATTTCTCAAATCATTGTGACTGAGTATACCGTATTATCATTCTCAGTGCACAAAACAACTCTTCATCACTAGGCGTCCCCAGTGATTTCAACACTTTTCAACTTAGATAACAAGTATTAATAAACTGTAATAACATAATAGAATATTGTATAAATACTATATGAATAGTAAAATATGTGTATGAATAGTAAAATAAGTGTATGAATAGTAAAATACGCATACGAATAGTAAAATACGCGTATGAATAGTATCAGTGAATCACAACTTTTATTCTTACACAAATTTCATTAAGTCACTAATAATGAACATTTCAATAAGCTTAAAAATAATATAGGACAAGTTTTAAAATTTTAATTTTAACTAGATAGTAAAAATCTGTACTACTTAACAAAATAAAAATTATCCATTTAACTTAAATAAATTATCAATAGAATCCATTCATCTAGTAGGTTTTAAAGATATACATCTTACATTTAAAATAGTAGAAAAAAATACAGTAAAGCCCCTACCTCAGTCCAAAGCAAATACTGAAAGTTGTCTATTTGAAAATCTGAACCGGTAGAATTAAAGATCTCGACGCGTAGAATATTTCTCCTAACTACTTCATCACGAACCGATCACATTAAGGCCACCATCCATCCACCGTAAGCCACCCTCTTCCTCTCATTTCTTTCTCCTTCTCGCTGTTTCTTTTCTTTCTCCGTGAAAGCTCATTAATGAGCATAGTGACCTTGAGTCACTTATATATATAACTATATATTAATATAATATTATTATAATAGTACTATTTCTAATTTTCGCCATACGATAATTTTTTATTCACCACATGTTACTATCTAAATCAATCTAATTATACTAATAAATTCTAAATATAATTCTTAGCCTATAGTAATTTTTTCTAGTATTTTTGGAAATCTATAACTATTTTTAAGGCATACATATGTCTTTAAGAGTAATTATTAATTTACTCAAAGACTAAGCCTTAAAATTATTTTTAACTAACTAGGAATCCTCTAACAATAAAACGTGATTCTATAATTATCTATAATTCATTCTAATGCCTTTAACACATTTTTTTCTAATTGTCTCTGTACCAGCTTATTTTAATATAATTTATCTCTTAAGGCTTAGAAACATATTTAAATCCATTTTACATATCAAACTAACTTTGAAAATTCTTTTTGATCAAAGCTTAATTATAATATTCCGCCACCAAAAACAAAAATACTATAAATTTTACTCACATCTAACTATTTGAAATAATTATTATCTAATTGTCACTATCTCTGATAAACAACTTTAAATTAAATACTATATATATTCTAAAGAAAAATGAATTGTACAAGCTATTAAGGAGGATGTTACATCTTTCAGCGCGCGTTCAAGGAGTCTATGCTTCTTACATTGAATTCCTCCCACTCTACAACCAAGACCTAACAGGTTATACGACCTTGAACCCAGAACCAAATTTCACTAGAAACATTAATGCTTGTAGAATCTTGACCTCTGCTTCAAAATTAGAGTCTTAGTAACCGTTTTAAACTTTCTTTTATAAATTCTAAATCTCGGTGATAAATTAAGGTAAGTTAATTCATTAGTAGGTCTTGTAACTTTTGAAGCCTAATTCATAAATGATAGGCACCTTAAGTTACTTTCCGCCAGTTCAAATTCCCCTCAACGTGAAGGATAACCTTAATCGTGACTTATTCAATTACGCCTATTCTATTCACAAAGTCCATGAAATTCCATTAAATACTTAATATCCAATATCATCAATTTAAATTGTGCAATTCTTATCAACACTTTCCACTAAATTGCAGTGAATACTCTAGCCAAGTGAAGGTCAAATCTCAGGGGTAGACCTTATTTTCGAAAAATATACTTGTGGGCCCATTCCATAATCACCTTATCCTTTCCATACTCATGATTGAGGATACTACAATTCTAAAACGAGATCCTAAAGTCATTTTTCGAAGAATATGTAGGTTCGCTCTCTATGATTTAAGGTTTTCCTAAAATCATATGACAATCTTGGGGGAAATTCTAGAAATTTGAACTATCTTTGTTACAACCTACCTCAAGTAAACTCATGACATCAATGGGAACCCATGCTAAGTTATAACGTCTTCTATGAGCTAAGGGTTTAGAATGAATTGTGAGGACACAATTCTTTTAAGAGGGGTAGAATTGTAACATCCCAAATTTTTAATTTCCTAGAGCAAAATTATTTAGATTCACAAACTCATTCTTAACGGGCTATTTTAGAAGAAATAAGGAATTTAGGGAACTAAAATAAATTATAAAGCATATAGTATTAAGGGAAAAGGACTAGGTTATGATATGAATACAACTAGAGATTTAAAAATGTAGCAAGGTTGGGTTAGGGGATTAAAATATAAAATTAGAAAGTTGTAACTATGTCCTTGTGGTTTTATATATTCAAATTATGTTAAGTTGAACTTTTATTAAATTTTATAAAGACAAGGACCTAGATGCAATTTTTAATAAATTAAAACTAAGGACTTGCTCTTACCATGCACTCTCCCTCACCTAACCACTACACCCTCACTTGTTTCACTCTCACTCATGTACACACACATCACAACACAATAAAAAAAACTTGAAAGAAATAAAGAGAGAGGGTGGCGAGAGAGAAAGGAGGAGGTGGTGGTGGCCACCACTTTGAGTGCTTGCATGGTGGCCTTCCGGCCACCAGTTGCTGTTGGAGAAATTGATCTACGCGTTGGGAACTCCAATTCTACCGGTTTAGAATCTTCCACAGCGAAATTTAGAGATTGAGTTTAGAGCTCCAATTCTAAGGTAACCCCACTAAACCCCAATAAACTTAAAACTCCAATCAAGGAAATTAGGAATTTGAGGTTTTATGATGTTAGGTTTTGGACTTGACTTGGTTAGATGACATGAATTTAGCTTGTATGCATATTGGTGTTAAATTAACATGACATGTTTCTTGTGTTCTTGAAGTGTGAAGTTGATCTTGGTTGAATTGGTTCTATATGTGTGGAGTTGATGCATTTATGTTGATTCTTTGTTTGGATATTGGATTGTGAATGTGAATGTATGAGAATGATCTTGATGATAATGTGAATCTGATGAAATTGGACTTTGGTCATCCTTGTGAATTGATCTTTGAGTGATTTATACTGAATTAGATGAAGTTAATATGATTTTGAGGAATTGAGATGGAAGGGAGGATTGAAATTTGTGAAAAGTTGATCAATACCATTTTCCCCTGTTTTGGAACAAATTGAACTGGATTTTGGAATTGGTTTTAATTGGAATTTGACTTCGTGGTTTGCATAAGAGTTGTATCAAACCCTCTTAGCTTTCAAATTCTTTTGGTTTCACTCAATTTGAAGGTCTACAACTCTAGTTATGACCAAATTACTGAGACAGAGTCTATATGAAAGTATCTGTTTTGTTGATTGCACATCCCTGTCAAAGATGACTGTTTTTGACAATTACACTTTTCGAACTAGGTTTTGTGGTCTTCATAAGAGTTGTAGATAATCCTCGTAGATTTTAAATGCTTTTGGTTACACTCAATTTTGAGGTCTAAAACTCTAGTTATGACCCAATTACTTAGACAGGGTCTATATGAAAGTATCTGTTTTGTTGATTGCACATCCCTGTCAAAGATGACTGCTTTTGACAATTAAACTTTTAGAACTAGGTTTTGTGGTCTTCATAAGAGTTGTAGAGCATCCTTGTAGATTTTAAATGCTTTTAGTTTCACTCAATTTGGAGGTCTACAACTCAAGTTATGGCCAAAATATGAATAGGGATGCGCACACCTTCCTGGGCTGTGCGCACAAGATTGTGTTTGACAGCTTCCAAGTGTTTTCTACATCTTTTCTTCAAATTTCTTCATTCTTTCCTTCATTATTCAAGTCCAATCCTCTAAGATCAACACTTCTCCATGCTTTATTCCTACATGAACATAATCAAACAAAATGAAATGAAATGATTATGATAAGTATAGTGTTATGACATGGATGGAAAGTGATTTAATTAATGATTAATGAAATCGTAATGTCATAAATGATGAATGATGAATGTTGTATGCAGATGATATGAATTGAATGTGAAATGCGTGAAAATATTTTATGTGAAATGAAAATGAAATTTAAAGACAAGTTTAAGCTTTCCCCCATCAACAGATGTTGAGTAAGCGGGTTGATTCCCACCGGTTACACACCGGGTAAGCGGACAAGCATGAAAAGATTGAGAATGTAGGGTCTCCCAATGAACGGGGTAAGATGGCCTGAACTAGTAGGGTTGCCCTGTGACTGTGGCTGCGATATGGTATAATTTTTTTTAAAAGTGCCGGGGGTTATTAGTTATATGTTTACATATAACTAACGGTTACCATATCGCGGGTATTAGAAGATGATGAAGCGAAAGCCACAGATAGGACGAATTGTGGGCTTTTCTTAGGTATAGCCACACATGGTGAACCTAAGTCTCAAGTTTATATGTTAATTTGTTCACCTATATAGGAATCTATATAAGTTAAAAGAGTTGTAATTATTATTATAAATTATTGTAAAGTAGAATTTAGCCTCCGTTAGTGTTTCGATAAAAAAAAAGGTCTCAAAAATAAGGTGTTACATTTTGTTTTTAAAATAGTAACATTTGTTTCTACAAATCGTGTACTATAGAAATGAAATGTAGGGTGTCTTTTACTTAAAAAAATGAAAATGCATATTTTTAAATTTATTAAATTATTTGATTTTTTTGACAACAATGTATTGTTCACCATGAAGGTTTTTGCTTAATTTACACTATTTTTTTATATTTTTAAAATATCAACATTTGTTTCTAGAAATCATATACTATACACTTAAAAAATAGGGTGTTTTTTACTAAAAAAATGAAAACGCATATTTTAAATTTGTTAAATTATTTGTGTAACATCCCCAATTAACTAGTGATGATATCTAAGGCTATTTAATTGTGGTATATGCTTAATTGAAGAACCAACAATTAAGAGATTATGTAGAAGAGGGGTTAAAATGGGGACTCTAAAAGAAAGAAAGGACCTACTTACAATTTTTAAAAATTGCGAAGTAGTCCCTCCCACTTAAATTAGTGGAGGACCACACAAGAAGGGATTCTAAGCCTCTTCTCCCTCTCAATCTTGAGCTCATCTCTCTCTCCCTCTAAACCCATTTTCTCCTCCTCCTCTCTAGAAACCACCATCTCCATCTTCATCCCCAAGCATTGCATGTGGCATTTTAGGTGTTCTTAAGCCTAATCTCCCTTCAATCTCAAGTCTTGGGTAAGTGATTCCTCAATTTCTCCCTCCCATTTGTGATTTCTTCTTCTCCTTCTTGAAGACTTCTATGGAACTCACTCACATGGGTTTGTGTGATTGAAAATGGTGATAGGGTCCCAAGGGGATAATGTTCAAGACAAGGGAAAAGGAAAAGAAGTAGTGGATTTAGAGCCAAAACCCTAGAGCTTGGAGGCTTGAGGTTTGAGGACAAGGAGAGTTCTTGAAAGGTAACCCCAAAACCCCAATAGTATAGCTAGCTGGAAATTGTGAATGGTAGGATGAATTGTGTGATGCAAATTGTGATTGTGGTTTGAAATCATGTAAATTGTCTTGATGTTTGATGAAATTGGTTGTTTTGTTGCTATGTTGGTATGTTGCCTGTAATTATGATTGTAATGTTTGAATGCAATTTGATGTTTGATCAATTGGCTCACATGGATGGGTTTATGGTTTTGGAAGTTGAATGGGTTAAAGGTTTAGGTTGGTTAGAAACAGGGCATGATTTTGATGAAATTGTGAGTGTTAATGTTGTGACTTTGAACTGAAATTCGAACCATTTCTATTATGAATTGGTCATCATGGTCTTCACAAGAGTTGTAGACATTACTCTTAGCTTTTAAATGCCCTTGGTTGTACTCAATTTGGAGGTCTATAACTCTAGTTATGACCCAATTACTGAGACAGGTTCAATTATGAATTATCTGTTTTGTTAAATGTGTTTCTCTGTCAAAGATGGCTCTTTTTGGAAATTAAATGTTTAGAATTGAGTTTTGTGGTCTTCATAAGAGTTGTAGACAATCCTCTTATATTTCTGATGCTTTTGGTTTCACTTAATTTGGAGGTCTACCACACACGTTATGGCCAAAATACGAACAGGGTGCAGTGCTGACGAAAAACAGAGTTTTGCTTCTGTGTCCAATTCGCAGCAGCGAATCTGACACAGAATGGGGACCTTTTTCTTTACATCCAAAATGAAATGTAATCTCAAGGACTCCATTTTTTGGGTTTGAATTAATAAAAATAGGTCCTAATATTTTAAAAATCATGCATAGGGCCATGTGGTTGTATTATGTATGAATGTGGATGGTTTGCCCTATTGTATGTGATATATATAAAGTAAAAATTGAACATGTATTTGTGTGATTGAATGTTTCAAGATTTAATTTTAAGGAATCAAATGCCTCTCCTCATCAACAAGGGTATGTTTTATGGCCTTGGTATGAGGAAGAGAATGAGGTTTAACATGTAATTAACATTGCAAGGGAATTGGTAATGGCCTTGCAATGCTTGAGGGGCTTTGAGCCATGTTTTCATGATTAATTAACAATTGAACTTGTGTGATTGTTTTGAAGTACCAATGCAATACGTGAGTAACTCTCCTCATCAACAAGGGTATGGGTTAAGGCCTTGGTATGAGGAAGAGAATGAGGCCGATATTGCATTGATTTATGCATTTTCGTTCATGATAAAAGGCACTGCATTGATCACCTTCGGGTGTGAGACCAGGCAGATTGAGGGTTCAAGGGGGGACACTTCCATGGACAATGGAGATCTCCAATGAGGGGGCGGGCTGCCGGCACAAAACTGATAAAAAAGAACATGCATAGCATACATCATTAGAGTTGATAGATTATGAATGATTGATTGTGTGATGAAACTTAATGTTTATGTGACTGATTGACTATTTGACTATTTATGAAACTTGAGGTTTATATGGATGATGTTAGTATTAAATTTAGGAGGGGATAGTTTATCAACTTGTTGCCTGCAACACTGTGGAAACATGTTTATATAACCGACGGTTACTGAGATATATGTGAATTCGTATATCTCACGGTTACACTATTGCAGGTGATGTCATGGCTAGAGATGATGGAGCAAAGGAATGAAGACTTACATTAGATGTTTTATTGTACCTATAGTTGTAAACCTAAATTGTAATAAAGTTACTATCATAGATTTCCTCTTTTGTTGTCACTTGGACTTGTATTTTGAGACTCTAGCCAAGTAGTTCATGTCTAACTCTCACTAGTATGGTTATGTAATTATGTATTCAGGATTTTTAAACAGAGTAATTTTCATAGAATCTTTCACAAGGCCACTTAATTATGTGAATAGCATGTATGTTTTACATGTTAGTTAAGACCATTTTATTAGGATGTTATAGTTTGATTTTTTTTAAAACAATGTATTGTTAACTATGAAGTTTCTAGTTTAATTTACAAAATTTTTTATATTTTTATAATTGCAACATTTGTTTATAAAAATCATGTACTATACACTTGAAAAATAGAGTGTTTTTTACTTTAAATATTAAAACGCATATATTAAATTTATTAATATATTTAATTTTTTTGAAAACAATGTATTGTTCCCAATAAAGTTTCTAGCTTAATTTACACATTTTTTTATATTTTTAAAATTGCAACATTTGTTTCTAAAAATTGTGTACTATAGACTTGAAATATAGGGTGTTTTTTACTTTAAAAATGAAAATTCATATTTTAAATTTATTAAATTATTTGATTTTTTGACAATGATGTATTGTTCACCAAGAAGTTTCTAGCTTAATTTACACTATTTTTTATATTTTTAAAATAGTAACATTTGTTCTAGAAATTGTGAACTATAGAAATGAAATGTAGGGTGTTTTTTACTTTAAAAATGAAAACGCATATTTTAAATTTAAAAAATTATTTGATGTTTTTTTACAACAATGTATTGTTCCCCATGATGTTTCTAGCTTAATTTACACTATATTTTCATATTTATAAAATATCAACATTTGTTTCTAGAAATCGTGTACTATATACTTGAAAAATAGGGTGTTTTTTACTTTAAAAAATAAAACGCATATTTCAATTTATTAAATTATTAGATTTTTTTGAAAATAATGTAATTTTCCCCATGAAGTTTCTAGCTTAATTAAAACAATTGATTATATTTTTATAATTGCAACATTTGTTTCTAGAAATCGTGTTCTATACACTTGGAAAATAGGGTGTTTTTTTACTTTAACAATTAAAACGCATATTTTAAATTTATTAAATTTTTTGATTTATTTTGAAAACAATGTATTGTTCACCATGAAGTTTCTAGTTGAGTTTACAAAAACTTTAATATTTTTTTAATTGCAACATTTGTTTCTAAATATCGTGTACTACACTTGAAAAATAAGGTATTTTTAACTTTAAAAAAACGCATATTTTAAATTTATTCAATTTTTTGATTTTATTGAAAACAATAAATTGTTCCCCATAAAGTTTCTAGGTTAATTTATAAAAAAAAATTTATATTTTTTGAATTGCAACATTTGTTTCTAGAAATCGTGTACTATACACTAGAAAATTAGGGTGTTTTTCACTTTAAAAATGAAAACGCATATTTTAAATTTATTAAATTATTTGATTTTTTTAAAAATAATGTAATTTTCCCCATGAAATTTCTAGCTTAATTTACACAATTGTTTATATTTTTATAATAGCAACATTTGTTTCTAGAAATTGTGTTCTATATATACACTTGAAAAATAGAGTGTTTTTTACTTAAAAAATGAAAATTCATATTTTAATTTAATTTAATTGTTTGATTTTTTTGAAAAAAATCTACTTTTCCCCATAAACTTTCTAGCTTAATTTTTACAATTTTTTATATTTTAAAAATTGAAACATTCGTTTCTGAAAATCGCTTACTATACACTTGAAAAATAGTGTGTTTTTTACTTTAAAAATGAAAACGCATATTTTAAATTTGTTAAATTATTTGATTTTTTTTACAACAATGTATTGTTCACCATGAGTTTCTTGCTTTATTTACACTATTATTTATATTTTTAAAATATCAACATTTCTTTCTATAATTCCTATACTATACACTTGAAAAATAGGATGTTTTTTACTATAAAAATGAAAACGCATATTTTAAATTTATTAAATTATTTGATTTTTTTACAACCATTTATTGTTCACCATGAAGTTTCTTGCTTAATTTACAAAATTTTTTTATATTTTTAT
Organism: Cyamopsis tetragonoloba; assembly: GCA_037177725.1. Lineage (NCBI taxonomy): Eukaryota > Viridiplantae > Streptophyta > Magnoliopsida > Fabales > Fabaceae > Cyamopsis > Cyamopsis tetragonoloba. The sequence goes on along the minus strand of CM074120.1, from coordinate 31,534,780 downwards.
AATATCAACATTTGTGTTTTTTAAAACAATGTATTGTTCACCATCAAGTTTCTAGCTTAATTTACCCTATATTTAATATTTTTAAAATATCAACATTTGTTTCTAGAAATCGTGTACTATGCGCACTTGAAAAATATAGAGTTTTTTACTAATAAAATGAAAGCACATATTTTAAATTTATTAAATTATTTGATTTTTTTTACCACCATATATTGTTCACAATAAAGTTTCTAGCTTAATTTACACAATTTGATTTATATTTTTAAAATTGTAACATTTATTTCTAGAAATCATGTATTATACACTTGAAAAATAGGGTGTTTTTTACTAAAAAAATGAAAACGCATATTTTAAAATTATTAAATTATTTATGATTTTATAACAATGTATTGTTCGCCATCAAGTTCCTAGCTTAATTTACACTATATTTAATATTTTTAAAATATCAACATTTGTTTCTTAAAGTTGTGTACTATGCGCACTTGAAAAAAATGGAGTTTTTTACTAATAAAATGAAAGCACATATTTTAAATTTATTAAATTATTTGATTTTTTTTACAAACAAATATTGTTCACAATAAAGTTTCTAGCTTAATTTACACAATTTGATTTATATTTTTAAAATTGCAACATTTATTTCTAGAAATCGTGTTCTATACACTTGAAAAATAGGGTGTTTTTTACTTTAAAAATGAAAACGTATATTTTAAATTTATGAATTTTTTATTTTTTTGAAAGCAATATATTGTTTGCCTTGAAGTTTCTAGTTTAATTTACATAACTTTTTATATTTTTATAATTGCAACATTTGTTTCTAAAAATTGTGTACTATACACTTAAAAAATTCGGTGTTTTTTACTTTAAAAATTAAAACGCATATTTTAAATTGATTAACTTTTTTGATTTTATTCAAAACAATATATTGTTCCCCATAAAGTCTCTAGGTTAATATATAAAAAAAAATTATATTTTTAGAATTGCAACATTTGTTTATAGAAATCGTGTACTATACACTTGAAAATTAGGGTGTTTTTTACTTTAAAAATGAAAACCCATATTTTAAATTTGTTAAATTATTTGATTTTTTTGATAATAATCTAATTTTCCCCATGAACTTTCTAGCTTAATTTACACAATTGTTTATATTTTTATAATTGCAACATTGGTTTCTAGAAATCATGTTCTATACACTCGAAAAATAGTGTGTTTTTTACATAAAAAATGAAAATGCATATTTTAATTTTATTTATTTATTTGATTTTTTTGAAAACAATCTATTGTTCCCCATAAAGTTTCTATCTTAAATTTTAAATTTTTTTATATTTTAAAAATTGTAACATTCGTTTCTAGAAATCGCGTACTATACACTAGAAAAATAGGGTGTCTTTTACTTTAAAAATGAAAACGCATATATTAAATTTATTAAATTATTTGATTTTTTGACAACAATTTATTTTTCACCATAAAGTTACTAGTTAAATTTACAAAACTTTTTATATTTTTATAATTGCAACATTAGTTTCTAAATATCGTGTACTATACACTTGAAAAATAGGGTGTTTTTTACTTTAAAAATAAAAACGCATATTTTAAAATTATTAATTTTTTTTGAATTTAATGAAAACAATATATTGTTCCCCATAAAGTTTCTAGCTTAATTTACACAATTTTTTATTTTTTTAAAATTGCAACATTTGTTTCTAAAAATTGTGTACTATAGACTTAAAATATAGGTTTTTTTTTTATTTAAAAATTAAAACGCATATTTTAAATTTATTAAATTATTTGATTTTTTTTAAAATAATGTAATATTACCCATTAAATTTCCTGCTTAATTTACACAATTGTTTATATTTTTATAACTGCAACATTTGTTTCTAGAAATTGTTTTCTATACACTAGAAAAATAGCGTGTTTTTAGTTTAAAAATGAAAATGCATATTTTAATTTTGTTTAATTATTTGATTTTTTTGAAAACAATCAATTGTTCCCCATAAAGATTCTAGCTTAATTTTTACAATTTTTTATATTTTAAAAATTGAAAAATTTGTTTCTAGAAATCGCGTACTATACACTTGAAAAATGTGGTGTTTTTTACTTTAAAAATGAAAACGCATATTTTAAATTTATTAAATTATTTTATTTTTTGACAACAATGTATTGTTCACCATGAAAATTCTAGCTTAATTTACACTATATTTTATATTTTTAAAATATGAACATTTGTTTATAGAAATCCTGTACTGTACACTTTAAAAATAGGATGTTTTTTACTATAAAAATGAAAACGCATATTTTAAATTTATTAAATTATTAGATTTTTTTAACAACAATGTATTGTTAACCATTAAAATTCTTGCTTAATTTACACTTTTTTTTATATTTTTAAAATATCAACATTTGTTTCTAGAAATCGTGGACTATACACTTGGAAAACAGGGTGTTTTTTACTAAAAAAATGAAAATGCATATGTTAAAATTATTAAATTATTTGTTTTTTTTAACACAATGTATTGTTCACCATGAATCTCCTAGCTTAATTTACACTATATTTAATATTTTTAAACTATCAACATTTGTTTCTAGAAATCGTGTACTATGCACTTCAAAAATAGTTAGTTTTTTACTAAATAAAGGGAAACACATATTTTAAATTTATTCAATTATTTGATTTTTTTGAAAACAATGTAATTTTCCCCATGAAATTTCTAGCTTAATTCTCACTATTTTATATATTTTTAAAATTAAAACATTTGTTTCTAGAAATCGTGTACTATACTCTTGAAAGATAGGGTGTTTTTTACTTTAAAAATGAAAACGCATATTTTAAATTTATTAAATTATTTGATTTTTTGACAACAATTTATTTTTTACCATGAAGTTTCTAGCTTAATTTACACTATTTTTTATATTTTTAAAATATCAATATTTGTTTCTAGAAATCCTGTATTGTACACTTGAAAAATAGGGTGTTTTTTACTATGAAAATGTAAACGCATATTTTAAATTTATTAAATTATTTTATTTTTTGACAACAATGTATTGTTCACCATGAAAATTCTTGCTTAATTTATACTTTTTATTTATATTTTAAAAATATCAACATTTGTTTATTTAAATCGTGGACTATACACTTGAAAAACAGGGTGTTTTTTACTAAAAAAATGAAAACGCATATTTAAATTTATTAAATTATTTGATTTTTTTGACAACAATGTATGGTTCACCATGAAAATTCTTGCTTAATTTACACTTTTTTTATATTTTTAAAATATCAACATTTGTTTCTAGAAATCGTGGACTATACACTCGAAAAACCGGGTGTTTTTTACTAAAAAAATGCATATTTTAAAATTATTAAATTATTTGTTTTTTTTAGAATAATGTATTGTTCACCATGAATCTCCTAGCATAATTTACACTATATTTAATATTTTTAAACTATCAATATTTGTTTCTAGAAATCGTATACTTTGCATTTCAAAAATAGTATGTTTTTTACTAAAAAAATGGAAACGCATATTTTAAATTTATTCAATTATTTGAGATTTTTGTAAACAATGTAATTTTCCCCATGAAATTTCTACCTTAATTTACACTATTTTATATATTTTTAAAATTGAAACATTTATTTCTAGAAATCGTGTACTATACACTTAAACAATAGTGTGTTTTTTACTTTAAAAAAGAAAACGCATATTTTAAATTTTTTAAATTATTTGATTTTTTTGACAACAATTTATTGTTCCCCATAATGATTTTATCTTAATTTTTACAATTTTATATATTTTTTAAAATTGAAACATTTATTTCTAGAAATCGCGTACTATAAACTTCAAAAATAGGATGTTTTTTACTTTAAAAATCAAAACACATATTTTAAATTTCTTAAATTATTTGATTTTTTTTACAACAATGTATTGTTCACTAAAAAGTTTCTAGCATAATTTACACTATTTTTTATATTTTTAAAATATCAACATTTGTTTCTAGAAATCGTGTTCTATACACTTGAAAAATAAGGTGTTTGAACTAAAAAAATGAAAACGCATATTTTAAATTTATTAAATTATTTGATTGTTTTTGACAGCAATGTATTGTTCACCAAGTCGTTTTTAGCTTATTTTACACTATTTTTTATATTTTTAAAATATCAACATTTGTTTCTAGAAATCGTGTACTATACACTTGAAAAATAGGGTGTTTTTTCCTAAAAAAATAACCACACATATTTTAAATTTATTAATTTTTTTGATTTTTTTGACAACATTGTATTGTTCACCATGCAGTTCCTAGATTAATTACACTATATTTAATATTTTTAAGATATCAACATTTGTTTTTAGAAATCGTGATCTATACACTTGGAAAATAGGGTGTTTTTTACTTTAAAAATGAAAACGCATATTTTAAATTTATCAATTTTTTTTTTATTTGAAAAAAAAGTATTGTTTACCATGAAGTTTGTAGTTTAATTTACAAAATTTTTTATATTTTTATAATTGCAACATTTGTTTCGAAAAATCGTGTACTACACTTGAAAGATAGGGTGTTTTTTACTTTGAAAATTAAAATGCATATTTTAAATTTATTAAATTTTTTGATTTTATTGAAAACAATATATTGTTCCGCATAGAGTTTGTAGTTTTATTTGTAAAATATTTTATATTTTTAAAATTGCAACATTTGTTTATTGAAATCGTGTACTATACACTTGAAAATTAGGGTGTTTTTTACTTTAAAAATGAAAACGCATATTTTAAATTTATTAAATTATTTGATAATTTTGAAAATAATGTAATTTTCCCCATGAATTTTCTAGCTTAATTTACACAATTGTTTATATTTTTGTAATTGCAACATTTGTTTCTAGAAATCGTGTTCTATACACTTGAAATATAGGGTGTTTTTTACTAAAAAAATGAAAACGCATATTTTAAAATTATATAATTATTTGATTTTTTTGAAAAAAATCTATTGTTCCCCATAAAGTTTCTAGCTTAATTTTTACAATTTTTTATATTTTAAAAATTGAAACATTTGTCTCTAGAAATCGCGTACTATACACTTGAAAAATAGGGAGTTTTTTGCTTTAAAAATGAAAACGCATATTTTAAATTTATTAAATTATTTGATTTTTTGACAACAATGTATTGTTCACCATGAAGTTTCTAGCTTAATTTACCATATTATTTTATAATTATAAAACATCAACATTTGTTTCCAGAAATCGTGTACTATACACTTGAAAGATAGGGTGTTTTTTACTAAAAAATGAAAACCCATATTTTAAATTTATTAAATTTTTTGATTTTTTTGACAACAATGTATTGTTCACTATGAAGTTTCTAGATTAATTTATAATATTTTTTATATTTTTAAAATATCAACATTTGTTTCTAGAAATCCTTTACTATACACTTATAAAAATGAAAATGCACATTTTAAATTTATTAAATGATATGATTTTTTTCACAACAATGTATTGTTCACCATGGATTTTCTAGCTTAATTTACACTAGTTTTTTATATTTTCAAAATTGCAACATTTGTTTGTGGAAGTCGTGTACTATAGACTAGAAATATAGGTTGTTTTTTACTTTAAAAATGTAAACGCCTATTTTAAATTTATTAAATTATTTAATTTTTTTAAAAATCAATGTATTTTTTACCAAGAAATTTCTAGCTTAATTTACATAATTTTTATATTTTTAAAATTGCAACATTTGTTTGTAGAAATCGTGTACTATACACTTGAAAAATAGGGTGTTTTTTAGTTTAAAAATGAAAATGCGTTCTTAAAATTTATTAAATTATTTGATTTTTTTTAAAACAATGTATTGTTCACCAAGAAGATTCTAGCTTAATTTACACTATTTTTATATTTTTAAAATAGTAACAGTTGTATCCAGAAATCATGTACTATTGAAATGAAATGTAGGGTGTTTATTACTTTAAAAATGAAAACGCATATATTAAATTTATTAAATTATTTGATTTTTTTGACAAAAATGTATTGTTCACCACGATATTTCTAGCTTAATTTACACTTTTTTTTTATATTTTTAAAATATCAACATTTGTTTCTAGAAATCGTGTACTATACACTTGAAAAATAAGGTGTTTCTTACTTTAAAAATGAAAACGCATACTCTAAATTTATTACATTTTTTGATTTTTTTGAAATTAATGTTTTGTTTACCATGAAGTTTCTAGCTTAATTTACACAATTTTTTATATTTTTAAAATTGCAACATTTGTTTGTAGAAATCATGTATTATAGATTTGAAATATAGGGTGTGTTTTACTTTAAAAATAAAATCGCATATTTAAAATTTATTAAATTATTAGATTTTTTGACAACAATGTATTGTTCACCATGAAGTTTCTAGCTTAATTTACCATATTATTTTATAATTTTTAAACATCAACATTTGTTTCCAGAAATCGTGTACTATACACTTGAAAAATAGGGTGTTTTTTACTTTAAAAATGAAAATGAATATTTTAAAAATATTAAATTATTTGATTTTTTTGAAAACAATCTGTTGTTCCTTAGAAAGATTCTAGGTTAATTTTTACATTTTTTTATATTTTTAAAATTGAAACATTTGTTTCACGAAATAGCGTACTATACACTTGAACAATAGGATGTTTTTTATTAACAAAATGAAAACGCATATTTTAAATTTAATTAACTAATTAATTATTTTGAAATCAATTTATTGTTTACCATGAAGTTTCTAGCTTAATTTACACTATTTTTTATATTTTTAAAATTGCAACATTTGTTTGTAGAAATTGTGTACTATAGACTTGAAATATTGGCTATTTTTTTACTTTAACAATGAAAAAGTATATTTTAAATTTATTAAATTATTTGATTTTTTTGACAACAATTTATTGTTTATCAAGAAGTTTCTAGCTTAATTTACACTATTTTTGTTTTTATATTAAATATATCAGCATTTATTTGTAGAAATCGTGTACTATACACTTAAAAAATAGGGTGTTTTTTACTTTAAAAATGAAGGTGCATTTTTTAAAAATATTATATTATTTGATTTTTTTGAAAACAATCCATGAAGTTTCTAGTTTAATTTACAAAATATTTTATCTTTTTATAATTGCAACATTCGTTTCTAGAAATCGTGTACTATACACTTGAAAAATAGGTTGTTTTTTACTTTAAAAATAAAATGCATATTTTAGATTTATAAATATAATTAATTTTTTTGAAAACAATGTATTGTTCCCAATAAAGTTTCTAGCTTAATTTACACAATTTTTTATTTTCTTAAAACTGCAACATTTGTTTCTAAAAATTTTGTACTATAGACATGAAATATAGGTGTTTTTTACTTTAAAAATAAAAATGCTAATTTCATATTTAATAAAATATTTTATTTTTTTTGAAAACAATGTATTGTTCCCCATAAAGATTCTAGCTTAATTTTTACATTTTTTTATATTTTTAAAATTGAAACAATTTATTGTTCACCATGAAGTTTCTAGCTTAATTTACACTATTTTTTTACATTTTTAAAATATAAACATTTGTATCTAGAAATCGTGTACTATACAGTTGAAAAATACGGTGTTTTTTATTATAAAAATGAAAACGCACATTTTAAATTTATTAAATGATATGATTTTTTTGACAACAATGTATTGTTCACCATGAATTTTCTAGCTTAATTGACACTATTTTTTTATATTTTCAAAACTACAACATTTGTTTGTAGTAGTCGTGTACTGTAGACTTGAAATATAGGGTGTTTTTTATTATAAAAACAAAAATGCATATTTTAAATTTATTAAATAATTATTTTTTAAAAATCAATGTATTGTTTACCATGAAGTATCTAGCTTAATTTACATAATTTTTTATATTTTTTAAATTGCAACATTTGTTTGTAGAAATTGTGTACTATACACTTGAAAAATATGGTGTTTAATAGTTTAAAAATGAAAACGCGTTCTTAAAATTTATTAAATTATTTGATTTTTTTGAAAATAATGTATTGTTCACAAAGAAGATTCTAGCTTAATTTACACCATTTTTATATTTTAAATAAAGTAACGTTTGTTTCCAGAAATCATGTACTTTTGACATGAAATGTAGGGTGTTTACTACTTTAAAAATGAAAACGCATATTTTAAATTTATTAAATTATTTGATTTTTATTGAAAACAATGTATTGGTCACCACAAATTTTCTGGCTTAATTTACACTATTTTTTATATTTTTAAAATATCAACATTTGTTTCTAGAAATCGTGTACTATACACTTGAAAAATAGGGTGTTTCTTAATTTAAAAATGAAAATGCATATTTTAAATTTATTAAATTTTTTAATTTTTTTGAAAATAATGTTTTGTTCACCATGAAGTTTCTAGCTTAATTTACATAATTTTTTATATATTTAAAATTGTAACATTTGTTTGTAGAAATCGTGTACTATAGATTTGAAATATAGGGTGTTTTTTACTTTAAAAATAAAAATGCATATTTAAAATTTATTAAATTATTAAATTTTTTGAAAACAATGTATTGTTTACCATGAAATTTCTAGCTTAATTTACACTATTTTTTTATAATTTTAAAACATCAATATTTGTTTCTAGAAATCGTGTATTATACACTTGAAAAATAGGGTGTTTTTTACTTTAAAAATGAAAGTGAATATTTTAAAAATATTAAATTATTTGATTTTTTTGAAAACAATTTAGTGTTCACCATGAAGATTCTAGCTTAATTTACACTTTTATTTATGTTTTTAAAATATCATTTTTTAGAAATCGTGTACCATACACTTCAAAAATAGGTTGTTTTTTACTAAAAAAATGAAAATGCATATTTTAAATTTATTAAATTATTTAATTTTTTTTGAAATCAATGTATTGTTTACCATGAAGTTTCTAGCTTAATTTACACTATTTTTTATATTTTTGAAATTGCAACATTTGTTTGTAGAAATTGTGTACTATAGACTTGAAATATAGGTTGTTTTTTACTTTAACAATGAAAAGGTATATTTTAAATTTATTAAATTATTTGATTTTGTTGACAACAATGTATTGTTCATCAAGAAGTTTTTATCTTAATTTACACTATTTTTTTATATTTTAAATATATCAGCATTTGTTTCTAGAAATCGTGTACTATACACTTAAAAAATAGGGTGTTTTTTACTTTAAAAATGAAAGTGCATATTTTAAAAATATTAAATTATTTGATTTTTTTGAAAACAATGTATTGTTCACCATGAAGTTTCTATTTTAATTTACAAAATATTTTATCTTCTTATAAAAGTGCATCTTTTTATTGGGAACAATACATTGTTTTCAAAAAAATTAAATATATTTATAAATCTAAAATATGCATTTTTTATCTTTAAAGTAGAAACTTCATTGTAAACAATACATTGATTTTTAAAAAAATTAAATAATTTAATAAATTTAAAATAGGCGTTTACATTTTTAAAGTAAAAAACACCCTATATTTCAAGTCTATAGTACACGACTGCTACAAACAAATGTTGCAATTTTAAAAATATAAAAAATTGTGTAAATTAAGCTAGAAACTTCCTGGTATACAATACATTGATTTCAAAAAAAAATAAAAAAATTTAATAAATTTAAAATATGCATTTTCATTTTTTTAGTAAAATTACATGATTTCTAAAAATAAATTTTGATATTTTAAAAATATAAAAAAATAGTGTAAATTAAGCTAGAAACTTCATGGTGAAAAATACATTGTTGTTAAAAAAATCAAATAATTGAATAAATTTAAAATATGCATTTTCATTTTTCAAGTCAAAAACTCCTTATATTTGAAGTCTATAGTACACGATTTCTACAAACAAATGTTGCAATTTTAAAATATAAAAAATTGTGTAAATTAAGCTAGAAACTTCCTGGTAAACTATACATTGTTGTCAAAAAAATATAATAATTTAATATATTTAAAATATGCATTTTCATTTTTTAGTAAAAAAACACTGTTTTCAAGTTTATAGTACACGATTTCTAGAAACAAATGTTGATATTTTAAAAATATAAAAAAATAGTTAAGCTAGAAACTTCATGGTGAAGAATACATTGTTGTCAAAAAAATAAAATAATTTATTAAATTTAAAATATGCTTTTTCATTTTTAAAGTAAAAAACACCCTATATTTCAAGTCTATAGTACACGAGTTTTACAAACAAATGTTGCAATTTTAAAAATATAAAAAATTGTGGAAATTAAGCTAGAAACTTCATGGTAAACAATACATTGATTTCAAAAAAAAAATTTAATAAATTTAAAATATGCATTTTCATTTTTTTAGTAAAAAGCACCCTATTTTTCAAGTGTATAGTACACGATTTCTACAAACAAATGTTGATATTTTAAAATTATAAAAAAACAGGGTAAATTAAGCAATAAACTTCATCGTGAACAATACATTGTTGTCAAAAAAATCAAACAAATTTATAAATTTAAAATATGTGTTTTCGTTTTTTAAGTAAAAAACACCTTATTTTTCAAGTGTATAGTACACGATTTCTAGAAACAAATGCTACTATATATAAAAAAAGTAGTGTAAATTAAGGTAGAAACTTCATGGTGAACAATACATTGTTGTCAAACAAAAACAAATAATTTAATAAATTTAAAATATGCGTTTTCTTTTTTAAACTAAAAAACACCCTACATTTCATTTCTATAGTACACTATTTCTAGAAACAAATGTTGTTATTTTAAAAATTTAAAAAAATAGTGTAAATGAAGCTAGAAACTTCATGGTGAACAATACATTGTTGTAAAAAAAATCAAATAATTTAATAAATTTAAAATATGTGTTTTCGTTTTTAAAGTAAAAAACACCCTACATTTCATTTCTATAGTACACGATTTCTAGAAACAAATGATACTATTTTAAAAATATAAAAAATTGTGTAAATTAAGCTAGAAACTTCATGGTGAACAATAAATTGTTGTCATAAAAATCAAATAATTTATTAAATTTAAAATATGCGTTTTCAGTTTTAAAGTAAAAAACACCCTACATTTCATGTCTATAGTACACAATTTCTAGAAACAAATGTTACTATTTTAAAAATATAAAAAATTGGGTAATTTAAGCTAGAATCTTCTTGGTGAAGAATACATTGATGTGAAAAAAATACAATAATTTAATAAATTTAAAATATGCGTTTTCATTTTTAAAGTAACAAACACCCTATATTTCAAGTCTATAGTATACGATTTCTACAAACAAATTTTCAATTTTGTAAATTACGCTAGAAACTTCACTGTAGACAATACATTGATTTTAAAAAAAATTAAATAATTTAATAAATTCAAAATATGCTTTTTCATTTTTAAAGTAAAAAACACCCTACATTTCATATCTATAGTATACGATTTCTAGAAACAAATGTTACTATTTTAAAAATATAAAAAATAGTGTAAATTAAGCTAGAAAATTAATGGTGAACAATACATTGTTGTCAAAAAAATCAAATAATTTAATAAATTTAAAATATGCGTTTTCATTTTTAAAGTAAAAAACACCCTATTTATCAAGTGTATAGTACGCGATTTCTAGAAACAAATGTTTCAATTTTAAAAATATATAAAATTGTAAAAATTAAGCTAGAAACTTTATGGGGGAACATTAGATTTTTTTCAAAAAATTAAATAATTTAATAAATTTAAAATATCATTTTCATTTTTAAAGTAAAAAACTCCCTATTTTTCAAGTGTATAGTACACGATTTCTAGAAACAAATGTTGCAACTTTAAAAATATAAACAATTGTGTAAATTGTAACATCCTGAAAATCCATCAAAGAGGGTTAGGACTTAAGGGATTGATTACAATTTACAAAGAAAAGGTAGAAGGATTAGTTGCAAGTAAAAAGAAACAAAGATAACATGAATATTTGAATATGAACTGTCATATTCGAATATGCCTTGTCATATTCGAATAGTATTCGAATATGCAAGATAATATTCGAATAGTATTCGAATATGCAAGTGAGGAACTGAATACAGGAGCCTTTTATTCGAATATATATTCGAATATGGACCCCAAAGTCTATAAATAGGGGTGCCTTGACTCCAAAGGGGCTGTTCTTTAGATTTCCTCACTTCTCACACTCCTAAAACCTCTGTTCCCAAACCAACTACGTCACAACTCTTTCACCCTAAGGCTTCCATCTCATAAAACTAAGGTTCCAAAACAGTTGATTCAGATTTGGAGGCAGCTACGACAAAGGAACCAGAGTAGGAGGCTTAGGAGAAAAGGATTCAGGGAAGTTCCAGGTAACCCTGAAAACCCCAAATCCTTGAATACTTGGAATTTAGGAACATGTGACTAGGAAATGCTAGGAATATGTTATTAGGCAAGTTAAACTAATGTGTTGTGTTCAAAGTTTGATGTATGGTTGAATTATGAATACTATGTGCGAAATATGCATGATATGACTGATACTTGTATGAATTCGATATGCTTTATGATGCATGTGATATTGTGAAACATGTTAAGGTATAAATAAGGTTTTCTAGAATTAGATGTGACTCTAACTGGGAATTTGATATTGAGTTTGTTTCAAATTAGACTAAGCCCAGTATTAGCATATTCGGATATGTATTTCAATATGGAATGACATGTTCAAATAGATATATGAATGTAACACGTCTGTCACATAGAATCCGAGTAAATAAGTGTTGATAATCGGATAAGAGTATACTGGAAATCCTTGTTTATATGCTATATGCTTAATATGAATGTGTGATGCATTAGAACTGTAAATGGAAATGTTAAAAGAGGCTCTTCCCACTCAATAGAAATTGAGCAAGAGGGTTAAGTTCCACTGGAAGTAGACCGGGTAAGAGGATAGAGCAGAAAATGGGAAAAAGATGAGAATTGTAGGGTTATCCCGAAAGGGGGAAAATAACCTGAAGTACTGGGCTATCTTCACGAGGTAGGTAGTCTAAGTACAAAGGGTACTATCTTCACGAGGTATATGGTTCCCTGGGCTAGCTCGAGAGAGAGTTAGTAGCCCGGCAGGAGGATCCTTGGGGGACGCTCGCCGGGACCGTGATGATGATGAGCTTAATATGCATTACTGCCACGTGTTTTGGTGGATTCCCGGTGCACAGGGTTTCCCGTTAAAAGAGAAAAGAAATGAAAATGGAAAATGATCATGCATACATATCTATGTGATTGAAATTATACTTGTTGTGTGCATGTTTGGTAGGGATTGGATTTGGGACGGTTTTCCAGTTAGACTGACTGTAATACTGTAAACTGTTTTTAATGCCGACGGGTTACTCAGTTATATGTCGAGCATATAACTTACGGTTACAGTATTACAGGTGGTTCGGACTCAGAAGGTGTCAGCGCATGAGCAGTTTTGCAGCCCTTTTTTGTTACTTAGGTAGTCATTTGTATCGTTGTATGGCTACCTTAGCTGGACACATGTATACTCTCTTGACTGTAGTTGAAACACTTATATTTTGATATATGTATATATCTTATTAGGTTCTGCTATGTTTTGTTAAAAAAAAAAACTACCCTAAAAAATCTAGGTGTTACAATTTGGTCTCAGAGCAATTTGGTCTTATCCGAACTGTGTTATCCCAATGCGTAACTTAGATAAAAGTCCAGAGAAATAAGTCCTGTCTTAACCTGAGATGTTGATTGTATGCGATTCATTATATTGAGCCTGATCAACTCAGTGTGGTGCATTGTATGCAGGAAGACATAGCAGGCAGACCACCCGGTAGACCTCGTACTAACACCAATGCGACACCAACTCCGAGTGATTCTCCGTCAATACAGCAGATGGCACAAGCCATGACTCAGATGATGGAGGCGCCAGGACGGGTAAACCGATATCAGAGTTTCAATAGACATGATCCACCCATCTTCTCTGGTGGGAGAGACCCTATGATAGCTGAGGAGTGGCTAGATCAGTTGGAGGAGATATTTAGAATAACTAGATCTGCCAATCAGGACAAGGTGGAGTTAGCTACCTATAGACTGAGAGGAGAAGCGGCACAGTGGTGGAAGCGGTATCGCGAACATATGGAGGCGACAGGAGGTAATGTGACATGGGAGGGATTTAAAACTCTGTTCCTGAACAAATATTTTCCCTCAAATGTGAAGGATCAGAAGGAAATAGAGTTTCCGACGCTGCAACAGGGGGACATGACGATAGATGAATATGTTTCCAGATTCGAGAGTTTAACCATATTTTCGAATAACTTTCAGAACCAACCTGATGAGGCGTGGAAGTGTAAGAGGTTCGAACAAGGACTTACACCGGAGGTCAGGAACTTGTTAATTACTCAGCAAATTCGGGAGTACCAGACTTTGATTCAGGCATGTCAGCTTGCTAAACAATCCTTAGCCGCAGTGGCGGCTAGTAGACAGCTGTTGTGGAAACGTAAGAGGGAGGAAAGAAGCTCTAAGGGGAAAAAGGACAAGGAAGTGAACAAAAGCAAGAGTACCATTCCAAAGTGTGAGACTTGTAGGAAGTTCCATAGAGGAGAGTGTTACAAGAACAAAAGGACTTGTTTTATATGCCAGAAGCCGGGACACATCAATTGGCAATGTCCAAACAAAGATCAGAAGCCAGCTGAGGACAAAGAGAAGTAGAAGAATCCTGTGAGAGGCCGGGCTTACACGCTGAATGCAGAGGAGATTGACCATTCCAAAGATCTTACCCAAGGTATGGGAATAATCAAGTCACATCCTGTTCATGTCTTGTTTGACTCGGGTGCCACTCATTCATTCATTTCCTTAGATTGTGCAAAGCGAATTTATTTTCCTATGTCTAAGCTACCTTACAAAGTGTTAGTATCTACTCCCTTCGAAGAGAACATCTGTATGACGACCATGTGTTCCCCAGTGTTCCTAGATTTTCAAGGCAAGACTTTCTGCATAGATCTGTACTGCTTACCGGTGAAGGGCCTAGATGTGATCTTAGGCATGGATTGGCTCAAAGCTCACAAAGTTAAGATCGATTGCGCCGCCAAGACCGTGCATATTCCAGATAGAGGCTTGGAGATTTATTGTACGCATCATCCTACTTCTGATTTTCCTAACCTGCCTAAGTATGATATTGGCCCAAAGTATTTGATTGTTTGTATGAGCAATGTTAAGAATTCGCTGCGTGTTGATTCTTTCCCTATAGTCCGAGACTTTCCCGATGTATTTCTCGAAGACATAGAATCCTTGCCACCCGAAAGGGAAGTAGAGTTCTCGATTGAGCTAATTCTGGGAGCTGGACCTGTCTTTAAGGCATCATATCGAATGGCACCGTTGGAGTTGGCAGAAGTAAAGCGGCAGATTGAAGAACTTATGCAGAAGCAGTTCATTAGACCAAGCGCTTCGCCGTGGGGAGCTCTAGTATTGCTTGTTAAGAAGAAAGATGGGAAATTACGGCTATGTGTAGACTATAGAGAGCTGAATAAGCTGACAGTGAAGAATAAGTATCCTTTGCCGCGGATTGATGATTTACTTGATCAGTTAGGGGGAGCCAAGGTGTTTTCAAATATTGATCTTCGATCAGGGTATCATCAAAACAGAATCAAGCCTGAAGATATTCCTAAGACTGCTTTCCAGACGTGGTACGGTCATTATGAGTACTTGGTGATGCCGTTCGGATTGACAAATGCTCCTGCAATTTTCATGGACTATATGAACCGGATCTTCTAACCCTACTTGGACAAATTTGTTGTAGTCTTCATTGATGATATTCTCATCTACTCCAAGACTGCTGAAGAACATGGAGAGCATTTGAAATTGGTGCTGGGAATACTCAGGGAGAAACAACTGTATGCTAAGTTGGACAAGTGTGAGTTCTGGCTAGAAGAAGTTCAATTTCTAGGCCATGTGATTAACAAGGATGGTGTGGCTATGGATCCAAGTAAAGTTGAAGCTGTGATGAAGTGGGAAAGACCAACCAATGCTACAGAAATTCAAAGTTTTCCAGGACTAGCAGGATACTACCGACGATTCATCAAAGGATTTTCTCAAATTGTCATTCCTTTGACTAAGTTAACAAGGAAGGGTGTTCCGTTTGTGTGGGATGCCAAGTGCGAAGACAGCTTTCAGTTGTTGAAGGAAAAACTGACAACAGCGCCGGTGTTGGTAATTCCTGATCCGACCAAGAATTTCCAAGTATACTGCGATGCATCTAAACAAGGCTTGGGGTGTGTACTTATGCAAGAAGGACAAGCGGTTGCTTACACTTCCCGACAATTGCGACCGCATGAAGCAAATTACCCCACGCGTGACTTGGAGTTAGCTGCAATAGTTTTTGCGTTGAAAGTTTGGAAGCACTACTTGTACGGAGTCACATTTGAAGTGTTTAGTGACCACAAAAGTTTGAAGTATTTGTTCAATCAGAAGGAGCTGAACATGAGGCAGAGGCGATGGATGGAATTCCTAAAATATTATGATTTTGAGTTAAAGTACCATCCAGGAAAGGCTAATGTAGTGGCCGATGCCTTAAGCAAGAAATCCTTACACGTGTCGGCTATGATGATTCACCAAATGGAGCTCTTAGAGAAATTCAAAGACCTGCACTTGGATGTGTCTTGCTACGATGATAGCATCTCTGTGTATAAGCTTGACTTGAATAATACACTCAGAGACCGAATCCGAGAAGCACATCAACGGGATTATGAGTTACAGAAATTCAAGGGGCAAGATGATTTCTCTATAACTGGTGATGGGGTGATATTATTCAGAGACAGGGTTTGTATTCCAAATAATGCAGAAGTCAAGAAAATAGTGCTTGAAGAAAGTCACAGTAGCCAGTACTCGGTACACCCTGGAGCAACAAAAATGTACCAAGACATGAAGAAGTTATTCTGGTGGCTTGGAATGAAGAAAGACATTGCATAATTTGTCTCCAAGTGTCTTACTTGCCAGAAAATCAAAGTTGAACATCAAAGACCATCTGGACCGCTTCAGCCATTGGACATTCCAGAGTGGAAATGGGAGTCAATAGCCATGGACTTTGTGGTCGGATTACCCAGAATGCCAGCAGGACACGACTCAATCTGGGTTATCATTGATAGATTGACTAAGACTGCCCACTTTTTGCCCGTCAAGACCACTTATTCCGTGGAGAAGTATGCCAAGTTGTATATTACAGAGATAGTCCGACTACATGGAGCACCGACCAGTATTATCTCAGACAGAGACCCTAAGTTTACTTCTCGCTTTTGGGGAGCATTGCAGAAAGCTTTTGGGACTCGGCTACATCTGAGTACTTCTCACCATCCCCAAACCGACAGACAGTCCAAAAGAACAATACAGACCTTGGAAGATATGTTGCGGGCTTGTGTACTAGAAGAAGACGGTGACTGGGGAATCTATTTGCCATTAGTTGAGTTTGCCTATAACAACAGTTTTCATTTGAGTATAGGCATGGCGCCCTATGAAGCACTCTATAGGGGAAAATGTCGGTCGCCAATTTGTTGGTTTGAAAGTGGAGAAAAGTTGTTATTAGGGCCAGATTTGGTGTAAGAAACAACAGACAAGATTGGGCGTATCAAGGAAAAGTTAAAGAAAGCCCAAGACCACAAGAATAGTTATGCAGATCAGCGGAGAAAGCCTCTAGAATTTGAAGAAGGAGATCATGTGTTTTTGAAGATCACACCTTACACCACTGTTGGCAGAGTGATGAAAACAAAGAAGCTGCAACCTCGATTCATTGGTCCTTATCAAGTTCTCCAAAGAATAGGACCCGTTGCTTATCAACTTGCTTTGCCACCTCATCTTTCGAACCTTCACGAAGTTTTTCACGTATCCCAACTCCGGAAGTACGCGTCTGATCCCTCGCACATTTTGGAAGCTGATGACATTCCGTTGAAACCCAACGTCTCATATCAGTTAAAGCCTATGAGGATTCTAGACCGAGGAGAGAAGACACTAAGAATCAAGGTGATTTCATTAATGAAGGTCCTCTGGGAGAACATTGATTCTTCAGAAATCACTTGGGAGAAGGAACAAGATATGAGGAGCACATATCCAGAGTTATTTACATACTTAAGGTAATTCCTAATTTTGAGGGCAAAATTATTTTAAGGGGGATATAATTGTAACATCCCGAAATTTCATAAAAGAGGATTAGGACTTAAAGGGGTTTGGTTACAAATTACAAGAAAAGGAAGGAAGGATTAGTTGGAATTTAGGAATATGTGACTAGGAAATGCTAGGAATATGTTATTAGGGAAATTAAACTAATGTGTTGTGTTCAAAGATTGATGTATGATTTAATTATGAATACTATGTGCGAAATATTCATGATATGACTGATACTTGTATGAATTCGATATGCTTTATGATGCATGTGATATTGTGAAACATGTTAAGGTAAAAATAAGGTTTTCCAGAATTAGATGTGACTCTAACTGGGAATTTGATATTGAGTTGGTTTCAAATTAGACTAAGCCCAGTATTAGCATATTTGGATTTGTATTTGAATATGGAATTCCATGTTCAAATAGATATATGAATATAACACGTCTGTCACATATAATCCGAGTAAATAAGTGTTGATAATCGGATAAGAGTATACTGGAAATCCTTGTTTATATGCTATATGCTTAATATGAATGTTGATGCATTAGAAGTATAAATGGAAATGTTAAAAGAGGCTCTTCTCACTCAATAGAAATTGAGCAAGAGTGTTAAGTTCCACCAGAAGTAGACCAGGTAAGAGGACAGAGCAGAAAATGGGAAAAAGATGAGAATTGTAGGGTTATCCCGAAAGGGGGAAAATAACCTGAAGTACTGGGCTATCTTCACGAGGTAGATGGTTCCTTGGGCTAGCTTGAGAGAGAGTTAGTAGCCCGGCAGGAGGATCCTTGGGGACGCTCGCCAGGACCGTGATGATGATGAGCTCAATACGCGTTACTGCCACGTGTTTTGGTGGATTCCCGGTGCACAGGGTTTCTCGTTAAAAGAGAAAAGAAATGAAAATGGAAAATGATCATGCATACATATCTATGTGATTGAAATTATACTTGTTGTGTGTATGTTTGGTAGGGATTGGATTTGGGACTATTTTCCAGTTAGACTGGCTGTAATACTGTATAAACTGTTTTTTACTGCCGACGGGTTACTTAGTTATATGTCGAGCATATAACTAACGGTTACAGTATTGCAGGTGGCTCAGACTCGGAGGATGTCAGCACGTGAGCAGTTTTGCAGCCCTTTTCTGTTACTTAGGTAGTCATTTGTATCGTTGTATGGCTACCTTAGCTAGACACATGTATACTCTCTGTACTGTAGTTAAAACACTTATATTTTGATATATGTATATATCTTATTAAGTTCTGCTACGTTTTGTTAAAAAAAAAAAACTACCTTAAAAAATCTAGGTGTTACATCTCCCATTCCATTCATGCAACTTCGGTTAGCATGTTAACATCACACAAATATAACAAATAATATTAGACAGATTCCTAATTCAGCCAATTCCTAACACTTTATCTATAGTTCCTAATCACATGTTCCTAACATTTCATAATGTTCTCGATTTGGGGTTTTAGGGTTACCTTGGGATCCCAGAATCTTTTATCCATCAACTCCAATCCAGTTTCCAATTCCCTTCTTTAGCATTCTTTATCTTTGAGTTGGAATCTCAACTCTTGAAATCCTACTGTGAGAATGAAACCTTAAGATGAATGAGTTGTGGCATGTGATTGATTAGTGGAAGAGGTCTATTAAAGAATTGAAAGAGCGTAGAGCGAGGAAGAGGGAAACAGTGAGTTTTGAATGTGAAACACCCTTATTTATAGGCTTTGGGGTCCATATTGGAATATATATTCGAATATAAGGTTGCTGTTTTCAATTCCAAACTTCCATATTCGAATATTGACATGCATATTCGAATACTATTCGAATATGACAATGCATATTCGAATATTCATGTTATTTTTATCCCTCCTTTGACCTCTCTACTTACAACCAATCCTATTCTTTCTTTTCTTTGTAAATTGTAATCAAATCCCTTAAATCCTAAGTTTCCTTTATGAATTTTCGAGATGTTACAATTCTACCCCTCTTAAAAGAATTGTGTCCTCACAATTTACTTTGATTCCTGGACCAAAGGAATATTCATATCTAAAGTATCTTGAGGGATTTATAGATAACTTTTTCAAATATAGTGCGGCTTTCGTAAGGTTAGTACGTCATATAATTGTAGAAAGATCTGATAGAGTGAATACTTACACTATTTGGGAAAAAATGGTTTTAGGACTGTGATTCCCATAATCATAGGTTTGAAAAGGGTTAAGATAAAAGTGATATTTGGATTTAGTTCATTTTGAGAAATTAGGGTCTACCCTTGAAACTTGCCCCGCATTTCACTTAGATATAAGTCAATGAGATATTGAAAAATTTGGGTAACTCTGAGTATGATCGTTAAGTATTTAATAGGATCCTATAGACTTAGTGAACATAAGTAGAAGATCTTACAAAGTTAACATGAAGGTTATCTTTGCAACTTGTGAAAACTTGAATTAGGTAGGAAATAACCCTAGGTGGCTATTAGTTTTAAATAAAAACTCAATGGAATAAGAGGCGTCATCACGTCTTGATTTAGTCTCTTGCTAATATTTAGAAATCTTTGAAGAAAGTTTTTAGGTGGTCCATCAAGACATTAGTTTTAGGATAGGGTTAAAATTCACAATTCTTAATCTTTTGAGTACAAGTTGGTTCTGAATTCTAATCAGTATTTCCTGTTATATTTTTGTTGAAAGGCGGAATGATATTGATTGCAAAGATCACAGGGTTCTTAGGCGAGTTGTGAAAGACTATTTGGAGTAAGGTGTCTCCTTATTCCTACTTACTTCTAGGATGACTGAATTGTTCCAAGTGGTTAGAGTGGATTAGAATGCGTTCCGCACGTGGCTCTTAACATCTGTAGTTTATTTTATTGACACGCTATAAAGAGATTGGCTGAAATAATAGTTTAGTTGTTTCCTTTAAGTAAGAACTCAGGTGGAGAAAATTGAGGATTGATTCGAATGTCAACATCTTTGTTTTTAGTGGGAACATTATAGTGGATGAGTAATGACGACGTATTATGTCAAGGAAATTCTCATAAACTTACAAGGATTTAATTTGGAGACTTAATATAAGATTAGACTTATCTTTAGCTGATACCCTGGATAAGTATAGTAAATAAATTTACCAGGTGGTCAAAGTGCTTAGCCGGAATTTGAAACTGTATGGAAACCAGATTTTGTTCTAGTCTCTAGGAATTTCTGAGGAAAAGCTTGAATTCAGATAATTTGATAGAAGTATTTGGAGTTGTATAGGTGTCATAGGTATTGGAACCAAGGAGAGCAATTTTCTTAATAATCAATAGAAATCTTTTAGCGCTAAGCCGCATAGATAAAAACTTATATGGGTTCTAACTTTTGGAGAGGTTCAAATGAAATATTTATAGAATTCCTCTAACGCTATCGTTAGGTTGCTCTGGTTGAATTGTCTTTCGAGGTAACTCAAATGTAATATTTGAAATTCGAATATCAAGAAAGATAATTTGATAACCAACAAGATGGTGTTATGAGCTAAGATTGCTAAAGAAATATTTTAAGAGTGATGTTGTACTAATGCTTGGAAGAATTTCATATATTGACTAAAACTAACTTAAACGAAATTTAGGATCATGAGAAGTACGGTTAGGTATGATGAAAATAAACTTATCTTCCATTTGATTATTGACTCGGTAACATACTTTCTTAGATAACAAACGAGTGTAACAAACTTAGTTAAGGTTCAAGAGTGGTTTATAGTCTTCGTAGAGTACCTAAAAATGTTTGATGGATCTATGTCTTATGGAATCCTTTGTATAGGAGAATCTAAGGGTGTGTTTTAAAATACCAGTAGTTTATAATGGAGATCGATTTCCAGAACTTCCATAGTTAGCATCAGAAGGAACAACATTGTTTAGATCCTATAAGGAGGTTTAGACCAAGAATAAATGAATAACCGGATAAAGGTGTCTTATTTTGAGAATGGAATTTAGATATAATTTAGTGAAAGTTGCCATTTAGGAGTTCTTGATATTGGCAGAGAAAGTTTATGTGTCTGGATTTATATATGGAAAGAAAACAAGAGTTTTTGTTGTTGTCCTAAATTAGCTCTAAGTGGTGGTAAAATATTTAAACAATTTTTTGCTTTGTTTCCACTATACGAATTGAAATCCAAATCGGATATGCGTACCCTCTAACTAATCAGTTTTGAGTAAGGATATACTTAGTGTCTAAAGTGTTCCGAAACAATTAATTCTTAAGATTGATGATAAGGTAAGGTGTAGGACTTGAGGAACTGTATGCTAAGGTTTTCACGATTAACTTAAGGAAAGAAAGGTTTATTTCTAAACTCATTATGCGTAATATTATCTGAATCCCATGATTAGATTTAGACCAGGATTATATGAATATTGAAATAGAGTGCTTACAAAGAATTGATTGGGATAGAGTAAGATGCGGTACATGAGTCTCTCTAAGATTAAGTCCATGAAACTAACTTATTAAATCCTCAAGCAGAAAGAATTTCTAAAGATGGACCCTAACGAGATAAATTTCTCGATACGATATTACGCTATCATTATGAAAAGGAATAAGGTTACTATACGATATGAGTTCTTGAACTTTTCTAAGAATACATGATCGTTCAATTAGAGTTGATGCTTAAATCCTTCCAATAAAGGTTCTTTAATCACAGCGTCTACTTGAATTTAGGCTTGGTGACTTTTCGAAAGAATTTGATTTCTAGGATTCACATGGATAGTTTATCAATCATAAAAGAACTAGAGTTTTATGAAATTTAAGTCCTAGAGAAAACTTAAATGAAATTAGAATAGAGTTCCTTATGCTTGATGGCATGATCTATTCCTATACTTACCCAATTTCCCACCGAGAATATCTAGATAGCCCCCCTTAGTTATTGTTGTGAGATTACCACTACCCGACTCTCTAGGTTCTTCTTGCCACTTGGCTTTCTTACCAATTTGGCTATAATTTGTCTTTGAGAAATCCAACTTTGCCTATGCTTTATACTAATTTCCCACTATCTATATTCCATAGGGCTAACCACATTTATCCTGAACATATTCTACCTGGTATTCAGTCTAGGCTAGTGACTTGAATCCATTGGTCATAAATGCATTGGTGCCGTGAGTAAGGTATTGAACTGGCCAAGCTCAATATCTTATAGTCACAAACACTGGTACATCTGTATCCCAATGCCTCATCCTATTTTCAAGGAAAGTTTCTAAAAGAAGAACGATCCTTTTAAAGATCATTCCTATCCATTAGCATTCATAACTTCTACTCTCATGCACCAATACTCAGTTGATCAGACCAAATATTAGCCGCATGTTCCTTCGAAGCTTATGACGTGCCTAACAAATATGTTCAGAATATTATTCGTTCAGCTGACTATCAACTCATCACAGTCTGAAGGATCAAACTGCTCTGATACCATATTATAACACCCTAATTTATTAAAAGAGTATTTACTGAAAAATATTAACTTTGAAAAATTGATACTTAAATTTTTTTCTTGAAAATACAACTCTGGTTACTTGGTTTTATTTAAAATACAACGAAAAACTTTTCTTTATTTATATGATAATTCCCTGTACAGCTGAACCACATAATCTCTGAACAACAGGCTTAGGTTCACAAAGTGTGGTTTTCCCTAAACAAAGCCTAATGCTTTGTCTTATCCATTGGTTTAGCTCCACAGTCTTCCAATACCTGCAATACTGCGACTGTCAGTTATATGTAAAACATATAACCGAGTAACCCTCGGTCTAACTAAAAACATTTTATAGTATTGCAGCCAGTCTAACTGGAAAACTGCCCCAAATCACATTCCTAGCAAACACACATCATTCACGTAACACTTACACATACAAATTCACACATTCATATACAATGTATGCAATAATATCATGTATGTATGCATTCCATGATCATTTTCCATTCTTTCCTCTTTTATCGAGAAACTCGGTGCACGCGAGAATCCACCATTGTGCGTGGCAATAGCACTATAGAGCTCTCTGCAAACCCTGGTAAGCGTCCTTAGCTAGAGTCCATGCCTCACCTCCAATAGAGGTCTGCAAGAACTATTATCCCTTTTGATAATAGCCTCCAATTGTTTCTCTTTCTTAGAGTCATCACCCATTACAGGTCTGCAAGAACTATTACCCTTTCCCGTAATGGCCCCCAAATCATTTCTCTTTCTATGCTTGTCCACTTACCCGGTCTACTTCCGGCGGAACTCAACCCTCTTACTCAACCAATGTTGATAGGGGAAGCATTTCCATATTTCTTTTCTGTTTGATTTCACATTTATAGGTTCTAATGCATCAAACATCACATTCATATCACAATCAATCAAACAAGAGTTCCAGTAGCATAATATTCGAACACAAGCATCCTATGTTTGAATATTATGTATCATAAGTTCCACACTCAAATATCTATTCAAATATGGCCTGCCATATTTGAGTACATATTAAAGTTCATACTGACTCTAGACTTATCCATTCAAAAATAGTTTGAAAATCTATCCAGAGTCCTATTCTCAATTTCATCGTATTATAATCTAGAGTGTCTTGTTTGTTAAATACACTTTATCATTTTCATACATCATTCACAATCTCTAAACATGCAACGTCTCTTTGCACATTTGATCACATAGCATCATACAGACATATCAAGCATCATATTCATTCATATTCTCAATTCCATTCATGCAACATCGTTTAGCATGTTAACAGAACATCATACAGGCATATCAAACATCATATTCATTCATATCTCCCATTCCATTCATGCAACTTCGGTTAACATGTTAACATCACGCAAACATAACAAATAATATCAGACAGATTCCTAATTCAGCCAATTCCTAACACATTATCTATAGTTCCTAATCACATGTTCCTAAAATTTTATAATGTTCTCGATTTGGGGTTTTAGGGTTACCTTGGGATCCCAGAATCTTTTATCCTTCAACTCCAATCCAGTTTCCAATTCCCTTCTTCAGCATTCTTTATCTCTGAGTTGGGATCTCAACTCTTGGAATCCTACTGTGAGAAGGAAACCTTAAGATGAATGAGTTGTGGCATGTGATTGATTAGTGGCAAAGGTCTATCAAAGAATTAAAAGAGCGTAGAGCGAGGAAGAGGGAAACGGTGAGTTTTGAATGTGAAACACCCCTATTTATAGGCTTTGGGGTCAATATTCGAATATAAGGTTGTTGTTTTCAATTCCAAACTTCCATATTTGAATATTGACATGCATATTCGAATACTATTCGAATATGACAGTTCATATTCGATTACTATTCGTATTCGAATATGACAGTGCATATTTGAATATTCATGTTATTTTTATCCCTCCTTTGACCTCTCTACTTACAACCAATCCTCCTCTTTCTTTTCTTTGTAAATTGTGATCAAATCCCTTAAATCCTAAGTTTCCTTTATGAATTTTCGAGATGTTACACTATATTTAATATTTTTAAAATATCAACATTTGTTTCTAGAAATCGTGTACTATACACTTGAAAAATAGGGTGTTTTTTACTAAAAAATGAAAACACATATTTTAAATTTATTAAATTATTTGATTTTTTTCTACAACCATGTATTGTTCACAATAAAGTTTCTAGCTTAATTTACACTATTTGATTTATATTTTTAAAATTGCAACATTTGTTTATAGAAATCGAGTTCTATACACTTGAAAAATAGGGTGTTTTTTACTTTAAAAATGAAAACGCATATTTTAAATTTATTAAATTTTTTGAATTTTTTGAAAACAATGTATTGTTCACCATGAAGTTTCAAGTTTAATTTACAAAAATTTTTATATTTTTATAATTGCAACATTTGTTTCTAAAAATCGTATACTATACACTTGAAAAATATGGTGTTTTTTACTTTAAAATTTAAAACACAAATTTTAAATTTATTAAGATATTTAATTTTTTTGAAAACAATGTATTGTTCCCAATAAAGTTTCAAGCTTAATTTACACAATTATTTACATTTTTAAAATTGCAACATTTGTTTCTAAAATTGTGTACTATAGACTTGAAAAACAGGGTGTTTTTTACTTTAAAAATGAAAAGACATATTTTAAATTGATTAAATTATTTTATTTTTTTGAAAACAATTTATTGTTCCCCATAAAGTTTCTAGCTTAATTTACACAATTGTTTATATTTTTAAAATTGCAACATTTGTTTCTAGAAATCGTGTTCTATACACTTGATTTTAAAAAATGAAAACGCATATTTTAAAAATATAAAATTATTTGATTTTTTTGAAAATAATTTATTTTTCACCATGAAGTTTCTTAGTTTATTTTATAAAATTTTTTATATTTTTATAATTGCGAAATTTGTTTATAAAAATCATGTACTATACACTTGAAAAAGATGGTGTTTTGGAGTTTAAAAAACACAAATTTTAAATTTATTAAATTTTTTTTTGACAACCATGTATTGTTCACAATATAGTTTCTAGCTTAATTTACACTATCTGATTTATATTTTTAAAATATCAACATTTATTTATAGAAGTCGTGTTCTATACACTTGAAAAATAAGGTGTTTTTTACTTTATAAATTAAAACACATATTTTAAATTTATTAAGATATTTAATTTCTTTGAAAACAATGTATTGTTCCCAATAAAGTTTCAACCTTAACTTACACAATTTTTATATTTTTAAAATTGCAATATTTTTTTCTAAAAATTCTGCACTATAGACTTGAAATACAGGGTAATTTTACTTTAAAAATGAAAACACATATTTTCAATTTATTAATTTATTTGAATTTTTTGAAAACAATGTATTGTTCCCCATAAATTTTCTAGCTTATATTACACAATTGGTTATATTTTTAAAAACAATGTATTTTTCACCATGAAGTTTCTAGTTTAATTTACAATTTTTTTTATATTTTTATAATTGCGAAATTTGTTTCCAAAAATCGTGTACTATACACTTTTAAAAGAGAGTGTTTTTGAATTTAAAAATGAAAACAAAAATTTTAAATTTATTAACATATTTTATTTTTTCAAAACAACGTATTGTTCCCAATAAAGTTTCTAGCTTAATTCACAAAATTTCTATATTTTTAAAATTGCAACATTTGTTTCTAAAAATTGTGTACTATACACTTGAAATATAGGGTGTTTTTTACTTTAAAAAAGAAAACACAAATTTTAAATTTATTAAATTATTTGATTTTTTTGAAATCAATGTATTGTTCCCCATAAAATTTCTAGCTTACTTTACAAAATTTTATATATTTTTTAAATTGCAACTTTTGTTTCTAGAAATCGTGTACTATACACTTGAAATATAGGGTGTTTTTTACATTAAAAATGAAAATGCATATTTTAAAATTATTTAATTATTTCATTTTTTTACAATTTTTTATAGTTTAAAAACGGGAACATTTGTTTCTAGAAATCGAGTACTATACACTTGAAAAATTGGGTGTTTTTTAATTTAAAAATGAAAATGCTTATTTTATATTTATTAAAATATTTGATTTTTTTGATTGTTCACCATGAAGTTTCTAGCTTAATTTACACTACTTTTTTATATTTTTAAAATATCAACATTTGTTTCTAGAAATCGTGTATTATACACATGAAAAATAGGGTGTTTTTTACAAAAAAAAATGTAATCGCATATTTTAAATTTTTTAAATTATTTGATTTTTTTGACAACAATGTGCTGTTCACCATGAAATTTCTAGCTTAATTTACACTTTTTTTTATATTTTTAAAATATCAATATTTTTTCTAGAAATCGTGTACCATACACTTGAGAAATAGGTTGTTTTTTTACTAATAAAATGAAAACGCATATTTTATATTTATAAAATTATTTAATTTGTTTTGAAATAAATGTATTCTTCACCATGAAATTTCTAGATTAATTTACATAATTTTTTATATTTTGAAAATTGCAACATTTGTTGGTAGAAATCGTGTACTATAGATTTGATTATGTAGTGTTTTTTACTTTAAAAATGAAAACGCATATTTTAAATTTATTAAATTATTTGGTTTTTTTGACAACAATGTTTTGTTAACCAAGAAGTTTCTAGCTTAATTTACACTATTTTTTATATTTTTAAAATATCAACATTTGTTTCTAGAAATCGTGTACTGTACACTTGAAATATAGGGTGTTTTTTGCTAAAATAATGAAAACGCATATTTTAAATTTATTAAATTATTTTATTTTTTGACAACAATATATTATTCACCATGATGTTTCTAGCTTAATTTACACTATTTTTTTTATATGTTTAAAATATCAACATTTGTTTCTAGAAATTTTGTACTATACACTTGAAAAACATAGTGTTTTTTACTAAAAAACATAAATCGCATATTTTAAATTTATTATATTACTTGATTTTTTTTACAACAATGTATTGTTCACATTTAGCTTAATTTACACTATTTTTATATTATTAAATTATCAACATTTGTTTCTAGAAATCGTGTACGATATTTTGACAACAATATATTGTTAACCAAGAAACAGAGTGTTTTTTACTTTAAAAATGAAAACGCATATTTTAAATTTATTAAATTATTTAATTTTTTTTGAAATCAATGTATTGTTCACCATGAAGTTTCTATCTTAATTTACACAATTTTTATATTTTTAAAATTGCAATACTTGTTTGTAGAAATCGTGTACTATAGACTTGAAATGTAGAGTATTTTTTACTAATAAAATGAAAAGGCAAATTTAAAATTTATTAAATTATTTAATTTTTTTTGAAATCAATGTATTGTTCACCATGAATTTTCTAGCCTAATTTACACAATTTTTTATATTTTTTAATTTGCAAGATTTTTTTTTAGAAATTGTGTACTATAGACTTGAAATATAAAGTGTTTTTTACTTTAAAAATGAAAACGCATATTTTAAATTTATTAAATTATTTGATTTTTTGTACAACAATGTATTGTTCACCAAAAAGTTTCTAGCTTAATTTACACTATTTTTTATATTTTTAAAATATCAACATTTGTTTCTAGAAATCGTGTACTGTACACTTAAAAAATAGGGTGTTTTTTGCTAAAAAAATTAAAGTGAATATTTTAAATTTATTAAGTTATTTGATTTTATTTACAACAATGTATTGTTCACCAAGAAGTTTCTAGCTTAATTTACGCTATTTTCTATATTTTTAAAATATCAACATTTGTTTCTAGAAATCGTGTATCATACACTTGAAAAATAGGGTGTTTTTTACTAATAAAATGAAAACGCAAATTTTAAATGTATTAAATTATTTATTTGTTTTGAAATCAATGTATTGTACACCATTAAATTTCTAGCTTAATTTACACAATTTTTTATATTTTTTAAATTGCAATATTATTTTGTAGAAATCGTGTACTATAGACTTGAAATATAGAGTGTTTTTTACTTTAAAAATGAAAATGCATATTTTAAATTTGTAACATCCCAAAAATCAAATCACAAAGGAGTATTTATTAGCTTTAGAGTAAACAACACACATTTAAAGAAATCTCTATATTGTCTTTTAAATTCTCCTCACAAATAACCTTTTAGGTAAGGACTTTATAGCAATTTTTAATAAGTTCACCCAACAACCATGGAATAACTACACACAAGTACTCTCCCTTTCTCCTCTCCTTGTTACACGACACACGCCCATTTCCCTCTCATTAAGTTGCTTCTTTACTAACCCAAAAAACAAAAACCACACTCAACTTCTCTCTCTACACTCTCCAAAAATCTTCCACCTTCTCTCTAAGAAAACCCAAGTCTCCAACCCCCATTCACACATGCAAAATTTTTCATACGATTTTGCCACTTTTGTCTTCACAAGAGTTGTAGATAATTATCTTAGCTTTCAAATTCTTTTGGTTTCACTCTATTTGAAGGTCTACAACTCTAGTTATGTCCAAATTACTGAGACAGGGTTTGTATTGACATATTTGTTCTGTTAAGTGTATATCCCTGTTAAATATGGCTGTTTTTGACAATCAAATAGTTAGAACTGGGCATTTTAATCTTCACAAGAGTTGTAGATAATCCTCTTAGCTTTCAAATGTTTTTGGTTTAACTCAATTTGAAGGTTTACAACTCAAGTTATGGCAAAAATACCAACAAGACGCGTTGCAGAGAAAAATGGTTCTGTGCTAAATTCGCGACAGCGAATTTTTAGCTGCACTTTTTGTGTCAATTTTGCGGCGGCGAGATTTTTAGCGGCGGCGAAAATGTCCCCGAATAGGACCCTTTGTTTTCACTTCCAAAATGCAATATACCCTTCAAGTAGCTTATTTTTAGGGTAATAATGATTAAATTAGGTTATAATGTCTTCAAAAACCATAAAAAGGATCATGAAAATGTATTGATGAATGTTGAATGAAAATGCATGATAACTTGTAAAATGAAATTAAATGATTATGATAAGTATAATGTTATGACATGGATGACAAGTGCTTTAATTAATGATTAATGAAATTCTAATGACATGAATGATGAATGATGAATGTTGAATGTAAATGATATGGGTTGAATGTGAAATACATGATAATATTTGATGTGAAATGAAAATGAAATTTAAAGACAAGTTTAAGCTTTCCCCCTTCAACGGATGTTGAGTAAGTGGGTTGAGTTCCACTGGTCAGACACCGGGTAAGCGGACAAGCATGAAAAGATTGAGAATGTAGGGTCTCCCAATGAACAGGGTAAGATGGCCTGAACTAGTAGGGTTGCCCGGTGACCAGGAAGATGGCCCAAAAGAAAGGACTATCCCATTGATGTGGGGTCAAGATAGTCCGGCAGCTAGTTTGATCATGGTAGGGACGCTTGTCGTGGTCCTAGTTTTGAGCTCAACCTCGCGTTACTTCCACGCGCTAGGGGAAGTTTAGTGCACGAGGCTTCTGTAAAAGACTAAAGAAAAGAAATGAAACAAGTATGATAATGAAAGATCATGGCATGCATACATTTATAGTTGTCATGGCATGCATTATGTTTGAATATGTTGCATTGAATTGAATTGTGTGTTAGGTATTATATGGGGTGTTTTCCAATTAGACTGGCTGCGATATGGTATAAAAAATGTTTTAAAAAATGCTGGGGGTTACTCAGTTATATGTTTACATATAACTGACGGTTACCATATCGCAGGTATCAGAAGATTATGAAGCGAAAGCCACAGATAGGACGAATTTTAGGCTTTTCTTAGGTATAGCCACACATGATGAACCTAAGTCTCCAGTTCATATGTTAATTTGTTCAGCTGTATAGGAATCTGTATAAATTGAAAGAATTGTAATTGTAACACCTAGATTTTTAGGGTAGTTTTTTTTTTTAAAATATCAGAACACAACGGAATTTAATAAAATATATACATATATATCAAAATACAATTGTTTTTCTACAGTCCAGAGAATCTACATAATGTCCAGCTAAGGTAGCCATACAAAGACGCAAATGACTACCTAAGTAACAGAAAAGGCTGCAAAATGTCTCACGTGCGGACACCCTCCGAGTCCGAGCCACCTGTAATAATGTAACCGTCAGTTATATGCTCGACATATAACTG
The DNA here is from genome assembly GCA_037177725.1 of Cyamopsis tetragonoloba. Taxonomy (NCBI): domain Eukaryota; kingdom Viridiplantae; phylum Streptophyta; class Magnoliopsida; order Fabales; family Fabaceae; genus Cyamopsis; species Cyamopsis tetragonoloba. Next base: position 31,503,103 of record CM074120.1, on the reverse strand, counting down.
AGTAACCCGTCGGCCATAAAAACAGTTTTATACAGTATTACAACCAATCTAACTGGAAAACCGTCCCAAATCCAATCCTACCAATCATACACACAACAAGTATAATTTCAATCACATAGATATGTATGCATGACCATTTCCATTTGACATTTCTTTCCTCTTTTAACGGGAAACCCTGTGCACCGGGAATCCACCAAAACACGTGGCAGTAACGTGTATTGAGCTCATCATCATGGTCCTAGCGAGCGTCCCCCCAAGGATCCTCCTGCCGGGCTACTAACTCTCTCTCGAGCTAGCCCAGGGAACCATCTACCTCGTGTAGATAGTACCCTTTGTACTTTAGACTACCTACCTCGTGAAGATAGCCCAGTACTTCAGGTTATTTTCCCCCTTTCGGGATAACCGTACATTCTCATCTTTTTCTCATATTTTGCTCTGTCCTCTTACCCGGTCTACTTCCGACGGAACTTAACCCTCTTACTCAAATTCTATTGAGTGGGAAGAGCCTCTTTTAACATTTCCATTTACAGTTCTAATGCATCACACATTCACATTAAGAACATAGCGTACAAACAAGGGTTTCCAGTATCCTTTTATCCGATTACACACTCGCATTTATTCGGATTCTATGTGACAAACGTGTTATATTCCTATATCTATTTGAACATGGCATTCCATATTCAAATACATATTTGAATATGCTAATACTGGGATTCAAACCTTTTCAAATCAATTTGAAATCATTTCAATACCAGATTCCCAATTAGTGTCACATTCCATTCTGGAAAACCTTATTTATACCTTTAACATATTTCACAACAACACATGCATCCTCTATCATCATAAGGCCTATCAAAATCATACCATATCATGCATATTTCAATCATATATAAGCAAAACATGACAGTTGATTTCCCTAATAACATATTTCTAGCATTCCCTAGTCACATGTTCCTAAATGCCAAGTATTTAAGGATTTGGGGTTTTCACGGTTACCTGGAACTCCCTGAATCCTTTATCCTTCGCTTCCAAATCCAATCTCCTATTCTGATTCCTTTGCTGTAGATGCCTCTGAATCTGGATCAACAGTTTGGAACCTTAGTCCTTTGAAATGGAAGCCTTAGGGCTACAGAGTTATGGTTTAGTTGGTTTAGGATTAGAGGTTTTTAGGTGTGTGAGAAGTGAGGAATCTGAAGAACAACCCCTTTTGAGCCAAGGCACCCCTATTTATAGATTTTGGGCTCCATATTCGAATACATATTCGAATATGGGGTTCCTGTTTTCAATTCCTCACCTGTATATTCGAATATAAGCTTGCATATTCGAATACTATTCGAATATAGGCTTGCATATTTGAATACTATATTCGAATATAGGCTTGCATATTCGAATACTATATTCAAATATTATACTTATCTTTATCCTTCTTTTGACCTTAATACTTACAACTAACCCTTCTTCCTTTTCTTTGTAAATTCTAACCAATCCCTTAAGTCCTAAGTCTCTTTTATGGATTTTTGGGATGTTACAGTAATTATAATCATTAATTGTTGTAAATTAGAATTTAGTTTCCGTTAGTGTTTTAAAAAAAAACGGACTAAAAAATTAAGGTGTTACAAAATATATCAAATTATTTGATTTTTTTTAAAACAATATATTGTTCACCGTGAAGTTTCTAGCTTAATTTATACCTTTATTTATATTTTTAAGATATCAACATTTTTTTCTAGAAATCGTGTACCATACACTTGAAAAATAGGGTGTTTTTTACCAATAAAATGAAAAGGCAAATTTTAAATTTATTAAATTATTTAATTTTTTTTTGAAATCAATGTATTTTCCATCATGAAATTTCTAGCTTAATTTACATAATTTTTTATATTTTTAAAATTGCAATATTTGTTTGTAGAAATCGTGTACTATAGACTTGAAATATAAAATGTTTTTTACTAATAAAATGAAAAATCAAATTTTAAGTTTATTAAATTATTTAATTTTTTTTTGAAATCAATGTATTGTTCACCATGAAATTTCTAGCTTCATTTACACAATTTTTTATATTTTTAAAATTGCAATATTTGTTTGTAGAAATCGTGTACTATAGACTATAAATATAAAGTGTTTTTTACTAATAAAATGAAACGGCAAATTTAAAATTTATTAAATTCTTTAATTTTTTTTTGAAATCAATGTATTGTTCACCATGAAATTTCTAGCTTAATTTAAACAGATTTTTATATTTTTAAAATTGCAATATTTGTTTGTAGAAATCGGGTACTATAGACTTGAAATAGAGTGTTTTTTACTTTAAAAATGAAAACGCATATTTTAAATTTATTAAACTCTTTGATTTTTTTTTACAACAATGTATTGTTCCCCAAAAAGTTTCTAGCTTAATTTACACTATTTTTATATTTTTAAAATATCAACATTTGTTTCTAGAAATCGTGCACCACAAACTTGAAAAATAGGGTGTTTTTAATTAATAAAATGAAAAGTAAAGTTTTAAGTTTATTAAATTATTTAATTTTTTTTGAAATCAATGTATTGATTGCCTTGACATTTCTAGCTTAATTTACACAATTTTTTATATTTTCAAAATTGCAATATTTGTTTGTAGAAATCGTATACTATAGAATTGAAATATAAAGTGTTTTTTACTAAGAAAATGAAAAGGAAAATTTTAAATTTATTAAGTTATTTAATTTTTTTTTGAAACCAATGTATTGTTCACCATGAAATTTCTAGCTTAATTTACATAATTTTTTATATTTTTAAAATTGCAATATTTGTTTGTAAAAATCGTGTACTATAGACTTGAAATATAGAGGGTATTTTACTTTAAAAATGAAAACGCATATTTTAAATTTATTAAATTATTTGATTTTTTTTACAACAATGTATTGTTCACCAAGAAGTTTCTAGCTTAATTTACACTATTTAATATATTTTTAAAATATCAACATATGTATCCAGAAATCGTGTACTATACACTTGAAATCTTGGGTGTTTTTTACTTTAAAAATTAAAATGCATATTTTAAATTTATTAAATTATTTGATTTTTTTTACAACAATGTATTGTTCACCAAAATGTTTCTAGCTTAATTTACACTTAAATCGTGTACTGTACACTTGAAAAAAAGGGTGTTTTTTACTTTAAAAATGAAAATACATATTTTAATTTTATTATTTACTTGACAATTTAGAAAACAATATATTGTTCACCATCAAGTTTCAAGCACAATTTACACTTTTATTTATATTTTTAAAATATCAACATTGTTTTCAAGAAATCGTGTACCATACACTTCAAATTTAGGGTGTTTTTTACTAATAAAATGAAAAGGCAAATTTTAAATTCTTTAAATTATTTAATTTACTTTTGAAATCAATGTTCACCATGAAATTTCTAGCTTAATTTACACAATTTTTTATATTTTTAAAATTGCAATATTTGTTTGTAGAAATCGTGTAATATAGACTTGAAATATAGAGTGTTTTTTACTTTAAAAATGAAAACGCATATTTGAAATTTATTAAATTATTTGATTTTTTTTACAACAATGTATTGTTCACCAAGAAGTTTGTAGCTTAATTTACACTATTTTTTATATTTTTAAAATATCAACATTTGTTTCTAGAAATCGTGTACTATACACTTTAAAAATAGGGTATTTTTTGCTAAAAAAAATGAAAATGCATATTAAAATTGATTAAATTATTTGATTTTTTTGAGAATAATATATTATTCACCATGAAATTTCTAGCTTAATTTACAGTATATTTTTATATTTTTAAAATATCAACATTTGTTTCTAGAAATCGTGTACTATACGCTTGAAAAATAGGTTGTGTTTTACTAAAAAATTGAAAATGCTTTTTTTAAATTTATTAAATTATTTGATTTTTTTTAAAATATTGTATTGTTAACCAAGAAGTTTCTAGCTTAATTTACACTATTTTTTATATTTTTAAAATATGAACATTTTATTCTAGAAATCGTGTACTTATACACTTGAAATATAGGGTGTTTTTTACTTTAAAAATGAAAATGCATATTTTAAATTTATTAAATTATTTGATTTTTTTGGAAAACAATCTTATGTTACACATAAAGTTTCTAGCTTAAATTTTACAATTTTTTATATTTTAAAATTTAAAACATTTTTTTCTAGATATCGCTTACTATACACTTGGAAAATAGGGTGTTTTTTCGTTTCAAAATGAAAATGCATATTTAAGTTTATTAAATTATTTGAATTTTTTCACAACAATGTCTTGTTCACCAAGAAGTTTCTACCTTAACTTACACGATTTTGTATATTTTAAAATATCAACATTTGTTTCTAGAAATCGTGTACTATACACTTGAAAAAAAGGGTGTTTTTTTACTTTAAAAATGAAAATACATATTTTAAATTTATTAATTTATTTTATTTTTTGATAAAAATCTATTGTTCCCCATAAAGATTCTAGCTTAGTTTTTACAATTTTTTATATTTTTAAAATGGAAACAGTTGTTTCTAGAAATCGCGTATTATACACTTGAAAAATGGGGTGTTTTTAACTTTAGAAATTAAAACGATTATTTTAAATTTATAAAAATATTTGATATTTTGACAACAATTTAGTGTTCACCAAGAACTTTCTAGCTTAAGTTACACTTTTATTTATATTTTTAAAATATTAACATTTTTTTCTAGAAATCGTGTTACACTTGAAAATTAGGCAGTTTTTTACTAACAAAATGAAAAAGAATATGTTAAATTTATTAAATTTTTTAATTTCTTTTAAAATCATGTATTGTTCACCATGAAGTTTCTAGCTTAATGTACACAATTTTTTATATTTTTTAAATGGCAACATTTGTTTGAAGAAATCGTGTACTATAGACTTGAAATATAAAGTGTGTTTTACTTTAAAAATGAAACACATATTTTAAATTTATTAAATTATTTGATTTTTTTGACAACAATGTATTGTTCACCAAGAAGATTCTAGCTTAATTTACACTATTTGTTTAATATTTTTAAAATAGTGACATTTGTTTCTAGAAATCGTGTATTATAGACATGAAATGTAGGGTGTTTATTACTTTAAATATCAACAATATATTATTAATTCACACTTGAAAAATAGGGTGTTTTTTACTAATAAAATGAAAATGCAAGTTTTAATTTTATTAATTTATTTAATTTTTTTTGAAATCAATATATTCTTCACCATGAAATTTCTAGCTTAATTTACACAATTTTTTATATTTTTAAAATTGCAATATTTGTTTTTAGAAATCGTGTACTATAGACTTGAAATATAGAGAAGTTTCTAGCTTAATTTACACTATTTTAATATTTTTAAAATATCAACATTTGTTTCTAGAAATCGTGTACTATAGACGTGAAATATAAAGTGTTTTTTATTTTAAGAATGAAAACGCATATTTTAAATTTATTAAATTATTTGCTTTTTTTGACAACAATGTATTTTTCACCAAAGAAGATTCTAGCTTAATTTACACAATTTTTTTATATTTTAAAAATATCAACATTTGTTTCTAGAAATCGTGTACCATACACTTGAAAAATAGGGAGTTTTTTACTAATAAATGACAACAGATATTTTAAATATATTCAATTATTTTCTTTTTTTTACAACAATGTATTGTTCACCAAGAAGTTTCTTGCTTAATTTACCCAATTTTTTATATTTTTTAAATATCAACATTTGTTTCTAGAAATCGTGTACTATACACTTGAAATATAGGGTGTTTTTTAGTTTAAAAATGAAAGCGCATATTATAAATTTAATAAATTATTTGATTTTTTGACAACAATGTATTTTTCACCAAGAAGATTCTAACTTAATTTACACTATTTTTTTATATTTTTAAAATATCAACATTTGTTTCTAGAAATCGTGTACCATACACTTGAAAAATAGGGTGTTTTTTACTAATAAATGAAAACGGATATTTTAAATATATTCAATTATTTTCTTATTTTTACAACAATGTATTGTTCACCAAGAAGTTTCTTGCTTACTTTACCCAATTTTTTATATTTTTTAAATATCAACATTTGTTTCTAGAAATCGTGTACTATACACTTGAAATATAGGGTGTTTTTTAGTTTAAAAATGAAAACGCATATTATAAATTTATTAAATTATTTGATTTCTTGACAACAATGTATTGTTCATCAAGAAGATTCTAGCTTAATTTACACTATTTTTTTATATTTTTAAAATAGTAACATTTGTTTCTAAAAGTCGTGTATTATAGACATGAAATGTAGGGTGTTTATCTTTTTAAAAATGAAAATGCATATTATAATTTTATTAAATTATTTGATTTTTTTGAAAATAATGTATTGTTCACCACGAAGTTTCTAGCTTAATTTACACTATTTTTTATATTTTTAAAATATCAACATTTGTTTCTAAAAATCGTGTACTATACACTTGAAATATAGGTTGTTTTTTACCTTAAAAATGAAAACGCATATTTTAAATTTATTAAATTATTTGATTTTTTTACATCAGTGTATTATTCACCAAGTAGTTTCTAGCTTAATTTACACTATTTTTTATATTTTTCAAATATCAACATTTTTTTCTAGAAATTGTGTACTGTACACTTGAAAAATATGGTGTTTTTTGCTAAAAAAATGAAAACGCATATTTTAAATTTATTATATTATTTAATTTTTTTTATAACAATATATTATTTGTAACATCACTAGTGATGTTACAAATAACCTCACAACTTAAATTAAGGGGGGAGAATTGTAACATCCCAAATTTACTAGTGATGATATCTAAGGCTATTTAATTGTGGTATATGCTTAATTCAAGAACCAAATACCAACAATTAAGAGATTATGTAGAAGAGAGTTAAAAGGGGACTCTCCAAGAAAGGGAGGACCTAGTTGCGAATTTCAAAAATTGCTAAGTAGTCCCTCCCATCTTAAGTGAACTAGAACACACTAGATAAGAGACCATAGCCTTCCTCTTCTCCCCATTCTCGCCAACTTTCTTCTCTCACTAGAAAATCACTTTTTCCTCCTTCTCTCTAGGACAAGCTCCTCCATTCTCCATGGTTATGCCTTGCATGTGGGTTTTCAAGTGTTTCTAATCCTAATTCTTCTCCAAATCAAGCTTGGGTATGTTAATCTCTTCACCTTTTTCTCCATTTATGGTTACTCCCTCAATCTCTCATGTGAGCTGAAATGGGTCTAGGGGCATAATCACCCAAGGACCAAGTAAATGACAAAGGAAAAGAGGTTATGGTCTTGGAAGTTAGACCCTAGGTTGGAGAATCAAGCTTGAAGGCAAAGAACAAGCTTCAAAGGTAACCCCAAAACCCCAATAGTATAGCTAGCTGGAAATTGTGAATGGTAGGATGAATTGTGTGATGCAAATTGTGATTGTGGTTTGAAATCATATAAATTGTCTTGATGTTTGATGAAATTAGTTGTTTTGTTGCTATGTTGGTATGTTGCTTGTAATTGTGATTGTAATGTTTGAATGCACATTTGATGTTTGATGAATTAGCTCACATGGATGGGTTTATGGTTTTGGAAGTTGAATTGGGTTAAAGGTTTAGGTTGGTTAGAAACATGGCATGATTTTGATGAAATTCTGAGTGTTAATGCTGTGACTTTGAACTGAAATACGAACCATTTTTTATTATGAATTGGTCACCATGGTCTTCATAAGAGTTGTATACAATCCTATTATCTTTCCAATGCCTTTGGTTTCACTCAATTTGGAGGTCTACAACTCTAGTTATGATAAAATTACTGAGACAGGGTCTATATGAAAGTATCTATTTTGTTGATTTCACATACCTGTCAAAGATCACTGTTTTTGACAATTAAAATTTTAGACCTGGGTTTTGTAGCCTTAATAAGAGTTGTAGAGAATCCTCTTAGCTTTCAAATGCTTTTGGTTTCACTCTATTTGGAGGTCTACAACTCAAGTTATGGCCGAAATACAAACAGGGGTGCACACACATTCCTGGGTTGTGCGCACAAGATTGGACAACAGCTCCAAGGGTGAATTAAAGTGCGCACACCTTCATCGGCTGTGCGCACAAGATAGTGTTTGACAAATTCTAAGTGTTTTCTACATCTTTTCTTCAACTTTCTTCATTATTCCCTTCATTATTCAAGTCCAATCCTCTAAAATCAACACTTCTCCATGCTTTATTTCTACATGAACATAATCAAACAAAATGCAATGTAAACATAATGAATCCATCTCTAGGATTGGAATGGATGAAAATAGGTCCCATTGTTTTTCAAATTATGCCTAGTACCATGAAATTGTGTGGTGCATGATTGTGGATGAATGGCTTCATTGTATGTTATGAATAAGGTAGAAATTGAACATGTATTTGTGTGATTGAATGTTTCAAGATTTATGTTTAAGGAATCAAATGCCTCTCCTCATCAACAAGGGTATGTTTTAAGGCCTTGGTATGAGGAAGAGAATGAGGTTTTGACATGTATTTAACATTGCAAGGGAATTGGTAAGGGCCTTGCAATGTTAAGGGGCTTTAAGCCATGTTTTCATGATTAATTAATATTTGAAATTATGTGATTGACTTGAAATACCAATGCAATATGTAAATAACTCTCCTCATCAACAAGGGTATGGGTTAAGGCCTTGGTATGAGGAAGAGAATGAGGCCGATATTGCATTGGTTTATGCATTTTCATTCATGATAAAAGACACTGCATTGATCACCTTCGGGTGTGAGACCGGGCAGATTGAGGGTTCAAGGGGGGATGCTTCCTTGGACAATGGAGATCTCCAATGAGGGTGCGGGTTGCCGGCACAAAACTGATAAAAAAGAACATGCATAGCATACCTCATTAGAGTTCACAGATTATGAATGATTGATTGTGTGATGGAACTTAATGTTTATGTGACTGTTTGACTGTTTAAGGAACTTGAGGTTCATATGGATGATGTTAGTATTAAATCTAGGAGGGGATAGTTTTGCAACTTGTTGCCTGCAACATTGTGGAAACGTTTTTATATAACCGGGGGTTACTGAGATATATGTGAATTCGTATATCTCACGGTTACAGTATTGCAGTGATGTCATGGATAGAGATGATGGAGCAAAAGAATGAAGACTTATATTAGATGTTTTATTGTACCTATAGTTGTAATCCTAAATTGTAATAAAGTTACTATAATAGATTTCCTCTTTTGATGTCACTTGGACTTGTATTTTGAGACTCTAGCCAAGTAATTCAGGTCTAACTCTCACTAGTGTGGTCGTGTAATTATATATTCAGGATTTATTTTTTTAAATAGGGTAATTTTCATAGAATCATTGACAAGGCCACTTAATCACGTGAAAAGCATGTATGTTTTACATGTTAGTTTAAGGCCATTTTATGAGGGTGTTACATTATTCACCATGAAGTTTCTAGCTTAATTTACACTTTTTTTTATATTTTTAAAATATCAACATTTGTTTGTAGAAATCGTGTACTATACACTTGAAAAATAGGGTATTTTTTACTAAAAAAATGAAATTGCTTATTTTAAATTTATTAAATTATTTGATTTTTTTTCACAACATTGTATTGTTCACCAAGAAGTTTCTAACTTAATTTACACTATTTTTTATTTTTTTAAAATATCAACATTTGTTTTTAGAAATCGTGTACTATACACTTGAAATAAAGGGTGTTTTTTACTTTAAAAATGAAAACGCATATTTTAAATTTATTAAATTATTTGATTTTTTTGACAAAAATATATTGTTCACCATGAAGTTTCTAGCTTAATTTACACTTTTATTTATATTTTTAAAATGTAAAAAAATTTTTTCTAGAAATCGTGTACCATAAACTTGAAAAATATGGTGTTTTTTTACTAATAAAATGAAAACGCAAATTTTAAATTTATTAAATTATTTAATTTTTTTTGAAATCAATGTATTGTTCACCATGAAATTTCTAGCTTAATTTACACAATTTTTTATATTTTTAAAATTACAATATTTGTTTGTAGAAATCGTGTACTATATAGACTTGAAATATAGAGTATTTTTTACTTTAAAAATGAAAACGCATATTTTAAATTTATTAAATTGTAACATCCCTAATTTTTCCCGAATGAAGGAGTAGGCCTTTCAAAATAGCACATTGATCCTTGAGGGACTCTTTAGAAAAGAATTTTGAAATTTACGAATTTGGTTACAATTACTAAGAGATTTAGTGATAAGGACCAAATTGCAAAGATTTAGAAAATTGCAAAGTTTGAAAATAAGCCCCTCACCTCTTCTTCCTCCCCATATGCGCCTCACTCCTCTCTCTCTGATTTCTCCATCTTCTCAAACCTCTCGTAGGGTTTCCTTTCATTTCCTCATCACCCACTAGCAAATCACTCTCAAAACTTCAACATCAAGGCTTAAAGGATCATCTTTAAGTTTCAAGGGCTCCATAGCTTCCATAGGTAGGTACATGCAAGCTCCATTCCCTCTCTTGTGTTCAAATTGGAAATTGAAGAAGAGTTCCAAAAACCACCACAATTCTCACATGCAACTCTTGAATTGGGTGTGGGAGGATCTTAAATCACTTGGGTATTTGAAAGTTGGGTGGTGAACCCTTGAAGATGGGAATTTTGCTTGGAACTAAAAATCAAGGTAACCCACAAAACCCCCAAGTTAGTGAAATTATGGATTAGATGATGGTATGAGGTTAGGTGTTGGAATTGGTTGTGTTAGATTGTAGAAATTTGATTGCATGTGTTTTGTCTGAATTAGCTTGAATTATATCTTGAGTTTTGAAAAGTGAAGTGAATATTGAATGCTTATGATATTGTATGCTTTGAGAATGATCTTGATGATGATGTGAATTTGATGAAATTGGACTTTGGTCATCCTTGTGAATTGATCTTTGAGTGATTTATATTGAATTAGATGAAGTTAATATGATTTTAAGGAATTGAGATGGAAGGGAGGATTGAAACTTGTGAAAAGTTGATCAATACCATTTCCCCTGTTTTGGCACAATTTGAACTGGATTTTTGAATTGGTTTTAATTGGAGTTTGACTTTGTGGTCTTAATAAGAGTTGTAGATAATCCTCTTAGCTTTCAAATTCTTTTGGTTTCATTCAATTTGGAGGTCTACAACTCTAGTTATGACAAACTTACTGAGATAGGGTCTATGTGAAACTATCTATTTATTTGATTGCACATACCTGTCAAAGATAACTGTTTTTTACAATTAAAGTTTTAGAACTGAGTTTTGTGGTCTTCATATGAGTTGTAGATAATCCTCTTAGCTTTCAAATGCTTTTGGTTTCACGCTATTTGGAGGTCTACAACTCAAGTTATGGCCAAAATACGAACAGGGGTGCGCACACGTTCCTGGGCTGTGCGCACAAGATTAGGCAGCAGCTCCAGGGGGAATTAAGGTGCGCAGATGTTGGAGGGTTGTGCGCACAACTGGAGGCAGTAAGCAAAAACACAGTTAAGGTGCGCACAGCTGAGCAAAGTGTGCGCACAGCTGGGGGAGAAATTCAATCCCACACCCTTCTAGCCTTTATTCTTCAACTCCTTTCATCTCTAGCTTCATTCTTTAAGCCTAATCTTCAAAGATCAACACTTCTCCATGCTTATTCCTACATGAACATAATCAAACAAATTGCAATGTAAACATCATAAATCCATTTCTAGGATAGGAATGAATGAAATTAGGTTCATGTGACTTATAAACATGCAATAGGATCATTGAAATGTTGTGGTATGTGTTATAACCTAAATGGTGAGTAATTTGATTGATGTTTTATATGATTGAGATGAGATGAATGTTGAAACATGTTGAATGCAATTAATGTGAGATGTATGTTTGATGCATGATAACATGTAATGTGGAAACAAATGATAAGAGAAATGCTTCCCCCATCAACCTTTGTTGAGTAAGTGGGTTGAGTTCCGCTGGAAGTAGATCGGGTAAGTGGACAAGCATGGAAAAGAGAATAATTGGGGGTTATTATCTAGATGGGTAATAACTCTTGCAGACCTGTAATGGGTGTTGACTCTGAATAAGAGAAATGATTTGGGGGCTATTACCGGAAGGGGTAATAGTTCTTGCAGACCTGTAATGGGTCATGGCTACCAGAAGGGGTAATAGTTCTTGCAGACCTGTAATGGGTGATGAATCTGAATAAGAGAAATGATTTGGGGGCTATTATCGGAAGGGGTAATAGTTCTTGCAGACCTGTAATGGGTGTTGACTTTGAGAAAGAAAAATAATTGGGGGCTATTGCCGGAAAGGGGTAATAGTCCTTGTAGACCTCAAAAGGAGGTGAGGCATTGACTCTGGTTAAGGACGCTTACCAGGGTTTGTAGAGAGCTCTAGAGTGCTATTGCCACGCACATGGTGGATTCCCTTGTGCACCGGGTTTCCTGTTAAAAAGAAGTGAAATGAAAAGAAATAAAAAGGGATCATGGCATGCATACATAATTGATATTGTCATTGCATGCATTGTATATGAATGGGTTGTTAGTATGTGTATGTGCTATGTGTATGATGTGTGATTGCTAGGGCGTATATTTGGGGAGTTTTCCAGTTAGACTGACTGCAATAATGATTTAAAATGTTTTTAGTTAGACCGGGGGTTACTCGGTTATATATTTTACATATAACTCACGGTCTCAGAATTGCAGGTAGCCAGAGATTTTGGAGCTAAAGCAATGGATGAGGAAAAGCTATAGGAATTCCTTAGAAGTAGTCATACATGGTGAAACTAAGATTTTTATTCAGATGTTATATTGTTCAGCTGTATAGGAAATTATAATTTAATAAAAGAACGTTTCCGCTTGTATTTTAAATGAAACCAAGTAGCAAATGTTGGTAGTTTCAAGAAAAATTTTAAGTATTAGATTTTTAAACAAAAAAAAAAGTAATATTTTCCGTAACTACTCTTTACAAAAATTAGGGTGTTACATAAATTATTTGATTTTTTACATCAATGGATTGTTCACCAAGTAGTTTCTAGCTTAATTTACACTATTTTTTATATTTTTAAAATATCAACATTTGTTTCTAGAAATCGTGTACTGTACACTTTAAAAATAGGGTGTCTTTTTGCTAAAAAAATGAAAACGCATATTTTAAATTTATTAAATTATTTGATTTTTTTGACAACAATATATTATACAGCATGAAGTTTCTAGCTTAATTTACACTTTTTTTTTTAAATATCAACATTTGTTTCTAAAAATCGTGAACTATACACTTGACAAATAGGGTATTTTTTACTAAAAAAATGAAATCGCTTATTTTAAATTTATTAAATTATTTAATTTTTTTTCACAACATTGTATTGATAACCAAGAAGTTTCTAGCTTAATTTACACTATTTTTTATATTTTTAAAAAATCAAAATTATTTTCTAGAAATCGTGTTCTATACACTTGAAATATAGGGTGTTTTTTACTTTAAAAACGAAAATGCATATTTTAAATTTATTAAATTATTTGATTATTTCTAAAATAATGTATTGTTCCCCATAAAGTTTGTAGCTTAATTTACACAATTGTTAATATTTTTATAATTGCAACATTAGTTTCTAGAAATCGTGTACTTTACACATGAAAATAGTGTGTTTTTTACTTTAAAATGAACATGCATATTTTAAATTTATTAAATTATTTTTTTTTTTTAAAAAACAATCTTTATTCCTCATAAAGTTTCTAGCTTAATGTACACTATTTTTTATATTTTTAAAATATCAACATTTATTTCTAGATATCGTGTATACACTTGCAAAATAGGGTGTTTTTTAGTTTAAAAATGAAAACGCATATTTTAAATTTATAAAATTATTTGATTTTTTTCACACCAATGTATTGTTCACTAAGTAGTTTCTACCTTAATATACACTATTTTTTAAATTTTTAAAATATCAACATTTGTTTCATGAAATCATGTACTATAGACTTGAAATATAAAGTGTTTTTTACTATAAAAATGAAACGCATATTTTTAATTTATTAAATTATTTGATTTTTTTGACAACAATGTATTGTTCACCAAGAAGATTCTAGCTTAATTTACGCTATTTTTTCATATTTTTAAAATATCAGCATTTTGTTTCTAAAAATTGTGTACTATACACTTGAAAAATAGGGTGTTTTTTACTAAAAAAATGAAAATGCATATTTTAAATTTATTAAATTTATTATTCTTTTAAAACAATGTATTGTTCACCAAGAAGTTTCTAGCTTAATTATATTTTTAAAATATCAACATTTATTTTTAGATATTGCGTACTATACACTTGCAAAATAGGGTGTTTTTTAGTTTCAAAATGATAACAAATATTTTAAATTTATTAAATTATTTAATTTTTTTCACAATCTTATATTGTTCACCAAGAAGTTTCAACCTTAATTTACACTAATTTTTATGTTTTTAAACATGAAACATTTGCTTCTGGAAATCGCGTACTATACATTTAAAAAATAGGGTGTTTTTAAATTTAAAAATGAAAACGCATATTTTAAATTTATAAAATTATTTAATTTTTTGACAACAATGTATTGTTCACCATGTAGTTTCTAGCTTAATTTACACTTTTATTTATATTTTTAAATTATCAAATTTTTTTCTAGAAAACGTGTACCATACACTTGAAAAATAGGGGTTTTTTTACTAATAAAATGAAAACGCATATATTAAAATTATTAAATTATTTAATTTTTTAAAATCAATGTATTGTTCACCATGAAGCTTCTAAATTAATTTATACAATTGTCTATATTTTTAAAATTGCAACATTTGTTTGTAGAAATCGTGTACTATAGACTTGAAATATAGACTGTTTTTTACTTTAAAAATGAAAACGCATATTATAAATTAATTAAATTATTTAATTTTTTTTACAACAATGTATTGTTCACCAAGTAGTTTCTAGCTTAATTTACACTATTTTTTATATTTTTAAAATATCAACATTTATTTCTAGAAATCGTGTACTGTACACTTGGAAAATAGGGTGTTTTTTAGTTTAAAAATTAAAACGCATATTTTAAATTTATTAAATTATTTGATTTTTTTTACAATAATGTATTTTTCCTTAAGAAGATTCTAGCTTAATTTACACTATTTTTTGTATTTTTCAAATATCAACATTTGTTTCAAGAAATCATGTACTACAGACTTGAAATGTAAAGTGTTTTTTACTTTAAAAATGAAACGCATATTTTTAATTTATTAATTTATTTGATTTTTTTGATAACAATTTATTATTCACCAAGAAGATTCTAGCTTAATTTACGCTTTTTTTTAATATTTTTAAAACATCAGCATTTTCTTTCTAAAAATCGTGTACTATATACTTGAAAAATCTGGTGTTTTTTACTAAAAAATGGAAATGCATATTTTAAATTTATTAAATTATTAGATCTTTTTAAAACAATGTATTGTTCACCAAGAAGTTTCTAGGTTAATTTACACTATTTTTTATATTTTTAAAATATCAACATTTGTTTCTAGAAATCGTGTACTATACACTTGAAATATAGTGTATTTTTTACTTTAAAAATTAAAACACATATTTTAAATTTATTAAATTATTTGATTTTTTGACAACAATATATTGTTCACCATGAAGTTTCTAGCTTAATTTACACTATTATGTATATATTTAAAATGTGAACATTTTTTTCTAGAAATCGTGTATCATAAACTTGAAAAATAGGGTGTTTTTTACTAATAAAATGAAAATGCAAATTTTAAATTTATTAAATGATTTAATTTTTTTTTGTAATCAATATATTTTTCACAATAAAATTTCTAGCTTAATTTAAACAATTTTTTATATTTTTAAAATTGCAATATTTGTTTGTAGAAATCGTGTACTATAGACTTGAAATATATAGTATTTTTTATTTTAAAAATGAAAACTCATATTTTAAATTTTTTAAATTATTTGATTTTTTTACAACAATGTATTTTTCACCAAGTAGTTTCTAGCTTAATTTGCACTTTTTTTTATATTTTTAAAATATCAACATTTGTTTCTAGAAATCGTGTACTCTACACTTGAAAAATAGGGTATTTTTTACTAAAAAATTGAAAATGCATGTTTTAGATTTATTAAATTATTTAATTTTTTTGACAACAATGTATTGTTCACAATTAAGTTGCTAGCTTAATTTACATTGTTTTTAATATTTTTAAAATATCAACATTTGTTTCTAGAAATCGTGTACTGTACACTTGAAAAATAGTGTGTTTTTTCCTAAAAAAATAATAACGCATATTTTAAATTTATTAAATTATTTGATTTTTTTTTGACAACAATGTTTTGTTCCCTAAGAACATTCTAGCTTAATTTACACTATTTTTTATATTTTTCAAATGGTAACATTTGTTTTTAGAAATCGTGTACTACAAACATGGATTGTAGGATGTTTATTACTTTAAAAATGAAAACGCATATTTTAAATTTATTAAATTATTTGATTTTTGGACAACAATGTATTGTTCACCATGAAGTTTCTAGCTTAATTTATACTATTTTTTATATTTTTAAAAAATCAATATTTGTTTCTAGAAATCGTGTACAGTACCACTTGAAAAATAGGATGATTTTTACTAAAAAAATTAAAACCCATGATTTAAATTTATTATATTATTTGATTTTTTTGACAACAATGTGTTATTCACAATTAAGTTGCTAGCTTAATTTACACTAATTTTTATATTTTTTAAATATCATCATTTGTTTCTAGAAATCGTGTACTATACACTTGAAATATAGGGTATTTTTTACTTTAAAAATGAAAACGCATATTTTCAATTTATTAAATTATTTGATTTTTTTGAAAAAAATGTATTGTTCCTGATAAAGTATGTAACTTAATTTACACAACTATTTATATTTTTTAAATTGCAACATTTGTTTCTAGAAATCGTGTACTATAACACTTGATAAATAGGGTGTTTTTTACTTTAAAAATGAAAATGCATATTTTAAATTTATTAAATTATTAGACTTTTTTGAAAAACAATCTTATGTTACAAATAAAGTTTCTATCTTAAATTTTAAATTTTTTTATATTTTTAAAATTGAAACATATATTTCTAGATATCGCGTACTATAAACTTGCAAAATAGGGTGTTTTTTAGTTTCAAAATGAAAACACATATTTTAAATTTATTAAATTATTTGATTTTTTTCACAACCATGTATTGTTCACCAAGAAGTTTCTACCTTATTTTACACTATTTTTGATATTTTTAAACATGAAACATTTGTTTCTGGAAATCGTGTACTATACACTTGAAAAATACGGTGTTTTTAACTTTAAAAATGAAAACGCATAGTTTAAATTTATAAAATTATTTGATTTTTTTTGACAACAATGTATTGTTCACCATGTAGTTTCTAGCTTAATTTAAACTTTTATTTATATTTTTAAAATATCATATTTTTTCTAAAAATTGTGTACCATACACTTGAAAAATATGGGATTTTTTACTAAGAAAATGAAAACGCATATGTTAAAATTATTAAATTATTTAATTTTTTTAAATCAATGTATTGTTCACCAAGTAGTTTCTAGCTAATTTTACACTATTTTTTATATTTTTTAAACATCAACATTTGTTTCTAGAAATCGTGTACTGTACACTTGAAATATGGATGATTTTTTACTAAAAAAATTAAAATGCATATTTTAAATTTATTAAATTATTTGATTTTTTTACAACAATGTATTGTTCACCAAGTAGTTTCTTGCTTAATTTACACTATTTTTTATATTTTTAAAATATCAACATTTGTTTCTAGAAATCGTGTACTGTACACTTGAAAAATAGGGTGTTTTTTACTAAAAAATGAAAATGCATATTTTAAATTTATTAAATTATTTGATTTTTTTTGACAACAATGTATTGTTCCCTAAGAAGATTCTAGCTTAATTTACACTATTTTTTATATTTTTCAAATAGTAACATTTGTTTCTAGAAAACGTGTACTACAGATTGAAATGTAGGATGTTTATTACTTTAAAAATGAAAACGCATATTTTAAATTTATTAAATTATTTGATTTTTTTGTTAACAATGTATTGTTCACCATGAAGTTGCTAGCTTAATTTATACTATTTTTTATATTTTTAAAATATCAACATTTGTTTCTAGAAATCGTGTACGTACACTTGAAATATAGATTATTTTTTACTAAAAAAATGAAAATGCATATTTTAAATTTATTAAATTATTTTTTTTTTACTACAATGTATTGTTCACCATGTAGTTTCTAGCTTAATTTACACTATTTTTTGTATTTTTAAAATATCAACATTTGTTTCTAGAAATCGTGTACTGTACACTTGAAAAATAGGGTGTTTTTTACTAAAAAAATGAAAATGCATATTTTAAATTTATTAAATTATTTGATTTTTTTTGACAACAATGTATTGTTCCCTAAGAAGATTCTAGCTTAATTTACACTATTTTTTATATTTTTCAAATAGTAACATTTGTTTCTAGAAAACGTGTACTACAAGACTGAAATGTAGGATGTTTATTACTTTAAAAATGAAAACGCATATTTTAAATTTATTAAATTATTTGTTGTTTTTTTAACAATGTATTGTTCACCTTGAAGTTTCTAGCTTAATTTATACTATTTTTTATATTTTTAAAATATCAACATTTATTTCTGGAAATTGTGTACTGTACACTTGAAAAATAGGATGATCTTTACTAAAAAAATCAAAACGCATGATTTAAATTTATTATATTATTTGATTTTTTTGACTACAATGTGTTGTTCACTATTAAGTTGCTAGCTTAATTTACACTATTTTTTATCTTTTTAAAATATCAACATTTGTTTCTAGAAATCATGTACTATACTTGAAATATAGGGTATTTTTTACTTTAAAAATAAAAATGCATATTTTCAATTTTTTAAATTATTTGATTTTTTTGAAAACAATGTATTGTTCCCGAAAAGGTTTGTAGCTTAATTTACACAATTGTTAATATTTTTTAAATTGCAACATTTGTTTCTAGAAATCGTGTACTATACACTTGAAAAATATGGTGTTTTTTACGTTAAAAATGAAAATGCATATTTTAATTTTATTAAATTATTAGATTTTTTGAAAAACAATCTTATGTTACACATAAAGTTTCTAGCTTAAATTTTAAAATTTTTTATATTTTTAAAATTGAAACATTTATTTCTAGATATCGCGTACTATACACTTGCAAAATAGGGTGTTTTTTAGTTTCAAAATGAAAACACATATTTTAAATTTATTAAATAATTTGATTTTTTTCACAACCATGTATTGTTCACCAAGAACTTTCTATCTTAATTTACACTATTTTTGATATTTTTAAACATGAAACATTTGTTTCTGGAAATCGCGTACTATACACTTGAAAAATACGGTGTTTTTAACTTTAAAAATGAAAACGCATATTTTAAATTTATAAAATTATTTGTTTTTTTTGACAACAATGTATTGTTCACAATGTAGTTTCTAGCTTAATTTAAACTCTTATTTATATATTTAAAATATCAAATTTTTTTCCAGAATTCGTGTACCATACACTTGAAAAATAGGGGTTTTTTACTAATAAAAATGAAAACGCATATTTTAAATTTATTAAATTATTTGATTTTTTTGAAAACAATGTATTGTTCACCATGAAGTTTCAAGCTTAATTTATACTCTTTTTTGTATTTTTAAAATATCAACATTTGTTTCTAGAAATCGTGTACTGTACACTTGAATAATAGGATGATTTTTACTAAAATTTTTTTTTAATTTATTATATTATTTGATTTTTTTGACAACAATGTACTATTCACCATGATGTTTCTAGCTTAATTTACACAACTTTTTTTATATTTTTAAAATATCAACATTTGTTTGTGTAACACCTTAATTTTTGAGTATGTTTTTTTTTCCAACACACTAACGGATGCGAAATTCTAATTTACAACAATATATAATAATAATAATTACAACCCTTTCAATTTATACGGATTCCTATATAGCTGAACAAATTAATATATGAACTTGTGAGTTAGGGTCACCATGTGTGGCTATACCTAAGAAAAGCCCACAACTCGTCCTATCTTTGGCTTTCACTTCATAATCTTCTGATACCTGCAATATGGTAACCGTCAGTTATATGAAAAACATATAACTGAGTAACCCCCAGCGTTTTGAAAACATTTTTATACCATATCACATTCAGTCTAACTAGAAAACACCCCATTTAAATTCCTACCACAAGATCAATTAAATGCAACAATTTCATACATAATGCATGCTATGACAATTATGGATGTCTGCATGCCATGATCTTTCATCAACATTATTAGTTATTTTCTTTTCTTGAGTCTTTTATGGAAGCCTAGTGCACTAGACTTCCCCTAGCGCATGGCAGTAACGCGAGGTTGAGCTCAAAACTAGGACCACGGCAAGCGTCCCTACCGTAATCAAACTGGCTACTGGCAAATCTTGACCCCACATCAATGGGATAGTCCTTTCTTTCGAGCCATCTTCCCGGTCACCGGGCAACCTTAATATTTCAGGTCATCTTATCCCGTTCATTGGGAGACCCTACATTCTCAATCTTTTCATGCTTGTCCACTTACCCGGTGTCTGACCGGTGGGAATCAACCCGCTTACTCAACATCCGTTGATGGCGGAAAGCTTAAACTTGTCTTTAAATTTCATTTTCATTTCACATAAAATATTTTCATGCATTTCAAATTCAATTCATATCATTTGCATACAACATTCATCATTCATCATTTATAACATTAAGATTTCATTAATCATTAATTAAATCACTTTCCATCCATGTAATAACACTATACTTATCATAATCGTTTCATTTAATTTTGTTTGATTATGTTCATGTAGGAATAAAGCATGGAGAAGTGTTGATTTTAGAGGATTGGACTTGAATAATGAAGGAAAGAATGATGAAAGTTAAAGAAAAGATGTAGAAAACACTTAGAAGTTGTCAAACACAATCTTGTGCGCACAGCCCAGGAAGGTGTGCGCACCCCTGTTAATATTTTGGCCATAACTTGAGTTTTAGACCTTCTCATTAAGTGAAACCAAATAAATTTGAAAGCTAAGAGGATGCTTTACAACTCTTATGAAGACCACAAAACCTAGTTCTAAAAGTTTAATTGTCAAAAATAGTCATCTTTGACAGGGATGTGCAATCAACCAAACAGATACTTTCATATAGACCTTGTCTCAGTAATTTGGTCATAACTAGAGTTGAAGTCCTCCAAATTGAGTGAAACCAAGAGACTTTGAAAGCTACTTGGGTGCTCTACAACTATTATGAAGACCACGAAGTCACATTCCAATTAAAACCAATTCAAAAATCCAGTTCAAATTGTTCCAAAACAGGGGAAAATGGTCTTGATCAACTTTTCACAAATTTCAATCCTCCCTTCCATCTCAATTCCTCAAAATCATATTAACTTCATCTAATTCAATAACTCAAAGATCAATTCACAAGGATTACCAAAGTCCAATTTCATCAAATTCACATTATCATCAAGTTCATTCTCATACATTCACATTCACAATCCAATATCCAAACAAAGAATCAACATAAATGCATCAACCCCACACATATAGAACCAATTCAACCAAGATCAACCTCACACTTCAAGAACACAAGAAACATTTCATGTTAATTTAATACCAATATGCATACAAGCTAAATTTAATCTAATTCCTAATTTCCCTAATTGGAGTTTTAAGTTTGGGGTTTAGTGGGGTTACCATAAAATTGGAGCTCTAAACTCAATCTATAAATTTCACCGTGGAAGATTCTAAACCGGTAGAATTGGAGTTCCCAACGCGTAGATCATTTTTTTCAACTGCTCCGGCGGCAACCGGTGGCCGGAAGGCCACCATGTAAGCACTCAAAGTGGTGGCCACCACCACCTTCTCCTTTCTCTCTCGCCACCCTCTCTCTTCATTTCTTTCAAGTTTTGTTTATTGTGTTGTGATGTGTGTGTACGTGAGTGAGAGTGAAATAAGTGAGGGTGTAGTGGTTAGGTGAGGGTGAGTGCATGGTAAAAGTGTAGTCCTTAGTTTTAATTTATTAAAAATTGCATCTTGGTCCTTGTCTTTGTAAAATTTAATAAAAGTTCAACTTAATAAAATTTGAATAAATAAAACCACAAGGACATAGTTACAACTTTTTAATTTTATATTTTAATCCCCTAACCCAACCTTGCTACATTTTTAAATCTCTAGTTGTATTCATATCATAACCTAGTCCTTTTCCCTTAATCCTATATGCTTTATAATTTATTTTAGTTTCCTAAATTCCTTATTTCTTCTAAAATAGCCCCTTAAGGATATGAGTTTGTGAATCTAAATAATTTGCTCTAGGAAATTAAAAATTTGGGATGTTACAGTTTCTAGAAATCGTGTACTATACACTTCTAAAATAAGGTGTTTTTTACTAAAAAAATTAAAATGCATATTTTAAATTTATTAAATTATTAAATTTTTTTTTAAAATCAATGTATTTTTTTTTGTAGAAATCGTGTACTATAGACTTCAAATATAAAGTGTTTTTTACTTTAAAAATGAAACACATATTTTAAATTTATTAAATTATTTTATTTTTTTGACAACAATGTATTGTTCACCAAGAAGATTCTAGCTTAATTTACACAATTTTTTTATATTTTTAAAATTGCAACATTTGTTTGTAAAAATCGTGTATTATAGACTTGAAATATAGGGTGTTTTTTACTTTAAAAATGAAAATGCATATTTTAAATTTATTAAATTATTTGATTTTTTTTATAACAATGTATTGTTCACCAAGAAGTTTCTAGCTTAATTTACACTATTTTTTATATTTTTAAAATAGTAACATTTGTTTCTAGAAATCGCGTACTATACACTTGAAAAATAGGGTGTTTTTTACTTTAATAATGCAAACGCATATTTTAAATTTATTAAATTATTTAATTTTTTTTAACAACAATGTATTGTTCACCATAAAGTTTCTAGCTTAATTTACACTATTTTTTTATATTTTTAAAATATCAACATTTGTTTCTAGAAATTGTGTACTAAAAAATATCAACTTTAAAAATAGGGTATTTTTTACTAAAAAAATGAAAACGCATATTTTAAATTTATTAAATTATTTAATTTTATTTAATTCAATGCATTGTTTACCATGAATTTTCTAGCTTAATTTACACAATTTTTTACATTTTTAAAATATCAACATTTGTTTGTAGAAATCATGTACTATACACTTGAAAAATAGGGTGTTTTTTACTTTAAAAATGAAAATGCATATTTTAAAGTTATTAATTTATTTGATTTTTTTTTAAAACAATATATTGTTCCCCATAAACTTTAAAAATGAAAACGCATATTCTAGGTCTTGTAACTTTTGAAGCCTAATTCACAAATTAAAGTCACTTTAAGTTACTTTTACCAATTCAAAATCCCCTCAATTTGAATGATAGCTATGATAGCAACTTCTTCAGTTACGCCTATTTTATTCAATAAGCCTATGAAACTTCTATTAAGTACTTGATATTCGGTACCATCAAGTCTAAATTGAGCAAGTCTTCCAGATAGTTCACAAAAAAAAGGTCGCATCTCAGGAGTAGATTCTTATTCCCTCAATGTACTTTTGATGTAAATGTCATTTTCATCTTGATCTCTTCCAAGTCCATGATTGTGGAAATCACGATTCTAAAACAAGGTCCTAAAGCCATTTTCCTCAAATAAGGTATTTGTTCACTCTATTGAATTAGGGTCTTCTTAAAATTATATAACATTTATGTTGAAATTCTAACTTAGTCGTACTACACTTCGTTAAAATTTACTCTATCAAGCTCCCGACCTTGGTCAAAACTCTTGCTAGTTTAAAATGCTTTAGGTTTTGGAACCTATAGCTCTCTCAAGGTATCTCAGTTATGAACGTTCCTTGAGCTACGAATTCAAACAAATTGTGAGCACACAATTCTTTTAAGGGGGTAGAATTGTAACATCCCAAATTTCTAATTTCCTATAGTAAATTATTTACATTCACAAACTCACTCTTAAGGGGCTATTTGAGAAAAGATAAGGAATTTGGGAAACTAGAATAGATTAGAAAGAAAATTAAATTAGGGGGAAAGAACTAGATTATAATAAAAATAGAGATTAAATGGGTAACAAGGTGGGCTCAAAGGACTTGGTTGCAAAAACTATAGAAATGTGGAGAAGGGATTAAGTTGCAATTTTAAGGTTTTATAAGTGGGGGCTTGGATTGCAAAGTAGGGAAACAACTTCCCTTCACTTCTTCCCCTCTTCTCTGACGCCACTTCACTCTCCCAAATCACAATCACCTCTTCTTCTTCATCTTCCATAAGGGCTCTTTTCTTCCCCACCACCATTAACCAACTTCCTCACTTTACTCTTCCATTTCCTACATGCAATGAATGATTGACCAACTTTGGCTCATAAATTCCCCTCTCATTCTCACCCCTTTCTCCCTTCCTCACACTCTTCACTTCTCATTTTCACACTTGCTCTCCTAGGGTTGCTCAAGCCCAAGAGAGATGAAGCTTCTCCTTCCTTGTTTCTTCACCATTGGAGCTTGGAGAAGGCATTTGGAAGCTTAGAGAATCCATTGAAGTGCCTAGGTAAGTCATGCATCTCCACTCACTCTTATTCTTAGACAAGCCCCATTTTGGGGAAAATGATGTCCCAACTCAAATCTCTATCATGCAAGCTTGAAATGGAGTCCTAATGGGGTGCTAATAGCTTCTATTTGTGAATATTAGGGATTAACAAGTCATTTGGGAAAGTTAGAGTTTTTGAGTACACTTGGAGGAGACTAGGGCTTTGGAGCTCACGTGAGAGGTAACCCCACTAAACCCCAAGTAGATTAGTTAGGAAATAGAAAATGGTATGAGGTTAGGTTTGAAATGGTGAAACTATAGGATTTAGTTTTGATGCATGTGGCTTGATGTTGGACCATTGTGAATAAGTATAATAAATTGTGATTTTCGCTTGTTTGTGTGTGTATGAGTGCTAATGTGAATTGTGGTTGTATGAAAATATGTTGCTTGTAGACCATGTGAGGAAATGAAATTGAAATGGGAGAGTTCTCCTTGTTGGAATAATGTTATGTGATGGTGTGAATTGAGAAGTAATGGGTGAGTGTGTTGAAAGTGTGTTTTGTGGTCTTAATGTGAAGTTGAATTTTGAAGCAATTGATATTCGAATCATGCTAAATTGCACTTGATTTATGATAATTTGATTGCATATGTGTGAATTTGTTGTGCCATAATGTGGGTAGTGTTTTGAAAGTGAAAATGGGGTCAAGGAAGGAGGTTGAAAGGAAAGAAACTGAGTTTTTAGTGAAATTCGCAAAAAGCTGTCATCTGCCGTTGGGGCTCGAGCGGACAAAATTTTTGGCAGTGGCAAATGGATGTCTGACGCTCAAGCATCAGGATTGGGGCTCGAGCGCCAGGATGAATTTTCTGGCAGTGGAAAAATGTTGCCTGGCGCTCAAGTGACAGTGCTCTGTACCTCCTTGACCTGTTTTAGCTTCTAAAATTCATTGTAACCTATTTCTAAGATAGGAATGAATGGAAATAGGCTTATAGGACTTAGTAACATGTATTAGGGTCATGAAATTATTATGATAAGTAGAGTGTTATGACATGGATGGAAAGTGATTTAATTAATGAGTAATGAAATTGTAATGTCATGAATGATGAATGATGTATACAAATGATATGAGTTGAATGTGAAATGCATGATAGTATTTTATGTGAAATGAAAATGAATTTTAAAGACAAGTTTAAGCTTTCCCCATCAACGGATGTTGAGTATGCGGGTTGAGTTCCACCGGTCAGACACCGGGTAAACGGACAAGCATAAAAAGATTGAGAATGTAGGGTCTCCCAATGAACGGGGTAAGATGGCCTGAACTAGTAGGGCTGCCCTGTGACTGGGCAGATGACCCAAAAGAAAGGACTATTCCAATGAACGGGTAAGGAAGTCCTGGGCTATTCCCAATGAACGGGGTAAGATAGCCCGGCAGTTGATCACGGTAGGGACGCTTGCCGTGGTCCATGATTGAGCTCAAATGCGCGTTGCTGCCATGAGCATAGGGAGAAGTCTTGTGCACGAGGCTTTCGTAAAAGACTAAAGAAAAGAAATGAAACAAGTATGATAATGAAAGATCATGGCATGCATACATCCATAATTGTCATAGCATGCATTATGTATGAGTTGTTGCATTGATTGTGGATTGAATTGTGTTAGGGATTAAATGGGGTGTTTTCCAGTTTGACTGGCTGCGATATGGTATAAAATTGTTTTCAAAAATGCCGGGGGTTACTCAGTTATATGTTTACATATAACTGACAGTTACCATATCGCAGGTATCGGAAGATTGTGAAGCAAAAGCCATATATGGGATGAGCTGTGGGCTTTTCTTAGGTATAGCCACACATGGTGAACCTAAGTTTCAAGTTCATATATTAATTTGTTCAGCTGTATAGGAATCCGTATAAATTGAAAGGGTTGTAATTATTATTTATTTATTTTATTAATTATGGTAAATTAGAATTTAGCGGAGCTTATTATTATTATTACTATGAACTCGTGTATTTTGATGGGGCATATGATAGTCCCTTAAACTAAGTGTTATGTAACTTACGAAGGTGAACCATCTATGATGCATATTACTTAACAGTGTTTTACAAAAAAAAAAAAATTTAGCCTTAAATTTCATTAGGTGTTACAATTTGGTATCAGAGCAGTTTGATCCTTCGGACCGTAAAGATAATGAGGCGATAGTCAGCTGAATCATTAGTATTCCGAACATATCTATTAGGCGTGTCATAAGCTTTGAAGGAACGTGTAGGTAATATTTAGTCTGATCATTTAAATATTGGTGCATGAGAGTAGAAGTTATGACTACTAATGGATAAGAATGATCTTTAAAGGGATTGTTCTTGTTTTAGTAACTTTCATGGAAAATAGGATGAGATATTGGGATATAGGTGTACTGGTGTTGTGATTGTAAGATATTGGGCCTGGCCAGTTCAGTACCTTAGTCACAGCATTGATGCATTTGTAACCAATGGATTCAAGTCACTAGCCTAGGAGTGCCAAGTAGGATATGTTTTAAGGATAAATTGGGTTAGCCTTCTAGAATAGATAGTGGAAAATGGGTGTGAAGATTTTGCGAAATTAGGATTCGAATTCCTTAAATCCTCTTCCCTTTATAATTGTGATTGATGAACTATCCACGTAAATCCTAGAAATCAAATTCTTTATCTTATTCGGGAAATTTATCAAGCATAAATTCGAATCAATGTAGATATTAAATAACTTTATTGCTTATTCCATACCATTATATGCTTTCTTTCTTAATGATATCATCATAAATTTTAATTTGGCGGTCACGTATCCTTAGAGAAGTTCAAGGACTTATTTGCCTATACCTATTCCATTGGTATCTCTTCATGTAGCTACATCTTATAGTAACCCTTTTTCCTTCTCTTGTTCTACTATGAGTTTTCTTCTAGATAGGATCAAAAGCTACCTTTAGGTTTGAGATTTTGAAATTCTTTCCATTTGAGGTTGTATTAAGTTAGTTTTGTAAACCTAATTCTAGAAAGATTCAAGTCCCACATCTTACTCTATCATTAACTTTGGAATCAATTCTTTTGAGACATTCTATTTCAATATTCATGTAATCTTGGTCTAAACCTTATTATGAGATTCAGATAGTATTATTTTACACGTGATGACTATAGAGTTAAGTCTCTCTTCCCTTAAGTTGATCGCAAAAGTCTTAGCATTCAGCTCCCTCAAATTTTAACAATATTTTAAGCCACACCCTTAGACGCTTCTATATAGAGACCTAGAGAGGCCATAAGATAGGATGAGCTCAATTTCGGATACTATTTCAATTTAGTCGGATTATCCCCAACGATCTCCTAAAGTTCTATTTCTACTCTGGAACACGCACTAAGACCTCTCCACATGAAGATTTCTAAATGGTCCATTTGACTCTTAAAATGCCTTACAAGCACACTATAAGAGCCATGAAACATTTTCGCTATTTTCAAGAATATACTTAACCCTTATTGGTTCTTTTGAACATATCCATAATGTGTAAATATTAAATTTCCACTCGAATTGTTTTATTTTCCTTAGCGTCAACCCCTTTTGATTCGAGAGACCAATTAGCTATTGGAATCTTTCCATGTAGATCAGTATAGGAGATGACTACTAGTGAAATTCTAACTCTTGAAACCACATTGTGGGACTTTCTAGCATGCTTGGTAGACGAACATGTTCCAAAGCCTAGCTCCTAGTTACTTGTGTTTAACTTCTCTAGTTAGTCTAAAAACACAAAATTCTGAACTCCTTCAATTCTAAGCATCTTAAAATCTCCAATAGATCATTGAGAAATCGGTTTCCTTAGGAGTAGACAAGAATCGTATAAGATTCGGGTCATAAGTAAATTGGAATTGCGCTACATGAGTGTAAACATATTCAATCTCATATCTCCATCCAATTCCATGGAACCCAAATTTCTCCGAGGTTAAACCACGCTTGCAACCTACCTAAGCATACTACACCTATGGTTCTTTGATAACATACATTACCACGCCGACTTTAAGACTAAGTTAAGCCTGTTTCATTTTCTCTATCTCAAATTCCACGATTTGGAACTTTACTCTTCGTAATTTCAAATTCTCTTCAATTCTGACATTCTAATCAGTATAGGAAATTCTTTCAAATCTTAGTACAATATCACAGTTAAAGATTTCCTTGGTGACCTAAGCTCATGAAGCCATTTAGGCAGTCACCAAAATACCTTAATTATGTTCAAGTTTCAAATCTTAGATCCAAGTTGCCTTGAAAGATGACCCAATCAGTGTGGCACCACTAAAGCGTTAGAGGACTTCTTAATAATCTTCCATTCAGATTCTGAAGATTTGGATCCTCCTAAAGTTTTAACCCATATAAGCCTCTACCTATGTGGTTTATTGCTAACAGATTTCTATTGACCATTTTGAGAATTCCTTTTAACTCTCCCTGTCAATTTGAACTTAGATTTCAAAAATTTAATCCTATAATTCTAGACAAGTCCAACTACTCCTAGTAACTATTTGACTTCAAGCTTTTAGATAATCCCCCTCAGAGATTCCTAGAGACCTAAACAACTCCGGTTGTCATATGATTTTGTATTCCGGCTAAGCACCTCGACTTCCTTGTAAATTCAGCTACTTATTTGAAGTATAAGCTAAAGATAAGTTTAGCTTTACAGTAAATCTCTAACTCAAATCCTTGTAGGGTTACAAGAACTTCCTTGACGTGATACACCGTCATTATAGTCATAAACTATAATGCTTCCACCAAAACAAATATATTGGCATACGAATCAGTTCCCAACTTTCCAAATCCCGAATTCTTACTTAGGTAAGGAGAGAACGAGCTCTTATCACGCTATTATCATTTCAACCAAATTTCACCAGAAACATCAATGCTTGTGGAATCTCGACCTCTGCTTCAAAACCAAAGTCTTAGTAACCATTTAACCTTCTTTTAGAAATTCTAAATCTCGGCGATGAATTAAGTTAATTTAATTCATTAGTAGGTCTTGTAACTTTTGAAGCCTAATTCACAAATTAAAGTCAATTTAAGTTACTTCTTACCAATTCAAAATCCCCTCAATTTGAAGGATAGCTATGATAGCAACTTCTTTAGTTACGCCAAATTTATTCAATAAGCCTATGAAACTTCTATTAAGTACTTGATATTCGGTACCATCAAGTCTAAATTGAGCAAGTCTTCCAGATAGTTCTCAAAAAAAAAAGGTCGCATCTCAGGAGTAGATCCTTATTCCCTCAATGTACTTTTGATGTAAATGTCATTTTCATCTTGATCTCTTCCAAGTCCATGATTGTGGAAATCACGATTCTAAAACAAGGTCCTAAAGCCATTTTCCCCAAATAAGGTATTTGTTCACTCTATCGAATTAGGGTCTTCTTAAAATTATATAACATTTATGTTGAAATTCTAACTTAGTCGTACTACACTTCGTTAAAATTTACTCTATCAAGCTCCCAACCTTGGTCAAAACTCTTGCTAGTTTAAAATGCGTTAGGTTATGGAACCTATAGCTCTCTCAAGGTATCTCAGTTATGAACGTTCCTTGAGCTAGGAATTCAAACGAATTTTGAGGACACAATTCTTTTAAGGGGGGTAGAATTGTGTTGTGATCTAACCTGACGAGTATGTAGGACGAGCAGAATGGTCTTCTTGATCTGTGAAGGGCAATATGATTGGTTCCTAGTCCTGAGCTCCGGCGGCGGTGGTGTGCACCTGCAAGTACTCTGATGCCCAAGTCAGTGAGTGTATTAGGTTTTATATCCCTGATAATATATCTTACGTACATTGCATGGTGCATTAATGTTAGTATTTATATAGTGAGGTAAGTGACCTAAATGTGGTCCGTATTGGGCCAGGATCTGTGTCTGGGCCCAAACCTCGTTACATGGGCCTTGGTCATAGGTCGCGCCAAACTTACCGGGATGATACCGGGATGGGTGATGGTTATTTGACCTGACATGTAAGTATATATCCAGGATGCCGTTATTCTGGTCCACAACAGTTGCCTCCCAAGTCGTCAAGCTTTTCCTGGGAGAAGTTGGCAAGTTCATTTGCCATGCCGGGTGGATGTTAGGTGATGATTCTAGCAACGTCACGAGATGACGGTTGGTTTTCTTCGTAGGCGCGTGTATTTCACGCGTTCCATTTTGGGCACTGTGCGCAATGATTAGCGTGGTTTTTGGGCCCCATGTTCATTAAGGTGATGTGACGGTTTTTACTTTATTTCTTTTCACCCGTTACATTTTACCTCTTTTCTCCTTTTCAAGTTTTCACTTTTCTCTTCTTCGCGCTTCAGCCTGTTCATCTTTCTCTGGGAATAGTTTTCGCAACTCTTCCTCTTCTTTGTGCCCAAAGTTGCCAGCATTCTCTTTTCAGCAACATCTTCATTTCTAAGTAACAGGTATCACTTCTGTTCCCCATCAACTTATAATTTGTGTGATTCTTTCCTGATTCTTGGGTTGTTCTGTTGCTTCCTCCCCATTCTTTAGGGTTTAGTTGTAGTTTCTGGGTTTCTTTCCTTCAAAATGGCCAATAATGTTATCGTGTTGACGAGTGGTTCTTCCTCGGAATCAAATGATACTGAACTTCTTGAGAGTTTTGCGAGGGGGCTTCGAAAACATAGGTCTTCTAATGAGCCTAACCCTTGTCCAGGTACGCCCTCTAAAGCCAACCCTGGTTATTGTGAATCTTCCCATTTTTGGTTTTACCCACTGTATTCACGGCGCGTGGAGAGTGGTGAGTCAGTTACCCAGCGCGTGAGTGGTTCATTTAACACTTTGAATCCAGAGCCTTCTGCTCTTCTTCTTGCATCAGCCCATCTTCCTAATGAATATAGTTCTGAGAGCTCTGTTCCTGTCGAACAAGGTTCAGATCGTCGTGCTCCTGTTAATTTTATTCCGGTAGGGGATGAAGTTGAGTCTTCTCATCCCGGGAATCCTCTAGACGATAGGGAGTCTATCCCGTCATCTATGACACACTCTTTAGATTCAGAGTCCGATCCTGCGTATGCTCCCTCTTCTTGTAGCCATTCATCCCCGGGATTTGATTCTACTTTCTCTTGTCATGTAGATATGGAATCTGCTCAAGGCGACATTCCCACCCTGGTAACTTCTTGTGCTCCGGGATCTTCTGTTGGTATACCGGCTCCATCCGATGCCGGGGATTCGGAGGTGGCCGTTCGAGGGACAGGCGAACCTAGTACTTCTAAGCCTCGAATTGAATGTCCCCCTAACTTCTTAGAACTGAAGAATATTTAGGGATTTTTTTGGGTTCCCTGGGATATCATCCGGGAGGACTGTTCGGTGAAGGATGGTCACCGACTCAGGAAGGTGGAAAAACATTGGAGGAAATGTTTCCATTATGGGCCCAACACTCCTGGGACTGATGTCACAGCTGATCCTTCGTCAAACCATAGGTTGGTCATCCCGGGTAAGAAGGAGAGGATCTGCACGCCGGCATTTGAGGGTGAAGGTTCTTATATCATGATGCTGGAGTCTTTGTGGCATCAGCTTAAGATTAGGTTTCCTTTTTCTGACCTTCAGATTGAAGTTTTGCACAACCTTCATCTCGCCCCTACCCAGCTTCACCCTAACGGTTGGGGATTCCTTCAGACCTTTGAGGTCTTTTGCTGGGCTAAAGGCTGGCGTTGTTCCTCGGCTTTGTTCCTGTATATTTTTGGTCCCTACCGTGGCTCGAAGAAGAATTGGGTATCTCTCCATCACCGTTCCGGGATACCCCAATTATTCGTTCCTTATGAGGAATCTTTCAAGGTTGTTGCTTCAGATCCACCTCCTTCCCCTGCTCCGGTTCCTGCACCTGTCCCGGTGGTTTATATCGGGATTAGTATCGCGGATGTAGCTCCTGCTGGGGGAGCTTCTCTTGTTAAGAGGTATGTGCCTCCATCTTCTGGAGCTGAAGTAGCTGGTTTATTTAGTTCAATTTGTAGGTGACCAGCCTGGAGGTGCCCAAGGGGCTTCTGCCGGGATGAACCCGGTATTGGTGGCGCCTTTATCTACTCCTTCCTCTGCTTGGGAAGGATTCCAGTCGCCCTTGATTAAGTTCCAACATGGGGACTTTTTCACCAATGGTGGAGCCTCTTCCGTGAAGGTATGTGTTTTTGTCATTTGAGCTCGTCGACTTTATAATGATTAATCTCGGTAGATATATGTTTAATGTCTTCTTGCTGTTTTTGTCTTTGTAGGAGCAAGCCAAATCCCTTATGGGCTGGACGGCTATGAGCATGGCTATGCTCCAACATGTTCATGACCAAACAGAAGACATGGGCCAAGCTTCTTCTTTGAGGGCTCAGCTGCGGGACCTCCGAGATGATACGGAGCTGAAGGAGGTGCTGATTGCCAGTGTCAAAGAGTCGGAGTCCCGAGCTGGGAAGGAACTTGCTTCTTAAAGGAGAAGTTCGCTCATATGGAAGAAGAGTTTTCCAAAGGGAAGGAAAGGGCTTCCGGCTTGGATGCCGAGAACTTCAAGTTGAAGGGGGAGGTTTCCCAATTGAAGACTAAGGCAGAGGAGGATGGTTCTGCTCTTAAGCTACTTCAATCCAAGCTTTTGGGATTGGCTTCAAAGTTTCACGAGACCCAGGTTAAGCTGCGGGAAACTTAGGAGAAGTTGGAGGAAGCCTACCAAGATATGGACACTACGGTGGATGATTCCTACCGGGATTGTGTGAAGACCCTCCTCTTCTTGAATCCCGGGGTTGAGTTGAACACTCGTGGGCTTTTCAAGTATCATGGCATAAAGGATGGGATTTTCATGGACTTCCATGATCCACATAATCCCGTGCCCATTGATCTCGCTGATCCTAGACTTGAGCCCTTTGACTGCAGAACTCCTCCTCTTACGGATCCCGTTCAAGAGCCCAAAGGTGCAGATGTTGGAGGGGCTGAATGATTTTATTCTTCTGTCTTTGTATTTTTCTTTTTCTATTTTCATTTTGTAATTCTTACAGACGAGTTTATGTCGAATGTAGGCTTCTTCATCTCGGTGTTCCAGGATGATTTTTATGTATGGCTTTTGTTTACTTTGCCTTTGTGCTCCGGGATTCATGCTTTATTTATTGCATTTCTGTATGTCGTTAAGGCTTGACCATTTAAGGTGCCTCTACATCCTGCTTGACATGGAAATTTCTCATGTCTTTTTAATTGTTAGGACACATTAGTGATGTCGCCCTTTTAGCTCCTCAATAGGAGGGAAAGTAGTTTGTACTTTCTCTAAGTTTAAGTTGAAGTGTGACCTTAGCGGTACTTCATGTTTCTTTATGGCCAGGGTTAACTCGTGAAGGGCCCCTATTGAGTCTGTAGCAGAGAATTACCCGTAATGGTATCTCGACTCATTGTTGGCCTTGTATGTATGTCGGTTTCTGCATGTTGACGACATCTCAATCTCGGATTGTTTGTACTTCTCATATTTTCTTCAGATCTGTTTGCTATTAAGAATTGAACTAGCTTGTTTGTGTAAGAGTGAATAAAATGTTGCTTTATTGATAACAAGAAGCAAATAACAAATGGGGGCCTCATTAAAACCTCTAGCAGTAAAACTCTCCTTAGGGATAAAACCTGCTACAGGAAAAAGAGTACCCCTTTATTACAAGGAATGTAAATTACATAACTTAACTATAGTACCGCCTTAAATCCGCGATATTAAGCGTTCTTGGAATCTCTTTGCCTTTGAGGGTCTCTAGATGATATGTTCCATTGGCTACGACAATCTTGACCCGGAATGGGCCTTCCCAATTTGCTCGGAGCTTCCCGTCTTTTGCGTTCCGGTTCCCAATACTGGCTCTTCTTAAGACTAATTCGCCAGATTGGAAGCTTCTCGGGACTACCCTCAAGTTGTATCTCTGAGCAACTTGTTGCTTTCGGGATAGTTCTTTGATTCTGGCAGCTTCTCGGATCTCTTCTACCATGTCGGAGTCTTCTCTAAGTAACTGTTTGTTCTCTTGTGAGGGATACATGATCCTCCAAGATGGATGTCCGATTTCCACCGGGATTACCGCATCTGAGCCGTAAACCATCCGGAATGGAGTTTCTCCGGTAGTGCTATGGGGAGTAGTTCTGTAACTCCAGAGTACTTGGTAGAGGTCTTCCACCCAACTGGTTCCGGCTTTCTCAAGCCTCTTTTTTAAGCCATTGAGTATGACTTTGTTGGCGGACTCTGCCTGTCCGTTTGATTGGGGGTGCTCTACACTAGCAAAATACTGCTTGATGTGTAGCCCTGCTAGCATTTCTTGGAAATATTTGTCAGTAAATTGGGTCCCATTGTCGCAGATGACTTCTGCCGGGATACCGAACCGGCATATTATTTGCCGAAATACAAAATTCTGAGCTTTAACAGATGCTATGCTGGCTAATGGTTCCAGTTCAATCCATTTAGTGTAATAATCAACAGTAACAATAAGATGTTTGAACTGACCTGTGGTTGGCGTGAAAGGTCCCAGGAGGTCCAAGCCCCAAGTGTGGAAAGGCCAAGGGGTGGAAATGCTATGTAAATCTTCAGCCGGGGTGTGGGACAATGGACTGTGCTCTTGGCATTTTTGACATTTCTTCACGTGTTCAGCTGCATCTTTGTTCATAGTTGGCCAAAAATATCCTGCTCGCAAGGATTTCCTAGCCAATGATTTGCCACCAATGTGGTGACCGCAACTTCCTTCATGTACCTCAGTGAGAACATACCATGTTTCGGATGGTCCAATGCATTTAAGCAAAGGAGTGGACAGACCTCTTTTGAACAACTGTCCCTCTATCACGGAATACCGGGATGCCTTTTGTACCACTCGCTTTGCTTCCCGGGAATCTGCCGGGATGGAGCCTTTGGTGATATACTCCATTATTGGGGTCCTCCAATCTTCGTTTTCAACCTGCAAAATAACACAAGGAGAAGGGAGAACTTCCTCTACCACTGACTTTAAAGTTGAGGATGACTTGGTACTGGCCAATTTTGAGAGCAGATCAGCGCGACTGTTTTCTTCTCTAGGAATGTGCTTGATCTCAAATTTAGAAAGACCAAGTAGACTTTCCTTAACTTTAGCCAGGTATCTTTGTAACAATGGTTCTCTTGCCTGGTATTCCCCTTTTATCTGGGATACCACCAATTAGGAGTCTGAGCATAAAGTGATCGCGGTGGCTCCTAGTTCTTTTGCCGCGCGTATCCTAGCTAAACAGGCTTCATATTCTGCTTGATTATTGGAGGTTGGAAATTCAAATTTCAGAGAGTATTCCACCGTTACCCCCTCATCATTTTCGATCAGTATACCGGCTCCAGCTCCCTTTGGGTTTGAGGATCCATCAACATAGATGGTCTAGGATCCTTTTGGTTCTTCTCCAGGATGTGTCATCTCGGCTACAAAATCAGCCAAAGCCTGTGCCTTGATTTCCTGGCGTGGTTCATACGAGATATCGTATTGTGACAGTTCTACCGCCCAAGTCATCATTCTTCCTGCCAAGTCAGGTTTATGTAAGATTTGTCTAATGGGTTGATTAGTTCTTACCGTGATGGGATGACATTGGAAGTACGGCCTCAACAACCGAGATGCCAATAGCAAGGTATAGGCGACCTTCTCAAGCCGCTGGTAGTTCAACTCTAATCCCTGTAATTCTATAGAAACAAAGTATATCGGACTCTGGTTCCGGGATTCCTCTTTCACTAAAGTCGCGCTGATTGCTTCATTAGTGACATCTAAGTAAAGGTATAAGGTCTGCACAGGATCTGGACGGGATAGGACTGGTGGAGCTGATAATGTCTTCTTAGCTCTTGGAAATCTTCTTCACATTCTATGTTCCATTGAAACTCCTCTTTGCGCCGTAAAGTCCTGAAGAAGGGTAGGCATTTCCTAGCTGAATC
Organism: Cyamopsis tetragonoloba; assembly: GCA_037177725.1. Classification (NCBI taxonomy): domain Eukaryota; kingdom Viridiplantae; phylum Streptophyta; class Magnoliopsida; order Fabales; family Fabaceae; genus Cyamopsis; species Cyamopsis tetragonoloba. The sequence goes on along the minus strand of CM074120.1, from coordinate 31,466,535 downwards.
TGGGAGAAATCTTGTCAATGCCACGATCCTTCCAGTTAGCTGTTGGACTTCTTTTATGGTCCTGGGACTCTGCATATTCAACACGGCACTACACTTGTCAGGGTTGACCTCAATCCCCCGACTGGTTAGCATGAAGCCTAAGAATTTTCCGGCTTCGACCCCAAAAGTACATTTATTGTGATTTAGCCTTAAATCATACCTGCGTAGCTGTTGGAAAGATTATGCAAATCAGCCACCGGGTCTTTGTCTTCAGGAGTCTTTACTATCATATCGTCAATATAGACTTCAAGGATCTTGCCAATCTGTTCTCTAAAAACCTGGCTCATCATCCGCTGGTATGTTGCTCCGGCATTCTTTAAACCAAACGGCATCATAGTGTAGTAGTAAACACCTATGTCGGTTATGAATGCCATTTTCTCTTGATCTTCTGGGTGCATTGGGATCTGGTTGTAGCCAGAATAATCATCCATGAAGGATAGATACTTATAACCTGCAGAGTTATCAACAAGTTTATCGATACAAGGCAAGGGGAAGGGATCTTTGGGGCATGCTTTATTCAGATTTGTATAATCTGTGCACATTCTCCACTTCCCGTTAGCCTTTTTGACCATTACCACGTTTGAGAGCCAATCTGCATATCGTATTTCTCGGATGAAACCTGCATCCAACAACTCGTTCACTTGTTTTTCTATGGCTGCTTGTCTTTCTGGACCCATTTTTCTTTTCTTCTGGGCCACCGGGATACATCCTGGTTTTAAAGACAGGCGATGGCACACAAATTCTGGGTCCACTCCCGGCATGTCGGAAGAAACCCAAGCAAACAGGTCTTTATTCGCTTTCAACAATTCGATGACCGCTCTTTGATCATGGGGGGCAGACTTGCCCCTATCTTGACTGTCTGATCTTCTTGAAGTCCTATCTAGACTAAGATCTGATCTCCTTCTGGTTGAGGTCGTTGGTGCTCAAAGTCTGCTCAGGGATCTAGGTTAGTCATCATAACCCCTGCATCCCGTATCAAATCATGTCTTTCCATCTTTTGCTTCCCTTTCTCCTCCGTCGTTACTGGCAGGATAGGTGATGTTTTTGTGATTTTAAGGCTTTCTTGGTAACATTTTCTTGCATCACTACTTTTTCCATGGACAGTTACTATTGAGCCATCTTCTCTAGGGAACTTCATGGCTAGATGGATGGTAGAGACTATGGCGCCAAGGCTATTCAGAGTTGGACGCCCAATAATTGCATTGTATGCTGAAGGACAATCCACCACTATAAATTTGGCCGGGATTGTTTTGGTACTTGGCTTTTTGCCAAAATTCACCTTGAGGTCAACGTATCCTTTGGGGATGATTGTGTCTCCAGTAAAGCCGATTAGACTGCCCTTGTGTGGAATTAAATCCTTGGACCCCAATCCCATTTCTGTCAAAAAGGCTCCAGAACATAATGTCTGATGAACTTCTTTGATCAATAAAGATTCGATGGAATTCGAAACCGTTCAGATTGACCGCTATGACCAACGGTTCGTTATCTCGGACACGTTCTTCCGGGAAATCTGCATCTGAGAAAGATAAAACTGGGTTAGCTATAGCAGTTACCTGGGAACAAGAATCTCGCGCGTCTCGGGTCCTCTTCCTATCTTCAAGACCCTTTAAGCTGGCTCCTCCAGCTATGACTTGGATTATCCCCCTAGGAGGGGATTCCTGAGTTTGTCTCGGGCTCCGGGATCTATGTCGGACTTCAGTTCGCTGATCTCGGTCCCTAGGGGGAGATCTCGGTGTCTGCATCCGAGGAGATGGACTTCGGCGGCGATCCCGTCGCTCTGGGGATGCCCAGGCATAATTTCTCAATCTACCTTGCCGGATCAGCTTGTCGATTGCATCCCGGAGTTGGATGCATTCGTTGGTAGAATGCCCACGATCCCGATGGTACTCACAGTACTTATTTTTGTGCTTCCTGACTGTTTTCAATGGTGGTGGTCGCTCTCTTAGTTCAGAGTGCACCACTTCTTTCAACACTGAAGCTGGCAAGACTTTCAACGATGTATAATTGTTAAAAAGACCCTTGCGCTTCTTAGGGGACCTATCCCGGGGTTTTTCATCTTTACCCCGGGATTGGTTTAGAGGAGTGGATTTCGCTTTGTCGTCCTTCTTGGCGGCTTGGGCCTTCTCCAACTCTTCTATTCTGATCCACTTTTCAGCCCTTACCTTCAAGTCATCCATGGAGGTAGGCTTATTTCCTGCCAGTTGCTTGGCGAAAGCTCCTGGTTTTAACCCTCTTACAAAGAAATATAACACCAGGTTAGGTTCAACATTCCTAACTTCTAACACTTCGTTATTAAAGCGTGTTATATAATCTCGTAGAGATTCATCTTTTCCCTGTTTAACAGTTTGTAAGTGGAATTCAGATTTGAACTGTCTTTCACTACTGGTGAAATGAAGAATGAACTTATCTTTGAGAGTTTTCCAGTTGCTCATGGATTGTGGTGGAAGGTCTGAGAACCAACGACTTGCAGCCTCTGATAGAGTGAGGGGGAAAGCACGGCATACAATGGCCTCATTCACCCTTTGAAAGTACATGGCCCTTTCGAAGGTGCTGACATGTAGAGTGGGATCCTTGGTCCCATCGTACTCCTTCAATTTCTTTGCAAACTGGAATCCATGGGGAAGAGCATGGGACATTATCTAGGGCGTGAAGGGAATGTCGATGTATCCGAAATCCGGGACGTTTTCAGCCATGTGCTCGTTGTTGCCGGCAGGTTGTCCGACTTATTGGCCCCCAGGGGGAACAGGTGGCGGGTTGGCCCCTTCAACTCGGGATTGATGCAGGGCCCCTTCATGTCGGCGACTTACCCGTCCTTCCTGTTGCCTTTCCTGAGTTTTTGGATTTCCTTCTTTATCTCCTTCAAGTGCGGATTTCCGTTGCTGCTTTTCCACATTGTCGTTATCTTTTTCTGGATTTTCAGGGTTTGCCTGGGTATGCTTCTCAGCTCTTTCCTCCTCTGAATCATCTTCGATAACAACATGCTTCCCCTTTCGCTGTTGCTCTTTGAGATCTGCAATCTCTTTAGCTTGTGACTGCACCAACTGTTGTAGTTTGTGGAATTCTACTTCAATATCAAAGTGCTGGAATGCCCTTGCTTGATTCGATGCACCATCCTGCTGCCCTGCTCCTTGGTTTTGAACACTGGGATCGTTGTAATCCCTATTCCTGGTAGAGCCAACCATTGTTGACGATGGATGGAAACGAGACTTTTGTTCGTTCTCCACAGACGGCGCCAATGTTGTGATCTAACCTGACGAGTATGTAGGACGAGCAGAATGGTCTTCTTGATCTGTGAAGGGCAATATGATTGGTTCCTAGTCCTGAGCTCCGGCGGCAGTGGTGTGCACCTGCAAGTACTCCGACGCCCAAGTCAGTGAGTGTATTAGGGTTTATATCCCTGACAATATATCTTACGTACCTTGCATGGTGCATTAATGTTAGTATATATAGAGAGTGAGGTAAGTGACCTAAATGCGGTCCGTATTCGGTCAGGATCTGTGTGTGGGCCCAAACCTCGTTACATGGGCCTTGGTCATAGGCCGCGCCAAACTTATCGGGATGATACCGGGATGGGTGATGGTTACTTGACCCGACATGTAAGTATATATTTGGCATTATGTATAAGTTGTTGCATTGATTGTGGATTGAATTGTGTGTTAGGGCTTAAATAGGGTGTTTTCAAGTTAGACTGGCTGCGATATGGTATAAAACTCTTTTCAAAAATGCCGGGGGTTACTCAGTTATATGTAAACATATAACTGACGGTTACCATATCGAAGGTATTAGAAAATTGTGAAGCAAAAGCCACAGATGGGATGAGCTGTGGGCTTTTCTTAGATATAGCCACACATAGTGAACCTAAGTTTCAAGTTCATATATTAATTTGTTCAGCTGCATAGGAATCTGTATAAATTGAAAGGGTTGTAATTATTATTATTATTATTATTATTATTATTATTATTTTATTAATTATGGTAAATTAAAATTTAGCGGAACTTATTATTATTATTATTACAATGAACTCGTGTATTTTTATGGGGATATGATAGTCCCTTAAACTAAGTGTTATGTAAATTATGAAGGTGAACCAACTATGATGCATATTACTAAGTGTTATGTAATTTATACAATTTTTTATATTTTTAAAATTGCAAAATTTATTTGTAGAAATCGTGTACTATAGACTTGAAATATATAGTGTTTTTACTTTAAAAACGAAAATGAATATTTTAAATTTATTAAATTATTTAATTTCTTTTATAACAATGTAATGTTCATCAAGAATTTTTTAGCTTAATTTACACTATTTTTTATATTTTTAAAATATCAACATTTGTTTCTAGAAATCATGTACTATCCACTGTCCACTTGAAAATATAGTGTTTTTTGCTAAAAAAATGAAAACACATATTTTAAATTTATTAAATTATTTAATTTTTTTGACAACATTATATTATTCACCATGAAGTTTCTAGCTTAATTTACACTATTTTTTTTATATTTTTAAAATATCAACATTTGTTTCTAGAAATCGTATACTATACACTTGAAAAATAGGGTGTTTTTTACTAAAAAAATGAATACGCATACTTTAAATTTATTAAATTATTTAATTTTTTTGACAACAATGTATGGTTGACCAAGAAGTTTCTAGCTTAATTTACACAATCTTTTATATTTTTAAAATATCAACATTTGTTTATAGAAATCGTGTACTATACACTTGAAAAATAAGATGTTTTTTACTAAAAAAAATGAAAATGAATATTTTAAATTTATTAAATTATTTGATTTTTTTACAACAATGTATTGTTTACCATGATGTTTCTAGCTTAATTTACACAATTTTTTATCTTTTTAAAATTGCAACAATTGTTTGTAGAAATTGTGTATTATAGACTTGAAATATAGGGTGTTTTTTACTTTAAAAATGAAAACGCATATTTTAAATTTATTAAATTATTTTATTTTTTAACAACAATGTATTGTTCACCATAAATTTTCTATCTTAATTTACACTTTTAGTTATATTTTTAAAGTATCAACATTTTTTTTTAAAATCGTGTACCAAAAACTTGAAAAATAGGGTGTTTTTAACTAATAAAATAAAAACGCATATTTTAAATTTATTAAATTATTTAATTTTTTAAAATAAATGTATTGTTCACCATGAAATATCTAGCTTAATTTATACAATTTCTAATATTTTTAAAATTGCAAAATTTATTTGTAGAAATCATTTACTATGGACTTGAAATATAGAGTGCTTTTTACTTTAAAAATGAAAACGCATATTTTAAATTTTTTAAATTATTTGATTTTTTTTACAACAAACTATTGTTCACCAAGAAGTTTCAAGCTTAATTTACTGTATTTTTTATACTTTTAAAGTATCAACATTTATTTCTAGAAATCGTATACTGTACATTTTAAAAATAGGGTGTTTTTTACAAAAAAAAATGAAAATGTATATTTTGAATTTATTAAATTATTTTATTTTTTTGACAACAATATATTTTTCACCATGAAGTTTCTCGCTTAATTTTTAGTATTTTTTATATTTTAAAATAGTAATATTTGTTTCTAGAAATGGTGTACTGTAGACTTGAAACATTGGGTGTTTTATACTTTCAAAATTAAAACGCATATTTTAAATTTATTAAACTATTTGATTTTTTGACAACAATGTATTGTGCACCATGAAGTCTCTAGCTTAATTTACACTATTTTTTATATTTTTAAAATATCAACATTTGTTTCTAGAAATCATGTACTATCCACTGTCCACTTGAAAATATGGTGTTTTTTGCTACAAAAATGAAAACGCATATTTTAAATTTATTAAATTATTTAATTTTTTTGACAACATTATATTATTCACCATGAAGTTTCTAGCTTAATTTACACTATTTTTTTATATTTTTAAAATATCAACATTTGTTTCTAGAAATCGTATACTATACACTTGTAAAATAGGATGTTTTTTACTAAAAAAATGAATACGCATACTTTAAATTTATTAAATTATTTGATTATTTTGACAACAATGTATGGTTGACCAAGAAGTTTCTAGCTTAATTTACACAATTTTTTATATTTTTAAAATATCAACATTTGTTTATAGAAATCGTGTATTATACACTTGAAAAATATGGTGTTTTTTACTAAAAAAATGAAAATGAATATTTTAAATTTATTAGATTTTTGATTTTTTTACAAAAATGTATTGTTTACCATGAAGTGTCTAGCTTAATTTACACAATTTTTTATCTTTTAATAATTGCAACATTTGTTTGTAGAAATTGTGTACTATAGACTTGAAATATAGGGTGTTTTTTACTTTAAAAATGAAAACACATATTTTAAATTTATTAAATTATTTTATTATTTTGACAACAATGTATTGTTCATCATGAAGTTTCTATCATAATTTACACTTTTAGTTATATTTTTGAAATATCAACATTTTTATCTAGAAATCATGTACCATACACTTGAAAAATAGGGTGTTTTTTACTAATAAAATAAAAATGCATATTTTAAATTTATTAAATTATGTAATTTTTTTAAATCATTGTATTTTTCACCATGAAATTTCTAGCTTAATTTACCCAATTTTTTATATTTTTAAAATTGCAAAATTTGTTTGTAGAAATCATTTACTATGGACTTGAAATATAGAGTGTTTTTTACTTTAAAAATGAAAACGCATATGTTAAATTTTTTAAATTATTTGATTTTTTTTACAACAAACTATTGTTCACCAAGAAGTTTCTAGCTTAATTTACTGTATTTTTTATATTTTTAAAATATCAACATTTATTTCTAGAAATCGTGTACTGTACATTTTAAAAATAGTGTGTTTTTTACTAAAAAAATGAAAATGCATATTTTGAATTTATTAAATTTTTTTATTTTTTTGACAACAATATATTTTTCACCATGAAGTTTCTCTCTTAATTTAAACTATTTTTTTATATTTTTAAAATATCAACATTTGTTTGTAGAAATCGTAAACTATACACTTGTAAAATAAGGTGTTTTTTACTCAAAAAATGAAAACGCATATTTTAAATTTATTAAATTTCTTAATTTTTTTTACAACAATGTATTGTTCACCAAGAAGTTTCTAGCTTAATTTACATTATTTTTTATATTTTTAAAATATCAACATTTGTTTATAGAAATCGTGTCACTTGAATTGTAGGGTGTTTTTTACTTTAAAAATGAAAACACCTATTTTAAATTTATTAAATTATTTGATTTTTTTGACAACAATGTATTGTTCACCATGAAGTTTCTAGCTTAATTTACACTTTTATTTATATTTTTAAAATATCAACATTTTTTTCTAGAAATCGTGTACCATACACTTGAAAAATAGGATGTTTTTTACTAATAAAATGAAAGCGCATATTTTAAATTTATATAATTATTTAATGTTTTTTGGAAATTAATGTTTTGTTCACCATGAAATTTCTATCTTAATTCACACAATTTTTTATATTTTTAAAATTTAAAAATTTGTTTGTAGAAATCGTTTACCATAGACTTGAAATAGGAATTCTTTAAACAATTCTCTCTAAATAACATGTGCGTTTGAGAGAAATTTGGCTTCAAACGTGGTGATAGCATATAGAATAAAAAAGGAGACATTATGTTTTCTTCTCAACTGTCCCAATGAAACATAAGCCTTAATGTCATCACTCTCGTTGTTAGTCTAAGATTTCCTTCGAGAGCTCTAGATTCCTTTAAGGAGTAGAATTTAAGCCATTATTCGAATTGTGAGGACACAATTCTTTTAAGGTGGGTAGAATTGTAACATCTCAAAAATCAAATTACGAAGGAGTATTTATTAGCTTTAGAGTAAACAACACACATTTGAAGAAATCTCTATATTGTCCCTTAAATTCTCCTCACAAATAACCTTTTAGGTAAGGACTCTATAGCAATTTTTAATAAGTTCACCCAATAACCATGGAATAACCACACACAAGTATTCTCCCTTTCTTCTCCCCTTGTCACACGACACACACACACTCTCATTTCCCTCTCATTGAGTTGCTTCTCCTCTAGCCCCAAAACAGAAACCACACTCCACTTCTCTCTCTACACTCTCCAAAAATTGTCCACCTTCTCTCTAAGAAAACCCAAGTCTCCAACCCCCATTCACACATGCAACTAGAGACTATTCATCACCCTCATCTTCTCTTTCATTTGAAGTGCTTATGGAGGGATGGGGTTGGAGGAAACTAAAGAAGATGATAAAATGGAGATCAAGAACTCATGGAGAAGGAAGCTCAAGAATTAGAAGACAAGCTTAAAGGAGGCAAGAAATTGAGGAAAAGCTACACGGTAACCCTTATCTCCATCTTCAATCTAGTATATTAGCTCTGCATGTTGGAAATCTAAAAGAATTCTAGGTCCAAAAGCTAAGAATTTCGGAGTAGAAAGCACTTTAGTGTGAGTTGAGTTAGGATTCTGGTTCTGTTCTGATCTGTCCCAAATCCGCGAGTTTGCATGTAAAATTAGGGTTCCTATATGACAGAATTTGACTTCGTTTTCTTCATAGAAGTGGTAGGAAATCATGTTATCTTTCAAATGGCTTAGGTTGTACTCCATTTGGGTACCTAAAACGCAAGTTACGGCCCAAACACTGAGACTGTGTCAATATTTATGGGCTAGGTTTGCCTAAATGTACCTTTCTGTTCGAGGAACCATTTTGACAATTAAAATTTTAGAACTAGGTTTTGATGTCTTCATTAAAGTTGTAGGAAATCCTTTTAGCTTCAATATGATTCTAACTTTATATCAATCCATGGTCCATAGGTCAAGATAGACCCTCTCTTGAGTCGGTGGTTGTGATCCGGTGGCCCCTTTGTTCTTCCTGAGCGGACACTGATGAGCCATGTGCCGCTTTTTCTTGCAGTAGTAACACGTTCCGGAGTTCTTTAAACACTCCCCATGGTGATACTTTTCGCAATTCTTGCATAGAGGAGCTGGTCCGGAAGGGACCTTCGTAGTTTTCTTTTCCTTAAAATCTTTCCCCTTTTGCTTTGTCTCTCGAAAACCTTGTTCCTCCCGTTTCCGCTTCCAATTCCCTTGCTTGTTAAGGTTAACCTCACCCAAGGATTGTTCAGCTAGGCGACATTTGCGGACAAGGGTCGGGTAATGTCGGATTTCTTGAGTAACTACTTGATTTCGAATTTCCGGTCTTAATCCTTGCTCAAATCTCTTTGACTTCCATGCGTCATCGGGTTGGTTCCTTAGGTTGTTAGAATAACGGGCTAGCTCCTCGAATTTTGCCACATATTGGCCTATGGTCATCTCCCCTTGCTTGAGTTCTAAAAATTCTATCTCTTTTTGATCCTTAAGATTTGAGGGGAAGTAGTTTTCTAGGAAGGCACCCCGGAAGAGTTCCCACGTGACTCGCGTTTCAGACTCCTCCATCTGTTGCCGGTACTCATGCCACCAGTGTTCCAATTCCCCATGCAACTTATATGTAGCCAAGTTCACCTTCTGTGGGTCTGTACACCTCATGACCCTAAAGATGCGCTCCATATGTTGGAGCCACCTTTCCGCGGCCATAGGATCGGGGTCTCCTAAAAACGCTGGCGGGTCGTGGGACTTAAACTTTTCATAATGATCGTCTCAAGCATGAGCTTCCATCATCCTAGTCATGGCTTGGGCCATTTGTTGCACTAAAGGTGTATCGGTCGGCCCCGGTGGAATTGGAGCATCGGGGTTTGGTTCTTGATTTGCTCGATTCACCCTTGACGGTCTCCCTGGCCTCCTGGGTGGCATATCTCCTGCATACAAATACACATATATTGAGTTGATCAGTCTCAATATTAGTGGCTTTGTAAGTAAAAGTATATGTCTACCAAGAAGCGGAATAAGACTCACAACACCAAACCAACTAGCTTACTGTAACTCTCACGGTCCGAATGGTGCGAACAGCTCTGATACCAAATGTAACACCCTAATAATTGAGCTGCCATAATTAATGGAAAACACATATATTAAGTACGTGTACATAGGCATAGTTTGTACATTATGCGACCCTAGTTCATGAAACTACTACATTTAATGCATATTATACCCCATCGTGAGAGTTACACATAATCTACTTGGCTTAAATTTATACAACTGAGTCTGACAAAATAAAATTTGAAGATCCATCATAACAAAGTATCACCATGAGATTTAACAAAACAAAGGGTGGATGTCTTCTTGAAACATTTCTTCTAATTCTTGGCTTTTACTCTTGTGTCTCCAGAACCACCTGCAACACTGTAACCGTGAGATACATGCAGGGACATATATCTCAGTAACCCTCGGTTTATCTAAAACATGTACAAACAGTGTCACAGGCAACAAGTTGCAAATCCTCCCCAACTCTATAGCTAAGAAACTACCACATTCAAGCATCTAATTTACCATTACCATGCACTTTCAAATCATAGAGTCAATGAAATGCAATGCTATGCATGATTTCCTTTATCATTAGTTTTTGTGCCGGCAGTCCGCACCCTCAATGGAGATCTCCGTTGTCCAAGGAAGCGTCCCTCCTTGAACCCTCAACCTGCCCGGTCAAACACCCGAAGGTGCATATGCAATCCATTTTGTTCATGAATGACAATGCATGAGTCAATGCAGTATCGATCTCAAACTCTTCCTCAAAGCAAGACCTTAACCCATACTCTTGTTAAGAGGAAAGTTGATCACATATTGCATTAACATTTCAAACCAATCACACAAGTTCATGTTCAGTTTCCTATTGCATGTTTTTAAGTCACATGAACCTAATTTCATTCATTCCTATCCTAGAAATAGATTTATTATGTTTACATTACAATTTGTTTGATTATGTTCATGCAGGAATAAATCTTAGAGAAGTGTTGATTTTAGAGGATTGGACTTGAATAATGAAGGAAAGAATGAAGAAAGTTGAAGAAAAGATGTAAAAAACACATAGAAGCTGTCAAACACAGTCTGGTGCGCACCTTATTGCACCCCTGGAGCTGCTGCCCAATCTTGTGCGCACAGCCCAGGAAGGTGTGCGCACCCCTGTTCTTATTTTGGCCATAACTTGAGTTGTAGACCTCCAAATTGAGTGAGACCAAAAGCATTTGAAAGCTAAGAGGATACTCTACAACTTTTATGAAGGCCACAAAACCTAGTTCTAAAAGTTTAATTGTCAAAAGCAGTAATCTTTAACAGGGATGTGCAAACAACAAACAAATACTTTCATATAAACACTATCTCAGTAATTTGGTCATAACTAGAGTTGTAGACCTCCAAATTGAGTGAAACCAAAAACATTTGAAAGCTAAGAGGATGCTCTACAACTCTTATTAGACCACGAAGTCAATTTCAAATTAAAACCAATTCAAAAACCCAATTCAAATGGTTCCAAAACAAGGAAAAAAGGTATTGATCAACTTTTCACAAATTTCAATCCTCCCTTCCATCTCAATTCCTCAAAATCATATTTAACTTCATCTAATTCATTATAAAACACTCCAAGATCAATTCACATTCACAATCCAATATCCAAACAAACAATCAACATAAATGCTTCAACCACACACACACATAAGGAACAATTCAACCAATTTCATCAAACATCAAGACAATTTACATGATTTCAAACCACAATCACAATTCATCCTACCATTCACAATTTCCAGCTAGCTATACTATTGGGGTTTTGGGGTTATCAAGCTCTTCTTGCCCTTTCTCTTGAATGGCTATCTCTAGGGTTTAGAACTCAAGTCCACCAATTTTCCTTTTCCTTTTCCCTTAGCTGAAAAATAGGGTTTTTTTTACTAAAATAATGAAAACACATATTTTAGATCTATTAAATTATTTAATTTTTTTTGAAATCCATGTATTGTTTACCATGAAGTTTCTAGCTTAATTTACACAATTTTTTATATTTTTAAAATTGCAACATTTGTTTGTAGAAATCGTGTGCTGTAGATTGGAAATATAGAGTGTTTTTTACTTTAAAAATGAAAACGCATATTTTAAATTTATTAAATTATTTGATTTTTTTGACAACAATGTATTGTTCAACAAGAAGTTTCTAACTTATTTAACACTATTTTTTATATTTTTCAAATAGTAACATTTGTTTATAGAAATCGCGTACTATACACTTTAAAAATAGGGTGTTTTTTACTTTAATAATGAAAACGCATATTCTAAATTTATTAAATTATTTGATGTTTTTGACAAAAATTTTTTGTTCACCAATAAGTTTCTAGCTTAATTTACACTATTTTTTTTATATCATTAAAATATCAACATTTGTTTTTAGAAATCGTGTACTATACACATGAAAAAAGGGTGTTTTTTATAAAAAAAATGAAAACACATATTTTAAATTTGTTAAATTATTTAATTTTTTTTAAATCAATGCATTGTTTACCATGAAGTATCCAGCTTAGTTTACACAATTTTTTATATTTTTAAAATTGCAACATTTGTTTGTAGAAATCGTGTACTATACACTTGAAAAATAGGGTGTTTTTTACTTTAAAAATGAAAATGCATATTTTAAAGTTATTAAATTATTTGATTTTTTTGAAAACAATATATTGTTCCCCATAAAGTTTTTATGTTTATTTATAAAAACTTTTATATTTTTAAAATTGCAACATTTGTTTCTAGAAATCGTGTACTATACATTTGAAAATTAGGGTGTTCTTTACTTTTAAAATGAAAATGCATATTTTTAATTTATTAAATTATTTGATTTTTTTGAAAATAATGTCATTTTTCCCATGAAGTTTCTAGCTTAATTTACACAAATTTTATGTTTTTATAATTGCAACATTTGTTTCTAGAAATCGTGTTCTATACACTTGAAAAATATGGTGTTTTTTACTTTAAAAATGAAAATACATATTTTTAAAATATTAAATTATTTGATTTTTTTGAAAACAATGTATTGTTCCCCATAAAGTTTCTAGCTTAAATTACACAATTGTTTATATTTTTAAAATTGTAACATTTGTTTCTAGAAATCGTGTACTCTACACTTGAAAATTTGGGTGTTTTTTACTTCAAAAATGAAAATGTATATTTTAAAAATAATAAATTATTTGATTTTTTTGAAAACAATGTATTTTCACCATGAAGTTTCTAGTTTAATTTACAATTTTTTTTATATTTTTATAATTGAAAAATTTGTTTCTAAAAATCGTGTACTATACACTTGAAAATTAGGGTGTTTTGGAATTTAATAATGAAAACGAAAATTTTAAATTTATTAATATATTTGATTTTTTTGAAAACAACGTATTGTTCCCAATAAAGTTTCTAGCTTAATTTACACATTGTTTTATATTTTAAAAATTGCAACATTTGTTTCTAAAAATCGTGTACTATAGACTTAAAATATAGGGTGTTTTTTTACTTTAAAAATAAAAACGCATATTTTAAATTTATTAAATTATTTGATTTTTTTGAAAACAATGTATTGTTCCGAATAAAGTTTCTAGCTTAATTTACACAATTGTTTATATTTTTAAAATTGCAATATTTGTTTCTAGAAATCGTGTATTATACACTTGAAAAATAGGGTGTTTTTTACTTTAAAAATGAAAATGCATATTTTAAATTTATTTAATTATTTTATTTTTTTGAAAATAATCTATTGTTCCCCATAAAGTTTCTAGCTTAATTTTTACAATTTTTTATATTTTTAAAATTGAAACATTTGTTTGTAGAAATCGCGTACTGTACACTTGTAAAATGTAACATCCCAAATTTCTAATTTCCTACAGGAAACTATTTAGATTCACAAACTCCTTCTTAAGGGGGCTATTTTAGAAAAGATAAGGAATTTGGGAAACTAGAATAGATTAGAAAGCAAAGTGGATTAGGGGGAATGAATTGGATTATAATAAAAAATAGAGATTTAATGGGTAACAAGGTGGGCTCAAGGGACTTGATTGCAAAAACTATAAAAATATGGAGAAGGGATTAAGTTGCACTTCTATGGTTTCATAAGTGGGGCTTGGATTGCAAAGTAGGGAAACAATTTCCCTTCACTCCTTCCCTCCCTTTTCTCTCACTCCTCACTCTCCCTCACTTACACTCTTACATTCTCATTTCCACTCCCTTCTACTTGCTCTCCTAGGGCACACCCATCTCTCCCAAATCCAAGCATTTGATCCTTAATCTCTCCACTCCAAGGCTCAAATGATCTTCCTCAAGCTCTTGATCTTCCAAGGGAACCATGGTAAGCCACATGCAAGCCATTTTCCCTCTAATCTCTTCACTCACTTCTCCCTCTAGAAATGAACCCCAAGCCTTCTAATCTCACATGCAAGCCCTAAAGTGAGTTCCTAAGGGTGCTAATGACTCTCATTTGGGGGCATTTAGGGATTTCCAAGTCTAGTGGTGGAGATTGAAGGATTTGGTGGAGCTTGAGAGCAAGAAGTGCTTAGGGACTCAAAGTTTGAAGGTAACCCCACTAAACCCCAAACTAGACTAGTGAAGGAATGAAAGGGGTGTGGAATGTGATTTTGAGCTATGGTGCAAGGTAGGATAGAAATAGGTTTAGACTTGTGAAATTTGATGACTTGGTTTTGTTGCATGTGGTTGTTATTGAGCTTTTGAGAATGTATGTTAAAATAGGTTGTCATGTGTATATTAGATGTTTGATAAATGGACTTGATGCATGTGGTTTGGTTGAAATGACCATGTGTGTATGTTTGGATTATTGCATTGCATATGTGATGTTTGGTGAAAACTTGTTTGGTTTCCTGGCTTTTGGAAGTTGAGTGTGGGTGAGGAAGGTGTATATTGGGTATATGAATTGGGTGTAACATATTGTCAATTTGATTTGGGGGAATTGAGATGGGAATTGAAGGAATAGCTTTTGAATGTGTAGGAAGGATGTAAACAAATGCTTCATTCCTTGTTTTCATAAATTTTGACATAGTTTGAGATGGATATTAGACCTATTTACAAATGGATTCTGATTTCGTGGCCTGAATAAAAGTTATATAAAATTTTATTATCTTTCCAATGCCACAAATTTCATGAGAATCCAATTTGTATAGCTTGAGTTATGGACAAAGCACGTAGAGCTGCCAAAATTGGGATTTTGACATGGACAAGTGAATTCAAGCGATATTATCTACTAGAAAAAAATTGATTTAGATCTTAAGTTCTGAATGAAAGTTGTAGACAAATTTGTTAGCTTTCATTTTTCATTGATTTCACCCAATTTTGAGGTCTATAACTCAAGTTATGGTCAAAATAGAAGACTACGCCAGTGCTGAGCGCCCAGGCGCTGGAACACAAAAAAACACACAGTATTGCATCTGTGATTGGTGCCCAAGTGCTAGGATGGGCACTCGGGAGATAGGACTCTGTTGTCTGGCAGTTTGTGACACGTTTCTGGCGCCTAGGCACCAGAATGGTGGCCCGGGCGACAGTGTCATGTACCTTCTTGACCTATTTTTGCTTCTAAAATGCCATGTAAGTCTATTTAACTTAGTTTTATGATAGGAATGTAAGGAAATAGGCTTATATGACTTAGTAACATGCTTTAGGATTATGAAATGATATGGCAAGCTCTTCAATTTTGAATTATGAAATTGTCATGTGATGAATGATGAATGATCAATGATCAATGATCAATGTTGAATGCAAGTGATATGAGTTGAATGTGAAATGCATGATAATACTTGATGTGAAATGAAAATTAAATTTAAAGACAAGTTTAAGCTTTCCTCCATCAATGGATGTTGAGTAAGCGGGTTGATTTCCACCGATTACACACCGGGTTAGCTGACAAGCATGAAAAGATTGAGAATGTAGGGTCTC
The DNA here is from genome assembly GCA_037177725.1 of Cyamopsis tetragonoloba. Taxonomy (NCBI): domain Eukaryota; kingdom Viridiplantae; phylum Streptophyta; class Magnoliopsida; order Fabales; family Fabaceae; genus Cyamopsis; species Cyamopsis tetragonoloba. Next base: position 31,450,647 of record CM074120.1, on the reverse strand, counting down.
CTAATGAACGGGGTAAGATGACCTGAACTAGTAAGGTTGCCCTGTGACTGGGCAAATGACCTAAAAAAAAGGACTATTCCAATGAACGGGGTCAAGATAGCCCGGTAGTTGATCACGGTAGGGACGCTTGGCGTGGTCCCATGATTGAGCTCAAATGCACGTTGCTGCCATGCGCCTAGGGAGAGAAGTCTAGTGCACGAGGCTTTCGTAAAAGACTAAAGAAAAGAAATGAAACAAGTATGATAATGAAAGATCATGGCATGCATACATTTATAATTGTCATAACATGCATTATGTATGAGTGTTGCATTGATTGTGGATTGAATTGTGTGTTAGGGACTAAATTGGGTGTTTTCCAGTTAGACTGGTTGCAATATGGTATAAAAGTGTTTTAAAAAATGTCGAGGGTTACTCAATTATATGTTTTGCATATAACTGACGGTTACCATATTGCGGGTATCGGGGCATTGTGGAGAATAAAATAAACAAGCGAGATGAGATTAGGATTTTCTTAGTAGTAACCACACATGGTGAACCTAAGACTCAAGTTCATATATTAATTTGATCAACTGTATAGGAATCCGTATAAATTGAAAGGGTGTAATTATTATTATTTTTAATTGTTGTAAATTAGAACTTAGCTTCCATTAGTGTTTTGGAAAGAAAAAAAAACGGACTCTCAAATTAAGGTGTTACAAAAATTAGGGTGTTTTTTACTTTAACAATGAAAACGCATATTTAAAATTTATTAAATTATTTGATTTTTTTGAAAACAATGTATTGTTCACCATGAAGTTTCTAGCTTAACTTACACTATTTTTCATATTTTTAAAATATCAACATTTGTTTCTAGAAATTGTGTACTATACACTTGAAAAATATGGTGTTTTTTACTAAAAACATGAAAACACATATTTTAAATTTATTAAATTATTTAATTTTTTTGACAACAATGTATTGTTCACCATGAAGTTTCTAGCTTAATTTACACTTTTTTTATATTTTTAAAATATCAACATTTTTTTTCTAGAAATTGTGTACTATACACTTGAAAAATAGGGTGTTTTTTACTAAAAAAATGAAAACGCACATTTTAAATTTATTAAATTATTTAATTTTTTTTAAAATCAATGTATTTTTTACCATGAAGTTTCTAGCTTAATTTACACAATTTTTTATATTTTTAAAATTGGAACATTTGTTTGTAGAAATCGTGTACTATAGACTTGAAATATAGGGTGTTTTTTACTTTAAAAATGAAAACGCATATTTTTAATTTATTAAATTATTTGATTTTTTTGACAACAATTTATTGTTCACCATGAAGTTTCTTGCTTAATTTACACTATTTTTTTATATTTAAAATATCAACATTTGTTTCTAGAATTGCATACTATACACTTGAAAAATAGGGTGTTTTTTACTTTAAAAATGAAAAAGCATATGTAGAAGTATGTGTGCTTAAATGTTTAATATATTATGTTTTGATGATGACAAATACAATAGCAATAAGTCATGTGTAATATGTTTTGATGTTGACAAATGTAAGATTAAATTAAGAATGGACATGGTACTATATGAGCTTAATGGAGTGCATTATACCATGCATGATTATGTGTTCTCTATTGTGATATACAAGTTGATAATCATGCAATGTGTACATGAATGCTTGATAGACTAACTAGAGCTATATATTTATAAATCAAGCATATTTGATTTTGAGTTTAGAAGTTTGGACTAACTATGATTTTCAAGTGAGAAATGTCTTGTAGATAGTCCAAGCATTAAGAGTAAGCAATGATCAAGAAAAATGGAAAAATCAATTATGCTCAACTCAAGAAGGAGAATGAGAATGATGGCCAAGCGCTTGTGATAGTATGGAAAAGAAACTAACAAGCTTGTATTGCATCAAGAAGCCTAAGGACTTAGTTTGGTATATTTCTTTTCTAGGCTATGTAAGTGTAAATTTGAAAAGTCATTACTTGATAGAGCTTGTCTTTCACCTTGCATTCATAGCATCATTTTAAACCATAGCCTTGAAAATGTGTTTTTCAAAGAAATTGGTTACAAAGTGTTTTATCATGAGAAAATTGTTTTTCAATTAGATAAGGATTTAAAAAGTGGGTTGATGTTTAAAAGTTCTCAAATATTTGGTTTGAATTTGTTAATAGGCATAAACAAATATATTTTCAACAATAGTCTTATATGGAAGCTGATATATGTTTACTTTTTTGATCATATCATTATGTGTATTTTGATTATTGAGCTAAACCTTATTTCATTTGAAAATAGACTCAATAAGCTTTCTAATGACTGGTCTTTTGCTCTAAATGGATCACAAATGAAGAAGTTATGAACTTTTGAATTCAGCCTTTGTTTTTAGGTTTTGGAAAATGACCTTTGTTCACTATTTTGATCATATCTTTAAAACTACTTTGCTTTTCGATCTGAAACTTGTTTCATATGAAGGTAGACTCAAAGAGATTTCTAAAAACTAGTCATTCCCTTGAAACGAACAAGAAATGAAGGAGTTATGAATTTCCAAAGTTAGAGATTTTCGTCAGGAATTTCATATCTGAATACATATTCGAAAATCTAAGCACCAGTAAGTGCATATTCGATTACATATTCGAATATGGCTTTTGATATTCAAATATATATTCGAATATTTCTTTCTAAGCACCAGTAAGTGCATATTCGAATACATATTCGAATATGGGTTTTAATATTCGAATATATATTCGAATATAGCTTTCAAAATGTGAAAAATCTGCTTCCAGAAGTGCCATATTCGAATATGAGATTCTATATTCGAATATGGGCTGTGCAGAGCTATAAACGGCTAGTAATGACTAGATTTGAATGGAGGGCTATAAATATGAGTTCTTGGGCCATTCTAGTACGAGAAGCAAGGTTTTCATCTCTAGTATCACACTAGAATCATATTATCTCATTTCTAAGCTTCTTTTAACATGAATCAAATGCTTTAATCTTGGTCTTTCATCTTGAATCATTCTCATCATTCAAAAAGCTTTGTTATTCAAAATTGCTCTATCTTGCTAAAGGCTTGCTCAAATCTTTGTGCTTCAAGTTGTAATATCTACTCTTTTGAGAGCTTCACTATTTGTAAAACCTTAAAGTGAATTGTGGAGAGAAGTTGAGGTATCCTTTTAGTTGATTGAAGGTGGGGTATCCTTCAAGGTTGTTTTAGGGTGAGGTATCCCTAGTTGAGGCTCTTGCACATTGGTGGGGTATCCAAAGGTGGGGAGTGCTCTTAGTGTGTAATCTTGTTGAAGATTGAATACAAGTATTTCTGTGGTGCCGTTTTGAAGACTAGACGTAGGTCACAAGGAAGTTTAGTGACTGAACCAGTATAAATATTTGTGTTTGATTCTCTCTCTTCCCTACTCTTTCAACTCTCATATTTGTTGATCTATATTTTTATTGCTCATCTTCCTTCATACTCTAATTCCTCATAATCTCATTATATTTGAGTTGGATTTGCAAATTGAATTCTTTATAAAAATTTTCCGCTGCTTATAATTTTTATTTTCACAAAATTGTTTAAATTTCTTGAAAGTGTTTTAAAGTTTTAAATCACCCAATTCACCCCCCTCTGGGTGATGGTTGCCATGACCAACAACATATTTTAAATTTATAAAATTACTTGATTTTTTTGCCAATAATGTATTGTTCACCAAGAAGTTTCTAGCTTAATTTAAACTATTTTTTATATTTTTAAAATATCAACATTTGTTTCTAGAAATCGTGTACTATACACTTGAAAAATAGGGTGTTTTTTACTAAAAAAATGAAAATTCATATTTTAAATTTATTAAATTATTTGATTTTTTTGAAAACAATGTATTGTTCACCATGAAGTTTCTAGTTTAATTTACAAATTTTTTTATATTTTTATAATTGCAACATTTGTTTCTAAAAATTGTGTACTACACACTTGAAAAATAAGGTGTTTTTTGTTTTAAAAATTAAAACGCATAATTTAAATTTATTAATATATTTAATTTTTTTGAAAACAATGTATTGTTCCCAATAAAGTTTCTAGCTTAATTTACATAATTTTTTATATTTTTAAAATTGCAACATTTGTTTCTAAAAATTGTCTACTATAGACTTGAAATATAGAGTGTTTTTTACTTTAAAAATGAAAATGCATACTTTAAATTTATTAAATTATTTGATTTTTTTGAAAACAATGTATTGTTTCCCATAAATTTTCCAGCTTAATTTACGCAATTTTTTATAGTTTTAAAATTGCAACATTTGTTTCTAGAAATCGTGTACTATACACTTGAAAATTAGGGTGTTTTTTACTTTAAAAATGAAAACGCATATTTTAAAGTTATTGAATTATTTTATTTTTTTGAAAACAATATATTGTTCCCCATGAAGTTTCTAGGTTAATTTATAAAATTTTTAATATTTTTAAATTGCAACATTTCATTCTAGAAATCGTGCACTATACACTTGAAAATTAGGGTGTTTTTACTCTAAAAATTTAAACTAATATTTAAAATTTATTAAATTATTTGACTTTTTTAAAAATAATGTAACTTTCGCCATGAAGTTTCTAGCTTAATTTACACAATTGTTAATATTTTTATAATTGCAACATTTGTTTCTAGAAATCGCGTATTATACACTTGAAAAATAGGGTGTTTTTTATTTTAAAATGAAAACGCATATTTTAAATTTATTAAATTATTTAATTTTTTTACAACAATGTATTGTTTATCAAGAAGTTTCTAGCTTAATTTACACTATTTTTTTATATTTTTAAAATATCAATATTTGTTTCTAGAAATCGTGTACTATACACTTGAAATATAGGGTGTTTTTTACTTTAAAAATGAAAACGCATATTTTAAAGTTATTAAATTATTTGATTCTTTTGAAAACAATATATTGTTCCCCATAAAGTTTCTCGGTTAATTTATAAAATTTTTAATATTTTTAAAATTGGAACTTTTGTTTCTAGAAATTGTGTACTATACACTTGAAAATTAGGGTGTTTTTTACTTTAAAAATTCAAACTAATATTTTAAATTTATTAATTTATTTGATTTTTTTTAAAATAATGTAATTTTCCCCATGAAGTTTCTATACACTTTAGAAATTGTGTACTATACACTTTAGGTTATTTTCCCCCTTTCGGGATAACCCTACATTCTCATCTTTTCCATTTCCTGCTCTGTCCTCTTACCCGGTCTACTTCTGGTGGGACTTAACCCTATTGCTCAATCTCTAATGAGTGGAAAGAGCCTCTTTTAACATTTCCATTTTCAGTTCTAATGCATCACACAGTCATATCAATCACATAGCGTACAAACAAGGGTTTCCAATATACACTTATCCGATTACCATGTACTCCACACTCGGATTTTTATGTGACATAGGTGTTATATTCATATATCTATTTGAACATTGCATTCCATATTCAAATACATATTTGAATATACTAATACTGGGACACAATCCTTTTCAAACCATTTTAAAATCATTTGAATATCAAATTCCCAGTTAGTGTCACATTTAATTCTGAAAAATCTTATTTATATCTTTAACATGTTTCACGATATCACATGCATCATTCATCAACATAAAGCCTATCAAATTCATACACATATCAATCATTTCATGCATAATTCAAACATAGCAAGCATAATTTAATCATTCAGCAAACTTTAAACAAAACATATTAGTTTGATTCCCCTAATAGCATGTTCCTATCATTCCCTAGTCACATGTTCCTACATTCCAAGTATTAGGGATTTGGGGTTTTCAGGGTTACCTGGAACTTCCCTGAATCCTTTTATCCTTCGCTTCCAAGCCTAATCTCCTACTCTGGTTCCTTTACCGTACTGCCTCTGAATCTGATCCAAACCGTTTGGGACCTTAGTTTTATGAGATGGAATCCTTAGGGTGAAAGAGTTGTGACGTAGTTGGTTTGGGAACAGAGGTTTTAGGAATGTGAGAAGTGAGGAAACTGAAGAACAACCAGTTTGGAGACAAGGCACCCCTATTTATAGACTTTGGGGTCCATATTCGAATATATATTCGAATATAAGGCTCATGTATTCATTTCTTCACTTGCATATTCGAATACAATCTTGAATATTCAAATACTATTCAAATATGGACATGCATATTCGAATACTATTCGAATATTGACACCTCATATTCAAATATTATTCGAATATGACAGTTCATATTCAAATATTCATGTTATCTTTGTTTCTTTTTACTTGCAACTAATCCTTCTTCCTTTTCTTTGTAAATTGTAATCAATCCCTTATGTCCTAAGCCTCTTTGATGGATTTTCGGGATGTTACAATTCTATCCCCGTTAAAATAATTTTTCCCTCAAAATTAGTAATTACCTTAACTATGTAAATAACTTTGGATACGTGCTCCTCATATCTTTTCCTTCTTCCAAGTTATTTCTGAGGAATCAATGTTCTCCTAGAGGACCTTCACTAATGGGATCGTTTTGTTTCTTAAAGTCTTTTCTCCTCGGTCTAAGATCTTCATAGGCTTTAATTGATATGAGACGTTGGGCTTCAACGGAATGTCATCAGCTTCCAAAATGTGTGAGGGATCAGACATGTACTTCCAGAGTTGGGATACGTGAAAAACGTCATGAAGGTTCGAAAGATGAGGTGGCAAAGCAAGTTGATAAGCAACATGTCCTACTTTTCGGAGAATCTGATAAGGACCAATGAATCAAGGTTGCAGCTTCTTAGTTTTCATCGCTCTGCCAACAGCGGTGTAGGGTGTAACCTTCAAAAACACATGATCTCCTTCTTCAAATTCCAGAGGCTTTCTCCGCTGATCTGCATAACTCTTCTGGCGGTCTTGGGCTCTCTTTAACGTTTCCTTGATACGCCTAATCTTGTCTGTTGTTTCTTGCACCAAATCCGGCCCCAATAGCAATTTTTCTCCTGTTTCAAACAAACATACTGGCGACCGGCATTTTCTCCCATAGAGTGCTTCATAGGGCGCCATGCCTATACTTGAATGAAAGTTGTTGTTATAGGCAAACTCTACTAATGGCAAATACTTTCCCCAGTCTCCGCCCTCTTCTAGTACACAAGCCCGCAACATATCTTCCAAAGTCTGTATTGTTCTTTCGGAATGTCCGTCGGTTTGGGGATGATGAGAGGTACTCAGATGTAATTGGGTCCCAAAAGCTTTCTGCAACACTCCCCAGAAGCGAGAAGTAAACTTAGGGTCTCTGTCTGAGATAATACTGGTGGGTGCCCCATGTAGTCGGACTATTTCTGCGATATATAACTTGGCATACTTCTCTACGGAATAAGTGGCCTTGACAGGCAAGAAGTGAGCAGTCTTAGTCAATCTGTCAATGATAACCCAGATTGAGTCGTTTCCCACTGGCGTTCTGGGTAATTCAACTACAAAGTCCATGGTTATAGACTCCCATTTCCACTCTAGAATGTCCAATGGCTGAAGCGGTCCAGAGGGTTTTTTATGTTCAACTTTGATCTTTTGACATGTAAGGCATTTGGAAATGAATTCTGCAATGTCCTTCTTCATTCCAGGACACCAGAATAGCTTCTTCATGTCTTGATACATTTTTGTAGCTCTAGGATGTACCGAGTGCTGGCTACTATGACTCTCTTCAAGCACTATCTTCTTGACCTTTGCATTATTTGGGATACACACTTTGTCTCTGAATAAGATCATTCCATCACCAGTTAAAGAGAAGTCATCATGCTCCTTGAACTTCTGTAACTTATGATCTTGTTTCTGCGCTTCTCGAATTCGGTCTCTAAGTGTACTCTGCAAGTCAACCTTATACACAGAGATGCTATCATTGTAGCATGACACATCCAGGTGCAGATCTCTGAATCTCTCCAAGAGTTCCATTTGATGAATCATCATAGTCAACACGTGCAAGGATTTTCTGCTTAAGGCATCGGCCACTACATTAGCCTTTCCTAGATGATATTTCAGCTCAAAATCATAATCTTTCAGGAATTCCATCCATCTCCTCTGTCTCATGTTCATTTCCTTCTAATTGAATAAGTACTTCAAACTTTTGTAGTCACTGAATACTTCAAATGTGACTCCGTACAAATAGTGCCTCCAAACCTTCAATGCAAAGACTACTGCAGCTAACTCCAAGTCATGCGTTTGGTAATTTGCTTCATGCGGTCGCAACTGTCAGGAAGTGTAAGCAACTGCTTGTCCTTCTTGCATAAGTACACATCCCAAGCCTTGCTGAGACACATCACAGTACACTTGAAAATTCTTGGTCGGATCAGGAATTACCAACACCGGCGCTGTTGTCAGCTTTTCCTTCAACAACTGAAAGATGTCTTCGCACTTGGCATCCCACACAAACGGAACACCCTTCCTTGTTAACTTAGTCAAGGGAATGGCAATTTGAGAGAATCCTCTGATTAATCGCCGGTAGTATCCTACTAGCCCTAGGAAACTCTGAATTTCTGTGGCATTGGTTGGTCTTTCCCACTTTATAATGGCTTCAACTTTACTTGGATCTATAGCCACACCATCTTTGTTAATCACATGGCCTAGAAATTGAACTTCCTCTAGCCAGAAATCACACTTATCCAACTTAGCATACAGTTGCTTCACTCTGAGTATTCCTAACACCAATCTTAAGTGCTCTCTATGCTCTTCTGCAGTCTTGGAGTAGATGAGAATATCGTCAATGAAAACTACAACAAAATTGTCCAAGTAGGGTCAAAAAATCTGGTTCATGTAGTCCATGAAGATAGCAGGAGCATTTGTCAATCCGAACGGCATCACCAAGTACTCATAATGATTGTACCGCGTCCGGAAAGTAGTCTTAGGAATATCCTCAGGCTTGATTCTGATTTGATGATATCCCGATCGAAGATCAATCTTTGAAAACACCTTGGCTCCCCCTAACTGATCAAGTAAATGATGAATCCGCATCAAAGGATACTTATTCTTTACTGTCAGCTTATTCAGCTTTATGTAGTCTACACACAGCCGCAATTTTCCATCTTTCTTCTTGACAAGCAATACTGGAGCTCCCCACGGGGAAGCGCTTGGACTAATGAACTGCTTCTGCATAAGTTCTTCAATATGGCGCTTTACTTCTGCCAACTCTAATAGTGCCATTCGGTATGGTGCCTTAGAGACAGATCCAGCTCCCGGAATTAGCTCAATCGAGAACTCTACTTCTCTTTCAGGTGGCAAGGATTCTATGTCTTCGGGAAATACATCGGGAAAGTCTTGGACTATAGGGAGAAAATCAACACGCAGCGAATTCTTAACATTGCTTATACAAACAATCAAATACTTTGGGCCAATATCATACTTAGGCAGATTATGGAAATCAGAAGTAGGATGATGCGTACAGTATATCTCCAAGCCTTGGTCTGGAATATGCACGGTTTTGGTGGCACAATCAATTCTGACCTTGTGAGCTTTAAGCCAGTCCATGCCTAAAATCACATCTAGTCCCTTCATCAGTAGGCAGTACAGATCTATGCAGAAAGTCTTGCCTTGAAAATCTAAGAACACTGGGGAACACATGGTTGTCGTACAAATGTTCTCTTCAGATGGAGTAGATACTAACACTTTGTAAGGTAGCTTAGACACAGGAAAATATATTCTCTTTGCACAATCTACTGATATGAATGAGTGAGTTGCACCAGAATCAAACAGAATATTAACAGGTTTTGCTTTTATTAATCCCGTACCTTGGATAAGATCCTTGGAATGGTCAGCCTCTTTTGCATTCAACGTATAAACCCGGCCTCTCACAGGATTCTTCTTCTTCTCCTTGTCCTTAGCTGGCTTCTGATCTTTGTCTGGACATTGCCAGCTGCTGTGTCCAGGATTCTGGCATATGAGGCAAGTTCTCTTGTTCTTGTAACATTCTCCTCTATGGAACTTTCCGCAAGTCTCACACTTCGGAATGGTACTCTTGCCTTTGTTCATTTCCTTGTCCTTTTTCATCTTGGAACTTCCTTCCTCCCTCTTACGCTTCCACGTCAACTGTCTACTAGCGGTCACCGTAGCCAAAGACTGTTCAGCAAGTTGGCATGCTTGGATCAAGGTCTGATACTCCCGGATTTGCTGAGTGATTACCAAGTTCCTGACCTCCGGTCTAAGGCCTTGCTCGAACCTCTTAGACTTCCATGCGTCATCAGGTTGGTTCTAAAGGTTATTCAAAAATCGGGCTAAACTCTCAAATCTGGAAACATATTCGTCCATCGTCCTGTCTCCCTGTTGCAGTGTCAAAAATTCTATCTCCTTTTGATCCTTCACATTAGAGGGAAAATATTTGTTCAGAAACAGAGTCTTAAATTCCTCCCATGTCACATGTTCTCTTGTTTCCTCCATATGTTCGCGATACCGTTTCCACCACTATGCCGCTTCTCCTCTTAATCTATAAGTAGCCAACTCCACCTTGTCATGATCGGTAGATCTAGTTATTCTAAATATCTCATCCAACTGATCCAGCCACTCTTCTGCTATCATGGGATCTCTTCCACCAAAGAAAATAGGTTGGTCATGTCTATGGAAACTCTGATATCGGTCTACCCGTCCTTACGCCTCCATCATTTGAGTCATGGCATGTGCCATCTGCTGTATTAACGGAGAATCACTCAGAGTTGGTGTCGCATTGGTATTAGTACGAGGTCTACCGGGTGGTCTACCTGCCATGTCTTCTTGCATACAACGCACCACACTGAGTTGATCAGGCTCAATATAATGAATCGCATACGGTCAACATCTCAGGTTAAGACAGTACTTATTTCTCTAGACTTTTATCTAAGTTACGCATTGGAATAACACAGTCCGGATAGGACTAAACTGCTCTGATACCAAATTGTAACACCTAGATTTTTAGGGTAGTTTTTTTTTAACATAAACACAGCGGAATTTTGAACAACATATATACATATATCAAAATACTAATATTTACATTAGTGTTTGTCTACAGTCCAGAGAATATACATGTGTCCAGCTAAGGTAGCCATACAACGATACAAATGACTACCTAAGTAACAAAAAAGGGCTGCAAAACTGCTCACGCTCTGACACCCTCAGAGTCCGAGCCACTTGCAATACTGTAACCGTCAGTTATATGCTTCGACATATAACTGAGTAACCCGTCGGCAGTAGAGAAATAGTTTTATACAGCATTACAGCCAGTCTAACTGGAAAACCGTCCCAAATCCAAGCCCTACCAAACATACATACAACAAGTATAATTTCAATCACATAGATATGTATGCATGATTATTTTCCATTTTCATATATTTCCTCTTTTAACGAGAAACCCTGTGCACCGGGAATCCACCAAAACACGTGGCAGTAACGCTTATTGAGCTCATCATCATCACAGTCCTGGCGAGCGTCCCCTAGGATCCTCCTGCCGAGCTACTAACCCTCTCTCGAGCTAGCCCAGGAAACTACCTACCTCGTGAAGATAGTACCCTTTGTACTTAGAATACCTCCTTCGTGAAGATATCCCAGTACTTCAGGTTATTTTCCCCCTTTCGGGATAACCCTATATTCTCATCTTTTCCATTTCTTGCTCTGTCCTCTTACCCGGTCTACTTCCGGTGGGACTTAACCCTCTTGTTCAATCTCTATTGAGTGGGAAGAGCCTCTTTTAACATTTCCATTTTCAGTTCTAATGCATCACACAATCATGTCAATCACATAGCGTACAAACAAGTGTTTCTAGAATACACTTATCCGATTACCATGTTTCTAGAAATTGTGTTTTATACACTAGAAAAATAGGGTGTTATTTACTTTAAAAATGAAAACGCATATTTTAAATTTATTAAATTTATTGATTTTTTTGAAAACAATGTATTGTTCACCATGAAGTTTCTAGTTTAATTTACAAAATTTATTATATTTTTATAATTACAACATTTATTTCTAAACATCGTGTACTATACACATGAAAAATAGTGTGTTTTTACTTTAAAAATGAAAATGCATATTTTAAATTTATTAAATTATTTGATTTTTTGAAAAAAATCTATTGTTCCCCGTAAAGTTTCTAGCTTAATTTACACTATTTTTTATATTTTTAAAATATCAATATTTGTTTCTAGAAATCGTGTACTATAGACTTGAAATATAGGGTGTTTTTTACTTTAAAAAATAAAATGCATATTTTAAATTTATTAAATTATTTTATTTTTTTGACAATAATGTATTTTTCACCATGAAGTTTCTAGCTTATGTTACACTAATTTTTAAAACTTTTAAAATATCAACATTTGTTTCTAGAAATCGTGTACTATACACTTGAAAAATACGGTATTTTTTACTTTAAAAATGAAAATGCATATTTTAAATTTTTAAAATTTTTTGATTTTTTAGAAAACAATCAATTGTTCCCCCATAAAGTTTCTAGCTTAATTTTTACAATTTTATTTATTTTTAAAATTGAAACATTTATTTCTAGAAATCGCGTACTATACACTTGAAAAATAGGGTGTTTTTTGCTTTAAAAATGTAAATGCATATTTTAAATTTATTACATTATTTGATTTTTTTGAAAACAATCTATTGTTCCCCATAAAGTTTCTAGCTTAATATTTACAATTTTATATATTTTTAAAATTGAAACATTTATTTCTAGAAATCGCGTACTATACACTTGAAAAATAGGGTGTTTTTTACTTTAAAAATGAAAACGCATTTTTTAAATTTATTAAGATATTTAATTTTTTTGAAAAACAATGTATTGTTCCCAATAAAGTTTCTAGCTTAATTTCCACAATTTTTTATATTTTTAAAATTGCAACATTTGTTTCTAAAAATAGTGTAATATAGACTTGAAATATAGGGTGCTTTTTACTTTAAAAATGAAAACGCATATTTTAAATTTATTAAGTTATTTTATTTTTTAGAAAACAATCTATTGTTCCCCATAAAATTTCTAGCTTAAATTTTACAATTTTTTATAGTTTAAAAATTGAAATAATTGTTTCTAGATATCGAGTACTATACACTTGAAAAATAGGGTGTTTTTTAATTTAAAAATGAAAGCGCATATTTTAAATTTATTAAATTATTTGATTTTTTTGATAATATTGTATTGTTCACCGTGAAGTTTCTAGCTTAATTTACAATACTTTTTTATATTTTTAAAATATCAACATTTGTTTCTAGAAATCGAGTATTATACACTTTAAAAATAGGGTCATTTTTACTAAAAAAAATGTAAACGCATAGTTTAAATTTATTATATTATTTGATTTTTTTGACAACAATGTATTGTTCACCATGAAATTTCTAGTTTAATTTACACAACCTTTTATATTTTTAAAATTGCAACATTTGTTTCTAGATCTCGTGAACTATAGACTTGAAATATAGGGTGTTTTTTACTTTAAAAAGAATAATGCATATATTTAATTTCTTAAATTGTTTGATTTTTTTTACAACAATGTATAGTTCACCAAGATGATTCTAGCTTAATTTACACTATTTTTTATATTTTTCAATAGTAACAATTGTTTCTAGAAATCGTGTACTATAGAATTGAAATGTTCGATGTTTTTTACTTTAAAAATGAAAACGCATATTTTAAATTTATTAAATTATTTTGTTTTTTGAAAAAAATCTATTGTTCCCCATAAAGTTTCTAGCTTAATTTACACTATTTTTTATATTTTTAAAATATCAACATTTGTTTCTAGAAATCGTGTACTATAGACTTGAAATATAGGGTGTTTTTTACTTTAAAAAATAAAATGCATATTTTAAATTTATTAAATTATTTTATTTTTTGACAACAATGTATTTTTCACCATAAAGTTTCTAGCTTATGTTATACTAATTTTTAAAATTTTTAAAATATCAACATTTGTTTCTAGAAATCGTGTACTATACACTTGAAAAATACGGTGTTTTTTACTTTAAAAATGAAAATGCATATTTTAAATTTTTTAAATTTTTTGATTTTTTAGAAAACAATCTATTGTTCCCCCATAAAGTTTCTAGCTTAATTTTTACAATTTTATTTATTTTTAAAATTGAAACATTTTTTTCTAGAAATCGCGTACTATACACTTGAAAAATAGGGTGTTTTTTACTTTAAAAATGAAAATGCATATTTTAAATTTATTACATTATTTGATTTTTTTGAAAACAAGCTATTGTTCCCCATAAATTTTCTAGCTTAATATTTACAACTTTATATATTTTTAAAATTGAAACATTTATTTCTTGAAATCGCGTACTATACACTTGAAAAATAGGGTGTTTTTTACTTTAAAAATTAAAATGCATATTTTAAATTTATTAAATTATTTATTTTTTTAAAAACAATGTATTGTTCACCATGAAGTTTCTAGTTTATTTTTCAAAATTTTTTATATATTCATAATTGCAAAATTTGTTTCTAAAAATCGTGTACTATACACTAGAAAAATAGGGTGTTTTTTTAATTTAAAAATTAAAACCCATATTTTAAATTTATTAAATTTTTTGATTTTTTCTAAAATAATGTCATTTTCCCCATGAAGTTTCTAGCTTAATTTACACAAGTTTTTATATTTTTAAAACTGCAAAATTTGTTTCTAGAAATCGTGTACTATAGACTTGAAATATAGGGTGTTTTTTACTTTAAAAATAATAACGCATAATTTAAATTTAATCAATTTTTTGACTTTTTGAAAATAATGTATTGTTCACCACGAAGTTTCTAGCCTAATTTACAAAATTTTTTATATTTTTATAATTACAATATTTGTTTCTATAAATTGTGTACTATACATTTCAAAAATACAGTGTTTTTTACTTTAAAAATTAAAGTGAATATTTTAAATTTATAAAATTATTTGATTTTGGTGAAAACAATCTATTGTTACCCCATAAAGTTTCTAGCTTAATTTTGACAATTTTTTATATTTTTAAATAGTAACATTTGTTTCTAGAAATCGTGTACTATAAAAATGAAATGTGGGGGTTTTTTACTTTAAAAATGAAAACGCATATTTTAAATTTATTAAATTAATTGATTTTTTTGACAACAATGTATTGTTCACCATGAAGTTTCTAGCTTAATTTACACTATTTTTTATATTTTTAAATAGTAACATTTGTTTCAACAAATCATGTACTATAGATATGAAATGTAGGGTGTTTTTTACTTTAAAAATGAAAATGGATATTTTAAATTTATTAAATTATTTGATTTTTTTGACAACAACGTATTGTTAACCATGAATTTTCTAGTTTAATTTACATTATTTTTTATATTTTTAAAATGTCAGCATTTGTTTCTAGAAATCGTGTACACTTGAAAAATAGGGTGTTTTTTACTTTAAAAATGAAAATGCATATTTAAATTTATTAAATCATTTGATTTTTTAGAAAACAATATATTATTCCCCATAAAGTTTCTAGCTTAATTTTTTCAATTTTATTTATTTTTAAAATTGAAACATTTATTTCTAGAAATCGCGTACTATATACTTGAAAAATAGGGTATTTTTTACTTTAAAAATGAAAATGCATATTTTAAATTTATTAAATTATTTGATTTTTTGAAAACAATCTATTGTTCCCCATAAAGTTTCTAGCTTAATATTTACAATTTTATATATTTTTAAAATAGAAACATTTATTTCTAGAATTCGCGTACTATACACTTGAAAAATAGGGTGTTTTTTACTTTAAAAATGAAAACGCATTTTTTAAATTTATTAAGATATTTAATTTTTTTGAAAAACAATGTATTGTTCCCAATAAAGTTTCTAGCTTAATTTACACAATTTTTTATATTTTTAAAATTGCAACATTTGTTTCTAAAAATAGCATAATATAGACTTGAAATATAGGGTGTTTTTTACTTTAAAAATGAAAACGCATATTTTAAATTTATTAAGTTATTTTATTTTTTAGAAAACAATCTATTGTTTCCCATAAAGTTTCTAGCTTAATATTTACAATTTTATATATTTTTAAAATTGAAACATTTATTTCTAGAAGTCGTGTACTATACACTTGAAAAATATAGTGTTTTATACTTTAAAAATGAAAACGCATATTTTAAATTAATTTATGTATTTAATTTTTTTGAAATCATTGTATTGTTCCCAATAAAGTTTCTAGCTTAATTTACACAATTTTTTATATTTTTAAAAGTGCAACATTTGTTTCTAAAAATTGTGTTTTATAGACTTGAAATATAGGGTGTTTTTTACTTTAAAAATGAAAACGGATATTTTAAATTTATTAAATTATATGATTTTTTTTAAAACAATGTAATTTTCCCCATGAAGTTTCTAGCTTAATTTACACAATTGTTTATATTTTTAAAATTGCAACATTTGTTTCTAGAATTCGTGTACTATAGACTTTAAATATAAGGTGTTTTTTACTTTAAAAATAACAACGCATAATTTAAATTTATTCAATTGTTTGATTTTTTGAAAACAATCTATTGTTCCCCATAAAGTTTCTTGCTTAATTTATACAATTGTTTATGTAACACCCTAATAATTGAGCTCCCATAACCAATGGAAAACACACATATTAAGCAAGTGAACATCGGCATAGTCTATACATTATGTGACTCTAGTTCATGGAAACCACTAAGGAAATACATATTACACCCCATAGTGAGAGTTACACATAATCTTCTTGGGTTAAGTTTATACAACTGAGTCTAACAAAATAAAATTTGAAGATCCATCATAACAGAATATTACAATGAGATTTATCAAAACAAAGGACAGATATCTTCTTGAAACATTTCTTCTACTTCTTGGCTTTTACTCCTGTATCTCCCGAACCACCTGCAACACTGTAACCGTGAGATACATGCTGGGACATATATCTCAGTAACCCCTGGTTTATCTAAAACATGTTCAAATAGTGTCACAGGCAACAAGTTGCAAATCCTTCCCAACTCTATAGCTAAGCAACTACAACATTCAAGCATCTAATTTACCATTACCCTGCACTTTCAAATCATAGAGTCAATGAAATGTAATGCTATGCATGATTTCCTTTATCATTAGTTTTTGTGCCGGCAGTCTGCACCCTCAATGGAGATCTCCGTTGTCCAAGGAAGCGTCCCTCCTTGAACCCTCAACTTGCCCGGTCAAACACCCGAAGGAGCATATGCAATCCATTTTTTTCATGAATGACAATGCATGAGCCAATGCAATATCAATCTAATCTCTTCCTCAGACCAAGACCTTAACCCATACTCTTGTTAAGAGGAGAGTTGATCACATATTGCATTAACATTTCAAACCAATCACACAAGTTCATGTTCAATTTCCTATTTGATTCATCCCATCCTATGAAGTCATTCATCTCATCTCAATCATATAAAACATCAATCAAATTACTCACCATTCATGTCATAACACATACCACAACATTTCAATGATCATATTGCATGTTTATAAGTCACATGAACCTAATTTCATTAATTCCTATCCTCGAAATAGATTTATGATGTTTACATTGCAATTTGTTTGATTATCACTACAAGAAAAGGGTGATTTTGCGTCGATTTTTTGCGTAGGCCCTTGACACCTACGCAAAATTTTGTTATTTGCGTCGGCCATAACCGACAATAAGGCGACACAATCAGATATATTGTTTTTTTATTTTTTTCTTAAATTTGCGTCGGATGCCATCACAGTTTGCGTAGGATTTGACGGACGCAACTCTTTTAGTGAAATTTGCGTCCGTCGTGGCCTACGCTACAGTTAATCCCACAGCTTCCAACATTTTCCCTACACGCATCAGAACAGATGAATCATATTCACTCATTCACGCCCAAAAAACCATAACAATTTCCAACATTTTACCACTGTTCCTCACTCTCACTAAACCTCTCTTCACTGTTCCAAAAACGTCGCAGTGCCGCCCCTCCCCACATCGTCGTCCTCGCTTTGCCGCCGACTTCACAGCGCCGTCAGCCTCTGTTCTATCTCCGTCATGTGAGCCGTGCTTCTTTTTTCCTAAATCCCTAAAAATCCCTATGTTTCCCTCTCAAATTCATTTTCACATAAGTGCCTCTCTCAGTTTTGTTGTGCTTCTCTCAGTTTGGTTCCTTCTCTTTCCCTCTCTTTCAAGCTCAGATTCGTCTTTGCTAGGTATGCTCAATTTCATCTTCAATCTCAGTTTAATTCCCTCTCAGTTTCGTCCTTCATTTTTGTTTCAATTTCAGTTCTGTCAATTTCTTCAAACCCTATCCCTTTATACTGCTTGATTTTAGTTGCAGTTACAGATTCCATATTTCAAATTTTTCTGCTTCAGGAATTAGGAATACTTGACAGGTAGGGTTTCCTTTTCTTCCATAACAAATGGCTCTGGCTAAAGGTAAGTTCGTGCTCCTTAGTCCTCCTTCTCTATTTGTCGATTTTGGTTTTCTATTTTCTGGCTCCATTTCTTTCAATGAATTTCATGTGGTTGGAGTTTATGTGCTTATTTAAAAATGAATTTGTAATGTGTTTTCTTTAATTTAGGGTGATTTTAACTTCTTGAATTTTGGTTGACATGAATTTTTGGTGTTTTACTCAGAGGTGAAGATACATTATTGATTCTGATGGCAGTTTCTTATTCTAAATTTTCTGAGAGGTAGAGATTCCACTTAGGCTCATTAGTGTTTGTTACTCTTTGAATTGATCATATAGAATGGCACAGGATTATTGATTTGCATATTTCTGTTTGACACCCTGGTTTGGTGATGGCCATGAAATTCAAGTTTAAGTGCTTCTTTTATATATACATATATATATAATAATAATAATATATATTACAATATATATATTATCTCGAAATAATTCCATCAAAAATAGTTAGAATTGCGATACAACTTAGACCATAACTAGCTGAATAATTTTGTATCAGTATTATCACTGAAACTCTGCTACTCATATATTGTAATATTGTATATACATACAGGAAATCAACAACACTCAACACTGGCAGGTTTTAAGAAATATATTGGAACTGTTCTGATTCTCTACAAGACAGAAATAGAGTATATATAATTATATATTCAAAGGGGACTGGTTCTCATTATTAAAAAAAAAAGGGACTGTTTCTATCACAACTAGCCCCGAGTTCCTAATCCTTTCCTTTCTTCCTCCCTAGTCCCTCCTTAACTATTTTCATTCTTTTACTAACTGAAGTCACCTGTTTAAAAGTGCAGTTTACTTGGTGATTTTTTGCAATGTATTTTAAAGTTCAACTTGCTCGTCTAAAACAAATTCTAAATTTTCAGATGGCATTCTCTGAACATGCTTTCACCATATGTTCTCTACTCTTTCCCCTTATATATTCTTTTCAAAGATACTTTACACGCTTCAACATATCTACATTTTTCAATTTTTAACATTAAGTTTCCATGCCTCGATTTTATTTGAAGCTAAAATAAATTTTACTTACTATTTTGAGCTAGAAATACATGCTGGTGTGAAATTATGGAGCCCTAAGGAATTAGTTCAATTTGAAGGATGAGATATGCATCTGAAAATTGTTATATTCTGGATTGGTCATGGTAACATATACTTTTCCTCGTAAAGGGGTATGTTTGTTTGAGTTGCTGGAAATTAGTATATATTTCGGCATGAAAATGGTTAGATTGGTTGACCATAGGTTATCCTCTCAGTTTCTCTGTGCAAGGTTTCAAATTGTGCTCATGTCGCATTGAAGTTATAATTGTGTTGGGTTAAATTTGATTGCATTGCGGTTATTGTTTGATGCGGTTTATGTGACTACCAAAAACTTTATGTTAAGGCGTGATGTTCTAGAGTACATTTTTATTTTAAACCTTGCTATTGTGCATCAGGAATAATAATTCTGTTTAGGCACACTACGTTCACAGTGTTCTTCAATGTTGCACTGTAAGTACTGTTTCCTTACACTTTGTTTTCCAATTCAAATGATTCAGGTATCAAATTATAATGACCAATTATATATATATATATATATATATATATATATATATATATATATATATATTCATCCATCTTTTCCTCTGTTTATGGAAATGGAAGGTTCAAAAGATGGATGCTGATTATCAGTCTTAATGAATATTCGTGTTGTGTTGTTTGAGATTGGAATTGCGGATCCTATTCTCTGCTATGAAAGTTGTTGTTATTCCAAACTTTGCATTCAATTGAGCATTACTCAGTAATGTTTTAACATGCTTCTACATTGTGTCATGTATAGTAGATCGGTGGCTCTGTTTCTATGATTTTTCTGCCTATTTTGAATGTTTTTATTTTGTTTTTAAATGCTCTAATATTTTTCTGCCTATTTGACTATTTTGGTTTTATTTCTAAACATGCTTATTTTGATTTTAAAAAATGAGCTTGCATTTGGTCAAAGAAAATGCTAAACACTTGTGTGTTGCTGCATGAAGAGTAATACTAGCATGTTTTGAATTCTGTTTAATTCAGGTTTTAGTAGTTTTGGAAAGCCAAATCTTTCATTCCAACGGCTCAAATGTGAAAGACACTTTGAAAGCTTGTTGGTTTAAGTTGGGGCTGAACAGATAATCAAACACATGCGACATGCATCTACTTTGTAGACAAAATAATTGTAGAATGGTAATAAATGAGGTACTGATACTGCCTTGAAAAAATCTTAGATTGTAAATGGCATAATTAGGTACGCTTGTACTCCATGAGTCTGCATAGCGACGGTAGAAAGACTGCCTTTTGCCTTCTCAATTAATCTTACTGCCAGATTAGTTTCCTATCTCGTCATTGTTCTCATTTCTCATGAATAATTTTTCTTGTATATTTACGTAGGTTACAAATTTATTTGTAGCAATTCATTGTTTGTTTTTTTCTTGTCAATCAATCAGCAAAATTTTGTTTTCAAATTATGATTCACTACCACTAAGAGGTGAAACTAAATAATACTAGTGCTGAAGCCTGTGCAATTTAGAGTAGTAGTATATTATAAGTCACTTATTGAGCTTCCATACTTAGTTATTTCTGCATACACTTTATCCATTTCAATTTTTTTCTCTTTTTAAAATAAACTTATTTATGGGTGTTTAGTTTAGTTGGACGATACTCGCTTCAAGTGCGAGAGATCGCGAGTTCAATTCTCGCAACACCCTTATATATTTTTATATGTAGCAGCACAATGCATTAATTCTTGATATATGTAAATTGTGAAATGTATTTATAACATGAGAAAAATATAGCAGGGGGAAGAAAAAACAAGTGGATGTAAGACATGTAGTATCTTTTTTAATTCTTTTTTTGTCTTTTGCTCTATTCTATTCTGTTCGGTGCTTTTTTTTTTCTGTTATGTTCTTAATCAACTTTTAGTTGTTAGATGAGCGTAGGATTAAATCTTGAGTATGTAGGATATGCAGTTAATTTTTTTATTAATAATTGCGTCGGCCAAGCCTACACAATAACAGACGCAAAAATAACATTTATTTGCGTCGGCTTTTTAAAAGTTGGGTCGGCTTTCGTCTTTATTTATTTGCGTCGGTTATGGACCTTCGCTATTTTGCGTAGGCCTGCTTGTCTGTGTAGGTCTTTGCGTAGGCTTCTCATGGACGCAAATTTGCGTCGGATTTTTGAACAGACACAAACACTTTCCATCGAGGTGTTTTGCGTCCCATTCGACACCGACACAAAACTATATTTGTTTCTGTTTTTTGCCTGTTTGCGTCCGCTTTTGGCCTACGCAAAAACCCAAATTTCTTGTAGTGTATGTTCATGTAGGAATAAGCATGGAGAAGTGTTGATCTTTGAAGATTAGACTTAAAGAATGAAGCTAGAGATAAAAGGAGTTGAAGAATGAAGGCTAGAAGGGTGTGGGGTTGAATTTCTCCCCCAGCTGTGCGCACCTTAATTGTGTTTTTGCTTGCTGCCTCCAGTTGTGCGCACAGCCCTCCAACATGTGCGCACCTTAATACCCCCTGGAGCTGCTACCCAATCTTGTGCGCACAGCCCAGGAACGTGTGCACACACCTGTTCTTATTTTGGTCATTACTTAAGTTGTAGACCTCCAAATAGAGTGAAACCAAAAGCATTGGAAATATAAGAGGATTTTATACAACTCTTATGAAGACGACAAAACCCAATTCTAAAAATTGAAGTTCCAAAAAGAGCCATCTTTGACAGGGAAACACATTTTACAAAACAGATACTTCGTAATTGACCCTGTCTCATTAATTGGGTCATAACTAGAGTTGTAGACCTCTAAATTGAGTGAAACCAAGGGCATTTAAAAACTAAGGGGAATGTCTACAACTCTTGTGAAGACCATGATGACCAAGTCACAATAAAAATCCTTCGAATTTCAGTTCAAAGTCACAGCATTAACACTCAGAATTTCATCATACATCAAGACAATTTACATGATTTCAAGCCACAATCACAATTTGCATCACACAATTCATCCTGCCATTCACAATTTCTAGCTAGCTATACTATTGGGGTTTTGGGGTTACCTTCAAGCTCTTCTTGCCCTTGCTCTTGAATGACTATTTCTAGGGTTTAGAACTCAAGTCTAACACCAATTTTCCTTTTCCCTTAGCTTGATTCTTGAGCTCTTGTGTCCCTAATGGCATTTAGTCACAAAATTCCCAAATGAGAGTATGAAGAAGACGAAACATGAATTAGGAGAGAAACTTAAGAATTCACTTACCCCATACATGAAATTGAAAGGCGTTTAGGCTTAGAAACACCAAAAACCACACATGCAAGGTATATCTATGGAGATTGGAGGAATGGGTTTTAGAGAGAAGTTGGAGAAAATGGAACTTAGAGTGAGAGAGAGAGCTGGCGACAATGGGAGGAAGAAGAAAGCTTTTGGGCTCTTGACTTGTGTGGTCAAGTTCACTTAAGATGGGAGGGACTACTTTGCAAAATTTTTAAAATTGCAAGTAGGTCCTTCCCTTCCTTTTTGTTCTCTTTTAAACCCAATTTCCTAATACTTAGTAGTCAATCTAAATATGTACCATTTAATTCATTGGGATGTTACAATTCTCCTCCCCTTAAATTTAATTTTGACCTCAAAATTAAACTTACCAATTCTCAAACAACTCTGGATACGACTCCCGCATATTCTGCTCCTTCTCCCATGTTGCTTCAGTTGAGTTCAAGCTTTGCCAAATCACCTTTACTAGAGGTATGGTCTTGTTCCTTAGGGTTTTCAGGCTGTGATCCACAATCTCAATCGGTTTTGCTTGGTAAGATAAATCATCTCCTAATTTTACTGTTTCGGGGCGTAAGACATGGGATGGATTGGGAATGTACTTGCGAAGTTGAGAGACATGAAAAACATCATGCAAGTTGGAAAGATTAGGGGGGAGAGCAAGCTGATATGCGACAGGACCGACACGTTTTATAACTTGGAAAGGCCCTATGAATCGGGAATGTAGTTTTTTGACTCGGAGAGCTCATCCAACTCCTGTGGTGGAAGTGGCTTTCAAGAATACATGTTCTCCCTCTTCAAACTCGAGTGGCTTTCGCCTTTGGTCTGCATAACTCTTTTGCCGACTTTGAGCAATTCGAAGCCTTTCCCATATTTCCCTAATTCTCTCAGATGTTTCCCTAACCATCTCTGGCCCCAATAAGGCATTCTCACCTGCCTCATACCAACATAAAGGTGACCTACACTTCCTACCATATAGCGCCTCATACGGCGCCATGCCAATACTAGAATGGTAACTGTTATTGTAGGCAAACTCAATCAGGGGTAGTGTCTCACTCCAATCCCTATTCTCATCAAGAACACATCCCCTCAACATATCTTCTAAGGTTTGTATAGTGCGTTCAAATTGGCCATCCGTTTGGGGGTGGTATGCGGTGCTAAGACTCAATCTAGTCCCAAAAGCCCTTTGCAACGCCCCCCAAAACCTAGAGGTAAATTTTGGGTCCCTATCCGACACAACGCTGAGGGGTGCCCCGTGAAGTCTAACTATCTCCCTAACATACAGACGAGCATACCTATCCACGGGGTAATTTGCTTTAATGGGTCAAAAATGAGCAGATTTGGTAAGCCTATCCACAATGACCCATATGGAATCGAATCCGGTTTGGGTCCTAGGCAACCCGACTATAAAATCCATTGCCATGCTTTCCCATTTCCATTCAGGTATTTCAAGTGGTTGTAACTCCCCCGAGGGTCTTTGGTGTTCTATCTTTATCCGTTGACAAGCGAGGCACTTGGCTACAAAAAGAGCGATATCCTTTTTCATTCCCGGCCACCAAAATATTTTCTTTAAATCTTGATACATCTTTGTGATGCCGGGATGAAAAGAGTATCCACTTTTGTGGCCTTCCTCTAATATCGTCTGTTTAAGGCCATCGTTGTCAAGGATAACGATCCTACCATGAAACAAAATTACCCCATCACTTGTTTCGGAGAAACCGGGTTGACCCCTCTTTTGCAAATCATCCTTGTTCTCCAGTTGGGCTACCTTAATTCTCTCCCAAAACTCATTCCTTATTTCCAGCTTGGTAAAATGCAAACTCATGGCTCTCATGGAGACATCAAGGTGAAGATCCCTAAATTTCTCTAATAGTTCCAATTCATGAATCATCATGGAGGATATATGCAAGGATTTTCGACTTAAAGCATCGGCTACCACATTAGCCTTACCAGGGTGGTATCTCAACTCAAAGTCGTAGTCCTTAAGAAATTCCATCCACCTCCTTTGTCTCATATTTAATTCCTTCTAGTCAAAGAGGTACTTGAGACTCTTATGATCACTAAAGACTTCAAACCTTACTCCATAAAGATAATGCCTCCATATTTTCAACGCGAAAACGATCGCAACCAGTTCAAGATCATGGGTAGGGTAATTCCCTTCATGAGGCCTTAATTGTCTAGAGGCATAGGCCACAACAACCCTACTTTGCATCAAGACACATCCCAAACCCATTTTAGAGGCATCACAATATACTTGAAAGTCTTTAGATACATCAGGGATCACTAACACTGGGGTGGTTGTCAATTTATCCTTAAGGGCTTGGAAACTTTCTTCGCACTCCTCATTCCATTTAAATGGTACTCCTTTGCGTTTCAACTTGGTTAACGGGAGAGCCAATTGGGAAAAGCCCTTAATAAACCTTCGGTAGTACCCGGCTAATCCTAGGAAACTTCGGACCTCGGTAACTGTCGTGGGAGGCTCCCACTTAGTCACCGCATCAACTTTGCTAGGATCTACCGCCTCCCCTCTCTTATTAATCACATGTCCTAAAAATTGGACCTCTTCTAACCAAAATTCACACATGCAAGGTATATCTATGGAGATTGGAGGAATGGGTTTTAGAGAGAAGTTGGAGAAAATGGAACTTAGAGTGAGAGAGAGAGCTGGCAACAATGGGAGGAAGAAGAAAGCTTTTGGGCTCTTGACTTGTGTGGTCAAGTTCACTTAAGATGGGAGGGACTACTTTGCAAATTTTTTAAAATTGCAAGTAGGTCATTCCCTTCCTTTTTGTTTCCTTTTAAACCCAATTTCCTAATACTTAGTAGTCAATCTAAATATGTACCATTTAATTAATTGGGATGTTACAGTTTATATTTTTATAATTACAATATTTGTTTCGAGAAATCGTGTACTATACACTTGAAAAATAGGGTGTTTTTTACTTTAAAAATGAAAATGCATATTCTAATTTATTAAATTATATGATTTTTTAGAAAACAATCTATTGTTCCCTATAAAGTTTCTAGCTTAATTTTTACAATTTTATTTATTTTTAAAATTGAAACATTTATTTCTAGAAATCGCGTACTATACACTTGAAAAATAGGGTGTTTTTTACTTTAAAAATGAAAACGCATATTTTAAATTTATTAAATTATTTTATTTTTTTTAAAACAATCTATTATTCCCCATAAAGTTTCTATCTTAATATTTACAATTTTATATATTTTTAAAATTGAAACATTCATTTCTAGAAATCGCGTAATATACACTTGAAAAATAGGGTTTTTTTACTTTAAAAATGAAAACGCATATTTTAAATTTATTAATATATTTAATTTTTTTGAAAATAATGTATTGTTCCTAATAAATTTTCTAGATTAATTTACACAATTTTATATATTTTTAAAATTGCAACAATTGTTTATAAAAATGGTGTAATATAAACTTGAAAAATAGGGTGCTTTTTACTTTAAAAATGAAAATGCATATTTTAAATTTATTAAATTATTTGATTTTTTAGAAAATAATCTATTGTTCCCCATAAAGTTTCTAGCTTAATATTTACAATTTTATATATTTTTAAAATTGAAACATTTATTTCTAGAAATCGCGTACTATACACTTGAAAAATAGGGTGTTTTTTACTTTAAAAATAAAAACGCATATTTTAAATTAATAAATATATTTAATTTTTTTGAAAACAATGTATTGTTTCCAATAAAGTTTCAAGCTTAATTTATAAAATTTTTTATATTCTTAAAAGTGCAACATTTGTTTCTAAAAATTGTGTAATATAGACTTGAAATATAGGGTTTTTTTTACTTTAAAAATGAAAACGCATATTTTAAATTTATTAAATTATATGATTTTTTTAAAAACAATGTAATTTTCCCCCATGAAGTTTCTAGCTTAATTTAAACATATGTTTATATTTTTAAAATTGTAACATTTGTTTCTAGAAATCATGTACTATAAATATAGGGTGTTTTTTACTTTAAAAATAATAACGCATAATTTAAATTTATTCAATTGTTTGATTTTTTTGAAAACAATCTATTGTTCCCCATAAAGTTTCTAGCTTAATTTTTACAATTGTTTATATTTTTATAATTGCAACATTTGTTTCTAGAAATTGTTACTATACATTTGAAAAATAGGGTGTTTTTCACTTTAAAAATGAAAGTGCATATTTTAAAATTATTAAGTTATTTGATTTTTTTGAAAACAATCTATTGTTACCCATAAAATTTCTAGCTTAATTTATACAATTTTTTATATTTTTAAAATTTAAATATTTTTTCGAGAAATAGCATACTATACACTTGAAAATTAGGGTGTTTTTTACTATAAAAATGAAAACCCATATTTTAAATTTATTAAATTATTTTATTTTTTGACTACAATTTATTGATCACCATGAAGTTTCTACCTTAATTTACATAGTTTTTTAATACTTTTACAATATCATCATTTGTTTCTAGAAATCGTGTACTATACACTTAAAAATTAGGGTCTCTTTTACTAAAAAAATACAAACGCATATTTTAAATTCATTAAATTATTTGAGTTTTTTGACAACAATGCATTGTTCACCATGAAGTTTCTAGCTTACGTTACACTGTTTTTTTATATTTTTAAAATATCAACTTTTGTTTCTAGAAATTGTGTACTATCACTTGAAAAATAAGGTACTTTTTTACTAAAAAAAATGGAAACACATATTTTAAATTTATTAAATTATTTAATTATATTTGAAATCATTGTATTGTTTACCATGAAGTTTCTAGCTTAATTTACACAATTTTTTATATTTTAAAAATAGAAAAATTTGTTTCTAGAAATCGTGTACTATGAAATGAAATATAGGGTGTTTTTTACTAAAAAAATGAAAATGCATATTTTAAGTTAATTAAATTATTTGATTTTTTTAACAACAATGTATTGTTCACCATGAAGTTTCCCGCTTAATTTAAACTTTTTTTTTTATATTTTTAAAATATCAACATTTGTTTCTAGAATTCGTGTATTATACACTTGAAAAATAGGGGATTTTTTACTAAAAAAATGAAAACGCAAATTATATTTTTAAAATATCAACAATGTATTTTTCACTTTGAAGTTTTTAGTTTAATTTACAATTTTTTTTATATTTTTATAATTGCAACATTTGTTTATAAAAATCGTGTACTATACACTTGAAAAATAGGGTATTTTTTACTTTAAATATTAAAATGCATATATTAAATTTATTAATATATTTAATTTTTTTGGAAACTATGTATTGTTCCCAATAAAGTTTCAAGCTTAATTTACACAATTTTTTATATTTTCAAAATTGCAAATTTGTTTCTAAAAATTGTGTACTATACACTTGAAATATAGGGTGTTTTTTACTTTAAAAATGAAAACGCATATTTTAAATTTATTAAATTATTTGATTTTTTTGACAAAAATTTATTTTTCACCAAAACGTTTCTAGCTTAATATATACTATTTTTTAGATTTTTAAATTAGCAACATTTGTTTCTAGAAATCGTGTACGGTAGATGTCAAATGTAGGGTGTTTTTTACTTTAAAAATGAAAACACATATTTTATATTTATTAAATTATTTTTATGTATTTTTACAACAATGTATTGTTCACCATGAAGTGTTTAGCTTCATTTACACTATATTTTTATATTTTTAAAATATCAACATTTGTTTCTAGAAATCGTGTAACACTTGAAAAATAGGGTGTTTTTTACTTCAAAAATGAAAACGCATATTTTTAAGTTATTAAGTTATTTGATTTTTTTTAAAACAACATATTGTTCCCCACAAAGTTTCTAGGTTAATTTATTAATTTTTTTTATAATTTTAAAATTGCAACATTTGTTTCTAGAAATCGAGTACTATACACTTGAAAAATAGGGTGTTTTTTACTTTAAAAATGAAAAGCATATTTTTAAGTTATTAAATTATTTGATTTTTTTTAAAACAACATATTGTTCCCCACAAAGTTTGTAGGTTAATTTATTAATTTTTTTATAATTTTAAAAATTGCAACATTTGTTTCTAGAAATCGAGTACTATATACTTGAAAAATAGGGTGTTTTTTACTTTAAAAAATAAAACGCATATTTTAAATTTATTAAATTATTTATTTGTTTTGAAAATAATGTAATTTTCCCCATAAAGTTTCTATCTTAATTAACAAAATTGTTTATATTTCTATAATTGCAACATTTGTTTCTAGAAATCGTGTTCTATACACTTGAAAAATATGGTGTCTTTTACTTTAAAAATGAAAACGCATATTTTAAAATTTTTAAATTATTTGATTTTTTTGAAAACAATGAATTTTTCACAATGAAGTTTCTAATTTAATATACAAGTTTTTTTATATTTTTATAATTGCAACATTTGTTTCTAAAAATCGTGTACTATATACTTGAAAAAGAGGGTGGTTTGGAATTTAAAATTATTAAGATATTTGATTTTTTTCACAACAACGTATTGTTCACAATAATGTTTCTAGCTTAATTTACACAAATTTATATATTTGAATAATTGCAACATTTGTTTCTAGAAATCATGTTCTATACACTTGAAAAATATGGTGTTTTTTACTTTAAAAATTAAAATCCATATTTTAAATTTATTAAATTATTTGATTTTTTTGAAAAGAATCTATTTTTCCCCACAAAGTTTCTAGGTTAATTTATAAATTTTTTATATTTTTAAAATTGCAACATTTGTTTCTAGAAATTGTGTACTATACACTTAAAAATCAGGGTGTTTTTTACTTTAAAAAATAAAATGCATATTTTTACTTTATTAATATATTTAATTTTTTTGAAAACAATATATTGTTCCCAATAAAGTTTCTATCTTAATTAAAAAAATTGTTTATATTTTTATAATTGTAACATTTGTTTATAGAAATCGTATTCTATACACTTGAAAAATATGGTGTCTTTTACTTTAAAAATGAAAACGCATATTTTAAAATTTTTAAATTATTTGATTTTTTTGAAAAAAATGTTTTGTTCACCATGAAGTTTCTAATTTAATATACAAGTTTTTTTATATTTTTATAATTGCAACATTTGTTTCTAAAAAGCGTGTACTATATACTTGAAAAAGAGAGTGGTTTGGAATTTAAAAATGTAGTAACTAACAAACTGAACATCCCTATCAGACACTATGGAGGAAGATAAACCATGCAGTTTAACAACCTCTCTAAAGAACAATTTAGCCACATGTGAAGCATCGGTTGTTTTACTACAAGGAAGAAAATGTGCCATCTTAGAAAACCTATCCACTACAACTAAGATAGAATCATGCCCTCGGGCTGTCTTGGGCAACCCAAGGTGTGGAGCGTTCATACTCACATCTCTCCAGGGTGTGTGTGGAATAAGCAGAGGAGTGTACAAAGCAGTGTTGTTAAAATTATTAATATATTTAATTTTTTAGACAACAACATATTGTTCACAATAATGTTTCTAGCTTAATTTACACAAATTTTTATATTTTAATAATTGCAACATTTGTTTCTAGAAATCATGTTCTATACACTTGAAAAATGTGGTGTTTTTTACTTTAAAAATGAAAATCCATATTTTAAATTTATTAAATTAATTAAATTATTTGATTTTTTTGAAAGCAATCTATTTTTCCCCACAAAGTTTCTAGGTTAATTTATAAATTTTTTATATTTTTAGAATTGCAACATTTGTTTCTAGAAATCGTGTACTATACACTTAAATATTAGGGTGTTTTTTACTTTAAAAAATAAAATGCATATTTTTACTTTATTAATATATTTAATTTTTTTGGAAACAATATATTGTTCCCAATAAAGTTTCTAGCTTAATTTACACAATTGTTTATATTTTTATAATTGCAACATTTGTTTCTAGAAATCGTGTTCTATACACTAGAAAAATAGGGTGTCTTTTACTTTAAAAATGAAAACGCATATTTTAAATTTTTTAAATTATTTGATTTTTTTGAACACCATGTATTGATCACCATGAAGTTTCTAATTTAATATACAAATTTTTAATATTATTATAATTGCAACATTTGTTTCTAAAAATCGTGTACTATACACTTAAAAAAGAGTGTGGTTTGGAATTTAAAAATGTAGATGAAAATTTTTAATTTATTAATATAATTGATTTTTTTGACAACAACGTATTGTTCCTAATAATGTTTCTAGCTTAATTTACACAAATTTTAATATTTTGATAATTGCAACATTTGTTTCTAGAAATCGTGTTCTATACACTTGAAAAATATGGTGTTTTTTACTTTAATAATGAAATTCCATATTTTAAATTTATTAAATAATTTAATTTTTTTGAAAACAATCTATTGTTCCCCATAAAGTTTCTCGGTTAATTTATAAATTTTTTATATTTTTAAAATTGCAACATTTGTTTCTAAAAATCGTGTACTATACACTTGAAAATTAGGGTGTTTTTTACTTTAAAAAATAAAGGCATATTTTTAATTTATTAATATATTTAATTTTTTTGCAAACAATATATTTTTCCCTATAAAGTTTCTTGCTTAATTTACACAATTGTTTATATTTTTATAATTGCAACATTTGTTTCTAGAAATCGTGTTCTATACACTTCAAATATAGGGTGTTTTTTACTTTAAAAATGAAAATGCATATTTTAAATTTATTAAATTATATGATTTTTTTGAAAACAATCTATTGTTCCCCATAAAGTTTTTAGTTTAATTTTCTTACAATTTTGAAAACTAGAAATCGCGTACTATACACTTGAAAAATAGGGCGTTTTTTCTTTAAAAATCAAAACGCATATTTTATATTTATTAAAATATGTGATTTTTTAGACAACAATGTATTGTTCACCAAGAAGTTTCTAGTTTAATTTACACAATTTTTATATTTTTAAAATATCAACATTTGTTTTTAGAAATCGTGTACACTTGAAAAATTTGGTGTTTTTTACTAAAAAAATGAAAACGGATATTTTAAATTTATTAAATTTTTTATTTGTTTTTGAGAACAATGTTTTGTTCTCCAAGAAGTTTCTAGCTTAATAAACCCTATTTTTTATAATTTTAAAATATCAAAATTTGTTTCTAGAAATCGTGTACTATACACTTGAAAAATAGGGTGTTTTTTACTAAAAAATGAAAACGGATATTTTAAATTTATTAAATTTTTTGTTGACAACAATGTATTGTCACCATTAAGTTTCTAGCTTAACTTAAACTATATTTAATATTTTTAAAATATCAACATTTCTTTCTAGAAATTGTGTACTATGCACTTGAAAAATAGGGTGTTTTTTTACTAAAAAATGAAAACACATATTTTAAATTTATTACATTATTTGATTTTTTCAACCAATTATTGTTCACAATACAGTTTCTATCTTAATTTACAATATTAGATTTACATTTTTAAAATTGCAACATTTGTTTTTCTAGAAATCGTGTTCTATACACTAGAAAAATAGGGTGTTTTTTACTTTAAAAATGAAAACGCATAATTTAAATTTATGAATTTTTTTGATTATTTTAAAAACAATGAATTGTTCACCATTAAGTTTCTACTTTAATTTACAAAACTTTTTATATTTTTATACTTGCAACATTTGTTTCGAAAAATCGTGTACTATACACTTGAAAATTAGGGTGTTTTTTACTTTAAAAAATAAAATGCATATTTCTAATTTATTAATATATTTAATTTTTTTGAAAAAAATGTATTTTTCCCAATAAATTTTCTAGCTTAATTTACAATATTGTATTGTATTTTTATAATTGAAACATTTATTTCTAGAAATCGTGTTCTATACACTTGAAAAATATGGTGATTTTTACTTTAAAAATAAAAATGCATATTTTAAATTATTTGAATTTTTTGAAAACAATCTATTGTTCTTCATAAAGTTTATAGTTTAATTTTTATAATTTTTTATATTTTTAAAATTTACACATTTATTTCTAGAAATTGCGTATTATACACTTGAAAAATAGGGCGTTTTTTACTTCAAAAATCCAAATGCATATTTTAAATTTATTAAATTATTTGATTTTTTTGACAATAATGTATTGTTCACCAAGAAATTTCTATCTTAATTTACACTATTTTTTATATTTTTAAAATATCAACATTTGTTTCTAGAAATCGTGTACTATACACTTGAAAAATAGGATGTTCTTAACTAAAACAATGAAAGTGCATATTTTAAATTTATTAAATTATTTGATTTTTTTTTAAATCAATTTATTTTTTACCATGAAATTTCTAGCTTAACTTACACAATTTTTTTATATTTTTAAAATTGCAACATTTGATTGTAGAAATCGTGTACTATAGACTTGAAATATAGGGTGTTTTTTACTTTAAAAATGAAAACATATATTTTAAATTTATTTAATTACATGATATTTTTGACAACAATGTATTGTTCACAATGAATTTTCTAGCTTAATTTACACTATTTTTTATATTTTTAAAATTGCAACATTTGTTTGTAGAAATCGTGTACTATAGACATGAAATATAGGGTGTTTTTTACTTTAAAAAGTAAAATGCATATTTTAAATTTATTAAATTATATGATTTTTTGACAACAATGTATTGTTCACCATGAATTATCTAGCTTAATTTACACTATTTTTTTATATTTTTAAAATTGCAACATTTGTTTGTAGAAATCGTGTACTATAGACTTAAAATATAGGGTGTTTTTTACTTTAAAAATGAAAATGCATATTTTAAATTTATTAAATTATATGATTTTTTTGACAACAATGTATTGTTCACCATGAATTTTCTAGCTTAATTTACACTATTTTTTTATATTTTAAAAATTGCATCATTTGTTTGTAGAAATCGTGTATTATAGACTTTAAATATAGGGTGTTTTTTACTTTAAAAATGAAAACGCATATTTTAAATTTATTAAATTGTTTGATTTTTTTGACAACAATGTAATGTTCACCATGAAGTTTCTAGCTTAATTTATACTATTTTTTTTAAATTTTTAAAATATCAACATCTGTTTCTAGAAATCATGTACTATACACATGAAAAATATGGTGTTTTTTACTTTAAAAATCAAAACGCATATTTTAAATTTCATAAATTATTTGATTTTTTAGACAACAATGTATTGTTCCCTAAGAATTTTCTAGCTTAATTTACACTATTTTTTATATTTTTAAAATATCAACATTTGTTTCTAGAAATCGTGTACTATACACTTGAAAAATAGGGTGTTTTTTTCTAAAAAAATGAAAACGCATATTTTAAATTTATTAAATATTTTTATTTTTTATGAAAACAATTTATTTTTCACCAAGAAGTTTCTAGATTAATTAACACTATTTTTTATATTTTTAAAATATCAACATTTGTTTCTAGAAATCGTGTACTATACACTTGAAAAATAGGGTGTTTTTTTCTAAAAAAATGAAAACGCATATTTTAAATTTATTAAATTTTTTGATATTTTTGAAAACAATGTATTGTTCACCATTAAGTTTCTAGCTTAATTTGCACTATTTGATTTATATTTTTAAAATTGCAACATTTGTTTCTAGAAATTGTGTTCTATTCACTTGAAAAATAGTGTGTTTTTTACTTTAAAAATGAAAACGCATATTTTAAATTTATTAATTTTTTTAATTTTATTTTTTTGAAAACAATGTATTGTTCACCATGAAGTTTCTAGTTTAATTTACAAAACTTTTTATATTTTTATAATTGCAGCATTTGTTTCTAAAAATCGTGTACTATACACTTAAAAATAGGGTGTTTTTTACTTTAAAAATTAAAATGCATATTTTAAATTTATTAAATTTTTTGATTTTATTGAAAACAATATATTGTTCCCCATAAAATTTCTAGGTTAATTTATAAAAAAATTTATATTTTTAAAATTGCAACATTTGTTTCTAGAAATCGTGTACTTTATACACTTGAAATATAGGGTGTTTTAGACTTTAAAAATGAAAACACATATTTTAAATTATTTAAACTATTTTTTTTGAAAATAATATAATTTTCCCCATGAAGTTTCTAGATTAATTTACACAATTTGTAATATTTTTATAATTGCAACATTTGTATCTAGAAATCGTGTTGTATACACGTTAAAAATATGGTGTTTTTTACTTTAAAAATGAAACTGCATATTTTAAATTTATTAAATTGTTTGACAACAATATATTTTTCACCGTGAAGTTTCTAGCTTAATTTACACTATTATTTATATTTTTAAAATATCAACATTTGTTTGTAGAAAACGTGTACTATACACTTGAAAAATATGGGGTTTTTTACTTTAAAAATCAAAACGTATATTTTAAATTTATTAAATTATTTGATTTTTTTGACAACATTGTATTGTTCACCAAGAAGTTTCTAGCTTAATATACACTATTTTTTATATTTTTTAAAATATCAACATTTGTTTCTAGAAATCGTGTACTACACTTGAAAAATAGGGTGTTTTTAACTAAAAAAAATGAAAACGCATATTTTAAATTGATTAAATTCTTTGATTTTGTTTGACAACAATGTATTGTTCACCATGAAGTTTCTTGATTAATTTACACTATTTTTTTATATTTTTAAAATATCAACATCTGTGTCTATAAATCGTGTACTATACACTTAAAAAATAGGGTGTTTTTTACTTAAAAAAAATGAAAACGGATATTTTAAAATTATTAAATTATTTGTGTTTTTTTAAAACATTGTATTTTCACCATGAAGTTCCTAGCTTAATTTACACTATATTTACACTATACACTTGAAAAATAGGGTGTTTTTAACTAAAAAAAATCAAAACACATATTTTAAATTTAATAAATTATTTGATTTTTTTTACAACCATGTATTGTTCACAATAAAGTTTCTAGCTTAATTTACACTATTTGATTTATATTTTTAAAATTGCAACGTTTGTTTCTAGAAATCGTGTTCTATACACTTGAAAAATAGGGTGTTTTTTACTTTAAAAATTAAAATGCATATTTTAAATTTATTAAAGTTTTTGATTTTATTGAAAACAATATATTGTTCCCCATAAAGTTTCTAGGTTAAGTCATAAAATTTTTATATTTTTAAAATTGCAACCTTTGTTTCTAGAAATCGTGTACATTACACTTGAAAATTAGGGTGTTTTTTACTTTAAAAAATAAAACGCATATTTTAAATTAATTAATATATTTAGTTTTTTCAAAACAATGTTTTGTTCCCAATAAAAGTTTTAGCATTATTTACACAATTGTTTATATTTTTAAAATTGCAACATTTGTTTCTAGAAATCGTGTTCTATACACTTTAAAAATATGGTGTTTTTTACTTTAAAATAGAAAATGCATATTTTAAATTTATTAAATTATTTGATTTTTTTGAAAATATTCTATTGTTCCCGATAAAGTTTTTAGCTCAATTTTTACAATTTTATATATTTTTATGTAACATCCCAAAAATCACATCATGAAGTATTAGCTTAAGAGTAAATAACTCACATTTCAAAAATATTTATAGTCCCTTTTATTCTCCTCACAAATAATTTTTAAGGAAAGACCTTGTGGCAATTTTAAAAAAAGTCCACCATACTACCATGTAACAATCACATACAAGCACCCCCTTACTCTCTCTTCTCTTTCTCGACAAACACTACCACACACACTCTTCCATCATCATATTTCTCTACTCTATTTCTTTCTCATTCTCCACAGAATCAAATTCATAGTTTCATTTCACCTTCATTCCATACAACACAAAAACATACTCCTCTTCCTCCTAGTCCACTCTCCACTCATCCATCTTCCCCAAAGACTCGTGTTCTTTGTAATCAATCTACCTCAAGGACACCTTCAAGGCTAAAACAATGGTTCTAAGAAGGTAAGAAAATTTGATTTCTTGTCTTACAAATGTTGCATGTTGATTTTTGGCTCAAATCCTCACTAATTTTCCCTTGATCATCACATGCAAAGCCTAAAGCATCATCCTTGAAGTGATTGAGCCTCTCTTGGAGTGAAGAGCAACAAGCAAGCCAAATTCCTCTTACTAATTTCGTGCTTCCTCTCAGGTATGGGGTGGATGAATCTCTGATTTAACCTAGACAAAATATGAAAAAACAATGATAGTGAAAGAAATCCTTTGTTCTGTTCTGATCTGTCCAAAAACGCGAGTTTGAATGTAAACTTAGGGTTCTAGATGACCGAATTACCCTTCGAACTCTTCATAGAAGTTGTAGGAAATTTTGTTATCTTTCAAATGGCTTTGGTTTCACTCCATTTGGATACCTACAACTCTAGTTATGGCCAAAACACTGAGACAGTGTCAATGCTTATGGGCTAGGTTTGTCTAAATGTATCTTTCTGTTCGAAGAACCATTTTGACAATTAAATTTTTAGAACTAGGTTTTAGTGTCTTCATAAAAGTTGTAGAAAATCCTTTTATCATCAGTATTCCTCTGACCTCATACCAATCCATGGTCTATAGCTTGAGATATGGCAGAATTACTGAAGCAATGTCGAAAATTTAGTATAGCCTTAAGTCCAATTCTGTACCTCTGTTATAAGACACTTTTAATTGTCTAGATGAGGGAATTTATAATTGTCCAGATGACGAAACATGGTTTTGTGTCTGTTTTCAAGGGCATTTATAATTGTCCAGATGACGAAATATGGTTTTCAGTCCTTCATAAAAGTTGTAGGCAATCATGCTATCTTTAATTTTCAACTGGTTTCAAATCAATTCGACAACCATAGCTCTAGATATAGTTGAAACAATGAGGTAGTATCAGAAATCTAGTTTCTGTCAGGCAATCAGTTTCCAACTAGAATTACACTCTCAAGACGTATGGTTCAAATCACGATTCCTTCACATTAACTATAGATAAATGTCTTAAGTTTCATTTCCAATTAGTTTCACTGGAATCCAATGTCTATAACTCTAGATTATTGAGCTATTGTGAAATGTGTGATAATTTGGTTTTGATAGATGTGGCTTGATTATTGAGCTATTGTGAAATGTGTGATAAAATAGGTTTGGATTTGTGTATGTTAGATGATTTGATAATTTGGTTTTGATGCATGTGGCTTGATTATTGAGCTATTGTGAAATGTGTGATAAAATAGGTTTGGATTTGTGTATGTTAGATGACTTGATAATTTGGTTTAGATGCATATGGCTTGGCTTGGAATTATTGAAGAAATGTATGCTAAAATGTGATTTTGGGTTCTTATGAGTATGTATGGATACCAAAGTGATTTTGTTAGAAAGCATGTTGCTTGTGGTGCCATGGTGGATGTGCATTTTGGTGAATGCTTTGATGTTATGTTGGTGAATTGAGTCTCTTGAAGATGGATGTTGAAATGATTATGATAAGTGTAGTGTTATGACATGGATGACAAGTGATTTAATTAATGATTAATGAAATTGTAATGTCATAAATGATAAATGAGTAATGTTGAATGCAAATGATATGAGTTGAATGTGAAATGCATGATAATATTTTATGTGAAATGAAAATGAAATTTAAAGACAAGTTTAAGCTTTCCCCCATCAACAAATGTTGAGTAAGCACATTGAATTCCACAGGTCAGACACCGGGTAAGTGGACAAGCATGAATAAACATGAGAATGTAGGGTCTCCCCGCGATTCGGGGGTCAGATGACCTGAACTAGTAGGGTGCCTTGTGATAGGGAATTATGGCCCGAAAGAAAGGACTATCCCATTGATGTGGGGTTAAGATAATCCTGGGCTATTCCATTGATGTAGAGTTAAGATAGCCCAGCAGCCAGTTTGATCACGGTAGGAACGCTTGCCGTGGTCCTAGTTTTGAGCTCGACCTCGCATTACTGCCACGCGCTAGGGGAAGTCTAGTGCATGAGGCTTCCATAAAAAACTCAAGAAAAGAAAAGAACTAAGTATGTTAATGAAAGATCATGGCATGCATACATCCATAATTGTCATAGCATGCATTGTGTATGAAATCATTGATTATGGATTGGATTGTGTGTTAGGGATTAAATGTGGTGTTTTCTAGTTAAACTGGCTGCGATATGGTATAAAACTGTTTTAAAAAATGTAGGGGGTTACTCAATTATATGTTTACATATAACTGACGGTTACCATATCGTATGTATCAGAAGATTGTGAAGCGAAAGTCACAAATGGGATGAGCTGTGGGCTTTTCTTAGGTATAGCCACACATGATGAACCTAAGTCTCAAGTTCATATATTAATTTGTTCAACTGTATAGGAATCCGTATAAATTGAAAGGGTTGTAATGATTATAATAATTATTAATTGTTGTAAATTAGAATTTAGCTTCCGCTAGTGTTTTGAAAAAAAAAAACGAACTCAATAAAATTAAGGTGTTACATTTTAAAATTGAAACATTTATTTCTAGAAATCACGTACTATACACTTGAAAAATAGGGTGTCTTTTACTTTAAAAATCAAAACGCATATTTTAAATTTATTAAATTATTTAATTTTTTAGGACAACAATGTATTGTTGACCAAAAAGTTTCTAGCTTAATTTACACTATTTTTTATATTTTAAAAATACCAACATTTGTTTCTAGAAATCGTGTACTATACACTTGAAAAATAAGGTGTTTTTTACTAAAAAAATAAAAATACATATTTTAAATTTATTAAATTAATAGATTTTTTTACAGCAATGTATTGTTCACCAAGATGTTTCTAGCTTAATTTACACTATATTTTATATTTTTAAAATATCAACATTTGTTTCTAGAAATCATGTACTATATTGAAAAATAGGGTGATTTTTACTAAAAAAATGAAAACGCATATTTTAAAATTATTAAATTAATTTTTTTTTAAAACAATGTATTGTTCACCATGAAGTTCCAAGCTTAATTTACACTATATTTAATATTTTTAAAATATCAACATTTGTTTCTAGAAATCGTGTACTATGCACTTTAAAAATAGGGAGTTTTTTACTAAAAAAGATGAAAACACATATTTTACAACCGTGGATTGTTCACAATAAAGTGTCTAACTTAATTTACACTGTTTGATTTATATTTTTAAAATTGCAACATTTGTTTCTACAAATTGTGTTCTATACACTTGAAAAATAAGGTGTTTTTTACTCTAAAAATAAAAATGCATATTTTAAATTTTTTATTTTTTTTTATTTTTTTGAAAACAATGTATTGTTCACCATGAAGTTTCTAGTTTAATTTATAAAACTTTTTATATTTTTATAATTGCAACATTTGTTTCTAAAAATTGTGTACTATACACTTGAAAATTAGGGTGTTTTTAACTAAAAAAATGAAAACGCATATTTTAAATTTATTAAATTTTTTGATTCTTTTGAAAATAATGTAATTTTTCCCATGAAATTTCTAGTATAATTTACCCAATTGTTTATATTTTTATAATTGCAACATTTGTTTCTAGAAATCGTGTACTATACACTTGAAAATTACTGTGTTTTTTACTTTAAAAAATAAGACGCATATTTTAAATTTAATAATATTTAATTTTTTTTGAAAACAATATATTGTTCCCAATAAAGTTTCTTGCTTAATTTACACAATTGTTTATATTTTTATAATTGCAACATTTGTTTCTAGAAGTCGTGTTCTATACACTTGAAAAATAGGGTGTTTTTGGAATATAAAAATGAAAACGAAAATTTTAAATTTCTTAATAGATTTGATTTTTTTGAAAACAACATATTGTTCCGTATAAAGTTTCTAGCTTAATTCACATAATTTTTTATATTTTTAAAATTGCAACATTTGTTTCTAAAAATCTTGTACTAAAGACTTGAAATATAGGGTGTTTTTTACTTTAAAAATTAAAACGCATATTTTGAATTTATCAAATTATTTGATCTTTTTGAAAATAATGTAACATTCCCAATGGGGTTTCTAGCTTAATTTACACAATTGTTTATATTTTTATAATTGCAACACTATTTTCTAGAAATAGTGTTCTATACACTTGAAAAATAGGGTGTTTTTTACTTTAGAAATGAAAATACATATAATTTTATTTAATTATTTGATTTTTTTGAAAACAATCTATTGTTTCCCATAAAGTTTCTAGCTTAATTTTTACAATTTTTTATATTTTAAAAATTAAAACATTTGTTTCTAGAAATCGCGTACTATACACTTGAAAAATAGGGGGTATTTTACTTAAAAAATAAAAATGCATATTTTAAATTCATAAAATTATTTTATTTTTTTGACAACAATGTATTCTTCACCATGAAGTTTCTAGCTTAATTTAAACTATTTTTTATATTTTTAAAATATCAACATTTGTTTCTAGAAATCCTGTACTATACACTTGAAAAATAGTGTGTTTTTTATTATAAAAATGAAAAGGCATATTTTAAATTTATTACATTATTTGATTTTTTGTACAATAATTTATTTTTCACCATGAAGTTTATTTCTTAATTTACACCATTTTTTTGTATTTTTAAAATATCAACATTTGTCTCCAGAAATCGTGTACTATACACTTGGAAAATAGGGTGTTTTTTACTAAAAAAATGAAAACGCATATTTTAAAATTTTTCAAGTATTTGTTTTTTTTAAAAGAATGTATTTTCACCAAAACGTTCCTAGCTTAATTTTTACTATATTTAATATTTTTATTATATCAACATTTGTTTCTAGAAATTGTGTAATATGCATTTGGAAAATAGGGTGTTTTTTACTAAAAAATGAAAACACATATTTAAATTTATTAAATTATTTGATTTTTTTTACAACCATGTATTATTCACAATAAAGTTTCTAGCATAATTTACACTATTTGTTTTATATTTTTAAAATTGCAACATTAGTTTCGAAAATTCGTGTTCTATACACTTGAAATATAGGGTGTTTTTTACTTTAAAAAATAAATCGCATATTTTAAATTTATTAAATTAATTGATTATTTTCTAAATAATGTAATTTTCCCCATGAAGTTTCTAGCTTAATTTACACATACAATTGTTTATAATTTTATAATTGCAACATTTGTTTCTAGAAATCGTGTTCTATACACTTGAAGAATAGGGTGTCTTTTACGTTAAAAATGAAAATGCATATTTTAAATTTATTAAATTATTTGATTTTTTTGAAAACAATCTATTGTTCCCCATAAGGTTTCTACCTTAATTATTACAATTTTATATATTTTTAAAATTGAAACATTTATTTCTACAAATCGCGTATTATACACTTGAAAAATAGGTTGTTTTTTACTTTAAAAATAAAAATGCATATTTTAAATTTATTAAATTACTTGATTTCTTTGACAACAATGTATTGTTCACCCAAAAGTTTCTAGCTTAATTTACACTATTTTTCACATTTTTAAAATATCAACATTTGTAACTCGAAATCGTGTATACACTTGAAAAATAGGGTCTTTTTAGAAATCGTGTACTATACACTTGAAAAACAGAGTGTTTTTTACTAAAAAAATGAAAATGTATATTTTAAATTTATTAAATTTTTGGATGTTTTTGACAACAATATATTGTTCACCATGAAGTTTCTAACTTAATTAATAATATTTTTTTTATAATTTAAAATATCAACATTTGTAACTCGAAATCGTGTACTATACACTTGAAAAATAGGGTGTTTTTAACTAAAAAAATGAAAATGCATATTTTAATTTTATTAAATTATTTGAATTTTTTTTACAACAATGTATTGTTCACCAAGACGTTTCTAGCTTAACTTAAACTATTTTTTATCATTTTAAAATATCAACATTTGTCTCTAGAAATCGTGTACTATACACTTGAAAAACAGGGTGTCTTTTACTAAAAAATTGAAAATGTATATTTTAAATTTATTAAATTTTTTAATTTTTTTGACAACAATGTATTGTTCACCATGAAGTTTCTAACTTAATTTATAATTTTTTTTTTATATTTTTAAAATATCAACATTTGTTTCTAGAAATCGTGTACTATACACTTGAAATATAGGGTGTTTTTTACTTTAAATATGAAAATGCATATTTTCAATTTATTAAATAATTTGATTTTTTTGAAAAAAATGTAATTTTCCCCATGAAGTTTCTAGCTTAATTTACACAATTGTTTATATTTTTATAATGGAAACATTTGTTTCTAGAAATCATGTTCTAAACACTAGAAAAATAGGGTGTTTTTTACTTTAAAAATTAAAACACATATTTTAAATTTATTAAATATTTTGATTTATTTAAAAACAATGTATTGTTCACCATGAAATTTCTTGTTGAATTTATAAAAGTTTTAATATTTTTATAATTGCGACATTTGTTTCTAAAAATCGTGTACTACACTTGAAAAATAGGGTGTATTTTACTTTAAAAGTTAAAACATATATTTTAAATTTATTAAATTTTTTGATTTTTTTGAAAACAATATATTGTTCCCCATAAAAATTCTATGTTAATTTATAAATTTTTTTATATTTTTAAAATTGCAACATTTATTTCTAGAAATCCTGTATAATACACTTCAAAATTTGGGTGTCT
Organism: Cyamopsis tetragonoloba; assembly: GCA_037177725.1. Classification (NCBI taxonomy): domain Eukaryota; kingdom Viridiplantae; phylum Streptophyta; class Magnoliopsida; order Fabales; family Fabaceae; genus Cyamopsis; species Cyamopsis tetragonoloba. Next base: position 31,407,433 of record CM074120.1, on the reverse strand, counting down.
TTTACTTTAAAACATAAAATGCGTATTTTAAATTTATTAATATATTTAATTTTTTTGAAAACAATTTATTGTTCCATATAAAGTTTCTAGCTTAATTTACACAATTTTTTATTTTTTTAAATGTGCAACATATGTTTCCAAAAATTTTGTACTATAGACTTGAAAAATAGAGTGTTTTTTACTTTAAAAACGGAAACGCATATTTTAAATTTATTAAATTATTTGATTTTTTTCAAAATAATGTTATTTTCCCCATGAAGTTTTTAGCTTAATTTACACAATTTTTTGTATTTTTATAATTGCAACATATGTTTCTAGAAATCGTGTACTAAAGTTGAAAAATAGTGTTTTTTACTTTAAAAATTAAAATGCATATTTTAAATTTATCAAATTTTTTTATTTTATGGAAAACAATATATTGTTCCCCATAAAATTTCTAGGTTAATATATAATTTTTTTTATATTTTTAAAATTGCAACATTTGTTTCTAGAAATCGTGTACTATTATACACTTAAAAAATAGGGTGTTTTTTACTTTGAAAATGAAAATGCATATTTTAAATTTCTTAAATTATTTGATTATTTTTTAAAACAATTTATTGTTCCCCATAAAGTTTCTAGCTTAATTTACACATTTTTATATTTTTTTAAAATTGAAACATTTACTTTAACAAATCGCGTATTATACACCTGAAAAATAGGGTGTTTTTTACTTTAAAAATCAAAACGCAATTTTAAATTTATTAAATTATTTGATTTTTTTTACAATCATGTATTGTTCACTATAAAATTTCTAGTTTAATTTACAATATTTGATTTATATTTTTAAAATTGCAACATTTGTTTCTAGAAATCGTGTTCTACACACTTGAAACATAGGGTGTTTTTTACTTTAAAAATGAAAACGAATATTTTAAATTTATTGATTTTTTTGAAAACAATGTATTATTCACCATGAAGTTTCTAGTTTAATTTACAAAACTTTTTATATTTTTATACTTGCAACATTTGTTTCTAAAAATGGTGTACTATATACTTGAAAATTAGGTTGTTTTTAACTAAAAAAATTAAAACGCAAATTTTAAATTTATTAAATTTTTTGATACTTTTGAAAATAAGGTAATTTTTTCCATGAAATTTCTATCTTAATTTACACAGTTGTTTATATTTTTATAATTCCAACATTTGTTTCTAGAAATTGTGTTCTCACTTGAAAAATAGGGTATGTTTTACTTTAAAAATGAAAATGTATATTTTAAATTTATTAAATTTTTAATTTTATTTAAAACAATATATTGTTCCCCATAATGTTTCTAGGTTAATTTTTAAAATTTTAATATTTTGAAAATTGCAACATTTATTTCTAGAAAATTTAAAATTAAGGTGTTTTTAATTTAAAAACTAAAACGCATATTTTAAATTGATTAATATATATAATTTTTTTGAAAACAATATATTGTTCCCAATAAAGTTTCTTGCTTAATTTACACAATTGTTTATATTTTTTAAATTGCAATATTTGTTTCTAGAAACCGTGTTCTATACACTAGAAAAATAGGGTGTTTTTGGAATATAAAAATGAAAACGAAAATTTTAAATTTCTTAGTAGATTTGATTTTTTTGAAAACAACATATTGTTCCATATAAAGTTTCTAGCTTAATTTACATAATTTTATATATTTTTAAAATTGCAACATTTGTTTCTAAAAATCGTGTACTATAGACTTGAAATATAGGGTGTTTTTTTCTTTAAAAATGAAAACGGAAATTTTAAATTTATCAAATTATTTGATTTATTTGAAAATAATGTAATATTCCCGATGAAGTTTCTAGCTTAATTTACACAACTTTTTATAATTTTATAATTGCAACATTTGTTTCTAGAAATAGTGTTCTATACACTTGAAAAATAGGGTGTTTTTTACTTTCAAAATAAAAATGCATATTTTAATTTAAATTAATTATTTGATTTTTTTGAAAACAATCTATTGTTCCCCATAAAGTTTCTAGCTTAATTTTTACAATTTTTTATATTTTAAAAATTGAAGCATTTGTTTCTAGAAATCGCGTACTATATACACTTGAAAAATAGGGTGTATTTTACTTAAAAAACGAAAACAGAAATTTTAAATTTATTAAATTATTTGATTTATTGACAACAATGTATTGTTTACCATGAAGTTTCTAGCTTAATTTACACTAATTTGTTATATTTTTAAAATATCAACATTTGTTTCTAGAAATCCTATACTATACACTTGAAAAATAGGGTGTTTTTTACTCTAAAAATTAAAAGGCATATTTTAGATTTATTAAATTGTTTGATTTTTTTAAAAGTAATATAGTTCTGACCATGAAGTTTCTTGCTTAATTTAAACTATTTTTTTATATTTTTTAAAATATCAACATTTGTCTCCAGAAATCGTGTATTATACACTTGAAAAATAGGGTGTTTTTTACTAAAAAATGAAAATGCATATTTTAAATATTTTTAATTATTTTTTTTTAAAGAATGTTTTTTCACCAAGAAGTTCCTAGCTTAGTTTACACTATATTTAATATGTTTAAAATATCAACATTTGTTTCTAGAAATCGTGTACTATGCACTTGAAAAATAGGGTGATTTTTACTAAACAATGAAAACACATTTTAAATTAATTAAATTATTTCATTTTTTTTAATACCATGTTTTGTTCACAATAAAGTTTCTAAATTAATTTAAACTATTTGTTTTATATTTTTAAAATTGCAACTTTAGTTTCTAGAAATCGTGTTCTATACACTTGAAATATAGGGTGTTTTTCACTTTAAAAATGAAAACGCATATTTTAAATTTATTAAATTATTTGATTTTTTTGAAAAAAATGTAATTTTCCCCATGAATTTTGTATCTTAATTTACACAATTGTTTATATTTTTATAATTGCAACATTTCTTTCTAGAAATCGTGCTCTATATACTTGAAAAATAAGGTGTTTTTTACTTTAAAAATGAAAATGCATATTTTAAATTTATTAAATTATTTTATTTTTTTGAAAACAATCTATTGTTCCCCATAAAGTTTCTAGCTTAATTTTTACAATATTTTATATTTTAAAAATTGAAGCATTTGTTTCTAGAAATCGCGTACTATATACACTTGAAAAATAGGGTGTATTTTACTTAAAAAATGAAAACAGAAATTTTAAATTTATTAAATTATTTGATTTAATGACAACAATGTATTGTTTACCATGAAGTTTCTAGCTTAATTTACACTAATTTGTTATATTTTTAAAATATCAACATTTGTTTCTAGAAATCCTATACTATACACTTGAAAAGTAGGGTGTTTTTTACTCTAAAAATTAAAAGGCATATTTTAAATTTATTAAATTGTTTGATTTTGTTGAAAATAATATAGTTCTGACCATGAAGTTTCTTGCTTAATTTAAACTATTTTTTTATATTTTTTAAAATATCAACATTTGTCTCCAGAAATCGTGTATTATACACTTGAAAAATAGGGTGTTTTTTACTAAAAAATGAAAATGCATATTTTAAATATTTTTAATTATTTTTTTTAAAGAATGTTTTTTTCACCAATAAGTTCCTAGCTTAGTTTACACTATATTTAATATGTTTAAAATATCAACATTTGTTTCTAGAAATCGTGTACTATGCACTTGAAAAATAGGGTGTTTTTTACTAAACAATGAAAACACATTTTAAATTTATTAAATTATTTCATTTTTTTTAATACCATGTTTTGTTCACAATAAATTTTCTAAATTAATTTAAACTATTTGTTTTATATTTTTAAAATTGCAACTTTAGTTTCTAGAAATCGTGTTCTATACACTTGAGATATAGGGTGTTTTTCACTTTAAAAATGAAAACGCATATTTTAAATTTATTAAATTATTTGATTTTTTTGAAAAAAATGTAATTTTCCCCATGAATTTTGTATCTTAATTTACACAATTGTTTATATTTTTATAATTGCAACATTTCTTTCTAGAAATCGTGCTCTATACACTTGAAAAATAAGGTGTTTTTTACTTTAAAAATGAAAATGCATATTTTAAATTTATTAAATTATTTTATTTTTTTGAAAACAATCTATTGTTCCCCATAAAGTTTCTAGCTTAATTTTTACAATATTTTATATTTTAAAAATTGAAGCATTTGTTTCTAGAAATCGCGTACTATATACACTTGAAAAATAGGGTGTATTTTACTTAAAAAATGAAAACAGAAATTTTAAATTTATTAAATTATTTGATTTAATGACAACAATGTATTGTTTACCATGAAGTTTCTAGCTTAATTTACACTAATTTGTTATATTTTTAAAATATCAACATTTGTTTCTAGAAATCCTATACTATACACTTGAAAAGTAGGGTGTTTTTTACTCTAAAAATTAAAAGGCATATTTTAAATTTATTAAATTGTTTGATTTTGTTGAAAATAATATAGTTCTGACCATGAAGTTTCTTGCTTAATTTAAACTATTTTTTTATATTTTTTAAAATATCAACATTTGTCTCCAGAAATCGTGTATTATACACTTGAAAAATAGGGTGTTTTTTACTAAAAAATGAAAATGCATATTTTAAATATTTTTAATTATTTTTTTTAAAGAATGTTTTTTTCACCAATAAGTTCCTAGCTTAGTTTACACTATATTTAATATGTTTAAAATATCAACATTTGTTTCTAGAAATCGTGTACTATGCACTTGAAAAATAGGGTGTTTTTTACTAAACAATGAAAACACATTTTAAATTTATTAAATTATTTCATTTTTTTTAATACCATGTTTTGTTCACAATAAATTTTCTAAATTAATTTAAACTATTTGTTTTATATTTTTAAAATTGCAACTTTAGTTTCTAGAAATCGTGTTCTATACACTTGAGATATAGGGTGTTTTTCACTTTAAAAATGAAAACGCATATTTTAAATTTATTAAATTATTTGATTTTTTTGAAAAAAATGTAATTTTCCCCATGAATTTTGTATCTTAATTTACACAATTGTTTATATTTTTATAATTGCAACATTTCTTTCTAGAAATCGTGCTCTATACACTTGAAAAATAAGGTGTTTTTTACTTTAAAAATGAAAATGCATATTTTAAATTTATTAAATTATTTTATTTTTTTGAAAACAATCTATTGTTCCCCATAAAGTTTCTAGCTTAATTTTTACAATATTATATATTTTTAAAATTGAAACATTTATTTCTACAAATCACGTATTATACACTTGAAAAATAGGGTGTTTTTTACTTTAAAAATCAAAACGCAGTTTTAAATTTATTAAATTATTTGATTTTTTTGACAACAATGTATTGTTCACCTAGAAGTTTCTAGCTAAATTTACACTATTTTTTATATTTTTAAAATATCAATATTTGTTACTCGAAATCATGTTCTATACACTTGAAAAATAGGGTGTTTTTAACTAAAAAAATAAAAACGCATATTTTAAATTTATTAAATTATTTGAATTTTTTTTACTACAATGTATTGTTCACCAAGACGTTTCTATCTTAATTTACACTATTTTTTATCTTTTTAAAATATCAACATTTGTTTCTAGAAATCGTGAATTATACACTTAAAAAATAGGGTGTTTTGTACTAAAAAAAATGAAAATACATATTTTCAATTTATTAATTTTTTTGACAAAAATTAATTGTTCACCATGAAGTTTCTAGCTTAATTTACAACATTTTTTTATATTTTTAAAATATCAACATTTGTTTCTAGAAATCGTGTACTATACACTTGAAATATAGGGTGTTTTTTAATTTAAATATTAAAACGCATATTTTCAATTTATTAAATTATTATATTTTTATGAAAATAATGTAATTTTCCCAATGAATTTTCTAGCTTAATTTACACAATTGTTTATATTTTTCTAATTGCAACATTTGTTTCTAGAAATGGTGTTCTAAACACTTGAAAAATAGGGTGTTTTTTACTTTAAAAATTAAAACGCATATTTTAAATTTATTAAATATTTTTATTTATTTGAAAACAATGTATTGTTCACCATGAAATTTCTTGTTGAATTTATAAAAAAAATTATACTTTTATAATTACAACATTTGTTTCAAAAATCGTGTACTACACTTGAAAAATAGGGTGTTTTTTACTTTAAAAGTTAAAATTGATATTTTAAATTTATTAAATTTTTTGATTTTATTGAAATGAATATATTGTTCCCCATAAAGTTTCTAGGTTAATTTACAAAAAATTTTATATTTTTCAAATTGCAACATTTGTTTCTAGAAATCGTGTAGAATACACTTTTAAATTTGGGTGTCTTTTGCTTTAAAAAATAAAACACTTATTTTAAATTTATTAATATATTTAATTTTTTGAAAACAATGTATTGTTCCATATAAAGTTTCTAGCTTAATTTACACTATTTTTTTATTTTTTTAAAAGTGCAACATTTGTTTTCAAAAATTGTGTACTATAGACTTGAAATATAGGGTGTTTTTCACTTTAAAAATTTAAATGCATATTTTAAATATGTTAAATTATTGTATCCAACAGGTTGGTCGGATGGCTAATGTGACCTACTATGAGTAGCAGGTCCTCGGTTCAAACCTCTGTGGACACAATTTAGCTTTTCAAAAAAAAATATATTAAATTATTTGATTTTTTGGAAAATAATGTAATTTTCCCCATGAAGATTTTAGCTTAATTTACACAATTGTTTATATTTTTATAATTGCAACAAATGTTTCTAGAAATCGTATTCTATACACTTGAAAAATAGGGTGTTTTTTACTTTAAAAATTAAAATGCATATTTTAAATTTATTAAATTTTTTGCTTTATTTGAAAAAATGTATTGTTCACCATGAAGTTTCTAGTCTAATTTAGATTTTTTTTTATATTTTTATAATTGCAACATTTGTTTCTAAAAATTAAATATATAGGGTGTACTACACTTGAAAAATAGCGTGTTTTTTTACTTTAAAAATTAAAACGCATATTATAATTTTATTGAAAACAATATATTATTCCCCATAAAAGTTCTAGGTTAATTTATAAAAAAATTTATATTTTTAAAATTGCAACATTTGTTTCTAGAAATCGTGTACTATACACTTGAAAAATAGGGTGTTTTTTACTTTAAAAATGAAAATGCATATTTTAAATTTATTAAATTATTTAATTTTTTTGAAAACAATCTATTGTTCCCCATAAAGTTTCTAACTTAATTTTTACAATTTAATATTTTTTTAAAATTGAAACATTTATTTCTACAAATCGCGTATTATACACTTGAAAAATAGGGTGTTTTTTACTTTAAAAATCAAAACGCAATTTTAAATTTATTAAATTATTTGATTTTTTTACAACCATGTATTGTTCATTATAAAGTTTCTAGCTTAATTTACACTATTTGATTTATATTTTTAAAATTACAACATTTGTTTCTAGAAATCGTGTTCTACACACTTGAAAAATAGGGTATTTTTTACTTTAAAAATGAAAACGCATATTTTAGATTAATTAATTTTTTTGAATTTTTTGAAAATAGTGTATTGTTCACCATGAAGTGTCTAGTTTAATTTACAAAACTTTTTATATTTTTATAATTGCAACATTTGTTTCTAAAAATCGTCTACTATACACTTGAAAATTAGTGTGTTTTCAACTTAAAAAATGAAAACGCATATTTTTAATTTATTAAATTTTTTGATACTTTGTAAAATAATATAATTTTTCCCATGAAATTTTGAGCTTAATTTACACAATTTTTTATATTTTTATAATTGTGACATTTGTTTCTAGAAATCGTGTTCTATACACTTGAAATATAGGGTGTTTTTTACTTTAAAAATTAAAACGCATATTTTAAATATGTTAAATTATTGTATCCAACAGGTTGGTCGGATGGCTGATGTGACCTGCTTTGAGTAGCAGGTCCTCGGTTCAAACCTCTGTGGACGCACTTTAGCTTTTCAAAAAAAAAATATTAAATTATTTGATTTTTTTGAAAATAATGTAATTTTCCCCATGAAGTTTTTAGCTTAATTTACACTACTTTTTATATTTTTATAATTGCAATATGTTTCTAGAAATCGTGTTCTATACACATGAAAAATAGGGTGTTTTTTACTTTAAAAATTAAAACGCATATTTTAAATTTATTAAATTTTTGGATTTATTTGAAAAAATTTATTGTTCACCATGAAGTTTCTAGTTGAATTTAGAAATTTTTTTTTTGTTTTTATAATTGTAACATTTGTTTCTAAAAATCGTGTACTACACTTGAAGAATATGGTGTTTTTTACTTTAAAAATTAAAACACATATTTTAAATTTAAATTTTTTTTTTATTTTATTGAAAACAATATATTGTTCCCCATAAAAGTTCTAGGTTAATTTATAAAAAAATTTATATTTTTAAAGTTGCAACATTTGTTTCTAGAAATCATGTATTATACACTTGAAAAATAGGGTGTTTTTTACTTCAAAAATCAAAATGCATATTTTAAATTTATTAAATTATTTGATTTTTTTGAAAGCAATCTATTGTTCCCCATAAAGTTTCTATCTTAATTTTTTCAATTTAATATTTTTTTAAAATTGAAACATTTATTTCTACAAATGGCATATTATACACTTGAAAAATAGGATGTTTTTTACTTTAAAAATCAAAACACAATTTTAAATTTATTAAATTATTTGATTTTTTTTACAACCATGTATTGTTCATTATAAAATTTCTAGCTTAATTTACACTATTTGATTTATATTTTTAAAATTACAACATTTGTTTCTAGAAATCGTGTTCTACACACTTGAAAAATAGGGTGTTTTTTACTTTAAAAATGAGAAGGCATATTTTAAATTTATCAATTTTTTTGAAAATGTATTGTTCACCATGAAGTTTCTAGTTTAATTTACAAAACTTTTTATATTTTTATAATTGCAACATTTGTTTCTAAAAATCGTCTACTATACACTTTAAAATTAGGGTGTTTTTAACCAAAAAAATAAAAATGCATATTTTAAATTTATTAAATTTTTTGATACTTTTGAAAATAATGTAATTTTTCCCATGAAATTTTGAGCTTAATTTACACAATTTTTTATATTTTTATAATTGCGACATTTGTTTCTAGAAATCCTGTTCTATACACTTGAAAAATAGGGTGTATTTTACTTTAAAAATGAAAATGCATATTTTAAATTTATTAATTTTTTTCATTTTATTGAAAACAATATATTTTTCCCCATAAAGTTTCTAGGTTAATTTATAAAAAGTTTATTATACTCAAAACATTTGTCTCAAAATTATCATTTTTTTTAATGATGCCAAAAGGGGGAGAAGAAATATATCACTTAAACCGCGATTTTGTTATTGCTTATTACAAATGCTTAACATATTTGTATGCATATTGATAGGGAAAGTCGAACTTCGTAAGGAGAATCAAACTTCATAAGTAAGGGGAGTCTCAAAATATCACATGCAATAAGTGATCTGATTCATTTGTTCTTTGTCATCATCAAAAAAGGGGAGTATGTAAATGCAAATGCTCTACGTTTGGAGTTTCGATGATTCCACAACAAACCAAGAATCAAAAGGATAAATCACGCGAATAAACACAGTAAACAGATCCGCAACAACAAAGGGTACTTAGGTTGTTAAATTATGAATGTAAGTTTGATTAAGGTTCTTTGAAATTGAAACAAACATTTTTCTAAAAAGGAATTTTAGAAACATATTAAGAGTCAAAAATAAAATCATTTTCTAAGGAAAATACCCTCAAAGAAAATATCTAAAAATTGATTTTTATTTGAAAATGTCAAAATTGGGTGTATATTCGAATATCAAGGTCATGGAAATAAAGTTTGAATTTCCTGGTCAGTATATTCGAATATATATTCGAATATGGCTTGCCATATTCAAATACATATTCGAATATGACATATTATATTGGCCTGATCACTTTTCAGAAACTGTGCATTCGAATATATATTCGAATTCGAATATGGCTTGCCATATTCGAATACATATTCGAATATAACAAGAAACCTAGACCTTGTCACCTTCCAGAACTATTATATTCAAATACATATTTGAATATGGAACCTCCATATTCGAATATATATTCGAATATGAAGCCTACAGAAATCAATTTTTGAACGCAGAAACACTATATTCGAATACATATTCGAATATGATAGTGCTATATTCGAATATGAAAGTACTATATTCGAATATGTAAGTGCTATATTCGAATAGCATATTCGAATATGAAAGTAAAATATGCGCAGCTTCTGACTGATGTTTCTGCCATCTATATAAAGGGCTTCTGACTTAGAATATAATATACCCTTGTGAGCTTAACACTGTATTGAAATTACTTCCTATCATCAATCTCTCTAAATCAATGGTCTTGTGTTTTTGCCTAAGGCTTACTTTGTTTTTTTACCTATACTGATTCTTTCATCAAAACAAAGAGCCTTAAATCAAATATATTAGAGCTTCAAGTTGTATCATTTACTCTTTTGAGAGTTTCAATTGTGGTGAGTTAATTTTGTGTGAAGGTGTGGTATCCTTCAAAAGTGTTCTTAGGGTGAGGTATCCCTAGATTGAGGCCTTTAAAATTGGTGGGCTATCCAATTGAGAAAGGTGCTCTTAGTGTGTAATTGTTGAAAATTAATATAAGAAATCTCGCATGGCGGAGATTCGTAGACTGGACGTAGGTCTCAAGTGGTGTGTAACTGAACCAGTATAAAACTCGGTGTTATTCTCTCTATCCCTAAAACTCATATCTGTTTAAATTTATTTGATCTTCATTTCAGCTTTTTATTATATTTCAATTTCATACGTCAACTAATATATCTTGTTCAAGTTGTGTTATAATTTTAAACGAAGTTTTGGAAAAAATTTTAAGCTCAATTCACCCCCCCCTTCTTGAGCATAGAGGCCACTTGATTAACATTAATATATTTAATTTTTTGAAAACAATATATTGTTCCCAATAAAGTTTCTAGCTTAATTTATACAATTGTTTATATTTTTATAATTGCAACATTTGTTTCTAGAAATCGTGTTCTATACACTAGAAAAATACGGTGTTTTTGGAATTTAAAAATGAAAACAAAAATTTTAAATTTCTTAATAGATTTGATTTTTCTGAAAACAACGTATTGTTCTGTAACATCCCACATCCCACAAAATTTTCTCCCCTTTCTCAAAATTTCATCTTCTTCCTCTCTTTTACTCTCTAGGCATTTTCCCCCAAGCTCAAATCATCAAGCTTTCTCCATCAACTTTGACATTGGAGCTTTGGAGAGGACATTTCCAAGCTTTGGAACACAAAAAAGGCATCAAGGTAAGACATGCATCCTCTCATTCTCTGTTTTGTGGGTTAAGCTCCATTTTGGGCAAATGGAATTTTGATCTTCAAATCCCACATGCATTCTCCTAAATGGGTCCTAATGAGTGTGAATGACCCACATTTGTGAACCTTAGGGACCATCAAGCTCTATTTGGGAGGATTGAAGAGTTTGGGAAAACACTTGAAACAAGAAGTGCTTAGGAACTTGAAGATTTGAGGTAACCCCACTAAACTCAAAACTAGACTAATTAGAAAGTTGAAATGGTATGAGGTTTGATTCTGAGCTATGATGAAATGTGTGATAGAAATAGGTTTTGACTTGTAAAATTTGAGAATTTGGGTCTTGACTGAATTTGAGTGTTTTGTGTTGCATGTTTGTGTGAATTGAAATTGTATGAGTTAATTGATGTATTGTTGATGTATGATGGATGAAATTGGTATTTAAAACCTTGCTTGGTGTTAAAATTTTCGTGTGCTTGGTCCTGAATATCAGCCATGTGAGTTTGTTAGAAAACAGGGTGAATTTTGGATGAAAATGTGAGTTTTCTGCAGTAACTTGGGTGTGAATTGCGAATACGTTTTCATAAGATTTTGCCATTATGGTCTTCACAAGAGTTTTAGACAATCCTCTTAGCTTTCAAATGCTTTTGGTTGCACTCAATTTGGAAGTTTACAACTCTAGTTGTGGCCAAATTACTGAGACAGAGTTTGTATTGAAATGTCTGCTTTGTTAAGTGTACATCCCTGTTAAATATGGCTGTTTTGGACAATTAAATTTTTAGAAATGGGTTTTTTGGTCTTCATAAGAGTTGTAGGTAATCCTCTTAGATTTCAAATGCTTTTGGTTTCACTCAATTTGGAGGTCTACAACTCAAGTTATGGCCAAAATACCAACATGGCGCGTTGCAGAAAAAATTGTTCTGTGTTGAATTCGCAGCAACGAAAATTGTCGCGGCAGCGAAAATTTTAGCGGCGACGAAAATGACCCAGAATAGGACTCTTTGTTTTCACTTCCAAAATGCCATATACCCTTCAAATAGGTTATTTCTAGGGTAATAATGATCAAAATATGTTATAATGTCTTCAAAAACCATAATAGTGATCATGAAAATGTATGATTGATTGTTGTAATGAAAATGTATGATTGATTGTTGAATGAAAATGTATGAAAACTTGTGAAACGAAATTAAATGATAAGACAAGCTTTCCTTCTTCAACGAATGTTGAGTAAGTGGGTTGAGTTCCATCGATTACACACCGGGTAAGCGGACAAGCATGAAAAGATTGAGAATGTAGGGTCTCCCAATGAACGGGGTAAGATGGCCTGAACTAGTAGGGTTGCCTGGTGACCGGGAAGATGGCCCGAAAGAAAGGATTATCCCGATGAATGGGGTAAGATAGTCCTGGGCTATCCCAGTGATTGGGGTAAGATAGCCCGGCAGTTGATCACGGTAGGGACGCTTGCCGTGATCCCATGATTGAGCTCAAGCGCGCGTTACTGCCATGCGCCTAGGGAGGAGTCTTGCGCATGAGGCTTCCGTAAAAGACTAAAGAAAAGAAATGAATTAAGTATGATAATGAAAGATCATGGCATGCATACATTTATACTTGTCATTACATGCATTGAGTGTGAATATGTTGCATTTGATTGATTGTGTGTGATAGGAACCAAATGGGGTGTTTTTCCAGTTAGACTGGCTGTAATATGGTATAAAAGTATTTTCAAAATGCCAGGGGTTACTCAGTTATATGTTTACATATAGCTGACAGTTACCATATTGCAGGAGTTTCAGAAGATGAAGACTTTAGTGCTTGAAGACTCATTCCCTTAGCCATGTAGTATTTTGAATATTTTGATATGTATTTTGGGGTAGCCAACCCTTCCCTGTAGCACGCTCCTTGGCTACCGTTATTGGACGTATTTCTCTGGCATGTAGTGGATATTTAAACTTATTATCTTTCCCTATGGACTTATGTATTTTGATAGGGCCTATGTTAGCCCCTTAGACTAAGCACTATGTAACTCATGTAGGTGAACTATCTATGATGTATCTTTCTTGGCAAATGTTTTTCAAAAAACAAAAAAAAAAAAACTTAGCCTTAAATTTTGTTAGGTGTTACAATTTGGTATCAGAGCAGTTTGATTCTTCGGACTGTGGTACTTAAATGAAAATTTGATAGAGTCCAGAGATAAGTCCAGTCTTGACCGTTGATTGCTTCTGTGTACGGTACTCTTATATTGAGCCTGATCAACTCAATGTGGGTGTAATGTATGCAAGACAATGGCAGAAGAACCGGCGGATTACCTTAGACAAATCGCTCAATCTCTGAATCAGATGCTTCAAAGTCAAGGCTGGGAGGACCCATATAGGAACTTTCGGGTGCATGATCCTCCTACTTTCACCGGGGATCAAGGCCCAATGGCTGTAGAATCATGGTTAGGACGGATGGAGGAAATTTTTAGGGTCATGCAATGTACTGATGTTGAGAAGGTGACCTTGGCTGCTTATAAGTTCAATGGGGAAGCAGCACAGTGGTGGCTTGGATACTGAGCAAATATGGAGGCCAACCAAAGACATTGACATGGGCACAGTTCAAGACTCTTTTCTTGGACAAATACTTCTCCAGGATCAAAAGGAGGTTGAGTTCCTCTTTTTATAACAAGGGAACATGTCCGTATCTGAGTATGTGGCGAAGTTTGAGAATCTAGCATGCTTCTCCAATAACCTTCTGAACCAAGCTGATGATGTGTGGAAATGTAAGAGGTTTGAGTAGGGGTTACGTCCAGAATTGAGAAATATGATTACTACTCATAGAATCCGAGATTATCAGCAACTCATTGAAGCATGTCAACTCACTGAACACTCGTTGGCGGCGGTATTAGCTGAGAAACAAGCTGTTTGGAAGAGAAAAAGGAGCGAAGAAGGCTTGGGAAGCTCAAGAGGAAAGGGTGGAGAAAAGAAAGGAAAGCAGACGGCCACCTACTCCAACTGTACCGACTCAAGGTGCAAGAAGTGCGGCGGATTTCATAGGGGAGAGTGCTTGAAAGGAAAAGGAGTTTGTTTCATTTGCCAGAAGCCTGACCACATGGCTTGGCAATGCCAAGAAAAGGATAAGCGCGGAGATGGACAAGCAAGGGCCCCGGTGAGGGGTAGAGTCTACACCCTTGATGCAAAGGAGGCCGACAAATCCGAAAACTTGTTGCAAGGTACGGGTCTTATTCACAATCAACCTGTGCACGTCCTTTTTGATTCGGGTGCTACGCATTCATTCATTTCGTTAGAATGTGCTCCACGGATGAAATTGCCCATTAGGGGACTTAATTATGAATTGATGGTCTCTACTCCTTCTGAGGGGAAGCTTAGTACCCATTCTATGTGTTCACCTGTGTACTTAAATTATCAAGATAAAGTCTTTTGTCTCGAATTGTATTGCCTTCCAATGAAAGGGTTGGAGATTATTTTGGGTATAGATTCTTTGCACTCTCACAAGGTCATTATTGATTGCGCCAACAAGACTATTGATGTGCTGGAGTGCGGATATGAGGTATACTACTCTCACCATCCCACTTTTGATGAAGACAATTTAGCTGAATTTGATGATGGGCCTAGGTTTATAATTTTGTGACTAGAAGCTACTAAGATGATTCTTGATATTAACTCTATACCAATTGTCCGGGACTATCCTGAAGTGTTCCCCAAAGACATTAACTCCTTGCCGCCTAAGCGGGAAATTGAATTTTCGCTAAATTCTAATTTACCATAATTTATAATAATAATAATAATAATAATAATAATAATAATAATTACAACGCTTTCAATTTATACGAATTCTTATACAACTGAACAAATTAATATATGAACTTAAAACTTAGGTTCACAAGGCGTGGCTATACCTAAGAAAAGCCCACAGCTCATCCCATCTGTGGCTTTTGCTTCACAATCTTCCGATACCTGCGATATGGTAACCGTTAGTTATATGTAAACATATAACTGAGTAACCCCCCGCATTTTTTAAAACAGTTTTATATCATATCACAGTCAGTCTAACTGGAAAACACCCCATTTAATCCCTATCACACAATTCAATCCACAATCAATGCAACAACTCATACATAATGCGTGCTATGACAATTATTGAAATATAGGGTGTTTTTTACTTTAAAAATGAAAACGTATATTTTAAATTTATTAAATTATTTAATTTTTTTGACAACAATATATTGTTCACCATGAAGTTTATAGCTTAATTTACACTATTTTTTTTATATTTTTAAAATATCAACATTTGTTTCTAGAAAACGTGTACTACACTTGAAAAATAGGGTGTTTTTTACTTTAAAAAAGAAAACGCATATTTTAAATTAATTAAATTATTTTATATTTTTATCAACAATGTATTTTTCACCATGAATTTTCTAGCTTAACTTACACTATTTTTTTATATTTTTAAAATATCAACATTTGTTTCTAGAAATCGTGTACTATACACTTGAAAAATAGTGTGTTTTTTACTAAAAAAATGAAAATGCATATTTTTAATTTATTAAATTATTTGATTTTTTAAAAAACTTTGTATTTTTTACCATGAAGTTTCTAGCTTAATTTACAGAATTTTTTAAATTTTTAAAATTGCAACACTTGTTTTTAGAAATCGTGTACTATAGACTTGAAATATAGGGTGTTTATTACTTTAAAAATGAAAGTTCATATTTTAAAAATATTAAATTATTTGATTTTTTTGACAACAATGTATTTTTCATCATGAAGTTTCTAGTTTAATTTTCAAAATTTTTTGAAATTTTTATAATTGCAACATTTGTTTCTAAAGATCGTGTCATATACACTTGAAAAGTTGGATGTTTTTGCATTTAAAAACCAAAACGAAAATTTAAATTTTTTTAATATATTTGAATTGTTTGAAAACAACGTATTGTTCCCAATAACGTTTCTAGCTTAATTTACATAATTTTTTATATTTTTAAAATTGCAACATTTGTTTCTAAAAATCGTGTCCTATAGAGTTGAAATATAGGGTGTTTTTTACTTTAAAAATGAAAACGCATATTTTAAATTTATTAAATGAAAACCATGTATTGTTCGCCATAAAGTTTCTAGCTTAATTTACACGATTGTTTATATTTTTAAAATTGCAACATTTGTTTCTAGAAATAGTGTACTATATACACTTGAAAAATAATGTGTTTTTTACTAAAAAAATGAAAACGAATATTTTAAATTTATTAAATTATTTGATTTTTTTGACAACAATCTATTGTTCCCCATGAAGTATCTAGCTTAATTTACACAATTTTTTATATTTTTTAAATTGAAACATTTGTTTGTAGAAATCGTGTACTATAGACTTGAAATATAGGGTGTTTTGTACTTTAAAAATGAAAACGCATATTTTAAATTTCTTAAATTATTTGATTTTTTTGACAACAATGTATTGTTCACCATGAAGTTTTTAGCTTAATTTACAGTTAATTTTTATATTTTTAAAATATCAACATTTGTTTCTAGAAATCGTGTACTATACACTTGAAAAATAATGTGTTTTTTACTAAAAAAATGAAAACGCATATTTAAAGATTTTTGAATTATTTAATTTTTTTGACAACAATGTATAGTTTACCATGAAGTTTCTAGCTTAATTTATACAATCTTTTATATTTTTTCAGTTGAAACATTTGTTTGTAGAAATCGTGCACAATAGACTTGATATATAGGGTGTTTTTTACTTTAAAAATGAAATCACATATTTTAAATTTATTAAATTATTTGATTTTTTAACAACAATGTGTTGTTTACCATGAAATTTCTAGCTTAATTTACACAATTTTTTATATTTTTAAATTTGCAACATTTGTTTGAAAAATTGTGTACTATAGACTTGAAATATAGGTGTTTTTTACTTTAAAAATGAAAACGCATATTTTAAATTTATTAAATTATTTGATTATTTTTGTAAACAATTTATTGTTCACCATGAATTTTCTACCTTAATTTACACTATTTTTTATATTTTTAAAATTGGAACATTTGTTTGTAGAAATCGTGTACTATAGACTTGAAATATAGGGTGTTTTTTACTAAAAAAATTAAAATGCATATTTTTTAATTTATTAAATTATTTGATTTTTTTAACAACAATATATTGTTTACCATGAAGTTTCTCGCTTAATTTACACAGTTTTTTATATTTTTAAAATTGCAACATTTGTTTTTAGAAATCGTGCACTATAGACTTGAAATATAGGGTGTTTTTTCCAATAAAAATGAAAACGCATATTTTTAGT
The DNA here is from genome assembly GCA_037177725.1 of Cyamopsis tetragonoloba. NCBI lineage: Eukaryota > Viridiplantae > Streptophyta > Magnoliopsida > Fabales > Fabaceae > Cyamopsis > Cyamopsis tetragonoloba. The sequence goes on along the minus strand of CM074120.1, from coordinate 31,389,763 downwards.
TTATTAAATTATTTGTTTTTTTAACAATAATGTATTGTTTAGCATAAAGTTTCTAGCTTAATTTACACCATTTTTTTATATTTTTAAAATTGCAACATTTGTTTGAAAAATTGTGTACTATAGACTTGCAATATAGGTGTTTTTTACTTTAAAAAAGAAAAGGCATAATTTAAATTATTAAATTATTTGATTTTTTTAACAACAATGTATTTTTTACCATGAATTTTCTACCTTAATTTACACTATTTTCTTATAGTTTTAAAATATCAACATTATTTTCTAGAAATCGTGTACTATACACTTGAAAAATAGGGTGATTTTTACTTTAAAAATCAAAACGCATATTTTAAATTTATTAAAATATTGGATTTTTTTGACAACAATGTATTGTTCACCAAGAATCTTCTAGCTTAATTTACACTATTTTTTATATTTTTAGAATATCAACATTTGTTTCTACAAATCGTGTACTATACACTTGAAAAATAGGGTGTTTTTAACTAAAAAAATGAAAACGCATATTTTATATTTATTAAATTTTTTTATTTTCTTTCAACAATGTATTGTTCACCATGAAGTTTCTAGCTTAACTTACACTAATTTTTTATATTTTTAAAATATCAACACTTGTTTCTAGAAATCGTGTACTATATACACTTGAAAAATAGTGTGTTTTTATTAAAAAAATGAAATCGCATATTTTTAATTTGTTAAATTATTTGATTTTTTTAACCAGTTTGTATTGTTTACCAAGAAGTTTCTAGCTTAATTTACAGAATTTTTATATTTTTAAAATTGCAACATTAGTTTTTAGAAATCGTGTACTATAGACTTAAAATATACGGTGTTTATTACTTTAAAAATGAAAACGCATATTTTAAATTTTTTAAATTATTTGATTTTTTTAACAGCAATGTATTGTTTACCATGAAGTTTCTAGCTTAATTTACACAATTTTTTATATTTTTAAACTTGCAACATTTGTTTGAAAAATTGTATACTATAGACTTGAAATATAGGTGTTTTTTACTTTAAAAATGAAAACGCATATTTTAAATTTATAATATTATTTGATGTTTTAGTCAACAATGTATTGTTCACCATGAAATTTCGAACTTAATTTCACCATTTTTTATATTTTTAAAATTGCAAGATTTGTTTGTAGAAATCGTGTACTATAGACTTGAAATATAGGGTGTTATTTTCTTTAAAATTTAAAACGCATATTTTAATTTTATTATATTATTTGATTTTTTTGACAAAAATGTATTTTTCATCATGAAGTTTCTAGCTTAATTTACACTATTTTTTTATATTTTTAAAATATCAACATTTGTTTCTAGAAATCGTGTACTATATACACCTGAAAAATACAGTGTTTTTTATTTTAAAAATGAAAACGCATATTTTAAATTTATAAAATTGTTTGATTTTTTTGACAACAATGTATTGTTCACCATGAAGTTTATAGCTTAATTTACACTATTTTTTTATCTTTTTAAAATATCAACATTTGTTTCTAAAAATCGTGTACTCTACACTTAAAAAATATGGTGTTTTTTACTAAAATAATAAAAACGCATATTTTAAATTTATTAAATTATTTTATTTTTATGACAACAATGTATTGTTCACCAAGAAATTTTTAGCTTAATTTACACTATTTTTTATTTTTTAAAAATATCATCATTTGTTTCTAGAAATCGTGTACTACACACTTGAAAAATAGGGTGTTTTTAACTAAAAAAATGAAAATGCATATTTTTAATTTATTAAATTATTTGATTTTTTTAACAACTTTGTATTGTTTACCATGAAGTTTCTAGCTTAATTTAATGAATTTTTTTATTTTTAAAATTGCAACATTTGGTTTTAGAAATCATGTACTAATAGTCTTGAAATATAGGGTGTTTTTTGCTTTAGAAATGAAAACGCATATTTTAAATTTATTAAATTATTTGATTTTTTTGACAACAATGTATTTTTCATCATGATGTTTCTAGCTTATTTTACATTATTTTTTTATGTTTTTAAAATATTAACATTTGTTTCTGTAAATCGTGTAATATACACTTGAAAAGTAGGGTGATTTTTACTTTAAAAATGAAAACACATATTTTAAATTTATTAAATTATTTTATTTTTTGTCAACAATGTATTGTTCACTATGAATTTTCTAGCTTAATGTACACTTATTTTTTAGATTTTTAAAATATCAACATTTGTTTCTAGAAATCGTGTACTATACACTTGAAAAATAATGTGTTTTTTACTAAACAAATGAAAACGCATATTTGGATTTTTAAAATTATATGATTTTTTTGAAAACAATGTATAGTTTACCTTGAAGTTTCTAGCTTAATTTACACAATTTTTTTTGTTTTTTAAATTGCAACATTTGTTTGTAGAAATCATGTACTATATATACTTGAAATATAGGGTGTTTTTTTACTTTAAAAATGAAAATGCGTATTTTAAATTTTAAAAATTATTTGATTTTTTGTCAATAATGTATTGTTCACCATGAATTTTATAGCTTAATTTACACTATTTTTTTATATTTTTAAAATATTAACATTTGTTTCTAGAAATCGTGTACTATACAATTGGAAAATACTGTGTTTTTTACTAGAAAAGTGAAAACGCATATTTTTATATTGAAACATTTGATTGTAGAAATCGTGTACTATAAACTTGAAATATAGTGTGTTTTTTACTTTAAATATGAAAACGCATATTTTAAATTTATTAAATTATTTGGTTTTTTTAAAAGCAATATATTGTATTCCAAGAAGTTTCTAGCTTAATTTACATTATTTTTTTATATTTTTAAAATAGCAACATTTGTTTGAAGAGTTTGTGTAATATACACTTGAAAAGTAGGTGTTTTATACTTTAAAAATGAAAATTCATATTTTAAATTGTTTGATTGTTTTGTCAATAATGTATTGTTCACCATGAATTTTCTAGCTTAATTTACACAATTTTTTATATTTTTAAAGTTGCAACATTTGTTTGTAGAAATCATGTACTTTTTTACTATAAAAATGAAAATGCATATTTTAAATTTATTAAATTATTTGATTTTTTTGTCAACAATGTATTGTTCAGCATGAATATTCTAGCTTAATTTACACTATTTTTTTTATATTTTTAAAATATCAACAATTGTTTCTAGAAATCGTGTACTATACACTTGAAAAATAATGTGTTTTTTACTAAAAAAATGAAAACGTATATTTTTAATTTATTAAATTATTTGATTTTTTAAAAAACAATGTATTGTTTACCATGAAGTATCTAGCTTAATTTACACAATTTTTATATTTTTTAAATTGAAAATTTTGTTTGTAGAAATCGTGTACTATAGACTTGAAATATAGGGTGTTTTTTACTTTAAAAATGAAAACACATATTTTAAATTTATTAAATTATTTGATTTTTTTGACAAAAATGTATTGTTCACCAAGAAGTTTCTAGCTTAATTTGCACAATATTTTATATTTTTAAAATTGCAACATTTGTTTGTAGAAATCATGTACTATACTTGAAATAAAGGGTATTTTTTACTTTAAAAATGAAGACGCATATTTTAAAAAATTGTTTACTTTAAGCTAGAAACTTCATGGTAAACAATACATTATTGTAAAAAAAAATCAAATAATTTAATAAATTTAAATTATGCGTTTTCATTTTTAAAGTAAAAAACACTCTATATTTCAAGTCTATAGTACACGATTTTTACAAACAAATGTTGCAATTTTAAAAATATAAACAATTGTGTAAATTAAGCTAGAAACATTCATGGTAAACAATACCTTATTGTCAAAAAAATCAAATAATTTAATAAATTAAAAATATGCGTTTTCATTTTTTTAGTAAAAAACACACTATTTTTCAAGTGTACAGTACACGATTTCTAGAAACAAATGTTGATATTTTAAAAATATAAAAAAAATTAAGCTAGAAAAATCATAGTGAAAAATACATTTTTGACTTTAAAATCAAATTATTGAATAAATTTAAAATATGCGTTTTCATTTTTAAAGTAAAAAACACCCTATATTTCAAGTCTATAATACACGATTTCTAAAAACAAATGTTGCAATTTTAAAAATATAAGAAATAATGAAAATTAAGCTAGAAACTTCATGGTAAACAATACATTGATATTAAAAAAATTAAGTAATTTAATAAATTTCAAATATGCGTTTTCATTTTTAATGTAAAAAACACCCTATATTTCAAGTGTATAGTATACGATTTCTATAAAAAAAAATTTGCAATTTTAAAAATATTAAAAATTCTGTAAATTAAGCTAGAAACATTTATGGTAAACAATACATTGTTGTTAAAAAATAAAATAATTGAATAAATTTAAAATATGCGTCTTCATTTTTAAAGTAAAAAACACCCTATATTTCAAGTCTATACATGATTTCTACAAACAAATGTTGCAGTTTTAAAAATATAAAAAATTGTGTAAATTTAGCTAGAAACTTCTTTGTAAACAATACATTGATTTCAAAAAATATTAAATAATTTAATAAATTTAAAATATCCGTTTTCATTTTTTTAGTAAAAAGAACACTATTTTTCAAGTGTATAGTACACTATTTTTTTACCTGGAACTCCCTGAATCCTTGATCCTTTAGTTTCCAGATTCAATTTTCTACTCCGGTTCCTTTGTTGTTGTTTCCTCTGAATCTGAATCAACCATTTGGAACCTTAGTCTTTTGAGATGGAAGCCTTCGGGTTACAGAGTTATGACTTAATTAGTTTAGGAACAGAGGTTTTTAGGTGTGTGAGAAGCGAGGAAACCTCAAGAATAGTCCCTTTTTGAGTCAAGGCACCCCTATTTATAGATTTTGGGTCCATATTCGAATATATATTCGAATATAGGGCCCCTGTTTTCAATTTCTCACCTATATATTCGAATATTAGCTTGCATATTCGAATACTATTCGAATATTAGCTTGCATATTCGAATACTATTCGAATATGGACATGCATATTCGAATATGACAGTTCATATTCAAATATTTTACTTATCTTTGTCCCTCTTTTGACTTTTCTATTTACAACTAATCCTTCTTTCCTTTTGTAGTCAAATCCCTTAAATCCTAAGCCTCCTTTATGGATTTTCGGGATGTTACAATTCTACCCCTCTTAAAAGAATTGTGTCCCCACAATTCATCTTAATTCCTGGTTTAAAGAAGTGTTCCTTCATTGAATTTGGGGTTTAATGGGTAACTTTATCAATCGTAGTGTGATTTTCGTAAAGTCGACATGTCATATAGTTGGTGAAAGATTTAATTAGGTATAGTGAATACATATGGCTCTAGGACTTTGTCTTTAAAATTATGAGTTCCACAGTAATGGTTCTGAAGAAGATTTAAAGAAGTGACATGTAGATTTTGAATATGTTTGAGAAATCAGGGTCTATCTTTTGGGCTTGTCCTGTATTTTACTTAGACATCAATTAGTGAGACGTTTGACAAATTTGGACGACTCTAGACTTGATGAGTAGGATTATCAAGTATTTTAATAGAATTTTACAGACCTAGTGGAATAAGAGGTGCACAAGCGTCTTAATTAACTTAATCCATTGTCTTGATTTAGAACTTTCCCTAGGAGGTGTAATGGTTTAGTTTTAGAATAGGGTTTAGATTTCTTTTTACAAGTCTTAATCCTTCTAGTACAAGTTGGTTTCGAGTTCTAATTGGTATATCTTATTATGTCTTGGTTCCGGAGAGAAAAGAATTTGATAAGAAGCATACAGTTTGTGTCGTGCAAGACTACTTAGATCAAGGAGTCTTCCTATTCCTTCTTGGGTTAGCATTTTAAGTTTAGGAAGATTTAACTAACTCTAAGTTGTCGATGTGAGTTATATTGGATCCGGATGTGTTTAGTACGTGGTTCTCAACACTAATAGTTTATGAACTTATCGACATGCTATAAAGAGAATGGTTGTGATAGTAGTTACGTGAAAGGGCTAGTTGTTTCCTTTAAGTAAGAACTTCGGGTAGAGAAATTTGAGAATTGATTTGAGTTCTAACATATTTGTTTTAGCGGGGATTTATAATTGATGACTATACTGGCAACGTATTATGTCAAGGAAATTCTCGTAAACTCACAAGAATTTAATTTAAAGACTTAATATAAAGTTAAACTTATCTGTAGCTGATATCCTGAATAAGTATAGTTTACAAGGTGGTCAGGGTGCTTCGCCGGAATCTGAAACTGTAAACCAGAGTTTGTTCCAGTCTCTAGGAAGCTGCGAGGAATACTTTCTAAAAGCTTGCATTCAGGTATTTGATAGGAGTTTCTGGAAATATTAGAGGACCAAGGAAAGAGTTAAAAAGGAAATTCCCTTAATGATCAACAGTAAATCGCATAGATAGAAACCTATGTGGGTTCAAACTTTGGGAAGATTCGAATCTTCAGTATTTGAATGAAAGATTTAGAGAGTTCATCTAACGCTATCGTTGGGCTGTTCTGGTAACTCAAATCTAAGATTTGAAACTTAAATATCAAGAAGGATAAATTGAGAACCGTAAAAAGGGTTTCATGAGCTTAGATTACCAAAGAAATTTCTTTAATTATGGGATTGTCCTGTGGTTTTCAAATAATTTCCTCAGAATTACAAAGAACTTGGAATCACATGGAGTAAAGTTCTAAATCGTGGAATTTGGGATAAATGCAATAATCATAATATTGTCGTAACCCCGGCATGGATGTTCTCAAGAAAGTAATAGGTGTAGCATGCTTAGGCAGGTTTGCAAGTGTGGTTTTTCCTTTGAAAATTTGGGCTTTTTGGGATTGGTTGGGGATATTGAATATGCTCAAATTCTTGTCGTGCAACTTTTTCTTGTCAACCAATTTCTCAATGATCTACTAGGGACTTCAGTATGATTAGTTTTGAAGAATTTAGAATTTGTGTTTTGGAATAATGTAAGAGATAGGTTCTGGAACATGTTCGCCTATCAAGTCAACTCAAAAATCTCATAGCATGGTTTCAGAATTTTGGAGTTTCTATAGTAGTTTGTTTCTTAAAAAGATTCTAATAATTGATTGATTCCCTTTGAATCAAAAGGGTTCACGCTCGGAAAATGAAACAATTCGAGTGGGACTAGAGCTTTAGGAGATCGTTGAGAAATATCTTGACTAAGTTGAAAGGAATATCCAAAATTTAATTTATCTTTATCTTACGGTCTTTCTAGGTCTTTGTATAAGAGAACCTAAGGTGTGTTAAAACTTGAGGAAATTGAATACTAAGATTTTCTTGAGGAAAAGAAAGACTTATCTCTAAAGTCATAATGCGTAATATTATCTGAATTCTATGATTAGTTCTAAACCAGGATTACATGTGTATTATAATAGAGTGTCTCTAAAGAATTGATTTCAGAGTTAGGATAGAATAAGATGTAGGACATGAGTCTCTCTAAGATGAACTAATTTAATAAATTCTTAGACAGAAAGAATTTCTAACGGTATCTGTTAATTCTATCTAGAAGAAACTTACGGTAGAGCAGAGTTTTCGATACGAGGTTATGCTATCATTATGAAAAGGAAAAGGTTACTATATGAGTTTATCGAAATATTCTTAGAACACATGACCTTCCAATTAAAGTGATGCTTAAATCCTCTCAATAAAGGTTCTTCAGTCGCAGCGTCTACTTGAATTTGGGCTTTTGTGACTTTTTGAAAGAATTTGATTTCCTAGGATTCACATGGATAGTTTATCAATCAACTAGAGGTTTAGGAATTTAAATCCAAGGGGAAACTTGAAAGAAGCTGGGATGCTTTTATGATCTGTTCCTATACCTACCCAATTTCCCACTGAGAATATCTACATAGCCCCCCTTAGTTGTTGTTGTGAGTTTACCACTACCCAACTCTCTAGGTTCTTCCTGCCTCTTGGCTTTTTTACCAATCCGGCTATAATTTGTCTTTGAGAAATCCAACTTCGCCTACACTTAATACTAATTTCCCACTATCTATATTCCATAGGGCTAACCTCATTTATCCTTAACATATTCTACGTGGTATTCAGTCTAGGATAGTGACTTGAATCCATCGGTCATAAATGTGTCGGTGTCGTGTATAAGGTACTGAACTGGCCAGGCTCAATATCTTACAATCACAAACACTGATACATTTATCCCAATGACTTATCCTACTTTCTAAAAGAGGAATAATCCTTTCAAAGATCATTCTTATCCATTAGCAGTCATAACTTCTACTCTCATGCGCCAATACTCAGTTGATCAGACCAAATATTAGCCGCATGTTCCTTCGAAGCTTATGGCATGCCTAATAGTTATGTTCAGAATATTACTTGTTCAGCTAACTATCAAATCATCGCAGTCCGAAGGATCAAATACCATAATGTAACACCCTAATTTTTTTGGAAAGAGTAGTTACTGAAAAATGTTGGCTTTGAAAACCTGATACTTAAAACTTTTCTTGAAAATACAAATTTGATCACTTTTGTTCACTTAAAAATACAGCGGAAAACGTTTCTTTATTCAAGTTATAATTTCCTATACAGCTGAACCACATAATCTCTGAACAACAACCATAGGTTTACCAAGTGTGGTTTTACCTAAGCAAAGCCTAATGCTTTGTCTTATCCATTGCTCTAGCTCCACAGTCTTCCAATACCTGCAATACTGCGACCGTCAGTTATATGTTAAACATATAATCGAGTAACCCTCGGTCTAACTAAAAACATTTTACAGCATTGCAGCCAGTCTAACTGGAAAACTGCCCCAAATCACATTCCTAGCAAACACACACAGGATGTATGCGATGACAATATAACATGTATGCATGCCATGATCATTTTCCATTTTCTTTTCTTTCCTCTTTTAACGGGAAACCCTGTGCACCGGGAATCCACCAAAACACGTGGCAGTAACGCGTATTGAGCTCATCATCATCACGGTCCTGGCGAGCGTCCCCCCAAGGATCCTCCTGCCGGGCTACTAACTCTCTCTCTCGAGCTAGCCCAGGGAACCATCTACCTCGTGAAGATAGTACCCTTTGTACTTAGACTACCTACCTTGTGAAGATAGCCCAGTACTTCGGGTTATTTTCCCCCCTTTCGGGATAACCCTACATTCTCATATTTTTCTCATATTTTGCTCTGTCCTCTTACCCGGTCTACTTCCGGCGGAACTTAACCCTCTTGCTCAATATCTATTGAGTGGGAAAGGTCCTCTTACCTGGTCTACTTCCGGCGGAACATAACCCTCTTGCTCAATTTCCATTGTGTGGGAAAAGCCTCATTTAACATTTCTTTTTACAGATCTAATGCATCACACATTCACATTAAGAACATAGCGTACAAACAAGGGTTTCCAGTATCCTCTTTATCCGATTACACACTCTCATTTATTCGGATTCTATGTGACAAACGTGTTATATTCATATATCTATTTGAACATGGCATTTCATATTCAAATACATATTTGAATATGCTAATACTGGGACTCAAACCTTTTCAAATCAATTTGAAATCATTTCAATATCAGATTCCTAGTTAGTGTCACGTTCAATTCTGGAAAACCTTATTTATACCTTTAACATGTTTCTCAATAACACATGCATCATCTATCAGCATAAGGTATATCAAAATCACACAGGTATCAGTCATATCATGCATATTTCACCCGTAGTATTCACAATTCAATCATATCATGCATATTTCAAACGTCAACTGCATCATTTATCAAACCTAAACAAAACACGATAGTTTGGTTTCCCTAATAACATGTTCCTATCATTCCCTAGTCACATGTTCCTAAATTCAAAGTATTTTGAGGATTTGGGGTTTTTCAGGGTTACCTGGAACTCCCTGAATCATTGATCCTTTAGCTTCCAGATTCAATTTTCTACTCCGGTTCCTTTACTGTAGTTGCCTCTGAATCTGAATCAACCGTTTGGAACCTTAGTCTTTTGAGATGGAAGCCTTAGGGTTACAGAGTTATGACTTAATTAGTTTAGGAACAGAGGTTTTTAGGTGTGTGAAAAGCGAGGAAACCTGAAGAACAGTCCCTTTTTGAGTCAAGGCACCCTTTTTATAGATTTTGGGTCCATATTCGAATATATATTTGAATATAGGGCCCCTTTTTTCAATTTCTCACCTATATATTCAAATATTAGCTTGCATATTCGAATATGCACATGCATATTCGAATATTATTCGAATATGCACATGCATATTCGAATATTATTCGAATATGACAAGGCATATTTGACAGTTCATATTCAAATATTTTACTTATCTTTGTCCCTCTTTTGACCTTTCTATTTACAACTAATCCTTCTTTCCTTTTGTAGTCAAATCCCTTAAATGCAAAGCCTCCTTTATGGATTTTTGGGTTGTTACATGCGTTTTCATTTTTAAAGTAAAAAACACCCTATATTTGAAGTCTATAGTACAAGATCTCTACAAACAAATGTTGCAATTTTAAAAATATAAGAAATAATGTAAATTAAGCTAGAAACTTCATGGTAAACAATACATTGATTTAAAAAAAATTAATTAATTTAATAATTTTAAAATATGCGTTTTCATTTTTAAAGTAAAAAGCACCCAATATTTCAAGTGTATAGTACACGATTTCTATAAACAAATGTTGCCATTTTAAAAATATTAAAAATTCTGTAAATTAAGCTAGAAACATTCATGGTAAACAATACATTGTTGTTAAAAAAATCAAATAATTGAATAAATTTAAAATATGCGTCTTCATTTTTAAAGTAAAAAACACCCTATATTTCAAGTCTATAGTACACGATTTCTACAAACAAATGTTGCAGTTTTAAAAATATAAAAAATTGTGTAAATTAAGCTAGAAACTTCATGGTAAACAATACATTTATTTTAAAAGATATTAAAAAATTTAATAAATTTAAAATATGCGTTTTAATTTTTTTAGTAAAAAAGAACACTATTTTTCAAGTGTATATGATTTCTACAAACAAATGTTGCAATTTTAAAAATATAAAAAAATGTGTAAATTAAGCTAGAAACTTCATGGTAAACAATATATTGATTTCAAAAAAAATTAAATAGTTTAAAAAATTTAAAATATGCATTTTAATTTTTTTTGTAAAAAACATCCTATTTTTCAAGTGTATAATACACGATTTCTAGAAACAAATGTTGATATTTAAAAAACATACAAAAATATTGTAAATTAAGCTAGAAACTTCATGATGAAAAATACATTGTTGTCAAAAAAATAAAATAATTGAATAAATTTCAAATGCGTTTTCATTTTTAAAGTAAAAAACACCCTATATTCCAAGTCTATAGTACACGATTTCTACAAACAAATGTTGCAATTTAAAAAATATAAAAAATTGTTTAAATTAAGCTAGAAATTTCATGGTAAACAACACATTGATTTCAAAAAAAATAAAATAGTTTAAAAAATTTAAAATATGCGTTTTCATTTTTTTAGTAAAAAACACCCTAGTTTTCAAGTGTAATCATACACGATTTCTAGAAACAAATTTTATTTTAAAAATATACAAAAATAGTGTAAATTAAGCTAGAAACTTCATGATGAAAAATACATTGTTGTCAAAAAAATTAAATAATTTAATAAATTTAAAATATGCTTTTAAAGTAAAAAAACACCCTATATTTCATGTTTATAGTACACGATTTCTACAAACAACTGTAGCAATTTTAAACATATAAAAAATTGTGTAAATTATGCTAGAAACGTTAATGGTAAACAATATATTGTTGTAAAAAAATCAAATAATTTAATAAATTAAAAATATGCATTTTCATTTTTTTAGTAAAAAGAACACTATTATTCAAGTGTATAGTACACGATTTTTAGAAACAAATTTTGACATTTTAAAAATATAAAAATAGTGAAAATTAAGGTAGAAACTTCATCGTGAAAAATACATTATTGTCAAAAAAATCAAATACTTGAATAAATTTAAAATATGCGTCTTCATTTTTGAAGTAAAAAACACTCTATATTTCAAGTCTATAGTACACAATTTCTACAAACAAATGTTGCAGTTTTGAAATTATAAAAAATTGTTTAAATTAAGCTAGAAACTTCATGGTAAACAATATATTGATTTCAAAAAAAATTAAATAGTTTAAAAAATTTAAAATATGCGTTTTCATTTTTTTAGAAAAAAACAGCCTATTTTTCAAGTGTATATAATACACGATTTCTAGAAACAAATGTTGATATTTTAAAAATATAAAAAATAGTGTAAATTAATCTAGAAACTTCATGGAGAAAACTACATTGTTGTCAAAAAAATCAAATAATTTAACAAATTTAAAATATGCATTTTCATTTTTAAAGTAAAAAACACCCTATATTTGAAGTCTATAGTACACGATTTCTACAAACAAATGTTACAATTTTAAAAATATAAGAAATTATGTAAATTAAGCTAGAAACTTCATGGTAAACAATACATTGTTGTTAAAAAAATCAAATAATTGAATTTATTTAAAATATGCGTCTTTATTTTTAATGAAAAAATCACTCTATATTTCAAGTCTATAGTACATGATTTCTACAAACAAATGTAGCAATTTTAAAAATATAAAAATTGTGTAAATTAAGCAAGAAACTTGAAGGTAAAGAAGAAGTTGATTTTAAAAAAATTAATTAAATTAATAAATTTAAAATATGCGTTTTAATTTTTTTAATTAAAAATACCCTATTTTTTAAGTGTAGGACACGATTTCATGAAACAAATGTTGATATTTTAAAAATTTAAAAAAATAGTTTAAATTATGCTAGAAACTTAATGATAAAAAATAAATTGTTATCAAAAAAATCAAATAATTTAATTAATTTAAAATATGCGTTTTCATTTTTATAGTAAAATACACCCTATATTTCAAGTTTATAGTACACGATTTCTACAAACAAATGTTACAATTTTAAAAATATAAAAAATTGTGTAAATTAAGCTAGAAACATTCATGGTAAACAACACATTGTTGTAAAAAAAAATCAAATAATTTAATAAATTTAAAATATGCGTTTTCATTTTTTAGTATAAAGAACTCTATTTTTCAAGTGTATAATACGCGATTTCTCAAATAAATGTTGCAATTTTAAAAATATAAAAAATTGTGTAAATTAAGCTAGAAAATTTATGGTAAACAATACATTGATTTCAAAAAAAAAATTAAATACTTTAATAAAATTTAAAATATGCATTTTAATTTTTTAATAAAAAACACCCTATTTTTCAAATATGTAGTACAGGATTTCTTGAAACAAATGTTTATATTTTAAAAATTTTAAAAAATAGTGTAAATTAATCTAGAAACTTCATGATGAAAAATACATTGTTGTGAAAAATATAAAATAATTTAATAAATTTTAAATATACGTTTTCATTTTTAAAGTTAAAAAACACTCTATATTTCAAGTCTATAGTACACGATTTCTACAAGCAAATGTTGCAATTTTAAAAATATAAAAAAAATTTTAAATTAAGCTAGAAAATTCATGGTAAACAATACATTGTTTTCAAAAAAATCAAATAATTTAATAAATTAAAAATATGTGTTTTCATATTTTTTGTGAAAAACACACTATTTTTCAAGTGTAGAGTACACGATTTTTAGAAACAAATGTTGATATTTTAAAAATATAAAAAAAAATTAAGCTAGAAACTTCATGGTGAACAATACATTGTTGACAAAAAAATAAAATAATTTAATAAATTTAAATTATGAATTTTCATTTTTAAAGTGAAAAACACCCTTTATTTCCAGTCTATATAGTACATGATTTCTATAAACAAATATTGCAGTTTTAAAAATATAAAAAATTATGTAAATTATGCTAGAAACTTCATGGTAAACAATACATTGATTTTAAAAAAATTAAATAATTTAATAAATTTAAAATATGCGTTTTCATTTTAAAGTAAAAAACACTCTATATTTCAAGTCTATAGTACACGATTTCTACAAACAAATGTTGTAATTTTAAAAATTTTAAAAAAACAGTGTAAATTAAGCTAGAAAATTCATTGTGAACAATACATTGTTGTCAAAAAAATCAAAAACTTTAATAAATTTAAAATATTCGTTTTTGTTTTTTGGTAAAAAATACCCTATTTTTCAAGTGTATAGTACACGATTTCTAAAAACAAATGTTGATATTTTAAAAATATAAAAATTAGTGTAAATTAAGCTAGAAATGTCTTGGTGAACAATACATTGTTGTAAAAGAAATCAAATAATTTAATAAATTGAAAATATGCATTTTCATTTTTAAAGTAAAAAACACCCTATTTTTCAAGTGTATAGTAAATGATTTCTAGAAACAAATGTTGCAATTTTAAAAATATAAACTATTGTGTAAGTTAAGATAGAAAATTTATTGGGAACAATACATTGTTTTCAATAAAATAAAATAATTTAATAAATTAAAATATGCGTTTTCATTTTTAATGTAAAAAACAACCTATATTTCTAGTGTATAGTGCATGATTTCTAGATACAAATGTTGATATTTTAAAAATATAAAAAATAGTGTAAATTAAGCTAGAAACCTCTTGGTGAACAATACATTGTTGACGAAAAAATCAAATAATTTAATAAATTTAAAATATGAATTTTCATTTTTTTAGTAAAAAATTCCATATTTTTGAAGTGTATATACTACATGATTTCTAGAAACAAAAGTTCATATTTTAAAAATGTAAAAAATAGTGTAAATTAAGATAGATACTTCATGGTGAACAATAAATTATTGTAAAAAAAATCAAATAATTTAATAAATTTAAAATATGTGTTTTCATTTTTAAAGTAATAAAAACACTACAGTCCATGTCTATAGTACACGATTTCTAGAAACAAATGTTACTGTTTTGAAAATATAAAAATAGTGTAAATTAAGCTAGAATCTTCTTGGTGAACAATACATTGATTTTGAAACAAATTAAATAATTTTATAAATTTTAAATATGCATTTTTGTCAATTAAGCTAGAATCTTCTTGGTGAACAATATATTGATATTTTCAAAATATAAATAAAAGTGTAAATTAAGCTAGAAACTTCATGGTGAAAAAAACATTGTTTTCAAAAAAATCAAAAAATTTAATAAATTTAAAATATGCGTTTTCATTTTTAAAGTAAAAAACATCCTCTTTTTCAAGTGTGTAGTACACGATTTGTAGAAACAAATTTTGCAATTTAAAAAATATAAAAAAAATTATTTAAATTAAGCTAGAAACTTCATGGTGAACAATACATTGTTGTCAAAAAAATCAAATAATTTAATAAATTTAAAATATGCGTCTTCATTTTTAAAGTAATAAACACCCTACATTTCATGTCTATAGTACATGATTTCTAGAAACAAATGTTACTATTATAAAAATATAAAATATAGTGTAAATTAAGCTAGAAACTTCATGGTGAACAATACATTGTTGTCAAAAAAATCAAATAATTTAATAAATTTTAAATATGCGTTTTCATTTTTAAAGTAAAAAACACCCTATTGTTCAAGTGTATAGTAGGCGATTTTTAGAAACAAATGTTTCAATTTTAAAAATATAAAAAAAAAATGTAAAAATTAAGCTAGAATCTTTATGGGGAACAATAGATTGTTTTCAAAAAAATCAAATAATTTAATAAATTTAAAATATGCATTTTCAATTTTAAAGTAAAACACACCCTATTTTTCAAGTGTATAGTACACGATTTCTATAAACAAATGTTGTAATTTTAAAAATATATACAATTGTAACACCTAACAAAATTTAAGGCTATGTTTTTTTTAACACTATGGGAAGCTAAATTCTAATTTACAATAATTAAAGATAATAATAATTACAACTCTTTCAATTTACACGGATTCCTATACAACTGAACAAATTAATATATGAACTTGAGACTTAGGTTCACCATGTGTGGCTATACCTAAGAAAAGCCCACAACTCATCCCATTTGTGGCTTTCGCTTCGCAACCTTCTGATACCTGCGATATGGTAACCGTGAGTTATATGTAAACATATAACTGAGTAACCCCCGGCATTTTAAAAACACTTTTATACCATATCACAGCCAGTCTAACTGGAAAAACACCCCATTTGGTTCCTATCCCACACAATTAATCCAATGCAACATATTCACACTCAATGCCTGCTATGATCTTTCATTATCATACTTAATTCATTTCTTTTCTTTAGTCTTTTATGGAAGCCTCGTGTACTAGACTTCACCATAGGCGAATGACAGCAACGCGCATTTGAGCTCAATCATCGGACCACGGCAAGCGTCCCTACCGTGATCAACTGCCGGGCTATCTTGACCCCATTCATTGGAAATAGCCCAGGACTTCCTTACCCGTTCATAGGAATAGTCCTTTCTTTCGGGTCATCTGCCCAGTCACAGGGCAACCCTACTAGTTCAGACCATCTTACCCCGTTCATTGGGAGACCCTACATTGTCAATATTTTCATGCTTGTCCGCTTACCCGGTGTGTAACCGGTGGAACTCAACCCACTTACTCAACTTCCGTTGAAGGGGGAAAGCTTATCTATCATTTCATTTCCTTATCAAATTATCATGCATTAAACATTCATCATACATGTCATAACACATACCACAACATCTCCATGATCCTATTGCATGTTTATAAGTCACATATGCCTATTTTCATTCATTCATATCCTAGAAATGGATTCATTATGTTTACATTGCATTTTTTTTTATTATGTTCATGTAGAAATAAAGCATGGAGAAGTGTTGATTTTAGAGGATTGGACTTGAATAATGAAGGAAAGAATGAAGAAAGTTGAAGAAAAGATGTTGAAAACACTTAGTAGTTGTCAAACACAATCTTGTGCGCACAGCCCAGGAAGGTGTGCGCACCTTAATTTACCCCTGGAGCTGCTGCCCAATCTTGTGGCACAGCCCAGGAAGGTGTGCGCACCCCTGTTCGTATTTTGGCTATAGCTTGAGTTGTAGACCTCCAAATTGAATGACACCAAAATCATTTCAAAGCTAAGAGGATTCTTTACAACTCTTATGAAGACCACAAAACCGAATTCTAAAAATTTAATTGTCAAAAACATTCATCTTTGACAGGTATGTGCAATCAACAAAATCGATACTTTCATATAGACCCTGTCTCAATAATTTCGTCATAACTAGAGTTGTAGACTTCCAAATTGAATGAAACCAAAAGAATTTGAAAGCTAAGAGGATTATCGATAACTATTATTAAGATCACAAAGTCAAATTCCAATTAAAATAAATTCATAAATCCAGTTCAAATTGTGCCAAAACAGGGGAAAATGGTATTGATCAACTTTTCACAAGTTTCAATCCTCTCTTCCATCTCAATTCCTCAAAATCATATTAACTTCATCGAATTCAATATAAATCATCAAAGATCAATTCACAAGGATGACAAAAGTCCAGTTTCATCAAATTCACATCATCATCAAGATCATTCTCATACATTCACATTCACAATCCAATATCCAAACAAAAAATCAAGATAAATGCATCAACCCCACACATATAGAACCAATTCAACCAAGATCAACTTCACACTTCAAGAACACAAGAAACATGTCATGTTAATTTAACACCAATATGCATACAAACTAAATTCATGTCATCTAACCAAGTCAAGTCCAAAACCTAACATCATAAAACCTCAAATTCCTAATTTCCCTAATTGGAGTTTTAAGTTTGGGGTTTAGTGGGGTTACCTTAGAATTGGAGCTCTAAAATCAATCTCTAAATTTCACCGTGGAAAATTCTAAACCAGTAGAATTGGAGTTCTTGACGCGTAGATCATTTTCTTCAACTGCTCAGGCGGTAACCGACGGCCGGAAAGCCACCATGCAAGCACTCAAAGTGATTGTCACCACCACCTCCTCCTTTCTCTCTCGCCACCCTCTCTCTTCATTTCTTTCAACTTTTTGTTTGATTGTTTTGATGTGTGTACCTGAGTGAGAGTGAAATAAGTGAGGGTGTAGTGGTTAGGTGAGGGAGAGTGCATGGTAAGAGCGTAGTCCTTAGTTTTAATTTATTAAAAATTGCACCTAGGTCCTTGTCTTTATAAAATTTAATAAAAGTACAACTTAACATAATTTAAATAGATAAAACCACAAGAACATAGTTACAACTTTATAATTTTATATTTTAATCCCCTAAGCCCACCTTGCCACATTTTAAAACCTCTAGTTGTATTCATATCATAACCTAGTCCTTTTCCTTTAATCCTATATGCTTTATAATTTATTTTAGTTCCCTAAATTCCTTATCTCTTCTAAAATAGCCCCATATGGAAATAAATGTGAATTTAAATAATCTACTTTAGGAGATTAGATATTTGGGATGTTACAATTCTACCCCCTTAAAAGAATTGTGTCCTCGCAATTCGTTCTAAGTCCTAGCTCAAAGGAACATTGATAACTGAGATATCTTGAGAGACTTATAGGTTCAAAACCTAACGCATTTTGACTAGCAAGAGTTTCAACTCACGTCATAAGCTTGACGAGGTAAGTTTTACCAAAAATGGAGTACGACTTTCTCAATTTTTGATATGAATGTTATGTGATTATTGGAAGACCCTAAAACCGATGGGGTGAACACATATACTCTTTGGAAGAATGACTTTGAGGCCTCGTTATTGAGTTGTGGTATCCCCTATTATGAAATTGAAAAAGTATAACATAAGAATAATATTTAGTCCTCAAGTTCATTGGGGAAAATAAGATCTACCCTTGAGACTTGACCTGTATTTCACCTAGGTATTCAATATAAATTAGTGAGAACATTTGAAAATTTTGCATAAATCTAGACTTGATGAGTATGATCATCAAGTGTTTAATAGAATTCTATAGACTTAGTGAACAGAAGAAATAGAACTTGCAAAGTTGACATAATGTTAACTTTCAAACTCGTAAAAACTCGAATTGGGTAGGAAATAACCCTAGGTAGCCATTAGTTTGTAAATTAAACATCATAGAATAAGAGGCACACAAACGTCTTGAATTAACTTCATCCATTGCCGAGATTTGGAATTTCTCAAAGAAAGTCTAAATGGTCATTAAGACTTCAGTTTGAAGTATAGGTTAAAATTTTACAAGTATTGGTACTTCTAGTATTATAACCTACCAGGTACTAGTTGTAGAGTGGAAGGAATTCACTGCACGAAGTGTTAAGTTCTTAAACGTATTAATGAAAGACTCCTTGTATCCTAGTAGCATCCTACACTTTCTTAGGGTATACAACTTAATTCTAGGATGATTAAGCCTTACCAAATTGTCGATGTAAGTTAGATTGGATCATAATGTGTTTTTGCACGTGTCTCAAAATGCGGACATTCATGAACTTGTTGCCATGATATAAAGAGAATGACTGAATTGAGGATAACTTGATAAGGGCTCATTGTTTCCTTACTTAAGTAAGAACTCAGGATTTGGAAAATCAAGAGTTGATTCGAGTACCAACATAGTTGTTTTGGTGTAAGCATTATAGTTTATGACTACAATGACGACGTATCATGTCAAGGAAATTCTTGTAACCCTATAAGGATTTATTTTAGAGGCCTAATGTGAACCTAAACTTATTTTATATATATATATATATATATATATATATATATATATATATATATATATATATATATTTAGCTTATCCTCTGAATAGGTACTATTAATAAACTTATAAAGTAGTCGGGGTGCTTAGCCGGAATTCAAAAGTATATGAAAATTGGAGTTGTTTAAGTCTCTAGGAATCTTTGAGGAAGATTGTCTAAAAGCTTGGATTCACATAATTTGTAGGAGTAGTTGGACTTGTATAGACTTCATAGGATTAAATTTTGGAAAGTTAAGTTTAAATCAACAAGGAGAGTTAAAAGGGACTTTCTAAATGATCAATAGTAATCCATTAGCGACAAATCGCATAGATAGAAGCTTATATGGGTTCAAATTTTCGGAAGATCTAAATCTTCAGAATCTGAATGGAGGATTATAAAGAAGTTCTCTAACGCTTTCACTACGCCCCTATGGTTGGTTTGTTTTCCAAGGTAACTTAGATCCAAGATTCAAAACTTGATCTTAAATAAGGATACTTTGATAACCATCAAAATGATTTTAGGAGCTTAGATCACCAAAGAAATCTTTAACTGTGACATCGCACTAAGGTTTAGAATAATTTCTTAGATCGACTATAACTTCAAAATTAAATGAAATTTGAAGTCATGAAGAGTACAGTTCCGAAAATGTGAAATTCAAAGTAGGTACGATGGAATGAATTTGACTTCTTTTCAGTTGTCGACTTGGTAACATACTTTCTTAGAGGACCAGCAAGAATAGAGAATTTAGCTAAATGGCGGAAGTGGTTTCTAGTCATCGTAGAGTACCTAAAAATGTTTAGGGGGTCTACGTCAGATATAAGCCTTTGTATAGGAGCGTCTAAGAGTGTGATTTAAAATGTTAGTAGATTATCAGGGAAGCTGGTTGTCAAAACTTTCGTAGTCAGCATCAGAAGAGAAAGATTTATCTCTAGGTTATCAAGTGTAAAACAACACTATCTAGATCCTATAATAAGAATTACACTAGGATTAAATAGATAGCAGAATAAAGGCATCCCCACCAAGGAATGAGATTTAGTTAAAAATTGATTATGGTTGCCATTGATTTGGAGTTCTTGGTATTGGAAAATAGAGAGAAATTTGAGGTGTCTGGATTCACATATAAAAAGAAAATGTAAGTTTTCG
The DNA here is from genome assembly GCA_037177725.1 of Cyamopsis tetragonoloba. Lineage (NCBI taxonomy): Eukaryota > Viridiplantae > Streptophyta > Magnoliopsida > Fabales > Fabaceae > Cyamopsis > Cyamopsis tetragonoloba. The sequence goes on along the minus strand of CM074120.1, from coordinate 31,368,988 downwards.
TCGTTGTCCTAAATTAACCCTAAGGCGTAGCAAAATATTCAAAAATTTGTTTCGAGTCCACTATATGAATTGAAGTCTAAACTGGATATACTTAGCATTTAACTTATCAGCTTCAAGTAAGGATATGCTCAGTTTCGAAAAGGTTCAAAACAAATAATTCTAAAATCGATAATAGATAAGGTGTAAGACTTGTATTGTTTAATGATTAGATTGAGAAAAACTAACCTAATACATCTCAAATAGAGAGAGAATTTCTAAAACTTGAACTTAAACGTGACTATTGATTATATCTAAAGAAAAACTAGTAATTAGAACAATTTTCAAGATATAATGTTACGCCACATTTAGGAAAAGGGAAGAGGGTCACTATGAGATGTAACTACATGGAGGGACATAAATTTAGGCAATATAAGAAAATAAGTTCTCGAACTTCTTCAAGAATACGCAACCGAAAAGGTAGAATTAACGCTTAAATTCTTCAAGAAAGAAGGCATATGAGGGTTGGAATAAACATTGAAATGTATCAAGTCAAAATCTAATTTGAAGTTAGGTTTGGTGAATTTCCTGAAGTTGATAAAGAGTTTGATTCCTAGAGTTTACATGGATAGTTCGTCAACGACAATCGAAAAAGGAACTAGAGTTTAAGGAATTTAAGTCCTAGAGGAAACTTAAATGATAGAAAGTGGAATGGAGTTCCTTATGCTTTAATGACATGATCTATTCCTATTGTTAACCAAATTTTTATTTGAGTATATCTTCCTAACATGGATCCGAGTAGGAATATACGTAACCTCCCTTACTTGTTGTGAGATTACCACTACCCGACTCTCTAAGTCCTCTCTGCCTCTTGGCTTTCTTACCAAAGACCTTTACATACAGTCCTAATCACTACACCTACTTAGGGATAATTAGGCTTTGAAAAATCCAACTCAGCAAAATCTTCACACTCATTCCACTACCTACTCTAAAAGGCTAGACACATTTATCCTTAAAATGTATTCTACTTGGTACTCATTCTAGGCTAGTGACTTGAATCCATTGGTAACGAATGCATCAATGTCGTGACCAAGGTACTGAACTGGCCAGGCCCAATATCTTACAACCACAAACACTGGTACACCTATATCCCATTGTCTCATCCTAATTTCAATGGGAGATACTAAAAGAAGAACAATCCCTTTAAGGGTCATTCTTATCCATTAGTAGTCATAACTTCTACTCTAATGCACTAATATTTAATTGATCAGACTAAATATTAGATGCACATTTCTTTGAAGCTTATGACACACCTAATGAATATGTTCAGATTATTAATCGTTCAGCTGACTATTGACTCTTTCTCATCACAGTCCGATGGATCAAATTGCTCTGATACCAAATTGTAACACCTAACAAAAGATAACAATAATTAAAGATAACAATAATTACAACCCTTTCAATTTATACGGATTCCTATACAGCTAAACAAATTAATATATGAACTTGAGACTTAGGTTCACCATGTGTGGCTTTCGGTTCGCAACTTTCTGATACCTGCGATATGGTAACCGTCAGTTATATGTAAACATATAACTGAGTAACCCCCGACATTTTAAAAACACTTTTATAAAAACACCCCGTTTGGTTCCTATCACAAACAATCAATCCAATGCAACATATTCACACTCAATGCATGTAATGAGAAGTATAAATGTATGCATGCTATGATCTTTCATTATCATACTTAATTCATTTCTTTTCTTTAGTCTTTTACGGAAGCCTCGTGCACTAGACTTCACAATAGGCCCATGGCAGCAAGATTTATCTCTAGGTTATCAAGTGTAAAACAACACTATCTAGATCCTATAATAAGAATTACACTAGGATTAAAAAGATAACGGAATAAAGGCATCCCCACCAAGGAATGAGATTTAGTTAAAAATTGATGATAGTTGGCATTGATTTGGAGTGCTTGGTATTGGAAAAAATAGAGAAATTTGAGGTGTCAGGATTCACATATAAAAAGAAAATGTAAGTTTTCGTCGTTGTCCTAAATTAACCCTAACGCGTAGCAAAATATTCAAAAATTTGTTTCGAGCCCACTATATCAATTGAAGTCTAAATTGGATATACTTAGCATTTAACTTATCAGCTTCAAGTATAGTACAGGATTTCTAAAAATAAATATTGATATTTTTTTTAATTAAAAACACCATATTTTTCAATTGTGTAGTACATGATTTCAAGAAACAAATGTTGATATTTTAAAAATATAAAAAATAGTGTAAATTAAGCTAGAAAATTCATGGTGAACAATACATTGTTGTCAAAAAAATCAAATAATTTAACAAATTTAAAATATGCATTTTCATTTTTAAAGTCAAAAACACCCTATATTTCAAGTCTATAGTACACGATTTCTACAAACAAATGTTACAATTTTAAAAATATAAGAAATTATGTAAATTAAGCTAGAAACTTTATGGGGAAAAATATATTGTTTTCAAACAAATCATATAATTTAATAAATTTAAAATATGCATTTTCATTTTTAAAGTAAAAAACAACCTATTTTTCAAGTGTATAGAACATGATTTCTAGAAACCAATGTTGCAATTATAAAAATATAAACAATTGTGTAAATTAAGCTAGAAACTTTATGGGCAAAATTACATTATTTTCAAAAAAATCAAATAATTTAATAAATTTAAATATGCGTTTTAATTTTTAAAGTAAAAAACACCCTATATTTCAAGTCTATATAGTACACAATTCTTAGAAAAAAATGTTGCAATTATAAAAATATAAACAATTGTGTAAATTAAGATAGAAACTTCATGGGGAAAATTACATTATTTTCAAAAAAATCAAAAAAATTAATAAGTTTAAAATATGAGTTTTCATTTTTAAAGTAAAAAACACCCTATTTTTCAAGTGTATAGAACATGATTTCTAGAAACAAATGTTGCAATTTTAAAAATATAAATCAAATAGTGTAAATTAAGCTAGAAACTTTATTGTGAACAATACATGGTTGTAAAAAAAAACAAATAATTTAATAAACTAAAAATATGCGTTTTCATTTTTTTAGTAAAAATCACCCTATTTTTCAAGTACATAGTACACGATTTCTAGAAACAAATGTTAAAATTTTAAAAATATTAAATATAGTGTAAATTAAGCTAGGAAGTTCATGGTGAACAATACATTATTTTAAAAAAACAAATAATTTATTAATTTTAAAAAATGCATTTTTATTTTATTAGTAAAAAACACCCTATTTTTCAAATACACGATTTCTAGAAACAAATGTTGATATTTTAAAATATAAAAAAATAGTGTAAATTAAGCAAGAAACTTCATGGTGAACAATACATTGTTGTCAAAAATATGAAATAATTTAATAAATTAAAAATATGGGTTTTCATTTTTAAAGTAAAAAACACCCTATATTTCAAGTCTATAGTACACGATTTGTACAAACAAATATTGCAATTTTAAAAATATAAAAAATTGTGTAAAATAAGTTAGAAACTTCATGGGGAACAATAGATTATTTTCAAAAAAATAAAATAATTAAATAAATTTAAAATATGCATTTTCATTTTTTAGGTAAAAAAGACCCTATATTTCAAGTGTATAGAAGACGAAATTTAGAAACAAATGTTGCAATTATAAAAAAACAAACAATTGTATGAATTAAGCTAGAAATTTAATGGTGAACAATATATTGTTATAAAAAAAATAATTTAATAATTTTAAAATATGTATTTTCATTTTTTAATTAAAAAACACACTATTTTTCAAGTGTATAGTACACGATTTCTAGAAACAAATGTTGATATTTTAAAAATATAAAAAAATAGTGTAAATTAAGCAAGAAACTTCATGGTTAACAATAATTGTTGTCAAAAAGATCAAATAATTTAATAAATTTAAAATATGCGTTTTCATTTTTATAGTAATAAACACCGTAATTTTCAAGTATATATAGTACACGATTTCTAGAAAAAAATGTTGCAATTTTAAAAATATAAATTTTTTTAGAAATTAACCTACAAACTTTATGGGGAACAATATATTGTTTTCAATAAAATCAAAAAATTTAATAAATTGAAAATATGCGTTTTAATTTTTAAAGAAAAAAAATCCTATTTTTCAAGTGTAGTACACGATTTTTAGAAACAAATGTTGTAATTATAAAAATATAATTTTTTTTGTAAATTCAACTAGAAACTTAATGGTGAAAAATACATTGTTTTCAAATAAATCAAAAAAATTGATAAATCTTAAATATGCGTTTTTATTTTTTTAGTAAAAAACATCATATTTTTCAAGTGCATAGTACACGATTTCTAGAAACAAATGTTGATATTTTAGAAATATTAAATATAGTTGAAATTAAGCTAGAAACTTCATGGTGAACAATACATTGTTTTAAAAAAAATAATTTAATAATTTTAAAATATGTATTTTCATTTATATAGTAAAAAACACCCTGTTTTTCAAGTATATAGCACACGATTTCCAGAAACAAATGATGATATTTTGAAAATATAAAAAAATACTGTAAATTAAGCAAGAAACTTCATGGTGAACAATATATTGTTGTCAAAAAATCAAATAATGTAATAAATTTAAAATATGAGCTTTTATTTTTATAGTAAAAAACACCATATTTTTCATGTGTACAGTACAGGATTTCTAGAAACAAATGTTGATATTTCAAAAATATAAAAAGTAGTTTAAAATAAGCTAGAAACTTCATGGTGAACAATACATTTTTCAAGTGTATAGTACGAAATTTCTAGAAACAAATGTTTCAATTTTGAAAATATAAAAAATAGTAAAAATGAAGCTAGAAACTTTATGGGGAACAATAGATTGTTTTCAAAAAAATCAAACAATTAAATAATTTTAAAATATGCGTTTTCATTTTTTTAGTAAAAAACACCCTATATTTCAAGTGTATAGAACACGATTTCTAGAAACAAATGTTGCAATTATAAAAATATAAACAATTGTGTAAATTAAGCTAGAAATTTCATGAGTAAAATTAAATTATTTTCAAAAAAATCAAATAATTTAATAAATTTAAATTATGTATTTTTTATTTTTAAAGTAAAAAACACCCTAATTTTCAAGTGTATAGTACACGATTTCTAGAAACAAATGTTGCAATTTTAAAAATATAAATTTTTTTATAAATTAACCTACAAACTTTAGGGGGAACAATATATTGTTTTCAATAAAATAAAAAAAGTTAAAAAATTTAAAATATGCGTTTTAATTTTTAAAGAAAAAAACACCATATTTTTCAAGTGTAGTACACAATTTTTAGAAAGAAATTTTGCAATTATAAAAATATAAATTTTTTTGTAAATTCAACTAGAAAATTCATGGTGAACAATATATTTTTTTCAAATAAATCAAATAGTTGATAAATTTAAAATATGCGTTTTCATTTTTAAAGTAAAAAACACCTATTTTTCAAGTGTATAGAACATGAATTCAAGAAACAAATGTTGCAATTTTAAAAATATAAATCAAATAGTGTAAATTAAGCTAGAAACTTTATTGTGAATAATATATGGTTGTTAAAAAATCAAATAATTTAATAAATTTAAAATTTGTGTTTTCATTTTTTTTAGTTAAAAACACTCTATTTTTCAAGTGTATAGTACACGATTTCTAGAAAAAAAATGTTGAAATTTTAAAAATATAAAAATAGTGTAAATTAGGCTAGAAACTTCTTGGTCAAAAATACATTGTTGTAAAAAAATCAAATAATTTAAGTTTAAAATATGCGCTTTAATTTTTAAAGTAAAAAATACCATATTTTTCAAGTTTATAGTACACGATTTCTAGAAACAAATGTTTCAATTTTAAAAATATATAAAATTGTGTAAATTAAGCTAGATATTTCATGGGGAAAATTACATTGTTTTCAAAAAAATCAAATAATTTAATAAATTTAAAATGTGCGTTTCAATTTTTTTTTGTAAACAACACCCTATTTTTCAAGTGCATTTTACACGATTTCTACAAACAAATGTTGATATTTTGAAAATAAAAAAAATAGTGTAAATTAAGCTAGAAACGTCTTGGTGGACAATACATTGATGTCAAAAAAAATCAAATAATTTCATAATTTTAAAATATGCGTTTTCATTTTTTTAGTAAAAACTCCCTGTTTTTCAACGGTATAGTACACGATTTCTAGAAACAAATATTGATATTTTAAAAATATAAAAAATAGTGTAAATTAAGCTACAAACTTCATGGTGAAAAATACATTGTTGTCGAACAAATCGAATAATTTAATAAATTTAAAATATGCATTTTCATTTTTAAAGTAAAAAACACCCTATTTTTCAAGTGTATAGTACACGATTTCTATAAACGAATGTTTCAAATTTAAAAATATATAAAATTGTGTAAATTAAGCTAGAAATTTCATAGGGAAAATTACATTGTTTTCAAAAAAATCAAATAATTTAATAAATTTAAAATATGCATTTCCATTTTTAAAGTAAAAAACACCCTAATTTTCAAGTGTATAGTACATGATTTCTAGAAACAAAGTTTGTGTAACACCTAGAATTTTTTTTTATTTTTTTTAGTTTTTTAAACAAAACGAATCGGAATTTAATAAAAGATATGCATATATCGAAATACAAGTGTTTCAACTACAGTCCAGAGAGTATACATGTGTCCAGCTGAGGTAGTCATACAACAATACAAATGACTACCTAAGTAACAAAAAAAAAGGCTGCAAAACTGCTCACGCGGTGACACCCTTTGAGTCTGAGCCACCTGCAATACTGTAACCGTCAGTTATATGCTTGACATATAACTTAGTAACCCGTCGGCAGTGAAAACAGTTTTGTATAGTATTACAGCCAGTCTAACTGGAAAACCGTCCCAAATCCAAGCCCTACCAAACACACATACAGCAAGTATAATTTTCAAACACATAGATATGCATGCATGATCATTTTCCAATTCATTTCTTTCTTCTTTTATCAAGAAACCCTGTGCACCGGGAATCCACCATAGGTGCATGACAGTGAATGAACAGTTGAGCTCATCATCATGGTCCTGGCAAGCGTCCCCCCAGGATCCTACTGTCGAGCTACCAACCCTCTCTAGGGCTAGCCTAGGGACTATCTACCCCTTTTGGGATAGCCCCTTTGCACTAGACTATCTACCCCATACTCGGGATAGCCTAGCACTTCAGGTTATCTGCCCCTTTCGAGATAACCCTACATTCTCATCTTTTAATTTTCTGCTCTGTCCTCTTACCCGGTCTACTTCCGGTGGAACTTAACCGTCTTGCTCAATATCTATTGAGTGGGAAGAGCCTCTTTTAACATTTCCATTTTCAGTTCTAATACATCACACATTCACATTGCAAATATAACATATAAACAAGGATTTCTAATATACACCTATCCGATTACAAACTCTCATTTGTTCGGATTCTATGTGACAAATGTGTTGTATTCATATATCTATTTGAACAAGGCATACCATATTCAAATACATATTTGAATATGCTAATCCTGGGATTCAATCCTTTTCAAACCCATTTGATATCATTTCAATATCAGATTCCCAGTTAGTGTCACATTTAATTCTGGAAAACCTTATTTATACCTTTAACATGTTTCATAATACCACGTACATCATTCATCAACATAAAGCCTATCAAAATCATACACATATCAATCATATCATGCATATTTCAAACATAGTAAGCATAGTTTAATCATTCATCAAACTTTAAACAAAACATATTAGTTTGATTCCCTTAATAGCATGTTCCTATTATTCCCTAGTCACATGTTCCTAAATTCCAAGTATTAAGGATTTAGGGTTTTCAGGGTTACCTGGAACTTCCCTGAATCCTTTATCCTTAGCTTCCAGATCCATTCTCCTACTCCAGTTCTTTTGTCGTAGCTGCCTCTGAATCTGAACAAACGGACCTTAGCCTTTTGAGATGGAAGCCTTAAGGTTGAAGAGTTGTGACGTAGTTGGTTTTGGGAACAGAGGTTGTAGGTGTGTGAGAAGTGAGGAATCTGAAGAACAGCCACTTTGGAGTCAAGGCACCCCTATTTATTGATTTTGGGGTCCATATTCGAATATAAGGCTCCTGTATTCAGTTCCTCACTTGCATATTCGAATACTATCTTGCATATTCGAATACTATTCAAACATGACGTGGCATATTTGAATATTGACATGTATATTCGAATACTATTCGAATATGACGTGGCATATTCGAATATGACAGTTCATATTCAAATATTTACTTTATCTTTGTTTCTCTTTGTAAATTGTAATCCATCCCTTAAGTCCTAAGTCTCTATTATGGATTTTCAGGATGTTACATGTTGCAATTTTAAAAATATAAAATTTTTTATAAATTAACCTAGAAACTTTATGGGGAAAAATATATTGTTTCCAATAAATAAATTTTTTTAATAAATTTAAAATATCATTTTAATTTTTAAAGAAAAAAACACCATATTTTTAAAGTGTAGTACACGATTTTAAAAAACAAATGTTGCAATTATAAAAATATATTTTTTTTTGTAAATTCAACTAGAAACTTCATGGTGAACAATACATTGATTCCAAATAAATCAAAAAATTTAATAAATTTAAAATATGTGTTTTAATTTTTAAAGTAAAAAACACCCTATTTTTCAAGTGTACAGAACACGATTTCTAGAAACAAATGTTGCAATTATAAAAATATAAACAATTGTGTAAATTAAGCTAGAAACTTCACGGGGAAAATTACATTATTTTCAAAAAAATCAAATAATTTAACAAATTTAAAATATGTGTTTTCATTTTTAAAGTAAAAAACACCCTATATTTCAAGTCTATAGTACACAATTTTTAGAAACAAATGTTGCAATTTTAAAAAATAAAAAATTGTGTAAATTAAGCTAGAAACGTTATTGGGAACAATACATTGTTTTCAAAAAATTAAATATATTAATAAATTTAAAATATGCGTTTTATTTTTAATAGTAAAAAACACCCTAATTTTCTAGAAACAAATGTTGGAATTTTAAAAATATAAAAAAACTTATAAATTAACCTAGAAACTTTATGGGGAACAATATATTGTTTTCAACAAAATAAAAAAATTAAATAAATTTAAAATATCCGTTATAATTTTTAAATTTAAAAACACCCTATTTTTCAAATGTATAGAACACGATTTCTGGAAACAAATGTTACAATTTTAAAATATAAATAAAATAATGTAAATTAAGCTAGAAACTTTATTGTGAACAATACAATGTTGTAAAAAAATCAAATAATTTAATAAATTTAAAATATGTATTTTCTTTTTTTTAGTAAAAAACACCCTAATTTTCAAGTGCATAGTACACTATTTCTAGAAACAAATGTAGATATTTTAAAAATAATAAATATAGTGTAAATTAAGAAAGGAACTTCATGGTGAATAATATATTGTTTTAAAAAACACAAATATTTAATAATTTTACAATATGCATTCATTTTTGTAGTAAAAAACACCCTATTTTTGAAGGGTATAGTACACGATTTATAGAAACAAATATTGATATTGTAAATATGTAAAAAAGTAGTGTAAATTAAACTAGAAACTTCATGGTGAACAATACAAACTTGTCAAAAAAATCAAAAAATTTAATAAATTCAAAATATGCGTTTTCGTTTCTTTAGTAATAAAACACCCTGTTTTTAATATTTATAGTACATGATTTCTAGAAACAAATTTTTATATTTTAAAAATATAAAAATTAGTGTAAATTAAGCTAGAAACACCTTGGTGAAGAATACATTGTTGTAAAAAACTTGACTAATTTAATAAATTTAAAATATGCATTTTCATTTTTTTAGTTAAAAACACCCTATTTTTCAAGTGTATACGATTTCTAGAAACAAATATTGATATTTTAAAAATATAAAAAATAGTGTAAATTAAGCTAGAAACTTCTTGGTGAACAATACATTTTTGTAAAAAAAATCAAGTAATTTAATAAATTTAAAATATGCGTTTTGATTTTTAAAGTAAAAAACACCTTATTTTTGAAGTGTATAGTATGCAACTTCTAGAAATAATTTTTTGGATTTTAAAAAATATATAAAATTGTAAAAATTAAGCTAGAAACTTTATGGGGAACAATATATTATTTTCAAAAAAATCAAATAATTAAATAAATTTAAAATATGCATTTTCATTTTTTAAGTAAAAAACACCCTATATTTCAAGTGTATAGAACACGATTTCTTGAAACAAATGTTGCAATTATAAAAATATAAACAATTGTGTAATTTATGCTAGAAACTTCATGGTGAAAAATACATTGTTTTAAAAAAAAATAATTTGATAAATTTAAAATATGCGTTTTCATTTTTTTAGTAAAAAACATCCTATTTTTCAAGTGTATGGTATACAATTTCTAGAAACAAATGTTGATATTTTAAAAAAATAGAAAAATAGTGTAAATTAAGAAAGAAATTTCATGGTGAACAATACATTGTTGTCAAAAAAATAAAATCATTTAAAAAATTTAAAATATGCTTTTTTATTTTTATAGTAAAAAATATCCTATTTTTCATGAGTATAGTACAGGATTTCTAGAAATATATGTTAATATTTTAAAAATATAAAAAATAGTGTAAATTAAGCTAGAAACTTCATGGTGAACAATACATTGTTGTAAAAAAAATCAAATAATTTAATAAATTTAAAATATGCGTTTTCATTTTCAAAGTAAAAAACACCCTATTTTTCAAGTGTATAGTACACGATTTCTGGAAACAAATGTTTCAATTTTGAAAATATAAAAAATTGTAAAAATGAAGCAAGAAACTTTATGGGGAACAATAGATTGTTTTCAAAAAAATCAAATAATTAAATAATTTTAAAATATGCGTTTTAATTTTTTTAGTAAAAAACACCCTATATTTCAATTGTATAGAACACGATTTCGAGAAATAAATGTTGCAATTATAAAAATATAAAAATTGTGTAAATTAAGCTAGAAATTTCATGGGGAAAATTATATTATTTTCAAAAAAAATCAAATAATTTAATAAATTTAAAATGTGTTTTCATTTTATAAGTAAAAAACACCCTAATTTTCAAGTGCTTAGTACACGATTTCTAGAAACAAATGTTGAAATTTTAAAAATATAAATTTTTTTATAAATTAACCTACAAAATTTTTGGGGAACAATATATTGTTTTCTATAAAATCAAAAAATTTAATAAATTGAAAATATGCGTTTTAATTTTTAAAGAAAAAAACACCCTATTTTTCAAGTGTAGTACCCGATTTTTAGAAACAAATGTTGCAATTATAAAAATATAAATTTTTTTGTAAATGCAACTAGAATCTTCATGGTGAACAATACATTATTTTCAAATAAATCAAAAAAATTGATAAATTTAAAATATGCGTTTTCGTTTTCTTAGTAAAAAACACCCTATTTTTTAAGTGCACAGTACACGATTTCTAGAAACAAATGTTGATATTTTAAAAGTATTAAATATAGTGTAAATTAAGCTAGAAACTTCATGGTGAACAATACATTGTTTTGTAACACCTTAATTTTCGAGTCCGATTTTTTTTTTAGAACACTAACGGAAACTAAATTCTAATTTACAACAATTAATAATAATAATTACAACCCTTTCAATTTATACGGATTCCTATACAACTGAACAAATTAATATATGAACTTGAGACTTAGGTTCACCATGTGTGGCTATACCTAAGAAAAGCCCACAATTCGTCGTATCTGTGGCTTTCGCTTCATAATCTTTGATACCTGCAATATGGTAACCGTCAGTTATATGTAAACATATAACTGAGTAACCCCTGGCATTTTGAAAACATTTTTAGACCATATCGCAGCTCGTCTAACTGGAAAACACCCCTTTTAAATTCCTAACACACAATCAATTCAATGCAACAATTTCATACATAATGCATGCTATGACAATTATGGATGTATGCATGCCATGATCTTTCATTAACATACTTAATTCTTTTCTTTTCTTGAGTCTTTTATGGAAGCCTCGTGCACTAGACTTCCCCTAGCGCGTGGCAGTAACGCGAGGTTAAGCTCAAAGACCACGGCAAGCGTCCCTACTGTGATCAAACTGGCTGCCGGGCTATCTTAACCCCACATCAATGGGATAGCCCACGACTATCTTAACCCCACATCAATGGGATAGTCCTTTCTTTCGGGCCATCTTCCTGGTCACCGGGCAACCCTACTAGTTCAGGTCATCTTACCACGTTCATTGGGAGAATCTACATTCTCAATCTTTTCATGCTTGTCCGCTTACCCGGTGTCTGACCAGTGGGATTCAACCCGCTTACTCAACATCCGTTGATGGGGGAAAGCTTAAACTTGTTTTTACATTTCATTTTCATTCCACATCAAATATTATCATGCATTTTCCTTCAACATTAATCACATTACCATTCCATTAATCATCAACTAAAATACTTGTCATCCAGGTCACATATCACAACATTTTCATGACCCTATTGCATATCCACTCAATCAATAGAAAAACCATTCAATAAGGCAAACCATCCACATTCATACAAATCACAATTACATGGCACTATGCATGATTTTTAAAACATTAGGACCTATTTTTATCAATTCCAACCCTAAAAATGGAGCCCTTGAAGTTTCATTGCATTTTAGAAGTAAAGAAAGAGGTCCTTGTTCTGTATCATATTCGCTGCCGCGAATTCAGTACAGAACCATTTCTCTCCAACGCATCCTGTTGGTAGTTTGGCCATAACTTGAGTTGTAGACCTCCAAATTGAGTTAAACCAAAAGCATTTGAAAGATAAGAGGACTATCTACAACTTGTATAAAGACCAAAATGCCCAGTTCTAACTATTTGATTGTCAAAAACAGCCATATTTAACAGGGATATACAGTTAATAGAACAAATATTTCAATACAAACCCAGTCTTAGTAATTTGGGCATAACTAGAGTTGTAGACCTTCAATACAAACCGAGATTACATGAACATTGGAATCGAGGGTCTCAAAAGAATTGATTCCAAAGTTAATGATAGAGTAAGATGTGTGACTTGAATCTTTTTAAGATTAGGTTTACAAAACTAACTTAATACAATCCTCAAGCGGAAAGAATTTCTAAATCCTGAACCTAAAGGCAGCTTGGATTTTATCTACAGGAAAACTCTTAATTATAACAATTTTCAAGATACAATGTTACGCCACATCTATAAAAAGGAAATAGGGTTACTATAAGATGTAGCTACATGAAGAGACATCAATGGAATCGGTATAGGCAAATAAGTCCTTGAACTTCTCTAAGGATACATGACCGTCAAATTAAAATTTATGATGAATTCATCAAGAAAGAAAGCACATAATGGTATGGGATAAGCAATAAAAGTTATTCAATCACAACAATGATTCAAATTTAGGCTTGGTGAATTTCCCGAATAAGATAGAGAATTTGATTTCTAGGATTTACGTGGATAGTTCGTCAATCACAATTATAAAGGGAAGAGGATTTAAGGAATTCGAATCCTAATTTCGGAAAATCTTCACACCCATTTTCGACTATCTATTCTAGAAGGCTAACCAAATTTATCCTTAAAACATATCCTACTTGATACTCTTTCTAAGCTTACGACATACCTAATAGATATATTCAAAATATTAATCGTTCAGCTGACTATCGTCTCATTATCATTACAATCCGAAGGATCAAACTTGTAACACCTAATGGAAATTAAAGCTAAGTTATTTTTTTTTTCAAAACATACAATAAGTAATAGCTATTAAGTAACTCTCATACATGAGTACTAACACTACTTAGTCTTAGAGAGGGGCTATCATATGCCCTATCAAAATACATAAGTCCATAGGGGAAGATAATGAGTTTAAATATCTACTACATGCTAGAGAAATATGTCCAATAATGATAGCCAACGAGCGTGCTACAGGGAAAGGTTGGCTACCCCAAAATATATGTCAAACATAAAAATACTAAACATCTAATATGCTAAGTCTTCAGGCGCTGAAATCTTCATCCTCTGAGTCTCCTGCAATATAATAACCGTCAGTTATATGTAAACATATAACTAAGTAACCCCCGACATTTTTAAAATATTTTTATACCATATTACAGCTAGTCTAACTGGAAAAACACCTCCATTTAATTCCTATCATACAAATCAATCCAAAGCAACATACAAAAACACAATGCATGAAATGACAAGATATATATGCATGACATGATCTTTCAATTATCATTCTTGTCTCTTTCTTTGCTTTAGTCTTTTACGGAAGCCTCGTGCACTAGACTTCGCCATAGGCGCAAGGCAGCAACGCGCATTTGAGCTCAATCATGGGACCACGGCAAGTGTCCCTATCGTGATCAACTGCCGGGCTATCTTGACCCCGTTTATTGGAAATAGCCCAGGATTTCCTTACCCGTTCATTGGAATAGTCCTTTCTTTCGGGTCATCTGCCAAGTCACAGGGCAACCCTACTAGTTCAGGCCATCTTACCCCGTTCATTGGGAGACCCTACATTCTCAATCTTTTCATGCTTGTCCGCTTACCCGGTGTGTAACCGGTGGAACTCAACCCACTTACTCAACATTCGTTGAAGGGGGAAAGCTTGTCTTATCATTAAATTTTGTTTCACAAGTTTTCATACATTTTCATTCAACAATCAATCATACATTTTCATGATCCCTATTATGGTTTTTGAAGACATTATAACCTATTTTGATCATTATTACCCTAGAAATAACCAACTTGAACGGTATATGGAATTTTGGAAGTGAAAACAAAGGGTCCTATTCTAGGTCATTTTCGCCGCCGCTAAAAATTTCGCTGCCGCGAAAATGACACAGAATGTACAGCTAAAAATTTGCTACCGCAAATTCAGCACAGAACCATTTTTTCTACAATGCGCTCTGTTGGTATTTTGGCCATAAATTGAGTTGTAGACCTCCAATTTGAGTGAAACCAAAAGCATTTCAAAGATAAGAGAATTATCTACAACTATTATGAATACCAAAAAACCCAGTTCTAAGAATTTAATTGTCAAAAACAGACATTTCAATACAAACCCTGACTCAGTCATTTGGCCACAACTAGAGTTGTAGACCTCCAAATTGAGTTAAACCAAAAACATTTGAAAGCTAAGAGGATTGTCTACAACTCTTGTGAAGACCATAATGGAAAATCGTATGAAACATTATTCGAAATTCACACCCAAGTTAGTGCAGAAAACTCACATTTTCATCCAAAATTCACCATGTTTTCCAACAAACTCACATGACTCAAATTCAGGACCAAACACACAAAATTTTAACATTAAGCAAGGTTCCAAATCAACAATTTCATCAAAGGAATTCTCAATTCAACCAAAACACATATCCACACCAAGATTCACAATAACACATATTCACAACCAAACTATTGAGTCAAGGGCATTGTATCCATTCACATATGGTTAAATGCACTTCAAGGTTCAGATTCACAATTCAAGCACAAAAAATTTATTCAACTTGTTCAATTCCAAGAACATCAACTTATTATACAAAATCACAACATGCATTTAACTAGACCTACATCAATTTCACATCCTAGCTATAAGAGTCAACTAGAGTCCAACATTTCTACACATGCAGTTCCATTCCCTTATTCTCCTAACAGTTCTAAGTTCAATCACCAAGGTTGGGGTTCAATGGGGTTACCTTAAACCTTCAAGTTCCTAAGCACTTCTTGCTTCAATTCCTTTTCCCCAAACTCTTCAATCCTCCCACTTAGGCTTGATGATCCCCTATTGTTCATAAATGTGAGTCATTAACACCCATTAAGAGCCATTTAAGAGATTGCATGTGGAATATGAAGATTAAAACCCATTTTTCCCAAAAATGGAGCTTAACCAAGAGGGTGAAAGAGGAGGGATGCATGACTTACCCAGGGGTTCCAATAGATTCTCCAAGCTTCAGTGAACAAGATTGATGAAGGGACCCTCTTGATTTGGGAGCTTGAAGACCACCCTATGAGAGCTTGAGAAGAGAAGGAAGAAAATGAGAAATGGAGTTGAGTGTGAGAGAGTATGAGGGCGAGAATGAGAGGGAAGATGGGAAATGGGGGTTTTTGTTTAATTTTGCTATCTTCTTAAGTTTTGCTAGATGGTCCTCACTTAAGAACTTTTTAAAATTTGATCCTTAGCCTTCCTTCCTTTTCTCTTGTTAGAGTTGCTACAAACCCCTAAATTCCCAATTTCTTCTAAAGAACAACAAATTCCTACTTGGGAATTTGTGGGATGTTACAAAACTGCTCTGATACCATAAATATAACACCTTACTTTTGAGCCCTTTTTTTATCGAAACACTAACGGAGGCTAAATTCTACTTTACAATAATTAATAATAATAATTACAACTCTTTTAACTTATATAGATTCCTATACAGCTGAACAAATTAACATATGAACTTGAGACTTAGGTTCACCAAGTGTGGCTATACCTAAGAAAAGCCCACAATTCATCCTATCTGTGGCTTTCGCTTCATAATCTTTTGATACCTGCGATATTGTAACCGTCAGTTATATGTAAACATATAACTGAGTAACCCTCAGCACTTTTAAAAACAATTATACCATATCGCAACCAGTCTAACTGGAAAACACCCAATTTCATTCCTATCACACAATCAATCCAATGCAACATATTCAAACATAATGCATGCAATGACAATTATAAAAGTATGCATGTCATGATCTTTCATTATCATACTTTTTTCATTCTTTTCTTTAGTCTTTTACGGAAGCCTCGTGCACTAGACTTCACCATAGGCGAATGACAGCAACGCGCATCTAAGCTCAATCATGGACCATGGCAAGCATCCCTACCGTGATCAATTTCCTGGCCATCTTGACCCCGTTCATTGGGAATAGCCCAAGACTTCCTTACCCGTTCATTGGAATAGTCCTTTCTTTTGGGTCATCTGCCCAGTCACAGGGCAACCCTACTAGTTTAGGCCATCTTACCCCGTTCATTGGGAGACCTACATTCTCAATCTTTTCATGCTTGTTCGCTTACCCGGTGTGTAACCGGTGGGAATCAACCCGCTTACTCAACATCCGTTGATGGGGGAAAACTTAAACTTGTCTTTAAATTTCATTTTCATTTCACATAAAATATTTTCATGCATTTCACATTCAATTCATATCATCTGCATACAACATTCATCATTCATCATTTATGACATTACGATTTGATTAATCATTAATTAAATCACTTTCAATCCATGTCATAACATTATACTTATCATAATCATTTCATTTCATTTTGTTTGATTATGTTCATGTAGGAATAAAGCATGGAGAAGTTTTGATCCTAGACTATATTTCAAGTTTATAGTACATGATTTCTACAAACAATTGATGCAATTCTAAAATATAAAAAATATTGTAAATTAAGCTAGAAACTTCATTGTAAACAATACATTGTTGTTAAAAAAATCAAATAACATTAATAAATTAAAAATATGCGTTTTCATTTTTTTAGAAAAAAACACACTATTTTTCAAGTGTATAGTACACGATTTCTACAAACAAATATTTCAATTTTAAAAATGTAAAAAATTGTATAAATTAAGCTAGAAACTTCATGGTAAACTATACATTGTTATCAAAAAAATCAAATACTTTAATAAATTTAAAATATGTGTTTTCATTTTTTTAGTAAAAAATACACTATTTTTCAAGTGTATAGTACACGATTTCTAGAAACAAATGTTGATATTTTAAAAATATAAAAAGTAAGTTCAAATTAAGCTAGAAACTTCATGGTGAACAATATATTGTTGTAAAAAAAATCAAATAATTTAATAAATTTAAAATATGCGTTTTCATTTTTAAAGTAAAAAACACCCTATATTTCAAGTCTATAATACACGATTTCTAGCAACAAATGTTGATATGTTAAAAATATAAAAAAATTTGTAAATTAAGCTAGAAACTTCATGGTAAACAATACATTGATTTCAAAAAAAATTAAATAATTTAATAAAATTAAAATATATGTTTTCCTTTTTTTAGTAAAAAACACACTATTTTCCAAGTGTATAATACACGATTTCTAGAAAAAAAATGTTGATATTTTAAAAATATATAAAAATAGTGTAAATTAAGCTAGAAATTTCATGGTCAAAAATACATTGTTGACAAAAAAATCAAATAATTTAATAAATTTAAAATATGTGTTTTCATTATTTAGTTAAAAAAATCCTATTTTTCAAGTGTATAGTACACGATTTCTAGAAACAAATGTTGATATTTTAAAAATATAAAAAAATAGTGTAAATTAAGGTAGAAACTTCATAGTGTACAATAAATTATTATCAAAAAATCAAATAATTTAATAAATTTAAAATATGCGTTTTCATTTTTAAAGTAAAACACACCTTATATTTTAAGTTTATAGTACACGATGTCTACAAACAAATGTTGAAATTTTAAAACTATAAAAAAAATAGTTTAAATTAAGCTAAAAAATTCATGGTGAACAATCCATTTTTGTAAAAAAATCAAATAATTTAATAAATTTAAAATATGGGTTTTCATTTTTAATGTAAAAAACACCCTATATTTCAAGTCTATAGTACACGATTTCTACAAACAAATGTTGCAATTTTAAAAATATAAAAAATTGTGTAAATTAAGCTAAAAACTTCATGGTAAAAAATACATTGTTGTTAAAAAAAGCAAATAATCTAATAAGTTAAAAATATGAGTTTTCATTTTTTTAGTAAAAAACACACTATTTTTATAGTACACGATTTCTAGAAACAAATGTTGATATTTTAAAAGTATAAAAAAATAGTGCAAATTAAGATAGAAATTTCATGGTGAACAATATATTGTTGTCAAAAAAATCAAATAATTTAATAAATTTAAAATATGTGTTTTCATTTTTAAAGTAAAAAACACCCTATATTTCAAGTCTATAGTACACGATTTCTACAAACAAATGTTGCAATTTTAAAAATATAAAAAAATGTGTAAATTAAGCTAGAAACTTTATGGTAAACAATACATTAATTTAAAAAAAATTAAATAATTTAATAAATTTTAAATATGCGTTTTTTTTTTTTTAGTAAAAAACACCCTTTTTATCAAGTGTATAGTACACGATTTCTAGAAACAAATGTTGATATTTTAAAAATATTAAAAAATAGTTTAAATTAAGAGAGAAACTTCATGATGAAAAATACATTTGTGTCAAAAAATCAAATAATTTAATAAATTTAAAATATTCATTTTCCTTTTTAAAGTAAAAAACAACTTATATTTCAAGTCTATAGTACAAGATTTCTACAAACAAATGTTGCAATTTTAAATATATTAAAAATTGTGTAAATTATGCTAGAAACTTCATGGTAAACAATACATTGATTTCAAAAAAATGTTAAACCATTTAAAAAAAATTTGAATATACGTTTTCATTTTTTAGCAAAAAACACCCTTTTTTTCAAGTGTATAGTACACGATTTCTAGAAACACATGTTGATATTTTAAAAATATTAAAAAATAGTGTAAATTAAGCTAGAAACTTCATGATGAAAAATACATTGTTATCAAAAAAATTAAATAATTTAATAAATTTAAAATATGCATTTTTATTTTCAAAGTAAAAAACACCGTATTTTTCAAGTGTATAATACACGATTTCTAGAAACAAATGTCGATATTTTAATAATATAAAATAATATTTTAAATAAAGCTAGAAACTTCTTGATAAACAATACATTGTTGTCAAAAAAATCAAATAATTTAATAAAATTAAAATATGATTTTTCATTTTCTTAGCAAAAAACACCCTATTTTTCAAGTGTATGGTACACGATTTCTAGAAAAAAATGTTGATATTTGAAAATTTAAATAAAAATGTAAATTAAGCTAGAAAATTCAAAGTAAATAATACATTGATTTAGAAAAAATTAAATAATTTAATAAATTTAAAATATGCGTTTTCATTTTTAAAGTAAAAAAACCCTATATTTCAAGTCTATAGTACACGATTTCTACAAACAAATGTTGCAATTTTAAAAATATAAAAAAATAGTGTAAATTAAGCATGCAAATTCATGGTGAACAATACATTGTTGTCAAAAAAATAAAATAATTTAATAAAATTAAAAGATGCGATTTCATTTTTTAAGTAAAAAACACTATTTTCAAGTGTATAGTACACGATTTCTAGAAATAAATGTTGATATTTTAATAATATAAAAAATAAATTTAGAATATGCGTTTTCATTGTTTTAGTAAAAAACATCATATTTTTCCTGTGTATGGTACATGATTTCTTGAAAAAATGTTTATATTTTAAAATTTAAATAACAATATAAATTAAGCTAGAAACTTCATGGTGAACAATACATTATTTTAAAAAAAATCAAATAATTTAATATTTTTAAAATATCTACTTTCATTTTTAAAGTAAAAAACACCCTATTTTTCAAGTGTATAGTACACGATTTCTAGAAAAAAGTGTTGATATTTTAAATATGTAAAAAAATAGTGTAAATTAAGCTAGAAACTTCATGGTGAACAATACATTGTTGTAAAAAAAAATCAAATAATTTAATAAATTTAAAATATGCGTTTTAATTTTTTTTAGTAAAAAACACCCTATTTTTCAAGTGTAGTATACGATTTCTCGAAACAAATGTTGATATTTTAAAAATATAAAAAAGTAGTTTAAGTTAAGCTAGAAACTTCATGGTGAACAATACATTGTTGTCAAAAAAATTAAATAATTTAACAAATTTAAAGTATACGTTTTCATTTTTAAAGTAAAAAACACCCTATTTTTCAAGTGTATAGTACGCGATTTCTAGAAACAAATGTTACTATTTTAAAAATATAAAAAATAGTATAAATAAAGCTAGAAACTTCTTGGTGAACAATACATTGTTGTCAAAAAATTCAAAAAATTTAAGAAATTTAAAATATGCGTTTTCATTTTTAAAGTTAAAAACACCCTATATTTCAAGTCTATAGTACAAAATTTCTACAAACAGTTGTTGCAATTTTAAAAATATAAAATATTGTGTAAATTAAGCTAGAAACCTCATCGTAAACAATACATTGATTTAAAAAAAGTTAATAAATTTAAAATATGCATTTTCATTTTTTTAGTAAAAACACTTTATTTTTCAATTGTATAGTTCACGATTTCTAGAAGCAAATGTTGATATTTTAAAAATATAAAAAAATAGTGTAAATTAAGCTAGAAATTTCATGGTAAACAATACATTGTTGTCGAAAAAATCAAATAAATTAATAAATTTAAAATATGCGCTTTTATTTTTTTAGTAAAAAAGACCATATTTTTCAAGTGTATAGTACACGATTTCTAGAAAGAAATGTTGATATTTTAAAAATATAAAAAATTGTGTAAATTAAGGTAGAAACTTCTTCATGAACAATATATTTTTGTGAAAAAATCAAATAATTTAATAAATTTAAAAAATCAAGATGGGGCTCGAGCGCCAGAATAACATTTCTGGCAGTGAAAAATGGGCGTCTGTTGCTCAAGCGCCAGAATGGGCGCTTATGCGCCACAATGGGCACTTAAGCACTAGTACTCTGTACCTCCTTGACCTGTTTTAGCTTCTAAAATGCATTCTAACCTATTTTTAAGATAGGAATGAATGGAAATAGGCTTATAGGACTTAGTAACATGTATTAGGGTCATGAAATGATTATGATAAGTAGAGTGTTATGACATGGATGGAAAGTGATTTAATTAATGAGTAATGAAATTGTAATGTCATGAATGATGAATTATGATTGTTGTATGCAAATGATATGAGTTGAATGTGAAATGCATGATAGTATTTTATGTGAAATGAAAATGAAATTTAAAGACAAGTTTAAGCTTTCCCCCATCAACAGATGTTGAGTAAGCGAGTTGAGTTCCATCGGTCAGACACCGGATAAGCGGACAAGCATGAAAAGATTGAGAATGTAGGGTCTCCCAATGAACGGGGTAAGATGGCCTGAACTAGTAGGGTTGCCTTGTGACTGGGCAGATGACTCGAAAGAAAGGACTATTCCAATGAACGGGTAAGGAAGTCCTGGGCTATTCCCAATGAACGGGGTCAAGATAGCCCGGTAGTTGATCACGGTAGGGACACTTGCCGTGGTCCATGATTGAGCTCAAATGCGCGTTGCTGCCATGCGCTTAGGGAGAAGTCTTGTGCACGAGGCTTCCGTAAAAGACTAAAGAAAAGAAATGAAACAAGTATGATAATGAAAGATCATGGCATGCATACATCCATAATTGTCATAGCATGCATTATGTATGAGTTGTTGCATTGATTGTGGATTGAACTGTGTGTTAGGGATTAAATGGGGTGTTTTCCAGTTAGACTGGCTGCGATATGGTATAAAACTGTTTTCAAAAATGCCGGGGGTTACTCAGTTATATGTTTACATATAACCGACGGTTACCATATCGCAGGTATCGGAAGATTGTGAAGCAAAAGCCACAGATGGGATGAGTTGTGGGCTTTTCTTAGCTATAGCCACCCATGGCGAACCTAAGTTTCAAGTTCATATATTAATTTGTTCAGCTGTATAGGAATCCGTATAAATTGAAAGGGTTGTAATTATTATTATTATTATTATTATTATTATTATAAATTATGGTAAATTAGAATTTAGTGGAAATTATTATTATTATTATTACTATGAACTCATGTATTTTGATGGGGTATATGATAGTCCATTAAACTAAGTGTTATGTAACTTACGAATGTGAACCATCTATGATACATATTACTTAACAATGTTTTACAAAAAAAAAAAATAGCCTTAAATTTCCTTAGGTGTTACACTTTATAAGGAATAATAGATTGTTTTCAAAAAAATAAATAATTTAATAAATTTAAAATATGTATTTTCATTTTAAAAATAAACACCGTAATTTTCAAGTGTATAGTACACGATTTCTAGAAACAAATGTTGCAATATTAAAAATATAAACAATTATGTAAATTAAGCTAGAAACTTTATGGGGAACAATACATGGTTTTCAAAAAAAAATCAAATAATTTAATAAATTTAAAATATGTGTTTTCATTTTTAAAGTAAAAAACTCCCTATATTTCAAGTCTATAGTACACGATTTTTAGAAACAAATGTTGCAATATTAAAAATATAAAAAATTATGTAAATTAAGCTAGAAACTTTATTGGGAACAATACGTTGTTTTCAAAAAAATCAAATATATTAAGAAATTTATAATTTTCGTTTTCATTTTTAAATTTTAAAACACCCTAATTTTCAAGTGTATAGGACACGATTTTTAGAAAAAAATCTTGCAATTATAAAAATATAAAAAAATTTGTAAATTAAACTAGAAACTTCATGGTTAATAATACATTGTTTTCAAAAAAATCAAATAATTTAATATTTTTAAAATATCCACTTTCATTTTTTAAGTAAAAAACACCCTATTTTTCAAGTGTATAGTACACGATTTCTAGAAACAAATGTTAATATTTTAAAAATATTAAAAAAATAGTGTAAATTAAGCTAGAAACTTCATGGTGAACAATACATTGTTGTAAAAAAATCAAATAATTTAATAAATTAAAAATATTCGTTTTCATTTTTAAAGTAAAAAACACTCTATATTTCAAGTCTAGAGTACACGATTTCTACAAACAAATGTTGCAATTTTAAAAATATTAAAAATAGTGTAAATTAAGCTAGAAACTTCATGGTAAACAATACATTGATTTAAAAAAAATTAAATAATTTAATAAATTTAAAATATGCGTTTTCATTTTTTTTAGTAGAAACCATCCTATTTTTCAAGTGTATAGTACACGAGTTCTTGAAAGAAAATGTTGATATTTTAAAAATATAAATAAAAGTGTAAATTAAGCTAGAAACTTCATTGTGAACACCCTATTTTCATTTTTGTCAAAAAATAAAAAAATTTAATAAATTTAAAATATGCGTTTTCATTTTTTTAGTAAAAAACACCCTATTTTCACTACAAAAAAACATGATTTTAACTACGGTTATTTATCATCAGTTAATATAACTATAGTTAATTATGAGTATTACTACACTCATCATCAACGTAGCTAAATAAATAACATTAGCTACGATTTTATTCTAACCATAGACAATTCCCTACAGTTTCGAGCAAACTTCATGGTGAACAATACATTGTTGTGAAAAAAATCAAATAATTTAATAAATTTAAAATATGCGTTTTCATTTTTAAAGTAATAAACACCCTACCTTTCATGTCTATAGAACACGATTTCTAGAAACAAATGTTGATATTTTAAATATAAAAAATAGTGTAAACTAAGCTATAAACGTCATGGTGAACAATAATGTAATAAACTTAAAATATGCGTTTTAATTTTTAAAGTAAAAAACACCCTATTTTTCAAGTGTATAGAACACGATTTCTAGAAACAAATGTTGCAATTATAAAAATATAAACAATTGTGTAAATTAAGCTAGAAACTTCATGTGAAAAATTACATTATTTTCAAAAAAATCAAATAATTTAATAAATATAAAATATGTGTTTTAATTTTTAACGTACAAAACACCCTATTTTTCATGTGTAGTACACGATTTTTAGAAACATATGTTGCAATTATAAAAATATCAAAAATTTAATAAATTCAACTAGAAACTTCTTGGTGAACAATATATTGTTTTCAAATAAATCAAAAAATTTAATAAATTTAAAAAACGCGTTTTAATTTTTAAAGTTAAAAACACCAAATTTTTCAAGTGTATAGAACAGGATTTCTAGAAACAAATGTTGCAATTATAAAAATATAAACAATTATGTAAATTAAGCCAGAAACTTCATGGGGAAAATTACATTATTTTCAAAAAATCAAATAATTTAATACATTGAAAATATGCGTTATCATTTTTAAAGTAAAAAACAACCTATATTTCAAGTGTATAGTACACGATTTCTAGAAACAAATGTTGATATTTTAAAAATATAAAAAAATAGTGTCAATTAAGTTAGAAACTTCATGGTGAACAATACATTGTTGTCAAAAAAAATTTCATAAATTTAAAATATGCGATTTCATTTTTTTAGTAAAAAACACCCTATTTTTCAAGTGTTAGTACACGATTTCTAGAAATAAATGTTGATATTCTAAAATTATAAAAAATAGTGTAAATTAAGCTAGAAACGTCTTGGTGAACAATACATTGTTGTCAAAAAAATTCAAATAATTAAATAAATTTAAAACATGCGTTTTCATTTTTTAGTTAAAAACACCCTATTTTTCAAGTGATAGTACACGATTTCTAGAAACAAATGTTGATATTTTAATAGTGTAAATTAAGCTATCTTGGTGAACAATAAATTGTTATAAAAAAAGTTAAATAATTTAATAAATTTAAATATGCATTTTGATTTTTAAAGTAAAAAACACCCTAATTTTTGTAAAGAGTAGTTACGGAAAATATTACCTTTTTAAAAAAAATCTGATACTTAAAATTTTTCTTGAAACTACGAAAATTTTGCTACTTGGTTTCATTTAAATTACAAGCAGAAATGTTCTTAGATTATAATTTCCTATACAGCTGAACAATATAACATCCGAATAAAAATCTTAGTTTCACCATGTATGGCTACTTCTAAGGAATTCCTATAGCTTTTTCTCATACATTGCTTTAGCTCCAAAATCTCTGGCTACCTGCAATACTGAGACCGTCAGTTATATGTAAAACATATAACCGAGTAACCCCCGGTCTAACTGAAAACGTTTTAAGTCAGTATTGCAGCCAGTCTAACTAGAAAACTCCCCAAATAGACGCCCTAGCAATCACACATCATACACATAGCACATACACATACAATAACCCATTCATATACAATGCATGCAATGACAATATCAATTATGTATGCATGCCATGATCCCTTTCTATTTCTTTTCATTTCACTTCTTTTTAACGGGAAACCCGGTGCACACGAAATCCACCATGTGCGTGGCAATAGCACTCTAGAGCTCTCTGCAAACCCTGGTAAGCGTCCTTAACCAGAGTCCATGCCTCACCTCCAATAGAGGTTTGCAAGAACTATTATCCCTTCCGATAATAGCCTCCAATTATTTCTCTTTCTCAGAGTCATCACCCATTACAGGTCTGCAAGAACTATTACCCCTTCCGGTAATAGCCCCCAAATCATTTCTCTTATTCAGAGTCAACACCCATTACAGGTCTGCAAGAGTTATTACCCATCTAGATAATAACCCCCAATTATTCTCTTTTCCATGCTTGTCCACTTACCCGGTCTACTTCCGGCGGAACTCAACCCACTTACTCAACAAAGGTTGATGGGGGAAGCATTTCTCTTATTATTTGTTTCCACATTACATGTTATCATGCATCAAACATTCATCTCATATCAATTGCATTCAACATGTTCCAACATTCATCATTCATCACATCTCAATCATGTAAAACATCAATCAAACATTCACCATTTAGGTCATAAGACATACCACAACATTCCCATGATCCTATTGCATGTTTATAAGTCACATGAACCTAATTTCATTCATTCCTATCCTAGACATGGACTCATGATGTCTACATTGCAATTTGTTTGATTATGTCCATGTAGGAATAAGCATGGATAAGTGTTGATCTTTGAAGATTATACTTGAATAATGAAGGAAAGGATGAAGAAAGTTGAAGAAAAGATGTAGAAAACACTTTAAAAGCTGTCAAACACAACCCTGTGCGCACAGCCCAGGAAGGTGTGCGCACCTTAATTCCTCCTGGAGCTGCTGCCCAATCTTGTGCGCACAGCCCAGGAAGGTGTGCGCACCCCTGTTCGTATTTTGGTCATAACTCGAGTTGTAGACCTCCATATTGAGTGAAACCAAAAGCATTTGAAAGATAAGAGGATTCTCTACAACTCTTATGAAGACCACAAAACCTAGTTCTAAAGGTTTAATTGTCAAAAACAGTCATCTTTGACAGGGATTTGCAAACAACAAAACAATTACTTTCACACAGACACTGTCTTAGTAATTTGGTCATAACTAGAGTTGTAGACCTCCAAATTGAGTGAAACTAAAAGAATTTGAAATCTAAGAAGATGCTCTACAACTCTTATGAAGACCACGAAATCAATTACCAATTAAAACCAATTCAAAAACTCAGTTTAAATTGTTCCAAAATAGGGGGAAATGGTGTTGATCAACTTTTCTCAAATTTTCATCCTCTCTTCCATCTCAATTCCTCAAAATCATATTAACTTCTTCTAATTCAATATAAATCACTCAAAGATCAATTCACATTATCATCAAGATCATTCTCATACATTCACATTCACAACCCAATATCCAAACAAAGAATCAACATAAATGCA
Organism: Cyamopsis tetragonoloba; assembly: GCA_037177725.1. Classification (NCBI taxonomy): domain Eukaryota; kingdom Viridiplantae; phylum Streptophyta; class Magnoliopsida; order Fabales; family Fabaceae; genus Cyamopsis; species Cyamopsis tetragonoloba. The sequence continues at coordinate 31,341,514 of CM074120.1, read as the reverse complement.
TCAACCCCACACATATGGAACCAATTCAACCAAGATCAACTTCAAACCTAACATCATAAACCTCAAATTCCTAATTTCCCTAATTAGAGTTTTAAGTTTGGGGTTTAGTGGGGTTACCTTAGAATTGGAGTTCTAAACTCAATCTCTAAATTCCACTGTGGAAGATTCTAAACCGGTAGAATTGGAGTTCCCGACGCGTAGATCATTTTCTTCAACTGCTCTGGTGGCAACCGACGGCCGGAAGGCCACCATGCAACCACCGAAAGTGGTGATCACCACCACTTCTTCTCCCTCTCGCCAACTCCCTCTCTTTCTCATTTTAATCAAATTTTGTTTTGTGTTTTTTGTGTTGTGTGCGTGAGGGAGTGAGGTATATAGGTGAGGGTGTGTGGTTAGGTGAGGGAGGGTGCATGGTAAGAGCGTAGTCCTTAGTTTTAATTTATTAAAAATTGCACCTAAGTCCTTGTCTTTATAAAATTTAATAAAAGTCTAAATTAACATACTTTAAATAAATAAAACCACAAGGATATAATTATAACTTTCTAATTTTATATTTTAATATCCTAAGCCCACCTTCCTACTTTTTAATCTCTAGTTGTATTTATTTCCTAGCCTAGTCTTCTTCCCCTAATCCTATATGCTTTATAATTCATTTTAGTTCCCTAAATTCCTTATCTTTTCTAAAATAGCCCCTTAAGGACATAACTTGTAAGTTAAATAATTTACTCTAGAAACTTTGAAATTTGGGATGTTACAAAATGTTTCAATTTTAAAAATATATAAAATTGTTAAAATTAAGCTAGAAACTTCATGGGGAAAATTACAATATTTTCAAAAAAATCAAATAATTTAATAAATTTAAAATATGTGTTTTTATTTTTAAAGTAAAAAACACCCTATTTTTCAAGTGTAGTACACGATTTTTAGAAACAAATGTTGCAATTATAAAAATATAAAAAAAATATTCAACAAGAAACTTCATGGTGAACAATACATTGTTTTCAAATAAACCAAAAAATTTAATAAATTTAAAATATGTGTTTTAATTTTTAAAGTAAAAACCACCAAATTTTCAAGTGTATAGAACACGATTTCTAGAAACAAATGTTACAATTATAAAAATATAAACAATTGTGTAAATTAAGCTAAAAACTTCATGGGAAAAATTATATTATTTTAAAAAACAATCAAATAATTTAATAAATTGAAAATATGCGTTATCATTTATTAGCATTTCAAACAGAGAGAAAAGATCATTAAATTGATATTGAAGGAACATGAAATGAAATTCCTTAAGTGTGAATTACATCAATGATAGCATTTATACAAAGGGAAAAGCACGAGGGAAAAATAGTTATGTAACTACCCACGTGAACCTAAACAGAAAAAAAACAGAATGAAGAAAATAATATGGTACATTAGTGACTATTTGTATCCCGTGTGCATGATGCTTCAGTGGTGGCATCTTCTGCTATCAGTGGCTTAATATCATTTTTAAAGTAAAAAACACCCTATATTTCAAGTGTAAAAAAATAGTGTAAAATAAGCTAGAAACTTCTTGGTGAATAATACATTGTTGTCAAAAAAATCAAATAATTTAATAAATTGAAAATATGCGTTATCATTTTTAAAGTAAAAAACACCATATATTTCAAGTGTATAGTACACGATTTCTATAAATAAATGTTGATATTTTAAAAATATAAAAAAATAGTGTCAATTAAGCTAGAAACTTTATGGTGAACAATATATTGTTGTCAAAAAAATCAAAAAATTTAATAAATTTAAAATATGCGATTTCATTTTTAGTAAAAAATAACCTATTTTTCAAGTGCATAGTACACGATTTCTAGAAACAAATGTTGATAAAATAGTGTAAATTATGCTAGAAATGTCTTGGTGAACATTACATTATTGTAAAAAATCAAATAATTTAATAAATTTAGAATATGCATTTTCATTTTTTTAGTTAAAAACACCCTATTTTTCAAGTGTATAGTACACAATTTCTAGAAACAAATGTTGATATTTTAAAAATATAAAAAATAGTGTAAATTAAGCTAAAAACTTCTTGGTGAACAATACATTGTTGTCAAAAAAATAAAATAATTTAACAAAATTTAAAATATGCGTTTTTATTTTTAAAGTAAAAAACACCTTATTTTTCAAGTGTATAGTACGCGATTTCTAGAAATAAATGTTTCAATTTTAAAATTATATAAAATTGTAAACATTAAGCTAGAAACTTTATGGGGAACAATAGATTGTTTTCTAAAACATCAAATAATTTAATAAATTTAAAATATGTATTTTAATTTTTGAAGTAAAAGCACCAAATTTTTCAAGTGTATAGAACACGATTTCTAGAAATGAATGTTCCATTATAAAAATATAAACAATTGTATAAATTAAGCTAGAAACTTCATGGGGAAAATTACGTTATTTTCAAAAAAAATTAAATAATTTAATAAATTGAAAATATGCGTTATGATTTTTAAAGTAAAAAACAACCTAATTTTCAAGTCTTACACAATTTTTAGAAATAAATATTGCAATTTTAAAAAAATAAAAAATTGTGTAAATTAAGATAGAAACTTTATATGGAAAAATACGTTGTTTTCAAAAAAATTAAATATATTAATAAATTTAAAATATGTGTTTTCATTTTTAAAGTAAAAAACACCTTATATTTCAAGTCTATAGTACACGATTTTTAGAAACAAATGTTGCAATTTTAAAAATATAAAAAATTATGTAAATTAAGCTAGAAAATTTATTGGGAACAATAAGTTGTTTTCCAAAAAATCAAATATATTAAGAAATTTAAAATTTTCGTTTTCATTTTTAAATTTCAAAACACCCTAATTTTCAAGTGTATAGGACACGATTTTTAGAAACAAATCTTGCAATTATAAAAATATAAAAAAATTTGTAAATTAAACTAGAAACTTCATGGTTAATAATACATTGTTTTCAAAAAAATAAAATAATTTAATATTTTTAAAACATCCACTTTCATTTTTTAAGTAAAAAACACTCTATTTTTCAAGTGTATACTACAGGATTTCTAGAAACAAATGTTGATATTTTAAAAATATAAAAAAATAGTGTAAATTGTAACACTCCGGGCGGGACTTCATACCACCATCCCCGGAAGTGTACTTAGAGCTTAGCCACCCCCTTTAAGTGGCCTATCCCCCCCTGCGAACAAACCTCTTTTATTCCAGGATTTGGGGGACCTTCCGTGGTTCGAACCCATGACCAAAGGACTATAGTCATGGATGGTTGTGGTTCTTAGGAATCCATGACTATAGCCCTTTGGTCATGGGTTCGAACCACGGAAGGTCCCCCAAATCCTGGAATAAAAGAGATTTATTCGCAGGGGGATAGGCCACTTAAAGGGGGTGGCTAAGCTCTAAGTACACTTCCGGGGATGGTGGTATGAAGTCCCGCCCGGGGTGTTACATTTTTTACTATAAAATTGAAAACACATATTTTAAATTTATTAAATTATTTGATTTTTTGGATAACAATGTATTGTTCACCATGAAGTTTATAGCTTAATTTACACTATTTTTTATATTTTTAAAATATCAACATTTGTTTCTAGAAATCTTGTACTATACACTTGAAAAATAGGGTGTTTTTTAGTTAAAAAATTAGAATGCATATTTTAAATTTATTAAATTATTTTATTTTTTTTGACAACAATGTATTGTTTACCAAGAAGTTTCTAGCTTAATTTACACTATTTTTTATATTTTTAAAATATCAACACTTGTTTATAGAAATCGTGTACTTTACACTTGAAAAATAGAGTGTTTTTAACTAAAAAAATGAAAACGCATATTTTTAATTTATATAATTATTTCATTTTTTGAAAACAATGTATTGTTCACCAAGACGTTTCTAGCTTAATTTACATTATGTTTTATATTTTTAAAATATCAACATTTGTTTCTAGAAATCCAGTACTATACACTTGAAAAATAGGGTGTTTTTTACTTTAAAAATTAGAATGCATATTTTAAATTTATTAAATTATTTTATTTTTTTGACAACAATGTATTGTTTACCAAGAAGTTTCTAGCTTAATTTACACTATTTTTTATATTTTTAAAATATCAACATTTGTATCTAGAAATCTTGTACTTTACACTTGAAAAATAGGGTGTTTTTAACTAAAAAAATGAAAACGCATTTTTTAAATTTATATAATTATTTCATTTTTTTTTGGAAACAATGTATTGTTCACCAAGACGTTTCTAGCTTAAATTACACTATTTTTTATATTTTTAAAATATCAACATTTGTTTCTAGAAATCGTGTACTATACACTTGAAAAATAGGGAGTTTTTTACTTTAAAAATGAAAATGCATATTTTTTTTTTAATTATTTGATCTTTTTGAAAACAATCTATTGTTCCCCATAAAGTTTCTAGGTAATTTTTACTATTTTTTATTTTTTTAAAATTGAAGGATTCATTTTCATTTTTAAATATTGAATTAATGTAATTTTCCCCTTGATGTTTCTAGCTTAATTCACACAATTGTTTATATTTCTTTAATTGCAACATTTGTTTCTAGAAATCGTGTTTTATACACTTGAAAAATAGGGTGTTTTTTACTTTCAAAATGAAAACGCATATTTTAAATTTATTAAATTATTTGATTTTTTTTGACAATAATGTGCTGTTCACCATGAAGTTTCAAGCTTAATTTACACTATTTTTTATATTTTTAAAATATCAATATTTGTTTCTAGAAATCCTCTACTATACACTAGAAAAATAGGGTGTTTTTTACTATAAAATTGAAATGCATGTTTTAAATTTATTAGATTATATGATTTTATTGACAACAATGTATTGTTCACCAAGAAGTTTCTATCTTAATTTACACTATCTATTTTTATTTTTAATATATCAACATTTTTTTCTAGAAATCGTGTACTATACACTTGAAAAATATGGTGTTTTTTACTTTAAAAATTAGAATGCATATTTTAAATTTATTAAATTATTTCATTTTTTAGAAAACAATATATTGTTCCCCATAAAGTTTCGAGTTTAATTTTTACAATTATATATATTTTTAAAATTGAAACATTTATTTCTAGAAGTCGCGAACTATACACTTGAAAAATAGGATTTTTTTTTACTTTCAAAATGAAAATGCATGTTTTAAATTTATTAAATTATGTGATTTTTTGACAACAATGTATTGTTCACCATGAAGTTTCTAGCTTAATTTATACGATTTTTTATATTTTTAAAATATCAATATTTGTTTCTAGAAATCCTGTACTATACACTAGAAAAATAGGGTGTTTTTTACTATAAAATTGAAATGCATATGTTAAATTTATTAAATTATATGATTTTATTGAAAACCATGTATTGTTTACAAAGAAGTTCTATCTTAATTTACAATATCTTTTTTTATTTTTAATATATTAACATTTTTTTCTAGAAATCGTGTACTATACACTTGAAAAATAGGGTGTTTTTTACTTTAAAAATTAGAATGCATATTTTAAATTTATTAAATTATTTCATTTTTTAGAAAACAATCTATTGTTCCCCATAAAGTTTCGAGTTTAATTTTTACAATTATATATATTTTTAAAATTGAAACATTTATTTCTAGAAGTCGCGAACTATACAGTTGAAAAATAAGGTGTTTTTTACTTTAAAAATCAAAATGCATATTTTAAATTTATTAAATTATTTAATTTTTTTGACATCAATGTATTGTTCACCAAGATGTTTCTAACTGAATTTACACTATGTTTTATATTTTTATAATATCAAAATTTGTTTCTAGAAATCGTGTACTATACACTTAAAAAATAGGGTGTTTTATACTTTAAAAATGAAAATGCATATTTTAATTTTTTTTTAATTATTTGATTTTTTTGAAAACAATCTATTGTTCCGCATAAATTTTCTAGCTTATTTTTACAATTTTTTATATTTAAAAAAAGGAAAGATTCATTTCTAAAAATCGCGTACTATACACTTAAAATATAGGCTGTTTTTTACTTTAAAAATGAAAACATATATTTTAAATTTATTAAATTATTTTATTTTTTTTACAACAATGTATTGTTCAACATGATGTTTCTAGCTTAATTTACACTATTTTTATATTTATGAAATATCAACATTTGTTTCTAGATATTCTATACTATTCACTAAAAAAATAGGGTGTTTTTTACTATAAAAATGAAAATGCATATTTTAAATTTATTAAATTATTTGATTTTATTGACAATAATTTATTGTTCACCATGAAGTTTCTTATTTAATTTACCCTATCAATTTTTTATTTTTAATATATCAACATTTGTTTCTAGAAATCAAGTACTATACTGTTGAAAAATAGGGTGTTTTTTACTTTAAAAATTAGAATGCATATTTTAAATTTATTAAATTATTTGATTTTTTAGAAAACAATCTATTCTTCCCCATAAAGTTTCGAGCTTAATTTTTACAATTATATATATTTTTAAAATTGAAACATTTATTTCTAGAAATCGCGTACTATACTCTTGAAAAATAGGGTATTTTTTACTTTGATAATCAAAACCCATATTTTAAATTTATTAAATTATTTTATTTTTTTGACAACAATTTATTGTTTACCAAGAAATTTCTAGCTTAATTTACACTATTTTTATATTTTTAAAATATCAACATTTATTTCTAGAAATCGTGTACTATACACTTGAAAAATAGGGTGTTTTTAACTAAAAAAATGAAAACGCATATTTTAAATTTATATAATTATTTTATTTTTTTACAACAATGTATTGATCACCAAGACGTTTCTAGCTTAATTTACACTATGTTTTATATTTTTAAAATATCAACATTTGTTTCTAGAAATCATGTACTATACACTTAAAAAAATAGGGTGTTTTTTACTTTAAAAATGAAAATGCATATTTAATTTTTTTTTTAATTTTTTGATTTTTTGAAAACAATCTATTGTTCCCCATAAGGTTTCTAGCTTAATTTTTACAATTTTTTATATTTTTAAAAATAAGTTCATTTCTAGAAATCGCGTACTATACACTTTAAATATAGGGTGTTTTTAACTTTAAAAATGAAAACGCATATTTTTAAATTTATTAAATTATTTGATTTTTTGGACAACAATGTATTGTTCACCATGAAGTTTATAGCTTAATTTACACTATTTTTTATATTTTTAAAATATCAACATTTGTTTCTAAAAATCGTGTACTATACACTTGAAAAATAGGGTGTTTTTTAGTTTAAAAATTAGAATGCATATTTTAAATTTATTAAATTTTTTTTTTTTTGACAACAATGTATTGTTTACCAAGAAGTTTCTAGCTTAATTTACACTATTTTTTATATTTTTAAAATATCAACATTTGTTTCTAGAAATCTGTACTATACACTTGATAAATAGGGCGTTTTTAACTAAAAAATGAAAATGCATATTTTTACATAATTATTTCATTTTTTTAAAAACAATGTTTTGTTCATCAAGACATTTCTAGCTTAATTTACACTATGTTTAATATTTTTAAAATATCAACAATTGTTTGTAGAAATCGTGTATTATACACTTTAAAAATATGGTGTTTTTTACTTTAAAAATGAAAATGCATATTTTTTTTAATTATTTGATTTTTTTGAAAGCAATCTATTGTTCCCCATAAAGTTTCTAGCTTAATTTTTACAATTTTTTATTTTTTAAAAATTGAAAGATTTATTTTCATTTTAAAAATATGAAATAATGTAATTTTCCCCTTGAAGTTTCTAGCTTAATTTACACAATTGGTTATATTTCTTTAATTGCAACATTTGTTTCTAGAAATCGTGTTCTATACACTTGAGAAATAGAATGCATATTTTAAATTCATTGAATTATTTGATTTTTTTTGACTACAATGTATTGTTCACCATGAAGTTTCTAGCTTAATTTACACTATTTTTGTAACATCCTTAAAATTACCCAATTATAAGTTAATTGTAGAGAATTTTTCTTTTAACCCCTAATCTATTCCTTTGGAAGTTAATTAGGAAGATAAAGCTTGTTCTACAAAAAGAACTAAGACAAGGACCACATTGCAAATTTTGGAAACTTTAGAGAAGGACTAAGTAGCAAATCTTAGAAACTTATGAAAAATTGTCCAAGTCCCCTTCTTCTCCCCTTCTCCTCCACGCCTTCACTCTTCACTCTCTCACAAAAACACTTCTCTTCTTCTTCTTCTTCTTCTTCTCATAGGGCTCAACCAAGCAAAATCCTTTCCATCCAAGCCACCTACTCCTACTCAAGACTCAAATTGGAAGTGTGGGCTATGATTCTTCTTGTCCTACGCAAAGAAGCTAGGGTAAGTGCTTGGTACATTCCCCATTTTCTTCAATTCAGGCTTTTCTTTGGAATTGGGTTAAATACTCTCTTCTCCTACATGCAATCTCCAATTTGAGGCAAAGCAAGGAACTAAGAGCTGAATTTTGTGTAAATTAGGGGTTTCCAACATCTTGAGTGGAGATTGGTGATTAGGGATTTGGGGACTTAAAGAAATTGGGAAAAAGTTGAAGCTAAGGGTTTCAATAAAAGGTAACCCCACTAAACCCCAAACTTAAAACTCCAATTAGTGAAATTAGGAATTTGAGGTTTTATGATGCTAGGTTTTGGACTTGACTTGGTTAGATGACATGGATTTAGCTTGTGATGCGTACCTGGATTCAAGATATGAGAACGATGGTCCGGTGAACCTGGGGAGACTCCGAGATGCTCTGCCGTGGAGCAGGTGGTACCTGCAAAGACTCCGACGCTCAAGTCAGTGATAGATCTGAGGGTGTAGAGTTTTTAAGGTTAGATGGTCATACCTGGTTTTACCCTATTATTTGGTATTTATACCTTTTGGGTTGGCTGGCGTGGGTCGTCGTTATGGGCCTAGTTGGCCACTGGGCCAACTGGAAAGCCGGGCATGGAACCCGGGATGCGGGTACGCAACAGCTTGTATGCATATTGGTGTTAAATTAACATGACATGTCTCTTGTGTTCTTGAAGTGTGAAATTGATCTTGGTTGAATTGGTTCTATATGTGTGGGGTTGATGCATTTATGTGGATTCTTTGTTTGGATATTGGATTGTTAATGTGAATGTATGAGAATGATCTTGATGATGATGTGAATTTGATGAAATTGGAGTTTGGTCATCCTTGTGAATTGATCTAGAAGTGATTTATATTGAATTAGAAGAAGTTAATATGATTTTGAGGAATTGAGATGGAAGGGAGGATTGAAACTTGTGAAAAGTTGATCAATACCATTTTCCCCTGTTTTGGCACGATTTGAACTGGATTTTTGAATTGGAATTTGACTTTGTGGTCTTAATAAGAGTTGTAGATAACCCTCTTAGCTTTCAAATTTTTTTTGTTTCATTTAATTTGGAGGTCTAAAACTCTAGTTATGACCAATTTACTGAGACAGGGTCTATATGAAAGCATCTATTTTGTTGATTGCACATACCTGTCAAAGATTACTGTTTTTGACAATGAAATTGTTAGAACTAGGTTTTGTGGTTTTCATAAGAGTTGTAGAGAATCTTCTTAGCTTTCCAATGCTTTTGGTTTCACTCTATTTGGAGGTCTACAACTCAAGTTATGCCCAAAATACGAACAGGGGTGCGCACACGTTCCTGGGCTGTGCGCACAAGATTGGACAGCAGCTCCAGGGGGAATTAAGGTGCGCACATGTTGGAAAGCTGTGCGCACAACTGGAGGCAGCAAGCAAAAACACAATTAAGGTGCGCACAACTGAGCAAAGTGTGCGCACAGCTAGGGAGAAATTCAATCCCACACCCTTCTAGCCTTCATTCTTCAACTCCTTTCATCTCTAGCTTCATTCTTTAAGTCTAATCTTCAAAGATCAACACTTCTCCATTGCAATGTAAACATCATGAATCCATTTCTAGGATAGGAATGAATGAAATTAGGTTCATGTGACTTATAAACATGCAATAGGGTCATGGAATTGTTGTGCTACATGTTATGACCTAAGTGGTGTATGCTTTGGTTGATGTTTTATATGATTAAGATGTGATGAATGATCAATGTTGTACATGTTGAATGCAATTAATGTGAGATGTATGTTTGATGCATGATAATAACATGTAATGTGGAAACAAAAGATAAGATAAATGGTTCCCCCATCAACCTTGGTTGAGTAAGTGGGTTGAGTCCCGTCGGAAGTAGACCGGGAAAGTGGACAAGCATGGAAAAGAGAATAATTGGGGGTTATTATCTAGATGGGTAATAACTCTTGCAGACCTGTAATGGGTGTTGACTTTGAATAAGAGAAATGATTTGGGGGCTATTACCGGAAGGGGTAATAGTTCTTGCAGACCTGTAATGGGTGATGACTCTGAGAAAGAGAAACAATTGGGGGCTATTGCCGGAAGGTGTGATAGTCCTTGCAGACCTCTATTCGAGGTGAGGCATGGACTCTGGTTAAGGACGCTTACCAGGGTTTGCAGAGAGCTCTAGAGTGCTATTGCCACGAACATAGTGGACTCCTGCATGCACCGGGTTTCCTGTTAAAAGAAGTGAAATGAAAAGAAATGAAAATGGATCATGGCATGCATACATACATGATGTTGTCATTACATGCATTGTATATGAATGAGTTGTTTGTATGTATATATTGACGATGATTAAGTGTTGTGTGAATTTGTATGTATGTTAGGTTATTATTTGGGGATGTTTTTCCAGTTAGACTGGCTGCAACTTTGTATATATTATTTTTAATTGCCAAAGGGTTACTCAGTTATATGAAGTACATATAGCTGACGGTTACATTGTTGCAGGTGACTCGGAGTCGGAGAGCTACAGTACGTGAAGATAGCCCTTAGTAGTTGAATTGCATATATATATAACTCTAGGTAGTCATCATCTTTTGTTTGTTCCTAATGGCTACCTCTAGTGGACTTAATTTCTCTCTGGTGTGTAATGAGACTTGGACCTATTAGCTATAATTAATAGTATACATATATATGTAAAAACACATCTAAGTAATTATGAACAACTATGTAAGTATGTAGTGGTTATATTTGAATCTAAGCTATAAAAAAAAAAATCTAGGTGTTTCAATTTTTTATATTTTTAAAATATCAACATTTGTTTCTAGAAATCCTGTATTATACACTTGAAAAATAAAGTGTTTTTTACTATAAAAATGAAAACGCATATTTTAAATTTATTAAATTATTTGATTTTATTGACAACAATGTATTGTTCACCATGAAGTTTCTTGCTTAATTTACACTATCTTTTTATATTTTTAATATATCAACATTAGTTTCTAGAAATCGTATACTATACACTTGAAAAATATGGTGTTTTTTACTAAAAAAATGAAAATACATATTTTAAAATTATTAAATTATTTGTTTTTTTTAAAACAATGTATTTTTCACCATGAAGTTCCTAGCTTAATTAACACTATATTTAATATTTTTAAAATATCAACATTTGTTTCTAGAAATCGTGTACTATGCACTTGAAAAATAGGGTGTTTTTTACTAAAAAAATGAAAACACATATTTTAAATTTATTAAATTATTTTATTTTCTTTACAACCATGTATTGTTTACAATAAAGATTCTAGCTTAATTTACACTATTTTATTTTTATTTTTAAATGTAACATCCCAAATTTACTAGTGATGGTATCTAAGGCTATTTAATTGTGGTGTATGCTTAATTAAAGAGTCAAGTAGCAACAATTAAGAGATTATGGAGAAGAAGGATTAAAAAGGGGACACTAAAAGGAAGGAAGGACCTACTTGCAATTTTTTTTTAAATTGCTAAGTAGTCCCTCAAGATACTAAAGCAAATAGACCACATGAGAGCTCTCACCTTCCCTCCCTCTTCTAATTCACGCCAAACCCTCCCTCTCTCTCTCTAAAATTCATTTTCTCCATCTTCTCTCTAGGAGGAACTCACCCAAGCTCTATCCCCATGATTTTGCATGTGTGAAATTTAGCTTCTCAAGCCTAATTCTACACTAGTTCAAGCTTTGGGTAGGTGTAATTTCCCCATCCCTTCCTTCCATTCATGACTTTCTTCTCCATTCTCTAATCTTGTGCATGTGGGATTGAATGAGGATTGGAGATACAACCACCCAAGGATCATGCAAATTGAAAAGGAGAGAAGCTATGGACTTGGGAGTTAAGCCTTAGGTTTGGGGGAAATCAAGCTCAAAGGCAAAGGAAAGCTTTAAAGGTAGCCCCAAAACCCCAATAGTATAGCTAGCTGGAAATTGTGAATGGTAGGATGAATTGTGTGATGCAAATTGTGATTGTGGTTTGAAATCATGTAAATTGTCTTGATGTTTGATTAAATTGGTTGAATTGTTCTATATGTGTGTGTGGTTGATGCATTTATGTTGATTGTTTGTTTGGATATTGGATTGTGAATGTGAATTGATCTTGGAGTGATTTATATTGAATTAGATGAAGTTAATATGATTTTGAGGAATTGAGATGGAAGGGAGGATTGAACTTTGTGAAAAGTTGATCAATACCATTTTCCCCTGTTTTGGAACAATTTGAACTGAGTTTTTGAATTGGTTTTAATTTGAAATTAACTTCGTGGTCTTCATAAGAGTTGTAGAGAACCCTCTTAGCTTTCCAATGCCTTTGGTTTCACTCAATTTGGAGGTCTACAACTCTAGTTATGACCAAATTACTGAGACAGTGTTTATATGAAAATATTTGTTTTGTTGTTTGCACATCCCTGTCAAAGATTACTGTTTTTGACAATTAAAGTTTTAGAACTAGGTTTTGTGGTCTTCATAAGAGTTGTAGAGCGTCCTCTTAGCTTTCAAATGCTTTTGGTTTCACTCAATGTGGAGGTCTACAACTCAAGTTATGGCCAAAATAAGAACAGGGGTGCGCACACCTTCCTGGGCTGTGCGCACAAGATTGGGCAGCAGCTCCAGGAGGAATTAAGGTGCGCACACCTTCCTGGGCTGTGCGAACAAGATTGGGCAGCAGCTCCAGGGGTGAATTAAGGTGCGCACACCTTCATGGGCTGTGCGCACAAGATGATGTTTGACAGCTTTTAAGTGTTTTCTACATCTTTTCTTCAACTTTCTTCATTCTTCCCTTCATTATTCAAGTCCAATCCTCTAAAATCAACACTTCTCCATGCTTTATTTCTACATGAACATAATCAAACAAAATTCAATGTAAACATAATGAATCCATCTCTAGGATTGGAATGTATGAAAATAGGTCCCATTGTTTTACAAATTATGCCTAGTACCATGAAATTGTGTGGTGCATGATTGTGGATGAATGGCTTCATTGTATGTTATGAATAAGGTAGAAATTGAACATGTATTTGTGTGATTGGATGTTTCAAGATTTATGTTTAAGGAATCAAATGCCTCTCCTCATCAACAAGGGTATGTTTTAAGGCCTTGGTATGAGGAAGAGAATGAGGTTTTAACATGTATTTAACATTGCAAGGGAATTGGTAAGGGCCTTGCAATGTTAAGGGGCTTTAAGCCATGTTTTCATGATTAATTAATAACTGAAATTATGTGATTGACTTGAAATACCAATGCAATATGTGAATAACTCTCCTCATCAACAAGGGTATGGGTTAAGGCCTTGGTATGAGGAAGAGAATGAGGCCGATATTGCATTGGTTTATGCATTTTCATTCATGATAAAAGACACTGCATTGATCACCTTCGGGTGTGAGACCGGGCAGATTGAGGGTTCAAGGGGGGACGCTTCCTTGGACAATGGAGATCTCCAATGAGGGTGTGGCTGCCGGCACAAAACTGATAAAAAGGAACATGCATAGCATACCTCATTAGAGTTCACAGATTATGAATGATTGATTGTGTGATGAAACCTAATGTTTATGTGACTGATTGACTGTTTGACTGTTTAAGGAACTTGAGGTTCATATGGATGATGTTAGTATTAATTCTAGGAGGGGATAGTTTTGCAACTTGTTGCCTGCAACACTGTGGAAACGTTTTTATATAACCGGGGGTTACTGAGATATATGTGAATTTGTATATCTCACGGTTACAGTATTGCAAGTGATGTCATGGCTAGAGATGATAGAGCACAAGAATGAAGACTTATATTAGATGTTTTATTGTACCTATAGTTGTAATCCTAAATTGTAATAAAGTTACTATCATAGATTTCCTCTTTTGATGCACTTGGACTTGTATTTTGAGACTCTAGCCAAGTAATTCAGGTCTAACTCTCACTAGTGTGGTCATGTAATTATATATTCATGATTTTTTTAAATAGGGTAATTTTCGTAGTATCATTGACAAGGCCGCTTAATCATGTGAAAAGCATATATGTTTTACATGTTAGTTTAAGGCCATTTTATGAGGGTGTTACATTAAACTTGCAATATTTGTTTCTAGAAATCGTGTTCCATACAATTGAAAAATAGGGTGTCTTTTACTTTAAAAATGAAAACGCATATTTTAAATTTACTAATTTTTTTGATTTTTTTGAAAACAAAGTATTGTTCACGATGAAGTTTCTAGTTTAATTTACAAAACTTTTTATAATTGCAATATTTGTTTCTAAAAAAAGTGTACTATACACTTGAAAAATATGGTGTTTTTTACTTTAAAAATTAAAACTTATATTTTAAATTTATTAAATTTTTTTATTTTATTGAAAACAATAAATTGTTCCCCATAAAGTTTCTAAGTTAATTTATAAAATTTTTATATTTTAAAATTGCAACATTTGTTTCTAGAAATTGTGTACTATATACACTTGAAAATTAGGGTGTTTTTTACTTTAAAATATTAAACGCATATTTTAAATTTATTAATATATTTAATTTTTTTGAAAACAATGTATTGTTCCATATAAAGTTTATAGCTTAATTTAAAAACAAATTATTTTTTAAAATTACAAAATTTGTTTCTAAAAATTGTGTACTATAGACTTGAAATATAGTATGTTTTTTACTTTAAAAATGAAAATGCATATATTAAATTTATTAAATTATTTGATTTTGTTTTTAAATAATGTAATTTTCCCTTTGAAGTTTCTAGCTTAATTTACACAATTGTTTATATTTTTATATTTGCAACATTTTTTTCTAGAAATCGTGTACTATACACTTGAAAAATAGTGTGTTTTTTACTTTAAAAATTAGAATGCATATTTTAAATTTATTAAATTATTTGATTTTTTAGAAAACAATCTATTGTTCCCCATAAATTTTCTAGCTTAATTTACACTATTTTTTATATTTTTAAAATATCAACATTTGTTTCTAGAAATCGTGTACTATACACTTGAAAAATAGGGTGTTTTTAACTAAAAAAATGAAAATGCATAATTTAAATTTATATAATTTTTTGATTTTTTATTACAAAAATGTATTGTATACTTTCTAGCTTAATTTAAACTATGTTTTATATTTTTAAAATATCAGCATTTGTTTCTAGAAATCATGTACTATACACTTGAAAAATAGGGTGTTTTTTACTAAAAAAAATAAAATCGCATATTTTAAGTTTATTAAATTTTTTGATTTTTTTCACAATAATGTATTGTTCACCATGAAATTTATAGCTTAATTTATACTATTATTTCATATTTTAAAATATCAACATTTATTTCTAGAAATCGTGTTCTATACACTTGAAAAATATGGTGTTTTTTACTTTAAAAATTAAAACGCATATTTTAAGTTTATTAAATTTTTTGATTTTTTTGACAAAAATGTATTGTTCACCATGAAGTTTCTAGCTTAATTTACACTATTTTTTATATTTTTAAAATATCAACATTTGTTTTTTAGAAATCGTGTACTATAAACTTGAAAAATAGGGTGTTTTTTACTACAAAAATGAAAACCCATTTTTAAATTTATTAAATTTTTTGATTTTCTTGACAACAATGTATTGTTTACCGTGAAGTTTCTAGCTTAATTTACACTTTTATTTATATTCTTAAAATATCAACATTTTTTTTCTAGAAATCGTGTACCATACACTTGAAAAATTTGGTGTTTTTGTAACACCTAGATTTTTAGGGTAGTTTTTTTTTTTTTTTACAAAACAGAACACAGCGGAATTTAATAAAATATATACATATATCAAAATACAAGTGTTTATCTACAGTCCAGAGAATCTACATATCTCCAGCTAAGGTAGCCATACAAAGACTCAAATGACTACCTAAGTAACAAAAAGGGGCTGCAAAGCTGCTCACGCACTGACACCCTCCGAGTCTGAACCACCTGCAATATTGTAACCGTCAGTTATATGCTCGACATATAACTGAGTAACCCGTCGGCCATAAAAATAGTTTATACAGTATTACAACCAGTCTAACTGGAAAACCGTCCCAAATCCAAGCCCTAACAAACATACACACAACAAATAATAATACCAATCACATGGATATGTATGCATGATCATTTTCCATTTCAATTCTTTCCTCTTTTAACGGGAAACCCTGTGCACCGGGAATCCACCAAAACACGTGGCAGTAACGCGTATTGAGCTCATCATCATCACGGTCCTGGCGAGCGTCCCCCAAGGATCCTCCTGGCGGGCTACTAACTCTCTCTCTCGAGCTAGCCCAGGGAACCATCTACCTCGTGAAGATAGTACCCTTTGTACTTAGTCTACCTACCTTGTGAAGATTGCCCAGCACTTCAGGTTATTTTCCCCTTTTCGGGATAACCCTACATTCTCATTTTGTTTCTCATTTTCTGCTCTATCCTCTTACCCGGTCTACTTCCGGCGGAACTTAACCCTCTTGCTCAATATCTATTGAGTGGGAAGAGCCTCTTTTAAAATTTCCACTTTCAGTGCTAATGCATCACACAGTCATATTAAGAACATAGCGTACAAACAAGGGTTTCCAGTATCCTCTTATCCGATTATCAACACTTATTTACTCGGATTCTATGTGACAGACGTGTCATATTCATATATCTATTTGAACATGGCATTCCATATTCAAACATATATTTGAATATACTACTACTGGAACTCGATCCTTTTCAAACCAATTTGAAATCATTTCAATATCAGATTCCCAGTTAATGTCACATTTAATTCTGGAAACCTTATTTATACCTTAACATGTTTCTCAATAACACATGCATCATCTATCAGCATAAGGCATATCAAAATCACACAAGTATTAGTCATATCATGCATATTTCACACGTAGTATTCATAATTCAATCATACATCAAACTTTAATCACAACATATCAGTTTGATTTCCCTAATAACATATTCCTAGCATTACCTAGTCACATGTTCCTAAATTTCAAGTATTTAAGGATTTGGTGTTTTCAGGGTTACCTGGAACTCCCTGAATCCTTTATCCTTTAGCTTCCAGATCCAATCTCCTACTCCGGTTCCTTTGCTATAGTTGCCTCTGAATCTGAATCAACTGTTTGGAACCTTAGTCTTTTGAGATGGAAGCCTTAGGGTTACAGAGTTATGACTTAGTTGGTTTAGGAACAGAGGTTTTCAGGTGTGTGAGAAGCGAGGAAATCTGAAGAACATCCCCTTTTGAGTCAAGGCACCCCTATTTATAGATTTTGGGTCCATATTCGAATATAGGGCCCCTGTTTTCAATTCCTCACCTAAATATTCGAATATTAGCTTGCATATTCGAATACTATTCGAATATGACAAGGCATATTCGAATATTATTTGAATATGACAGTTCATATTCAAATATTTACTTATCTTTGTCCCTCTTTTGACCTTTCTATTTACAACTAATCATTCTTTCCTTTTCTTTGTAAATTGTAACCAAATCCTTTTAAGTCCTAATCCTCTTTTATAGATTTTCAGGATGTTACAGTTTTTTACTTTAAAAATGAAAGACCATATTTTAAAAATATTAAATTATTTGATTTTTTTGAAAAAAATGTATTGTTCACCATGAAGTTTCTAGCTTAATATACAAATTGTTTTATATTTTTATAATTTCAACATTTGTTTCTAAAAATCGGGTATTATAGACTTGAAATATAAGGTGTTTTTTAATTTAAAAATAAAAAGGCATATTTTAAATTTAATAAATTATTTGATTTTTTTGAAAAAACTTTATTGTTCCGCATAAAGTTTCTAGCTTAATTTACACTATTTTTTATATTTTTAAATTAGTAATATTTGTTTTTAGAAATCGCGTACTATACACTTGAAAAATATGGTGTTTTATACTAAATAAATGAAATTGCATATTTTAAATTTATTAAAATTTTTTAACAACAATGTATTGTTCACAATGAAGTTTCTAGCTTAATTTACCCTTTTATTTATATTTCTAAAATATCAACATTATTTTTCTAGAACTCGTGTACTATACACTTGAAAAATAGGGTGGTTTTTACTAAAAAAATGAAAACGCATATTTTAAATTTATTAAATTATTTAATTTTTTTTTAAATCAATGTATTGTTCACCATGAAGTTTCTAGCTCAATTTACACAATTTTTCATATTTTGAAAATTGCAACATTTGTTTGTAGAATTCATGTAATATAGACTTGAAATATAGAGTGTTTTTTACTTTAAAAATGAGAACGCATATTTTTAATTTATTAAATTATTTGATTTTTTTGACAACAATGTAATTTTCACCAAGAAGATTAAAGCTTAATTTACATTATTTTTTGTATTTTTAAAATAGTAACATTTGTTTCTAGAAATCATGTACTATACACATGAAATGTAAGGTGTTTATTACTTTAAAAATGAAAAGGCATATTTTAAATTTATTAAATTATTTGATTTTTTTGACAACAATGTATTGTTCACCATGAAGTTTCTAGCTTAATTTACACTATTTTTTATATTTTTAAAATATCAACTTTTTGTTCTAGAAATCCTGTAGTACACACTTGAAAAATAGGGTGTTTTTTACTAAAAAAATGAAAATGCATGATTTAATTTATTAAATTATTTGATTTTTTTGAAAATAATGTATTGTTTACCATGAAGTTTCTTGCTTAATTTACACTATTTTTTTATATTTTTAAAATATCAGCATTTGTTTGTAGATATCGTGTACTAGACACTTGAAAAATAGGGTGTTTTTTCCTTTAAAAATAAAAACGCATATTTTAAATTTACTAAATTATTTAATTTTTTTTTACAACAATGTATTGTTCACCATGAATTTTCTAGCTTAATTTACACAATTTTTTATATTTTTAAAATATCAACATTTGTTTCTAGAAATCGTGTACTATACACTTGAAAAATAATGTGTTTTTTACTAAAAAAATTAAAACGCATATTTTACATTTATTAATATATTTGATTTTTTTGACAACAATGTATAGTTTACCATGAAGTTTCTAGCTTAATTTACACAAATGTTTATATTTTTAAAATTGAAATAATTGTTTGTGGAAATCGTGTACTATAGACTTGAAATATAGTGTGTTTTCTACTTTAAAAATGAAAACGCATATTTTAAATTTATTAAATTATTTGATTCTTTTGACAACAATGTATTTTTAATCATGAAGTTTCTAGCTTAATTTACACTACTTTTTTTATATTTTTAAAATATCAAAATTTGTTTCTAGAAATCGTGTACTATACACTTGAAGAAAATGGTGTTTTTTACTAAAAAAATGAAAATGCATATTTAAAATTAACTAAATTTTTTAATTGTTTTTTTGACATCAATGTATTTTTTACCATGAAGTTTCTAGCTTAATTTACACAACTTTTTATATTTTAAAAATTGCAACATTTGTTTGTAGAAATCGTGTACTATAGACTTGAAATATATGGTGTTTTTTGCTTTAAAAATGAAAATGCATATTTTAAATTTATTAAATTATTTGATTTTTTTAACAACAATGTATTGTTCACCATGAAGTTTCTAGCTTAATTCTAGAAATCGTGTACTATACACTTGAAAAATAGTGTCTTTTTTACTAAAAAAAAGAAAACGCATATTTTTAATTTATTAATTTATTTGATTTTTTTAAAAACAATGTATTGTTTACCATGAAGTTTCTCGCTTAATGTGCACAATTTTTTATATTTTTAAAATTGCAACATTCTTTTGTAGAAATCGTGTACTATAGACTTAATATAGGGTGTTTTTTACTTTAAAAATGAAAACGCATATTTTAAATTTATTAAATTATTTGATTTTTTTGACAACAATGTATTTTTCATCATGAAGTTTCTAGCTTAATTTACACTATTTTTTCATATTTTTAAAATATCAACATTTGTTTCTAGAAATCGTGTAATATACACTTGAAAAGTATGGTGTTTTTCACTAAAAATTAAAATACATATTTTAAATTTATTAAATTATTTAACCCAGTTTTTAATTGTTTCTCGAATGTTTGTATGTGTGTTTGGTTCTTCTGTAAATCTTCACAACTTTACCATATTTTACCTTCTGTTTCAATGTATGGTCCTCTCTCATCGTATTTGATTTCCTCTCAATTTGTTATTAATGTTTTGGGTTTAGGGTTTCAGACAAGTTATGAAGTTGGAATATGAATTGCGGTTATGGATGGGATTCACCGATTTTCTGTTGTGTCTCATCTCCTGCTCTAGATGTTGTTGTGGTTGGCTATACAGACAGAAGGATTCATGTTCACAACATTCGTTATGATGAAGAGTTGGTTACATTTACTCATTCTTCGTGTGGTTCAGCGACTGCCTTATCGTTGCAACTATTTCTTTCTCTCTATATATTGGAATACTTTATGGTAATTTGATCTTTGTCAGCTTCTTGGTAATATGTAAATGAAATAACTTTTTTTCAAAAAAACTTTCTTATTATATTAAGAACCAAAATCTGTAAGTATATATAAATTTGTCCAAGTGTTTCTATCAATGGTCATTTAGGAAATATTTATAATTTTGTGCGAAGCATCCCCATTGAACCTTTGATTTTGTTCATGTTCTGTTGATGTCACTAAGAGCATGTGGCGTTGGCTTGAATTTAGATGTTGCATCAAATGTTTTCTTTTTTATGGTACACTGCCTGCTTCCTTTCTCCCACTCTGCTTAATTTGCTATTTCAATATTCTAGGTTTGTTTATTCATTTTGTTTTATAAATGTAGGATCCATAGTAGAATCCTGCAAATGAAGACAAAAGGTAAAGTCATTGTTAGAAGATTCATAGTGGAGGTTAGCTAATCATTTTTTATAACTTGCTTAGAACGGTTGGTAAATACAATCCTATTTTTTATTTGCTCAAAACGTAGATAACCCATATTGAGTAGTAATGTAATGAGTGACTTAAGTTTAGGAAAAAGACAAGTAAAAAACAAGTGGAGAGTTGGGAAACAAAGTGTTGTAATGTAATGAGTGACTAAGTTTATGTATTAGAAACATGTATATATTGTTTGTCAAGTGTTTGAATTGTTTGATTTGTACTTATTGTTGTTTGGATACTTGAGACAAAATTCACGAGGTAGATGGTTCCCTAGGCTAGCTCGAGAGAGAGTTAGTAGCCCGACAGGAGGATCCTTGGGGGACGCTCGCCAGGACCGTGATGATGATGAGCTCAATACGCGTTACTGCCACGTGTTTTGGTGGATTCCCGATGCACAAGGTTTCCCGTTAAAAGAGGAAAGAAATGGAAATGGAAAATGATCATGCATACATATCTATGGGTGTTTTTTACTAAAAAAATGACAATGCATATTTTAAATTTATTAAATTATTTGATTTATTTGACAACAATGTATTGTTCACCAAGAAGTTTCTAGCCTAATTTAAACTATTTTTTATATTTTTAAAATAGTAACATTTGTTTCTAGAAATCGCGTACTATACACTTGAAAAATAGCGTGTTTTTTACTTTAAAAATGAAAACGCATATTTTAAATTTATTAAATTATTTGATTATTTTGACAACAATGTATTGTTCACCATGAAGTTTCTAGCTTAATTTACACTATTTTTTATATTTTTAAAATAGTAACATTTGTATCTAGAAATCGCGTATTATACACTTGAAAAATATGGTGTTTTTTACTTTAAAAATGAAAACGCATATTTTAAATTTATTAAATTATTTGATTGTTTTGACAACAATGTATTGTTCACCATGAAGTTTCTAGCTTAATTTACACTATTTTTTATATTTTTAAAAGATCAACATTTGTTTCGAGAAATCGTGTACTATACATTTGAAAAATAGGGTGTTTTTTACTAAAAAATTGAAAACGCATATTTTAAATTTATCAAATTGTTTGATTTTTTTGACAATAAATATTGTTCCCCATGAAGTTTCTAGCTTAATTTACCCTATTTTTTTTATTCAATTAAAATATCAACATTTGTTTCTCGAAATCGTGTACTATACACAGGGTGTTTTTTATTTTAAAAATGAAAGTTCATATTTTAAAAATATTAAATTATTTGATTTTTATGAAAACAATGTATTGTTCACCATGAATTTTCTAGCATCATTTACATTTTTATTTTAATTTTAAAATATCAACATTTTTTTCTATAAATCGTGTACTATACACTTGAAAAATTGAGTGTTTTTTACTTAAAAAATGAAAACGGATATTTTAAAATTTTTAACTATTTGATTTTGTTGACAACAATGTGTAGTTTATCATAAAATTTCTAGCTTAATTTACACTATTTTTTATGTTTTTAAAATTGCAACATTTGTTTGTAGAAATAGTGTAATATAGACTTGAAATATAGGGTGTTTTTGACTTTAAAAATGAAAACTAAAATTTTAAATTTATTAAATTATGTAATTTTTTTTGAAAACAATGTATTTTTCACCATGAAGTTTCTAGCTTAATATAAACTATTTTTTTATATTTTTTAAATATCAACATTTGTTTCTAGAAATCGTGTACTATACACTTCAAAAATAGTGTTTTTTTACTAAAAAAATGAAAACACATATTTTAAATTTGTTAAATTATTTAATTTTTTTAAAATTAATGTATTGTTTACCATGAAGTTTCTAGCTTAATTTACACAACTTTTTATATTTTTAAAATTGCAACATTGTAGAAATTGTGTACTATAAACTTGAAATATAGGGTATTTTTTACTTTAAAAATGAAAAGACATATTTTAAATTTATTAGATTATTTGATTTTTTTGACAAGAATGTATTGTTTACCATGAGGTTTCAAGCTTAATTTACTCAATTGTTATATTTTTAAAAATGCAACATTTGTTTGTAGAAATCGTGTACTATAGACTTGAAATATAGGGTGTTTTTTACTTTAAAAATGAAAATGCATATTTTAAATTTATTAGATTATTTGATTTTTTTGACAACAATGTAGTCTTTAACATGAAGTTTCTAGCTTAATTTACTCAATTTTTATATTTTTAAAATTGCAACATTTATTTGTAGAAATCATGTACTATAGACTTGAAATATAGGGTGTTTTTTACTTTAAAAATGAAAATGCATATTTTAAATTTATTAAATTATTTGATGTTTTTGACAAAAATGTATTTTTCATCATGAAAAGTCTAGCTTAATTTACATTATTTTTTTATATGTTTAAAATTTCAACATTTGTTTCTAGATTTACACTAGAAAAGTAGGGTGTTTTTTACTTTAAAAATAAAAACGCATATTTTAAATTTATTAAATTATTTGATTTTTTTTCATCAATGTATTTTTCACCATGAAGTTTCTAGCTTAATTTAAACTTATTTTTTATATTTTTAAAATTTCAACATTTGTTTGTAGAAATCATGTACTATATACACTTGAAAAATAATGTGTTTTTAATTAAAAAATGAAAATGCATATTTTTAATTTATTAAATTATTTGATTTTTTTGACAACAATGTATTGTTTACCATGAAGTTTCTAGCTTAATTTACACTATTTTTTATATTTTTAAAATTGCAACATTTGTTTGTAGAAATCGTGTATTATAGACTTGAAATATAAGGTGTTTTTTACTTTAAAAATGAAAAGGCATATTTTTAAATTTATCAAATTATTTGATTTTTTTGTCAACAATGTGTTGTTCAACATGAATTGTCTAGCTTAATTTACACTATTTATTTATATTTTTAAGATATCAGCATTTGTTTCTAGTATTCATGTACTATAAACTTGAAAAATAATGTGTTTTTTACTAAAAAATTGAAAAAGCATATTTTAAATTTTTTAAATTATTTCATTTTTTTTGACAACAATGTATAGTTTACCATGAAGTTTCTAGCTTAATTTACACAATTTTTAAATTTTTAAAATTGCAACATTTGTTTTTAGAAATCGTGGACTATAGATTTGAAATATAGGGTGTTTTTTACTTTAAAAACGAAAACGCATATTTTAAATTTATTAAATTCTTGGATTTTTTTGACAACAATATATTTTTTATCATGAAGTTTCTATATTTACATTTTTTTTTTATATTTATAAAATATCAACATTTGTCTCAAGAAATTGTGTACTATACTCTTTACAAGTAGGACGTTTTTTACTTTAAAAATAAAAATGCATATTTTAAATTTATTAAATTATTTATTTTTTAAATCAATGTATTGTTTACCATGAGGTTTCTAGCTTAATTTACACAATTTTTTATTTTTATAAAATTGTAACATTTGTTAGTAGAAATCGTATACTATAGACTTAAAGTATAAGATGTTTTTTAATTTCAAAATGAAAATGCATATTTTAAATTTATTAAATTATTTCATTTTTTTGACAACAATGTTTTTTTCATCATGAAGTTTCTAGCTTAATTTACACTTATTTTTTATATTTTTAAAATATCAACACTTGTTTCAAGAAATCGTGTACTATAAACTTGAAAAATAATGTGTTTTATACTAAAAAAATGAAAACGCATATTTTAAATTTTTTAAATTATTTAATTTTTTTTACGACAATCTATAGTTTACAATGAAATTTCTAGATTAATTTACACAATTTTTTATATTTTTAAAATGGTAACATTTCGATTTAGAAATCGTGTACTATAGACCTGAAATATAGGGTGTTTTTTACTTTGAAAATGAAAACGCATATTTAAAATTTATTAAATTATTGGAATTTTTTGACAAAAATGTATCTTTCATCATGAAGTTTCTATATTTACACTATTTTTTTATATTTTTAAAATATCAACATTTGTTTCTAGAAATCATGTACAATACACTTGTAAAGTAGGGTGCTTTTTACTTTAAAAATGAAAATGCATATTTTAAATTTATTCAAATATTTGATTTTTTTGACAACAATGTATTTTTCACCATGAAGTTTCTAGCTTATTTTACACTATTTTTTTTATATTTTTAAAATATAAAAATTTGTTTGAAGAATTTGCCTACTATACACTTGAAAAATAGTGTGTTTTTTACTAAAAAAATGAAAATGCATATTTTAAATTTTTTAAATTATTTGTATTTTTTGACAACAATGTATGGTTTACCATGAAGTTTCTAGCTTAATTTACACAATTTTTTATTTTTTTAAAATTAAAATATTTGTCTGTAGAAATCGTTTACTATAGACTTAAAATATAGGGTTTTTTTTACTTTCAAAAGGAAAATGCATATTTTAAATTTATTAAATTATTTTATTTTTTTGACAACAATTTATTTTTCATCATGAAGTTTCTAGCTTAATTTTTATATTTTTAAAATATCAACACTTGTTTCTAGAAATCGTGTACTATACACTTGAAAAATAATGTGTTTTTTACTTAAAAAATGAAAACGGATATTTTAATATTTTTAACTATTTGATTTTGTTGACAACAATGTGTAGTTTATCATGAAATTTCTAGCTTAATTTACAAAATTTTTTTACTGTTTTAAAATTGCAACATTTGTTTGTAGAAATCGTGTAGTATATTCTTAAAACATAGGGTGTTTTTTACTTTCTAAATGAAAACGCATATTTTAAATTTTTTAAATTATTTGATTTTTTTACAAAAATGTATAGTTTACCATGAAGTTTCTAGCTTAATTTACAAAATTTTTATATTTTTAAAATTGCAAATTTTCTTTTTAGAAATCGTGTACTATAGACTTGAAATATAAGGTGTTTTTTAATTTAAAAACGAAAACGCATATGTTAAATTTATTAAATTATTCGACTTTATTGACAACAATGTATTTTTCATCATGAAGTTTCTATATTTACACTATTTTTTTTATATTTTTAAAATATCAACATTTGTTTCTAGAAATCGTATACAATACATTTGAAAAGTAAGGTGCTTTTTACTTTAAAAATCAAAACGCAAATTTTAAATTTATTAATTTTTTTTATCAATGTATTGTTTACCATGAAGTTTCTAGCTTAATTTACACAATTTTTTACTTTTTAAAATTGCAACATTTGTTTGTAGAGATCGTGTACTATAGATTTAAAATATAGGGTGTTTTTTACTTTTAAAATGAAAATGCATATTGTAAATTTATTAAATTATTTGATTTTTTGACAACAATGTATTTTTTATATTTTTAAAATATCAACACTTGGTTTTAGAAATCGTATACTATACTCTTGAAAAATAATGTGTTTTTTTACTTAAAAAAATGAAAACACTTATTTTAAATTTTTTAATTTTTTTGACAAATATGTATACTTTACCATGAAGTTTATAGCTTAATTTACACAATTTTTTATATTTTTAAAATTGCAACATTTCTTTTTAGAAATCGTGTACTATAGACTTGAAATATAGGGTGTTTTTTACTTTAAAAATGAAAAAGCATATTTTAAATTTATTAAATTTTTTATTTTTTTGTAAACAATGTATTTTTCATCATGAAGTTTCTATATTTACACTATTTTTTTATATTATTAAGATATCAACATTTGTTTCTAGAAATCGTGAACAATACACTTGAAAAGTATGATGCTTTTTACCAAAAAAATGAAAACGCAAATTTTAAATTTATTAAATTTTTTTCTTGAAATCAATGTATTGTTTACCATGAAGATTCTAGCTTAATTTACACAACTTTTTATTTTTTTAAAATTGCAACATTTATTTGTAGAAATCGTGTACGATAGACTTAAAATATAGGGTGTTTTTTACTTTCAAAATGAAAATGCATATTTTAAATTTATTAAATTATTTGATTTTTTTGATAACAATTTATTTTTCATCATCAAGTTTCTAGCTTAACTTTCACCTATTTTTTATATTTTTAAAATATCAACACTTGTTTCTAGAAATCGTGTACTATACACTTGAAAAATAATGTGTTTTTTACTAAAAAAATGAAAACGCATATTTTATATTTTTAAATTATTTGATTTTTTTGACAACAATGTATGGTTTACCATGAAGTTTCTAGCTTAATTTACACAATTTTTAATATTTTTATAATTGCAACATTAGTTTTTAGAAATCGTGTACTATAGACTTGAAATATAGGGTGTTTTTTACTTTCAAAATGAAAACGCATATTTTAAATTTATTAAATTATTGGATTTTTTTGACAACAATGTATTTTTCATCATGAAGTTTCTATATTTACACTATTTTTTTTATATTTTAGAAATATCAACATTTGTTTCTAGAAATCGTGTATAATACACTTGAAAAGTAGGGTACATTTTACTTTAAAAATGAAAACGCAAATTTTGAATTTATTAATTTTTTTTTTAAATCAATGTATTGTTTACCGTTAAGTTTGTAGGTTAATTTAAAAAAATTTTATTTTTTTAAAATTGCAACATTTGTTTGTCGAAATCGTGTACTATAGACTTAAAATATAGGGTGTTTTTTAATTTCAAAATGAAAATGCATATTTTAAATTTATTAAATTATTTGATTTTTTTGACAACAATGTATTTTTCATCATGAAGTTTCTAGCTTAATTTACACATATTTTTTATATTTTTAAAATATCAACACTTGTTTCTAGAAATCGTGTACTATACACTTGAAAAATAATGTGTTTTTTAATAAAAAAATGAAAACGCATATTTTAAAATTTTCAAATTTTTTTATTTTTTTGACAACAACGTATGATTTACCATGAAGTTTCTAGCTTAATTTACACAATTTTTAATATTTTTATAATTGCAACATTTGTTTTTAGAAATCGTGTACTATAGACATGAAATATAGGGTGTTTTTTACTTTAAAAATGAAAACGCATATTTTAAATTTATTAAATTATTGGATTTTTTTGACAACAATGTATTTTTCATCATGAAGTTTCTATATTTACACTATTTTTTTATATTTTAGAAATATCAACATTTGTTTCTAGAAATCGTGTATAATACACTTGAAAAGTAGGGTACATTTTACTTTAAAAATAAAAACGCAAATTTTGAATTTATTAATTTTTTTTTTTGAAATCAATGTATTGTTTACCGTGAAGTTTGTAGCTTAATTTAAACAATTTTTTATTTTTTTAAAATTGCAACATTTGTTTGCCGAAATCGTGTACTATAGACTTAAAATATAGGGTGTTTTTTACTTTCAAAATGAAAATGCATATTTTAAATTTATTAAATTATTTAATTATTTTGACAACAATGTATTTTTCATCATGAAGTTTCTAGCTTAATCTACACTTACTTTTTGTATTTTTAAAATATCAACACTTGTTTCTAGAAATCGTGTACTATACACTTGAAAAATAATGTGTTTTTTACTAAAAAAATGAAAACGCATATTTTAAAATTATTATTTTATTTTTTTGACAACAACGTATGGTTTACCATGAAGTTTCTAGCTTAATTTACACAATTTTTAATATTTTTAACATTGCAACATTTCTTTTTAGAAATCGTGTACTATAGACTTGAAATATAGGGTGTTTTTTACTTTAAAAATGAAAACGCATATTTTAAATTTATTAAATTATTGGATTTTTTGACAACAATGTATTTTTCATCATGAAGTTTCTATATTTACACTATTTTTTTATATTTTAGAAATATTAACATTTGTTTCTAGAAATCGTGTATAATACACTTGAAAAGTAGGGTACATTTTACTTTAAAAATGAAAACGCAAATTTTGAATTTATTAATTTATTTTTTGAAATCAATGTATTGTTTACCGTGAAGTTTGTAGCTTAATTTACACAATTTTTTAGTTATTTAAAATTGCAACATTTGTTTGTCGAAATTGTGTACTATAGACTTAAAATATAGGGTGTTTTTTTCTTCCAAAATGAAAAATGCATATTTTAAATTTATTAAATTATTTTATTTTTTTGACAACAATGTATTTTTCATTATGAAGTTTCTAGCTTAATTTACAGTTATTTTTTATATTTTTAAAATATCAACATTTGTTTCTAGAAATCGTGTACTATTCACTTGAAAAATAATATGTTTTTTACTAAAAAAATGAAAACGCATATTTTAAAATTTTAAAATTATTTTATTTTTTTGACAACAACGTATGGTTTACCATGAAGTTTCTAGCTTAATTTACACAATTTTAATATTTTTAAAATTGCAACATTTGTTTTTAGAAATCGTCTAATATACACTTGAAATATAGGGTGTTTTTTACTTTCAAAAAAAATGCATATTTTAAATTTATTAAATTATTGGATTTTTTTGACAACAATGTATTTTTCATCATGAAGTTTCTATATTTACACTATTTTTTTATATTTTAGAAATATCAACATTTGTTTCTAGAAATCGTGTATAATACACTTGAAAAGTAGGGAACATTTTACTTTAAAAATGAAAACGCAAATTTTGAATTTATTAATTTTTTTTTGGAAATCAATTTATTGTTTACCATGAAGTTTTTATCTTAATTTACACAATTTTTTATTTTTTTAAAATTGCAACATTTGTTTGTCGAAATCGTGTTCTATAGACTTAAAATATAGGGTGTTTTTTACTTTCAAAATGAAAATGCATATTTTAAATTTATTAAATTATTTGATTTTTTTGACAACAATTTATTTTTCATCATGAAGTTTCTAGCTTAATTTACACTTATTTTTTATCCATAATTGAATGTGTTACTAACTGGGAATCTGATATCAAAATGATTTCAAATTGGTTTGAAAAGGATTGAGTCCCAGTATTAGCATATTCAAATATGTATTTGAATATGGAATACTATATTCAAATAGATATATGAATATAACATGTCTATCACATAGAATTCGAGTAAACAAGTGTTGATAATCGGATAAAAGTATACTGGAAACCCTTGTTTATATGCTATATGCTTAATATGAATTTGTGATGCATTAGAACTGTAAATGGAAATGTTAAAAGAGGCTCTTCCCACTCAATAGATATTGAGCAAGAGGGTTAAGTTCTGCCGGAAGTTGACCGGGTAAGAGGACAAAGCAGAAAATGGGAAAAAGATGAGAATGTAGGGTTATCCCAAAAAGAGGAAAATAACCTGAAGTACTGGGCTATCTTCACAAGGTAGGTAGTCTAAGTACAAAGGGTACTATCATCACGAGGTAGATGGTTCCCTGGGCTAGCTCGAGAGAGAGTTAGTAGCCCGGCAGGAGGATCCTTGAGGGGACGCTCGCCAGGACCGTGACGATGATGAGCTCAATACGCGTTACTGCAACGTGTTTTGGTGGATTCCCGGTGCACAGGGTTTCCCGTTAAAAGAGGAAAGAAATGACAATGGAAAATGATCATGCATACATATCTATGTGATTGAAATTGTACTTGTTGGGTCTATGTTTGCTAGGATTGGATTTGGGACGGTTTTCCAGTTAGACTGGCTGTAATACTGTATAAAACTGTTTTTACTGCCGACGGGTTACTCAGTTATATGTCGAGCATATAACTGACGGTTACAGTATTGCAAGTGGCGCGGACTCGGAGTGTGTCAGCGCGTGAGACGTTTTGCAACTCTTTTTCTGTTACTTAGGTAGTCATTTGTATCGTTGTATGGCTACCTCAGCTGGACATGTATATATTCTCTGGACTGTAGAAGAAACACTTGTATTTTGATATATGTATATATTTCATTATATTCTGCTGCGTTTTGTTTTTATTAAAAAAAAAATTACACTAAAACTCTAGGTGTTACAACATATTTTAAATTTATTAAATTATTTGATTTTTTTGACAAGAATGTATTGTTGACCATGAAGTTTCTAGCTTAATTTACACAATTTTTTATATTTTTAAAATTTTAACATTTGTTTGTAGAAATCGTGTACTATAGACTTGAAATATAGGGTGTTTTTTACTTTAAAAATGAAAAAGCATATTTTAAATTTATTAAATTATTTGATTTATTAGAAAACAATGTATTTTTCACCATGAATTTTCTACCTTAATTTACACTATTTTTTTTATTTTTAAAATATCAACATTTGTTTCTAGAAATCGTGTACTATACACTTGAAAAGTAGGGTGTTTTTACGAAAAAAATTAAAACGCATATTTTAAATTTATTAAATTATTTATTTTTTTCTTTATATCAATGTATTTTTTACCATTAAGATTCTAGCCTAATTTAAACAATTTTTTATATTTTTAAAATTGCAACATTTTTTTGTAAAAATCATGTACTATATAGACTTGAAATATAGGGTGTTTTTTACTTTAAAAATGAAAACGCAGATTTTAAATTTGTTAAATTATTTGATTTGTTGTCGTCAATGTATTGTTCACGATGAAATTTCTAGCTTAATTTACACAATTTTTTATATTTTTAAAATTGCAACATTTGTTTGTAGAAATCGTGTACTATAGACTTGAAATATAGGGTGTTTTTTACTTTAAAAATAAAAAAGCATATTTTAAATTTATTAAATTATTTGATTTTTTTGACAACAATGTATTTTTCACCATGAAGTTTCTAGCTTAACTTAAACTATTTTTTATATTTTTAAAGTATCAATATTTGTTTCTCGAAATCGTGTACTATACACTTGAAAAATAGGCTGTTTATTAATAAAAAATTAAAAGGCGTATTTTAAGGTTATTAATTTATTTGATTTTTTGACATTAATGTATTTTTTACCATGAAGTTTCTATCTTAATTTACACAATTTTTTATATTTTTTAAAATTGCAACATTTATTTGTAGAAATCGTGTACTATAGACTTAAAATATAGGGTGTTTTTTACTTTAAAAATGAAAACGCATATTTTAAATTTATTAAATTATTTGATTTTCTTGACAACAATGTATTGTTCACCATGAAGTTTTAGCTTAATTTACACTTAATTTTTATATTTTTAAAATATCAACTTTTGTTTCTAGAAATCGTGTACTATACACTTGTAAAGTAGGGTGTTTTTTACTATAAAAATGAAAACGCATATTTTAAACTTATTAAATTATTTTATTTTTTGAAAACAATGTATTGTTTACCATGAAATTTCTAGCTTAATTTACACAATTTTTTATATTTTAAAAATTGCATCATTTGTTTGTAGAAATCGTGTACTATAAGACTTGAAATATATGGTGTTTTTACTTTAAAAATGAAAATGCATATTTTAAATTTATTTTGATTTTTTAACAACAATGTATTTTTCACCATGAAGTTTCTAGCTTAATTTACATTATTTTTTATATTTTTAGAATAGCAACATTTGTTTTTACAAAACGTTTACTATAGACCTGAAATATAGGGTGTTTTTATTAAAAAAAAGAAAACGCGTATTTTACATTTATTAAATTATTTAATTTTTTTTCAAATGAATTTATTGTTTACCATGAAGTTTCTAGATTAATTTACAATATTTTTTATATTTTTAAAATTGCAACATTTGTTTGTAAAAATCGTGTACATAGACTTGAAATATAGGGTGTTTTTTACTTTAAAAAGGAAATTGCATATTTTAAATTTATTAAATTATATCGTTTTTTGAGATCAATGTATTGTTCACCTTGAAGTTTCTAACTTAATTTACATAATTTTTATATTTTTAAAATTGCAATATTTGTTTTTAAAAATCGTGTACTATAGACTTGAAATATAGGGTGTTTTTTACTTTAACAATGAAAACACTTATTTTAAATTTATTAAATTATTTGATTTATTTGACAACAATGTACTCTTCGTCCTAAAGTTTCTAGCTTAATTTACACTATTTCTTTTATATATTTAAAATATCAACATTTGTTTCTTGAAATCTTGTACTATACACTTGAAAAGTAGGGTGTTTTTCTAAAAAAAATAAAACGCATATTTTAAACTTATTAAATTATTTATTTATTTTTAAATCAATTTATTGTTTACCATGAAGTTTCTAGCTTAATTTAGACAATTTTTATATTTTTAAAATTACAACATTTCTTCATAGAAATCATGTACTATAGACTTGAAATAAAGGGTTTTTTTTTACTTTAAAAATGAAAACGCATATTTTAAATTTCTTCAATTATTTGATTTTTTTACAACAATTTATTTTTCGCTATGAAGTTTCTAGTTTAATTTACACTATTTTTTATATTTTTAAAATATCAACATTTGTTTCTAGAAATCGTGTACTATACACTTGAAAAATAGGATATTTTTTACTTTAAAAATGAAAATGCATATTTTAAACTTATTAAATTATTTATTTTTTTTGAAATCAATGTATTGTTTACCATGAATTTACACAATTTTTTATATTTTTAAAATTGCAACATTTGTTCGTAGAAATCATGTACTATAGACTTGAAATATAGGGTGTTTTTTACTTTAAAAATGAAAACGCATATTTTAAATTTATTCAATTGTTTGATTTTTTGACAACAGTGTTTTTCAGCATGAAATTTCTAGCTTAATTTACACTATTTTTTGTTTTTTTTAAAATATTAACATTTGTTTTTAGAAGTCGTGTACTATACACTTGAAAAGAAGGGTGTTTTTTACTTTAAAAATGAAAACGCATATTTTTAATTTATTTAGTTATTTGATTTTTTGAAAACAATGGATTTTTCATCGTGAAGTTTCTTGCGTAATTTACCCTTATTTTTTTTATATTTTTTTGACAATAATGTATTGTTTACCATGATGTTTCTAGCTTAATTTACACAATTGTTTGTATTTTAAAAATTGCAACATTTGTTTGTAGAAATCGTGTACTATAAACTTGAAATATACGGTGTTTTTTACTTTAAAATGGAAAACTCATATTTTAAATTTATTAAATTATTTAATTTTTTTGACAACAATGTATTTTTTGTCATGAAGTTTCTAGCTTAATTTACACTATTTTTTTATATTTTAAAAATATCAACATTTGTTTCTAGAAATCGTCTGCTATACTCTTGAAAAATATGGTGTTGATTACTAAAAAAATGAAAACGCATATTTTAAACTTATTAAATTATTTAATTTTTTTTGAAATCATTGTATTGTTTACCATGAAGTTTCAAGCTTAATTTACACTATTTTTTTATATTTTTAAAATATCAACATTTGTTTCTTCAAATCGTGTACTATACATTTGAAAAGTAGAGTGTTTTTTTCTAAAAAAATGAAAACGCATATTTTAAACTTATTAAATTATTTATTTTTTTTGAAATCAATTTATTGTTTACCATGAAGTTTCTAGCTTAATTTACAAGATTTTTTATATTTTTAAAATTGCAACATTTGTTCGTTGAAATCATGTACTATAGACTTGAAATCTAGGGTGTTTTTTAATTTAAAAATGAAAACGCATATTTTAAATTTATTCAATTTTTTGATTTTATTAACAACAATGTTTTTTCTACCATGAAGATTCTAGCTTAATTTACACTATTTATTATATTTTTAAAATTGCAACATTTGTTTATAAAAATCGTATACTATAGACTTAAAATATAGGGTGCTTTTTATTAAAAAGAATGAAAACGCGTATTTCAAATTTATTAAATTATTTAATTTTTTTTTGAAATCAATTTATTGTTTACCATGAAATTTCTAGCTTAATTTACACAATTGTTTATATTTTTAAAATTGCAACATTTGTTTGTAGAAATCTTGTAATATAGACTTGAAATATAGGGTGTTTATTACTTTAAAAATGAAAATGCATATTTTAAATTTATTAAATTATTTGAGTTTTAGACATCAATGTATTGTTCACCATGAAGTTTCTAGCTTAATTTACATAATTTTTTTTATTTTTTAAAATTGCAACATTTGTTTATAAAAATCGTGTACTATACACTTCAAACATAGGGTGTTTTTTACTTTAAAAATGAAAACGCATATTTTAAATTTATTAAATTATTTGATTTTTTTTGACAACAATGTATTTTTCATAATGAAGTTTCTAGCTTAATTTACACTATTTTTTTATATTTTTAAAATATCAACATTTGTTTCTTGAAATCGTGTACTATATAGATTAAGAATATATATATATATATATATATATATATATAATTAGATACATAACATTGATAACTTAGAGGGTGTTATCTTCGAGGAATAAAAAATATTTTTAGGCATCTTATTTTTGATAATTCGTATATTTCTAAAATGTGTATTTTTAAGCATTTTGTAAGAGAGTGTTTGATAAAATTAACATCATTAAGAATAGTTTTTTGAATTTCAAATTAAAAATCCAAAAAAGAAAAATAAAAAAGTGGTAGTTACAAGTAAAATATAAAACAACTACCTATATTTCCATGGGAAAGCAACTTACCCACCTTTCACCATGGGAATGGAGATTACAGAAAATACAAAGAAAAAATATTCCCGGGATAAATGATGCCCGATAATCTTTTTTTAAACTTTGAAACAAACATGAGAACTCACATTCCCAAGTACATTTCAAGGAATATTTTTTCTAAACCTCGAAACAAACACCCCCTAAGTTGAAACGTGCAATAAGTGCATACTTTTGAACCACAAATATACGTATAAATTGTACTTATCAAACACTATTCAAAAAGCATTTTATTATTTCTCTTCATGTCTAACCCTCTCATTTTTAAAAAGATAGTGGAATGTAATTTTTTTTTTGAATAGGCAAAATAGTAGAATGTAAATTAATGAATTAAAGTTTGATAAACTATACTCCATCAAATCCTTTTTATAAGAAAGTAGAAGTAATATTTTCTTTGTCCTAATAATAAGAAACATGCATTACTTTTATTAGATATATTAATTGTTGAGAAAATTGAAAGTTCTTTTTTACTTCATATAAGTATGCATTATTAACTACATGGATATTTTATAAACTTCCTCATATTATTAATTAAAAATGCATCATTTATTATGTTTTATTGGTTTGTGTAATACAAGTCCTATGTTTCTTATAAAAAGGACTAGAGGGAGTAGTATATTTTTTAAAAAAAATATATTTGTCCACATAAAGTATAATACGCATATTAAGAAATGTAATTATTACTTTTGTTTTAATTGAAATATTTTTTGAACTTCCTATAATACCCTTTCTGACACTTAGTTTTATTGGTTGGATGGTAAAGCAATAATTACTACTCCAATTAAAGATAAATGGTAGAATTGACAAGAGTAAAATTAATGCTGCATTGAAAATATATGTATTTAGATACTCCCTCAGTTTCTTTTTATTTGTCCAGGGAGAGAAAAAAATTCTTGTTCCTATTTATCAGTTCGTTTATATTTTCAAGGTAACATTAATTGTACTTTTATTAATTTTAACCTTATGTATAATTAGATGTTAATCAATGCTCCGCTATTAAATCAATCAAACAATGAGAGATAAATGGTATTGTGAAGAGTCTAAATTTTATTTTAA
The DNA here is from genome assembly GCA_037177725.1 of Cyamopsis tetragonoloba. Taxonomy (NCBI): domain Eukaryota; kingdom Viridiplantae; phylum Streptophyta; class Magnoliopsida; order Fabales; family Fabaceae; genus Cyamopsis; species Cyamopsis tetragonoloba. The sequence continues at coordinate 31,304,847 of CM074120.1, read as the reverse complement.
GAAAAATTGTAATAATTATTACACTCATTAATGAGTGTAATTTTCTCTCTCCGATAGTTAAATAGGAACGGAGGGAGTAAAACGAAACGGATGGAGCATGTGTTTTCTTAATTTCCATATTATGTTTAGATGGTTTTTTATATAAAGACGGAGGCATGGTATAAGCATATTCAACTGCTTTTATTATATTTAATTTCTAAAGTATCCACTATAATTAGTTTGGTTGTTAGTCTCAATGAATATGTTTATCTCTGTAAAATAAATATGATAGAAGGTATTTTGGACAAAAGGAATTAATTTTTACATTAGAATGAAGAAAAATAAATGAGATTAACTAATTTTTTTAATAACAAGAATTTAGTTTGTTGTGCTTATATTAAAAAAATAAAATAGTTATTAACAAAGTGATGTTATCTTTGTAATAAGCTGAAAAAACAAACTCAATAGAATATTAACAAAGTGATGTTATCTTTGTAATTCAGCCAAACATAAATAGTTTCTTATTTCCATCTTAATCAATTAAAAATAATATTTAATTCCCTATTTACCTTCAAATTCAATTATTTTTAAGAAACAAAAAAAGGGTCCATGATAAAGGAAAGAAATCTGAATCTTTGAAATTTGAATTAAGAATAGAAATCCCATTCAATGTTATTACTAAAAAAATTAATTTAAAGAAATAATTTAGTAGTGAAAATATTTCTATCTTTATTATAGGTTATTATATATAAAAACAGTTTTCTATGATTTAAATTAATGTAGGTTATAATTTGCATATATTTATTGTCTACAATTGGAGAGACATTGGGAATGTACGTGTATATAGCATTGAAAAATTGACTAAGAATATATTTAATGTACAATTTGCATATATTTAATTAATGTACATTTATATTCTAAATCCTTTCATTTTTCTATGATATAAAGTAAACTATAATTTATGCATATATTGATTGTCTTAAATTGGACATGTTTGGAATGTACTTGAATGTAGTATTAAAAAAGTTGACTAAGAATATTTACCAATTAAAGTAAATATCAAATATTTAAAAATAAATATTCTAAATTCATTAGTTTTCATCTTCTATGTACATCTAATCTAGTCAAAATTATATTATATTTTTTTAGTTTTTTCGCTATAAGCAAGTGTGTGTAAGATGTACACTGTTGTAGTAGTTGTAACACCCTAAATTTTTTTGATCCGTTTTTTTTTTTTTTTTCATAACACTAGTGGAAGCTAAATTCTAAATGCAACAATTAATAATAATAATAATAATTACAACATTTTCAATTTATATGGATTCCTATACAGCTGAACAAATTAATATATGAACTTGAGTCTTAGGTTAACCAAGTGTGGTTACTACTAAGAAAATCCTAATCTCATCTCGCTTGTTTATTTTATTCTCCACAATGCCCCGATACCTGCAATATGGTAACCGTCAATTATATGCAAAACATATAACTGAGTAACCCCGACATTTTTGAAAACACTTTTATACCATATCGCAGCCAGTCTAACTGGAAAACACCCCATTTAGTCCCTAACACACAATTCAATCCACAATCAATGCCACACTCATACATAATGAATGCTATGACAATTATAAATGTATGCCTGCCATGATCTTTCATTATCATACTTGTTTCATTTCTTTTCTTTAGTCTTTTACGGAAGCCTCGTGCACAAGACTCCTCCCTAGGCGCATGGCAGTAACGCGCGCTTGAGCTCAATCATGGGATCACGGCAAGCGTCCCTACCGTGATCAACTGCCGGGCTATCTTACCCCAATCACTGGGATAGCCCAGGACTATCTTACCCCATTCATCGGGATAGTCCTTTCTTTCGGGCCATCTTCCCGGTCACCGGGCAACCCTACTAGTTCAGGCCATCTTACCCCGTTCATTGGGAGACCCTACATTATCAATCTTTTCATGCTTGTCTGCTTACCCAATGTGTAACCGATGGGAATCAACCCGCTTACTCAACATCCGTTGACGGGGGAAAGCTTAAACTTGTCTTTAAATTTCATTTTCATTTCACATCAAATATTATCATGCATTTCACATTCATCATTCATCATTCATCATACATGTCATAACACGTACCACAACATCTCCATGATCCTATTGCAGGTTTATAAGTCACATGAACCAAATTTCATTTATTCCTATCCTAGAAATGGATTCATTATATTTACATTGCATTTTGTTTGATTATGTTCATGTAGGAATAAAGCATGGAGAAGTGTTGATTTTAGAGGATTGAACTTGATTAATGAAGAAAAGGATGAAGAAAGTTGAAGAGAAGATGTAGAAAACACTTAAAAAGCTGTCAAACACAATCTTGTGCGAGCCCAGGAAGGTGTGCGCACCTTAATTCACCCCTGGAGCTGCTGCCCAATCTTGTGCGCACAGCCCAGGAAGGTGTGCGCACCCCTGTTCGTATTTTGGCCATAACTCGAGTTGTAGACCTCTAAATTGAGTGAAACCAAAAGAATTTGAAAGCTAAGAGAATTCTATACAACTCTTATGAAGACCACAAAACCTAGTTCTAAAGGTTTAATTGTCAAAAACAGTCATCTTTGACAGGGATTTGCAAACAACAAAACAATTACTTTCATACAGACACTATCTTAGTAATTTGGTCATAAGAGTTGTAGACCTCCAAATTGAGTGAAACCAAAAGCATTTGAAAACTACGAGGATGCTCTACAACTCTTATGAAGACCACGAAATCAATTTCCAATTAAAACCAATTCAAAAACCCAGTTTAAATTGTTCCAAAACAGGGGGAAATGGTGTTGATCAACTTTTCTCAAATTTCCATCCTCCCTTCCATCTCAATTCCTCAAAATCATATTAACTTCTTCTAATTCAATATAAATCACTCAAAGATCAATTCACATTATCATCAAGATCATTCTCATACATTCACATTCACAATCCAATATCCAAACAAAGAATCAACATAAATGCATCAACCCCACACATATGGAACCAATTCAACCAAGATCAACTTCAAACCTAACATCATAAACCTCAAATTCCTAATTTCCCTAATTAGAGTTTTAAGTTTGGGGTTTAGTGGGGTTACCTTAGAATTGGAGCTCTAAACTCAATCTCTAAATTCCACCGTGGAAGATTCTAAACCGGTAGAATTGGAGTTCTCGACGCGTAGATCATTTTCTTGAACTGCTTCGGCGGCAACCGGCGGCCGGAAGGCCCCCATGCAACCACCCAAAGTGGTGGTCACCACCAATATCTCCTTCTCTCTCGCCACCTTCTCCCCATTTTCTTTTTTTTTTTCATTGTGTTTTATGTGTGTGGATGTGAGAAGTGAGATATAGGTGAGGGTGTGTGGTTAGGTGAGGGATGGTGTATGGTAAAAGCGTAGTCCTTAGTTTTAATTTATTAAAAATTGCACTTAAGTCCTTGTCTTTATAAAATTTAACATACTTTAAATAAATAAAACCACAAGGATATAATTATAACTTTCTAATTTTATATTTTAATATCCTGAGCTCACCTTGCTACCTTTTTAATCTCTAGTTGTATTTATTTCCTAGCCTAGTCTTCTTCCCTTAATCCTATATGCTTTATAATTCATTTTAGTTCCCTAAATTCCTTATCTTTTCTAAAATAGCCCCTTAAGGACATAACTTGTAAGTTTAAATAATTTACTCTAGAAACTTTGAAATTTGGGATGTTACAGTAGTGATACACTTTATCACTAAATAATTCTATATTTTTACCTTGTTAATGAAATGAGTGATTCATTGATAACTTACAAGAAAGCAAAGTTAATAGGCTTGTGAATAAGCAATGAATTACATTTAATGAAACCTAGAGAAAAATGTGGATAAATTTAGACTTTAGTCTAATACAATATCTGAGTCTATATATGTTCATGAATTTACCCTCAAATTGAATCTATATATTGAAGCTCCCTCTTCTTCATATCATTGATGCTTAAAGAGAAGAAAAAATGTAAGAGGAAAAATAACTAGTGATCAATTCAATATATAGAGATCAACGCAGCTTAGCCCAACTCCTTAATTATTGTTTCTAATTATCGATTAGGTATATTTTCTTTCTTCTTCATCTTTTTTTGGGTCAATTATTTCCTTACTCCTTGAATTATATATCCTTGTATTTACTATTTGTCTGATTATTGTTGTTCCTTTCTGTTGATATGTTGATTATGTGATTTTGGTGCTAGAAATTAGGGCTTTTTTGTGTTGAAAACAAATATTTTTTGTGAACTTTCATGTGAATATGTTTTTGGTTCCTAAACTTAAATGTATATTTTTGGTCCCTCAACTTTTCAACTTAGCTAAAACACTGTTAACTTGTTCCCTGACGTGGTAACTTGAGTCCATGTCAGCTAGCCACATGGTGTCAATTTTTTTAATTTTTTTTTGTTAAATTGTAGATTAAAAAACTTTAAAAAAATAGATATTAGAAAGTCGTTCTTCATGTTCTTCAAAACCCAGAAACCCAGATCCATTTCATCAGCAAGAAACTCAACAAGTTGTTCTTCATGTTCTTCAAAACCTAGAAACCTAGAAATCAGAAAGTTGTTCCAGAAATGTTATTTCACCTATTCGTTCACAGTGGTCTCCTTCCAAGAACCACTCTAAGCTCCACCACCCCCCAAACTCAAACCCAAAATCCAGAAATCTAAACAAAAACCCAGATCCAACGTCTTCCTTCTTCCTCTTCTCCTTTTCCCCTCATTAAAAACCCTACTCCAAATATTTGAGCACAAGAAGCATATTGAAAATCTAAATCTCCAAATTGAAAACCCAAATCCCCAAATCATTCAAACCAAACACAAGAAGTAAAAGGGAAGCAAAAGTGATGAATTTTCAAGTGCGGACCGTCTTGATTTCCCACAGATGCGAATGAGACATTTATCTAGCTCTTGTTTGAGACGATACTCTTCCCAATACGACATGGAAATATAGAGATACGACTGCTTTAGAAGATGAAAACGGAAAATGATTCGCGTAAAGGAATACATCGTATCTCACACTACAGAACTCTAAATCCGGTGGTTCAAAAACGAGGAGAAAGCTCACAATTTGAATTGCAATTTTGACTCAAGAATCACTTAAAACGGATGAGTAGAACTGGAGTTATCACCACGATTTAAATCTGGGCAAGATTGCATAAATTCTAGATTTTTAAGAATTTAAAGATGATGAAGATAGGTGGAAGGAAGAATCACTCTCCCTTAGTGAAGGCAACACACAAAGGATGGTGGAAAATCCTTGATAAAGCCAAGATGTGTCTTGAATCACTCATGATCACTAAGAGAATCACTCTCTTATAAGTTTATAGAATAAACGCTTGATTTTTACTCAAAATTCAACTTATCAAATGATTACAAAGAGATCCCTATTTATAGGCGGAGTGGAATGCCATACGTTGCATTTCCTACTACAAATTCCACTAAGTATTCAAATTTCCACTCACTAGTGCACAAATAACTAAGTGCTCTACTAAACTTAGTGTTCCACTATTATTAAACCTATGAATAAACTCCCACTATATCATAATGACTTAGTGGCTGTCAAATACTTTAAAAACACACCAAAAAGAGACTAAAAGACACTTTTAAAAATCAGCCTAAAAATACCTACGAAAATTACATAAAAAATGGTAAAGTGGGCTTAACAATTTATTTAGACCCAAGTTAAACAACTTTAGTCCATTATTGCCTATTTGATTATTTTGTGAATTTGGGCCTCCAATTGTAATCTTCTAATTGGGCTCAAAGCATCAATTCTTTATATTTTCTATCCCTTGGTTGGTTCATATCATTTCCTCCCTCTTCGAGAGGATTTGTCCTCGAATCCATTGATTCATTTGTCCTCCTGGATCAAAGACATCTTGTACAAATTCAGATTTGCACCTTTCTTTCTTATGCATTGAAGTAGCCTTCTTGCATTATTCTTCTATGACATCATGAAGATGCACCAAATTCTCTTCCTCAAATATATGCAAATTAGCCCCAATATGATTATGATTTTCATTTCTCTTGTTATCCAAACAAAAATAATAACATGAAATATTTTTAGTATATGATAAACCAAGAGACTCTCATTGTTCTCACGTTTTTGGCTTCCAAATATGGGCTGAATATGTAACATCCCAAATTTCAGAGTTTCTAGAGTAAATTATTTAAACTAGGTTATGAAATAAATACAACTAGAGATTAAAAATGTAGCAAGGTGGGCTTAGGAGATTAAAATATAAAATTAAAAATTTCTAATTAAGTCGATGTGGTTTCATTTATTTAAATTATGTTAATTTGAACTTTTATTAAACTTTATAAAGATAAGGACTTAGGTGCAATTTTTAATAAATTAAAACTAAGGACTACGCTTTTACCATGCACCCTCCCTCACCTAACCACACACCCTCACTTATATCTCACTTTCTCACAACCACACACACATAAAACACAATGAAAAAGAAAATGGGGAGAGGGTGGCAAGAAAGAAGGAGAAATTGGTGGTGACCACCACTTTAGGTGGTTGCATGGTGGTCTTCCGGCCGCCGGTTGCCACCGGAGAAGTTGAAGAAAATGATCTACGGGTCGGGAACTCCAATTCTACCGGTTTAGAATCTTCCACGGTGGAATTTAGAGATTGAGTTTAGAGCTCCAATTTTAAGGTAACCCCAAACTCAAAATCCCAATTAGGGAAATATAGAAATTAGTGACTTTATGATGTTAGGGTTTGAACCATTGTATGTTAGAACTAGGTTTGAACTTAACTTTGTTGATAAATTTGGTGTGAATGTTTGATTATGTGCATGATTGAAGTCTTAGGTATTGTTATGCTAAAATTGAATGTTATGATCTTGATGATGATGTGAAATTGATGGAATTGGACTTTGGTCATCCTTGTGAATTGATTCTTGATTGATTTGTATTGAATTAGACGTATTTGACATGATTTATGATGAATTGAGAAGGAAGGTATGATTGAAATTGTAAAAAGTTGATCAATACCATTCTCCCCTGTTTTGGCTGAATTTTTGTACAGTTTGCACTAAATATTTGACTTGGTTTTATTTGGATTCTAATTTCGTGACCTCTTATAAAGTTGTATTAAATTGTTCTAGATTTGTAATGCCACATGTTTCATCAAAATCCAAGTTGTATAACTTGAGTTATAGGCAAAAAACCAAGAGCTGCCAGATTTGGGTTTTTATCATGGGCAGGTGAATTCTAGTGAAGTTATCTACTAGAACTAGTTTGATTCAGATCTTGGGTCCTAAATGAAAGTTTTAGATAATTTCATTAGCTTTCATTTTCCTTTAATTTCACCTAATATGGAGGTCTAAAACTCAAGTTATGGCCAAAATACCAACAGGGTGCAGAGCCGACGAAAAACAGAGGCATGTTTTATGTCCTATTCGCGGCAGCGAATTTGACACAGAACAGGGACCCCTCTCTTTACTTCCAAAATGCAATGTAATCTCATGGGCTCCATTTTTAAGGTTGGAATTGATAAAAATAGGTCCTAATGTTTTAAAATTCATGCTTAGTGCCATGTAATTGCATTATGTATGAATGTGAATGGTTTTGCTATTGATTAAGTGGATATGCAATAGGGTCATGGAAATATTGTGATATGTGACATGGATGACAATTATTTTAATTGATGATTAATGAAATTTTAATATGATAAATGATGAACCTTGGAACATGTTGGATGCATTTGATATGAGATTAATGTTTAATGTAATTGAGATGTGATGAATGATGAATGTGGAAACATGTTGAATGCAATTGAGATGAAGATGATTATTGAATGCATGATAACATGTAAGGAGGAACTGAAATGAAAGTTTGATCCATCAAATTGTAATGATAATGAGTTGATAGTCAGTTGAACGATTAATATTCTGAATATATCTATCAGACGTGTCATAAGCTTTGAAGGAACGTGCAGCTAATATTGAGTCTGATCAACTGAATATTAGTGCATGAGAGTAGAAGTTATGATTACTAATGGATAAGAATGATCTTTAAAGGGATTTTTCTTCTTTTAGTAACTTTCATGGAAAATAGGATGAGACATTGGGATATAGGTGTACCGGTGTTGTGATTGTAAGATATTGGGCCTGGCCAGTTCAATACCTTAGTCATGGCATTGATGCATTTGTAACCAATGGATTCAAGCCACTAGCTTAGAATGAGTACCAAGTAGAATATGAGTTAAGGATAAATGTTGTTAGCCTTCTAGAATAGATATTGGTAATCTCACAACAACAAGTAAGGGGGGCTATGTGTACTCTTAGTTGGATTCATGTTAGGAAGATATACCCGATGGAAAATTGGTTAAGTATAGAAATAGATCATGTCATTAAAGCATGAGGAATTCCATCCTAGTTTCTTTCATTTAATTTTCCTCTACGACATAAATTCCTTAAACTCTAGTTTCTTTTATGATTTCCGTTGACAAACTATCCATGTAAATTCTAGGAATCAAACTCTTTATCATCTTTGGGAAAATTCACCAAACTTAGCTTCAAATTAAAATTTTGACCGGATACATTTCAATTTTTAATCCAACCCCCATATGCCTTCTTTCTTGAAGAATTTAAGCATTGATTCTAACTTGACGGTCACGTATCCTTAGAGAGGTTCAAGGACTTATTTGCCTATAACGATTCCATTGATGTTCCTACATGTAGATACCTCTTATAGTAACTCTACTCCCTTCACATAAACGTGGCATAACTTGTATCTTGAAATTTGTTCTGATTGAAAGCTTTCCTCTAGATATATCAAAAGTAGCGTTTAAGTACGAGTTTTAGAAATCCTCTCTAACTGAGATGTTTTGGGTTATTTTTGTTAATTTAATCATTAAATGAAACATGTCCTACACCTTACCTTATCATTGATCATAGAATTAATTGTTTTGGAACACTTTAGGCACTAAGTATATCCTTACTCAAAATTGATAAGTTAGAGGGTAAGTATATCCAGTTTGGACTTCAATTAATGTGGTGGACACGAAGCAAAATTTGTGTAATATTTTGCTACCACTTAGAGTTAATTTAGGACAACAACGAAAACTCTTATTTTCTTTCCATATATAAATCCAGACATATAAACTTTCTCTTTATTTTCCAATAGCAAGAACTCCTAATAAACGGTAACTGTCATCAATTTTTATCTAAATTCCATTCTCTGATTAGGACGCCTTTATCCGGTTATTCATTTAATCTTAGTCTAAATCTCATTATAGGATCTAGACAGTATTTCTTTACACCTGATGACTTAGGGATAAATATTTCCTTTCTGATGCTAACTACGGAAGTTTTGGCAATCGGTTTCCCTCATAATTTACCGGTATTTGAAATCACACTCTTAGACGCTCCTATACCAAGGATTCCATGAGACATAGATCCCTTAAACATTTTTAGGTACTCTACGAAGACTAGAAACCACGCTTGTACCTTAACTAAGTTTGTTACACTCGTTGGTCATCTAAGATAGTATGTCATCAAATCGATAATCGAAAGGAAGTCAAATTTATTTTATCATGCCTACCCTGAATTTCCTGTTTTCAGAACCGTACTTCTCATGATCTCAAATTTCATTTAATTTTGAAGTTCTAGTCAGTATTCTAAGCATTAGTGTAGCATCACCGTTAAGGATTTCTTTGGTGATCTAAGCTCCTGAAACCATTTTGATGGTTATCAAAATATCCTTATTTAAGTTCAAGTTTCTATCTATGCATTCGGTCCCTAACGGATTATTATTGATCATTAAGAAAATCCCTTTTAATTCTCAATTCCAAATTGAACATAGTTTGCCAAACTTTAATCCTATATAGTTTAGACCAGTCCAACTACTCCTTGTAATTATCTGAATTTAAGCTTCTAGATAGTTTCCTTCACAGCTTCCTAGAGACTTGAACAACTCCAGGATTCATATACTTTCGGATTCCAGCTAAGCACCCCGACTACTTTGTAAGTTCATTAATAGTACTTATTCGGAGCATAAGCTAAATATAAGTTTAGCTTCACATTAAATCTCTAACTTAAATCCTTGTGAGGTTACAAGAATTTCCTTGACATGATACGCCGTTATTATAGTCATAAACTATAACGCCTCATCTAAAACAAATATATTAGCAGTCGAATCAGTTCCCAAATTTCTCAATCCTGAGTTCTCACTTGAGTAAGGAAGCAACAAATCCTTATCACGTTACCATCAATTCAGTCCTTCTCTTTTGTAAATGCAAATGCTCTAAGTTTGGAGTTTCGATGATTCCACAACAAACCAAGAATCGAAAGGATAAATCACGCGAACAAGCGCAGTAAACAGATCCGCAACAACAAAGGGTATATAGATTTTAAATTATAAATGAATGTAAGTTTGATTAAGGCTCTTTGGAATTGAAACAAAAATTTTTCTAAAAAGGATTTTTAGAAAAATATTAAGAATTTAGATAAAATCATTTTCAAAGAAAAGACCCTCCTAGAAAATTTCAAAGAAAATATCTAAAAATTGATTTTTACTAGAAAAAGTCAAAATTGGGTGTATATTCGAATATGAAGGTTCTGGAAATTAAATTCAAGTTTTCTGACCAGTATATTCAAATATATATTCGAATATGGCTTCCCATTTTCGAATACATATTCGAATGTGACTTTTTATCTTGGCCAAATAATTTTTCAGAAACTTTCTATTCGAATATAGCAAAGAACCTTGGCCTTGTCACCATCCAAAAGTATTATATTCGAATATATATTCGAATATGAAGCCTACAGAAATCAAATTTTGAATGCAGAAACACTATATTCGAATATGGAAGTGTCATATTCGAATATGAAAGTACCATATTTGAATATGTAAGTGCTATATTCGAATAGCATATTCGAATATGAAAATGAAATATGCGTAGCTTCTGACTGCTGTTTCTGCCATCTATAAAAAGGGCTTTGACTTAGAATATAACATACCCTTGTGAGCTTAACATTGGATTGAAAAATTACTTCCTATCATCAATCTCTCTAAATCAAGGGTCTTGTGCTTTTGCCTAAGGCTTACTTTGTTTTTCCCTATTCTATTTCTTTCATCAAAACAAAGAGCCTTAAATCAAATATATTAGAGCTTCAAGTTGTATCATTTACTCTTTTGAGAGTTTCAATTGTGGTGAGCTAATTTTGTGTGAAGGTGTGGTATCCTTCTAAATTGTTTGAAGGTGGGGTGTCCTTCAAGGTGTTCTTAGGGTGAGGTATCCCTAGATTCAGACCTTTAAAATTGGTTGGGTATCCAATTGAGAAAGGTGCTCTTAGTGTGTAATTGTTGAAAAGGAATATAAGAAATCTCGCGTGGCAGAGATTCGTAGACTGGACGTAGGTCACAAGTGGTGTGTTATTGAACCAGTATAAAACTCGGTGCTATTCTCTCTATCCCTAAAACTCATATCTGTTTAAGTTTATTTAATCTTCATTTCTGTTTTTCATTATATTTCAATTCCATACGTCAACTAATATATATCTTGTTCAAGTTGTGTTATAATTTTAAACGAATTTTTGGAAAAAATTTTAAGCTCAATTCACCCCCCCCCCTCTTGAGTATAGAGGCCACTTGGTTAACAAGTTGTATCAAAGCTCGGTCCTTGTTTAAAGAGCTTCACAGCTTCAAGGTAATGGCCTCTTTTCAAAACATGTCTATCCAGGAAGGTGCTTCCACAAATAGACCTCCATTCTTTAATGGAGACAACTACTCTTTTTGGAAAATTTAAATGCAGGCATGGGTAAAAGTCATTGATGTCACCATATGGGATGCTATAGAGGAAGGTCCATTTATTCCTATGCACACTATTGATGGTAAGGTAGTTGAGAAGCCTAGAAAAGAGTAGTCTCTCAAAGAAAAGAGACTTGCTCAATTTGGTCTAAGAGCCAAAACTATAATTATCTCTGCACTAGGTAATGATGAATTTCCTAGAATTTCAAATTGTAAAACTGCTAAAGAAATGTGGGATGTGTTAAAAGTAACACATGAAGGAACTGATGAGGTAAAGAGGTCAAAGATAAATGCATTGACTAGAGAATTTTAAATGTTTCAAATGAATCCAGATGAAAAAATGCAAGATATGCAAAAACGTTTTACATATCTTATAAATCAACTACATGCCTTGGGAAAAGATTATTCAAATGAAGATCTTATTAACAAAGTTTTAAGATGTCTTAGCAGGGATTGGCAACCAAAGGTTACTGCCATTGGCGAAACAAGGGATCCACGCACAATGTCATTAGCAACCTTGTTTGGCAAGCTAGAAGAGCACGAACTTGAGTTGAGTCGTTTGGATCAACTTGAGGGAGTTGACAAGAAAAAGAAAGGCATTGCCTTCAAAGCAACCACTCCTCCACCTCAAGAGATAGAAGAAGATGAAAGCAACTTTGATCCAACCAACATGGATGATGAGGCCGTGGTTCTCTTCGCCAAAAGATTCAATAAATTCTTCAAGAAAAGAGAATCATCAAGAAGACCATCAAATTTCACACCAAGGAAAACATTCAACAAGGGAGAAGGATCAAATCAAGGTCCAACTTGTTATGAGTGTGGAAAAACTGGACATATGAAGATGGAATGTCCCAGGAATAAAAATAAGAATGAAACACAGGAGAAAAGATTCGTCAAAGGAAAGAAAAGTAGAAGAGCATACATAGCCTGGGATGGTAATGACACAGAATCATCTGATGAATCGGAGAGCGAAATAGCCAACCTGTGCCTCATGGTCAACCATGATGAAGATGATCTTCTAGATGAAGATGAGGTAAAAGATTCTGAAAACTCTAACTATAGCTTTGATGAACTGCAAGATGCTTATAATGAATTACATGAAAAATCTATGATCATTGCTAAAGAACTTGCTAAAACCAAGAAAGAAAAAGGTCTCCTAAATTACAAAATAGATATCCTTAGTCGTGATATTATTAAAATGAGACAAGTTCAAATTCCATTCGGTAGTTTTCAATATGAGTGTGAATCTTGCCAAATGAATAAATCACCCACTTGTACTTCATGTGATATTCATTTGAAAGAAATTGATAAGCTAAAGAATATGATTGCCAAAGGTAAAGGTCCTTTGACAAAAATAGAAAATGCTTGCAAATCACAAACATGCACTTCTTGTGATTCACACTTAAAAGAAATTGAGGATTTAAATAATGTGCTTGCTAAATTTACAATGGGTAGAGACAACCTAAACATCTTGCTTGGTAAGCAAGGATGTGATTTCAAAAAGGCTGGTTTAGGATATAATCCAACCAATAATCAAAAGCTCTATAAAAACTTCTTTGTCTCTTCAAAAACCTCCTATAGTCCATTCATAACTTGTTTTTATTGTTGGTTAAAAGGCCATAGTGCTACTACTTGCAATACAAGAAAAATTGGTGTGCCACATGAAAAGAAAATATGGATTCTCAAAGGCACCCTTGGAAAAACTAACCCTCAAGGACCCAAGAAACCATGGGTACCTAAGAAACAAAATTAAAATGTTTTTGTAGGTATGCTTGGTGGTAAAAGAAATCTTGATAGTGGATGCTCCAAGCATATGACAGGAGACAAAACAAAATTCTCATCCTTCACACCTAAGGATGGAGGATATGTTACATATGGTGACAACAAAGGAAAAATCCTGGGTACAGGTAAAGTTGGTAAGACTGCTTCAACTTCCATCGATAATGTCCTTTATGTTGAAGGATTAAAACATAATCTGTTAAGTATTAGCCAATTATGTGATAAAGAAAATGAGGTTATTTTTAATTCTTATTCATGCTCTGTTATTAGTAAAGAAAATAACTCAATTAAATTTATGGGTCATAGGATTAACAATGTTTATATGATTAGTTTAGATGATATATCCTCAAATGATGCACAATGTTTTATAACTAAAGAAGAAGAATCTTGGCTATGGCACAAAAGGATTGCACACATTCATATGGACCATTTAAATAAATTAATTTCAAAAGAATTGGTTATTGGTTTACCCAAAATTTGTTTTGAAAAAGATAAATTATGTGATGCTTGTCAAAAGGGTAAACAAACAAAAATCTCTTTTCAATCTAAAAATATTGTTTCAACCTCTAGACCCTTGCAACTATTGCACATGGACTTATTTGGTCCATCAAGAACTATGAGTTTAGGGGGAAATTACTATGGACTTGTAATTGTTGATGATTTTTCCAGATACACGTGAACTCTCTTTTTATCTCAAAAAAATCAAGCCTTTAAAGCTTTTAACAGATTAGCAAAAGTAATTCAAAACGAAAAGGATTTGAAAATTGCATGCATACACAGTGATCACGGAAAGAAATTTGAAAATATTGATTTTGAATGATTTTGCGATAAAAATGGCATTGAGCATAACTTCTCATCTCCAAGGACCCCACAACAAAATGGTTTTGTGGAGAGGAAAAATCGCTCATTAGTTGAGTTAGCTAGAACAATGCTCAATGACATGAATCTTCCAAAATATTTTTGGGCAGATGCAGTAAGTACTACATGTCATGTTATGAACCGAGTTCTCATTCGACCTATTTTAAAGAAAACTCCTTATGAACTTTTCAAGGGTAGAAAACCCAACATATCTTATTTCCATATTTTTGGATGCAAATGCTTTGTTCTTAATAATGGGAAAGAAAATCTGGGCAAATTTGATGTCAAAGCTGATGAAGATATATTCTTAGCATACTCCTCAACTAGTAAAGCATATAGAATTTATAATAAAAGAACAATGACTGTTGAAGAATCTATTCATGTCACTTTTGATGAATCTAACCCCAAAAACTTGGAAAGAAAGGTTGATGATCTTGCAAGAACTCTTGAAGATATAAGCATTCATGAAGAAAGAAGAATAGAAGAAAACGAAAAGAACATGCCAGAAATTCTAACTCACATACCAACTGAGACACAAAATGAACTCCCCAAAGAATGGAGAGCTTCAAAACATCATCCAATTGATAACATTATTGGTGATATCTCAAAGGGGGTAACCACTAGACACTCCCTTAATAATGCATGTAACTTTATGGCTTTTGTGTCTCAAATTGAACCTTAAGACCGTAGATGAAGCAATTAGTGATGAACATTGGGGGATAGCTATGCAAGAAGAACTAAACCAATTTGAAAGAAATCAAGTTTGGGATCTAGTCCCTAGGCCTAATGACCATCCAATAATAGGCACTAAGTGGGTCTTTAGAAACAAACTAGATGAAACTGTCATAATAACTAGAAACAAAGCTAGATTAGTAGCCAAAGGGTATAATCAAGAGGAAGGTATAGATTATGAAGAAACATATGCTCCCGTAGCTTGAGTTGAAGCCATTAGACTCCTACTTGCCTTTGCTTGTATCATGGATTTTAAACTTTATCAAATGGACGTCAAAAGTGCTTTCTTGAATGGTTATATACCAGAAGGAGTTTATGTTGAACAACCTCCTGGGTTTGAAAACACTGAACTTCCAAGTCATTTTTACAAACTCAAGAAAGCCTTATATGGACTAAAGCAAGCCCCTAGAGCTTGGTACGAAAGACTAAGTAAATTTCTCTTGAACAATAACTTTCAAAGAGGCAAAGTAGATAACACATTATTTATAAAACAAAGGCACAATGACATACTACTTGTACAAAGTTATGTCGATGATATAATTTTTGGTGCTACTAACGAAAATCTCTGTAAAGAGTTTGCTATAAGCATGCAGGGAGAATTTGAAATATCCATGATGGGAGAACTTACATTTTTCCTTGGATTTCAAATTAAACAAACAAAACAAGGAACATTTGTATCACAAACAAAATATTGCAAAGAATTGCTCAAGAAGTTTGGCATGGACAATGCTAAAGAAATAAGTACTCCTATGGGTACATCATGTTATCTTCACAAAGATGAAAAAGGTAAACCCGTTGATGTGTCAAAATATCGAGGTATGATAGGATCCTTGCTATATTTAACTGCTAGCAGACCTGATATAATGTTTAGTGTATGTATGTGCGCTAGATATCAGGCATGCCCTAAAGAATCATATCTTAGTGCTGTAAAAAGAATTATGAGATATTTGATTGGCACCTGTACCATGGGCTTATGGTATGCTAAAGGTGCATCCTGCTCATTACTTGGATATTCTGATTCTGATTTTGCTGGATGTAAGTTAGATAGAAAAAGTACTAGCGGCACATGTCACCTACTTGGAAATTCATTAATTTCATGGCACAGTAAGAAACAAGTTAGTGTGGCATTATCCACTGCTGAAGCTGAGTATGTAGCGGCAGGAAGTTGTTGTGCACAAATTCTCTGGTTAAAACAACAACTTGAGGACTATGGTATTCATTTGCATAATATTCCACTAAAATGTGATAACACTAGTGCCATAAATCTCACGAAAAACCCTATTATGCACTCAAGAACCAAACATATTGAAATTAGACATCACTTCATTAGAGATCATGTTCAAAAAGGTGAATGTGTACTTGAGTTCATTGATACATCTAAACAGCTAGCTGATATCTTTACTAAGCCTCTTCCAACCGAAAATTTCTATTTTATAAGAAGAGAGCTAGGCATACTTGATCAATATTGTGTTATTTAAATTGCTTTATAATTATTTATTGATCTGTTACTGACTTGGGCGTCGGAGCCTTTTCTTTTTGTTTTGCAGGTCTCATTGAAAAGGAAATCAAAGCAAAAGACATCAGAATCTCATTCTTATAACAAAATCCTTGAGCTTCACTTCAATATTCGAATACAGTATTCGAATGTGATCGTTCTGTGGTCATATATATTCGAATATATATTTGAATACAAAATAATTTTACATGTTTTTCAAACTTACACGAATTAATTCCAGATTTCATGTATTCGAATAGATCACTACATCACACTTATATTCAAATAGATATTCGAATATGTCAGTCAAATATTCGAATATAACTTTATTCATATTCGAATATTCCATCAAATATTCGAATACATATTCGAATATTGCACCCAATATTCGAATATATACTCGAATATGGGCATTCTTGCGCATATAAAAGGATAAACCTTTTTAACTCCCAAATCATAATACTTCTCTTTTTCATCTCTTGTTCAACATACTTCTGTTCCCACCTCATCTATTTTTTTAATCTCTCTCACTCAAAATTCACATAATGGCCTCTTCACCACCATCCTCTCCTCCTGCTACTAACTCTCCACCATCACCAACCCACAAACGACCCCATTTCAAACGTACCGCTGTCAACAAGCCACCTTCCATACCACGTGGGCCACGAAGTGGATCCTCTTCCTCCTCCATTCCCCTCGCCACTACTGGTTTTACTCCATACTTCCAGCGTTGGTTCTCCAACACCTCACAAATTACAAAATTCCAGTCTGGGTTTTCTGACAGGAAAATTGTTGACCCACGGTTGGTTAACATGTGTTGGTTTCATTCTCAAGGCTTTTCCTTCGTCTCTTGGCTTGAATCAGCCAACTTTGTGCCTTTTCTCAGCATTCAAGAAAAGGTATATCCAAATTCCTCCCTCTCTCTGGACTTCTCTCACAGGGCTACAGTTTGACGGAGCCCAAATCACAGGATCAACTGCCATGGGACAATGGGCCGCCGAATACAATCCTATTCAGGCAATCGGGGCTATGTGGCATGTGAGATCTTCCTTCCACACTTCCAAAATGGGTGACTACCTTCCCACCAGCACACTCACCATGGACTCTCGTATAGTCCATCTCATTATTGCTCGCGTCCTCCTCGGTCGCGTTGGAAACTTCACCAAAGTCCTCCATGATGACCGTCTCCTTCTCTGGGCCATCATAAAAGAAAAGCCCGTTGACTGGGCTAGATTAGTTCAGCATCACATGCTAAAGGGGGCAACCGGTACCACTCCTCTTCCCTATCCCACCTTAATCACAGTCATTCTTCGGCACTTCGGAGTAAGTCTAGCCGATGAATACAGTACAACCATTGATGGCCACAATTTTGAAATTGGTCAATCGTTGCTGCATCGGGCTGGCATTGTTCATGCTGGCGAAAATTGGTACATTCAGGAATTGGGGATTGAAGGCAATCGCCCCAAAGAAAATTATCCTGATATTGATCCTGAAGACCTCCTTGAACCAGATCCAGAACCTCTTCCTCCACACTTCCAACAGCTGAGTCTTCAGTTCTCTCAAATGATGGACGCTAAGTTTGAACAACAACGTCAGTATATCGACCAGCAGTGTGATCAGATGGAAACCACTCTTCGAGGAGAGATTACATCTCTCCGAGAAGAAATTGCACGAGGCAATTCAAACTTTGTGCCTCCATACTCCCAATCTACCTTTCCTGCAGACCAAGGTGATGCAAGCGGGTTTCATCAACATTTTGGCGGTATCGATCTCCAAAGTTTTGGGGCTCAACCAAGTCCTGACTTGGATTTTGATTACTTTCAGACACCCCCTGCCTCCGGCCCTCCATGACTGTTCCACAATTTTTTTTAACATAGCTTAGTCTTATTTTATTTGGGACATATTAAAACCTTTTGAACTAATTAGATTCGGGTTTATTTTATTATCCTCAAACATTTTGTCTCAAAATTATCATCTTTTTTAATGATGCCAAAAGGGGGAGAAGAAATATATTACTACACTTAACCGGGATTCTGTTATTGCTTATTAAAAATACTTAACATATTTGTATGCATATTGACAGGGGGATTCGAACTTCGTAAGGAGAATCAAACTTCATAAGTAAGAGGGAGTCTCAGAATATCACACGCAATAAGTGATCTAATTCGTTTGTTGTTTGTCATCATCAAAAAGGGGGAGTATGTAAATGCAAATGCTCTAAGTTTGGAGTTTCGATGATTCCACAACAAACCAAGAATCGAAAGGATAAATCACGCGAACAAGCGCAGTAAACAGATCTGCAACAACAAAGGGTTTATAGGTTTTAAATTATAAATGAATGTAAGTTTGATTAAGGCTCTTTGGAATTGAAACAAAAATTTTTCTAAAAAGGATTTTTAGAAAAATATTAAGAATTAAGATAAAATCATTTTCAAATAAAAGACCCTCCTAGAAAATTTCAAAGAAAATATCTAAAAATTGATTTTTACTAGAAAAAGTCAAAATTGGGTGTATATTCGAATATGAAGGTTCTGGAAATTAAATTCAAGTTTTCTGACCAGTATATTCGAATACATATTTAAATATGACGTTTTATCTTGGCCAAATAATTTTTCAGAAACTATCTATTCGAATATATATTCGAATATGGCTTGCCATATTCGAATACATATTTGAATATAGCAAAGAACCTTGGCCTTGTCACCTTCCAGAAGTATTATATTCGAATATATATTCGAATATGGAACCTCCATATTCGAATATGAAGCCTACAGAAATCAAATTTTGAATGCAGAAACACTATATTCGAATACATATTCGAATATGGAAGTGCCATATTCGAATATGAAAGTACCATATTCGAATATGTAAGTGCTATATTCGAATAGCATATTCGAATATGAAAATGAAATATGCGCAGCTTCTGACTGCTATTTCTGCCATCTATAAAAAGGGCTTCTGACTTAGAATATAAGATACCCTTGTGCGCTTAACATTGGATTGAAAAATTACTTCCTATCATCAATCTCTCTAAATCAAGGGTGTTGTGCTTTTGCCTAAGGCTTACTTTGTTTCTCCCTATTCTGTTTCTTTCATCAAAACAAAGAGCCTTAAATCAAATATATTAGAGCTTCAAGTTGTACCATTTACTCTTTTGAGAGTTTCAATTGTGGTGAGCTAATTTTGTGTGAAGGTGTGGTATCCTTCTAAATTATTTGAAGGTGGGGTGTCCTTCAAGGTGTTCTTAGGGTGAGGTATCCCTAGATTGAGGCCTTTAAAATTGGTGGGGTATCCAATTGAGAAAGGTGCTCTTAGTGTGTAATTGTTGAAACGGAATATAAGAAATCTCGCGTGGCGGAGATTCGTAGACTGGACGTAGGTCACAAGTGGTGTGTGACTGAACCAGTATAAAACTCGGTGCTATTCTCTCTATCCCTAAAACTCATATCTGTTTAAGTTTATTTAATCTTCATTTATTTTTTTCATTATATTTCAATTCCATACGTCAACTAATATATATCTTGTTGAAGTTGTGTTATAATTTTAAACGAATTTTTGGAAAATTTTTTAAGCTCAATTCACCCCCTGTATTCCTTTGTTTGAATGTGTTGTGTGTATGATGTGAGTCATTGGGGATTTTTCCAGTTAGACTGGCTGTAATACTGATTTAAAGTGTTTTTAGTTAGACTGAGTGTTACTCGGTTATATGTTTTACATATAACTGACGGTCTGTCTCAGTATTGCAGGTATTGGAAGATTGTAGAGCTAGAGCCACGGACGAGACAAGCTTTAGGATTTCCTTAGAAGTAGCCATACATGGTGAAACTAAGATTTTTCTTCAGATATTATATTGTTCAGCTGTATAAGAAATTGTAATATAAATAAAGAAATGTTTCCGCTTGTATTTTAAATATGAAACCAAGTGGCAAGCTTTGTATTTTCAAGGAATTTTGTAAGCATCACGTTTGCAAATTAAGATTCACTTAGGTATTAGGTTTTGAATTTAAAATTTTTAGTAACTACCATTTTCAAAAATAAGGTGTTACAGAATATATAAAGAAGAACTAGGAATAATATCAACGGATTTCCTCGTCGAACATGGTGATTTGTTTGATGTTTCTCTGGGAGACTCATCATTTAATTTATGTAAAATGAAATCACCAATAAAAGAAGAAAAAATATTTTGAGTTCAGACTGTTATGATTCTTTCTCTCTCTTTGATTTTCTTTCTCAATTTCTTTTTCCTTTTCACTTTTTTTTCTTTTTCAATTTCTTTTCTCGCAAGTTCTTCTAGCTCTATTTCTCTCCTCTCTTTTTCTATTTTTATTTCTCTTTCTTTTCTATCTTTTTCTTTCCTAAAAAGATCTTCTAATTCTTTCAAGTTCTCAAACAATATTCTTTGTGATTCTTCCATAGCTTTTTGCCATCTTTCTTGCCTCTCTCTCCTTTGAACTTCAAGATCCTTTTGAAAATTAAGAGCCGAAT
Source organism: Cyamopsis tetragonoloba (assembly GCA_037177725.1). Lineage (NCBI taxonomy): Eukaryota > Viridiplantae > Streptophyta > Magnoliopsida > Fabales > Fabaceae > Cyamopsis > Cyamopsis tetragonoloba. Next base: position 31,283,713 of record CM074120.1, on the reverse strand, counting down.
CTCTGATACCAAATGATGAATTTTCAAGTGCAGACTGTCTTGATTTCCTGCGGATGCGAAAGAGACAGTTATCTAGCTCTTGTTTGAGATGATACTCTTCCCAATATGACATTGAAATATAGAGATAGGGCTAATTTCGAAGATGAAAACAGAAAATGGGTCGGTCGTATCTCACACTACAAAACTCCAAATTCGGTGATTCAAAAACGAGGAGAAAGCTCACAATATGAATTGCAATTTTGACTCAAGAATTACTTAAAAAGGATGAGTAGAACTGGAGTTACAACCATGATTTAAATCTGTTTCATAGGAAATCAATAGGGTGCTTGATCACTTATGATGGATAGGGTGGTCAGACAAAGTGTTCCTAACCAAAATAATCAAGCATACAAACCATTTGAGGTAGTTTAATTAGTGTTAACTTATTGTTATTCTTTTTTTATAATTTTTGCTAAAGGTCTCCTTAAAAGAAAATAGGACCCATAAAGATAGTTAGCTACTAATTAAATTTCATTATAGTAGAAAGAATTTAACTTCAAATTTATTTACCATTACTTCCAATATTTATAAAATTATTGTTATGATGATAATGATTTGAAACTACAGCAGGTTTTTGTTGTTGTGGAAGATAAAGTAGGCAATGCAGATATGGGACTCACAGAGGAAGAGATTTTAACAAACATTGAGCATGAAATTGCTAAGGGATGTCCTCAAAATGAAACTAATGCATATGCCAGGTTAGAACATGGTTATTTTTTATTCATTTTAGAGTAATAATCGTCAAAAAATTTCTTTTAACGTGTACTTGAAAAGCTTTTATGTGTGTTCCATATGTTTTTAGTCTTTAGAGAATTCAAATTTATTTTTTAGTTTCGCTACTTCCGTGTCTTCTGTTTTGTTTTGGTTCCAATAAATACTTTCCATCCCCAACTGATGAAGAAAATGACAAAACGCAATAAGCTTTTTTATTGGGATATGTGAAAAGTAAACAGAAGTTTTTATAGGAACTAAAACCGAAACTTGTGGAATATACTAAGACTTAAAAACATGTTTAAACTTTAATTTCCTATCTTTTAAGTGATGACTGAAATATTACTATTATTTTAAAAAAATTAGAAAAACTCATTTAAACTATTTGTAGTCATTACTTACTAGGCTTTTTTTTCTCTAACTGAAAGGGAACTAATATTTCATGTGTTATAATTTATTCCATTTAGGGTGTGTTGTGGACCAGAATAGCGGTATCCCAGGTGTACGAATACATGCCAGACTCAACATCTGACAACCATCCCGGATACATCCAAGGAGGCCTTGCACTGCCTATGATCAGGGCCCAGGTAATACGGTTTGGGCTCAGGCAACAAGTCCAGGCCCAACATTGTCCACACTTAGGTCATACGCTCCTCTATAAATACTAACATAAATGCACCATGCAAAGTACGTAAGTATTCTATCAAATATACACAACCCTAATACACTCACTGACTTGAGCGTCGGAGTCCTTGCAGGTGCACACCACCGCCGCTGGAGCTCAAGCCCAGAAGTCATCTACATTGCCCTTTGCCGATCAAGAAGACCACCTCGTTTATCCTACATCTCCGCCAGGTTAGATCACAACATTGGCGCCGTCTGTGGGAAACGTGACTAAAGTCTTGTTTCCATCCACCGTCAACAATGGTTGGCTCTATCAGAAATAGGGATTACAACGATCCGAGTGTTCAGAACCAAGGAGGAGGACAGTAGGGTGGTGCATCCAACCAGGCAAGGGCATCACAACATTTTGATATCGAAGCAGAGTTTCGTAAACTGCAACAGCTGGTGCAAGCCCAAGCCAAGGAAATTGCAGACCTCAAGAAAAAAGAAAGATCCAGAAGAGGAGAGAGCTGAGAAGCATACTCAGGCAAACGCTGAGAACGTGGAGAAAGATCCAATTGCTGACGCGGAAAAGCAACAACAGAAGTCCATACTTGATGGGGATAAGGATGGCGAACCTAAAAATTAGGAAAGGCAGTTAGAAATGCGGGCGAGCCGACGACATAAGGGTGCCCCTCACCTATCCCGGGTGGAGGGAGCCAACCCGCCACCTGTCCCCCCTGGGGGCTAGCAAGCCGGCCAACTTGCTGGTAACCAGGAACACATGGCGGAGAACATCTCGGATTTCGGGTACATAGACAATCCTTTCACTCCATGGATCATGTCGCATGCTCTACCTCATGGATTCCAGTTTGCAAAAAAGCTAAAGGAGTACGACGGGACCAAGGATCCTACCTTACACGTCAGCACCTTCGAAAGGGCCATGTATTTTCAGGGGGTAAACGAGGCCATCGTGTGCCGTGCCTTCCCCCTCACGATGTCCGAGGCTGCAAGTTGTTGGTTCTCATATCTTCCACCACAGTCCATCAGTAACTGGAAATCTCTCAAAGATAAGTTTATCCTTCACTTTACTAGTAGTAAACGACAATTTAAATCCGACATCCATTTAGAAACTGTCAAACAGGGAAAAGATGAGTCCCTGCGAGATTATATAACACACTTTAATAATGAAGTCTTAGAAGTTAGGAATGTTGAGCCTAACTTGGTGTTGTATTTCTTTGTGAGAGGATTGAAACCAAGGGCTTTTGCCAAGCAACTGGCGGGGGACAAGCCTACTTCCATGGATGGGAGAAGGCCCAGGCAGCCAAAAAGGAAGATAAGGCAAAAACTACCCCTCTAAACCAATCCCGGGGCAAGGATGACAAGCCCCGGGATAGATCCCCCAAGAAGCGCAGAGGTATATTTTCAAACTATACCCCATTGACAATCCCGCCAGCATCAGTGTTAAAAGAAGTGATGCACTCTGAACTTAGAGATTGCCCCCCGCCTTTCAAGACGGTCGGGAAATTTAAAAATAAGTACTGTGAATACCACCGGGATTGCGTGCACTCCACTAACGAATGCATCCAACTCCGGGATGCAATCGAAAAGTTTATCCGACAAGGTAGGCTAAGAAATTATGCTCGTGCATCCCCAGAAAGATGGGATCACCGACGAAGCAAATCCCCTTGGAACCAGGCACCGAGATCTTCTCCCCGAAACCGAGATCAGCATACAGAGGTACGACAACGATCCCGTAGTCCAAGGCATACTAAAGAGTCACCCCCTAGGGGAGTAATCCAAGTCATAGCTGGAGGAGCTAGCTTGAAGGGTCTCGACGACAACAAAAGGACCCGAGATGTAAGGGAGTCTTGCTCATAGGTAACCTCTATAACTAACCTAATATTGTCTTTCTCAGATGCAGATTTTCAAGAAAAATGCATCCGGGATAATGAGCCGTTGGTCATAGCCGCCAACTCAGCGGGTTCGAGGTTCATCGAATCTTTATTGATCAAGGAAGCTCAGCAGACATCATGTTTTGGAGCCTCTTTGACAAGATGGGACTTGGATCCAAGGATTTAATTCCTCATAAAGGCAGCCTAATTGGCTTTACTGGGGATATAATCATCCCCAAAGGATATGTTGACCTCAAGGTGTGTTTTGGTAAAAAGCCCAATGCTAAAACCATCTCGGCCAGATTTATCGTTGTGGATTGTCCTTCAGCTTACAATGCAATCATTGGACAACCAACTCTGAACAGTCTTGACGCCATAGTTTCCACCATCCACTTAGCCATGAAGTTCCCAGGGGAGAACGGGTCAGTGGTAACAGTCCACGGGAAAAGCAGTGACGCAAGAAAATGCTACCAAGAAAGCCTCAAGATCACAAAAGCACCATCTACCCCACTGTTAAAAGTAGAGGAAAAATGAAAACAGAATATGGAAAGACGAGACTTAATACAGGATGTAGGGGTCATGATGACTAATATGGATCCCAGGGCAGATTTTGAGTCTCAGCAACCTCAACCCGAATGAGATCATATCTTAGTCCAGATAGGTCCTAAGGAGGATTAGACTGTCAACATAGGGGCAAACCTTCCCCCCATGATCAAGGGACGGCTTATTGAACTGTTGAAGATGAATAAGGATCTGTTTGCTTGGGTTTCTTCCGACATGCTAGGTGTAAATCCCGAGTTTGTGTGCCATTGTCTCTCCCTAAAACCGTGATGTATCCCGGTAGCCTAGAAGAAGAGAAAAATGGGTCCCGAGAGGACGACAGCCATAGAAAAACAGGTAAAAGAGTTATTGGATGCCAGTTTTATCTGAGAGATACGATATGCAGATTGGCTTTCCAACGTGGTAATGGTGAAGAAGGCCAATGGGAAATGGAGGATGTGTACAGATTATACTGATCTGAACAAAGCATGCCCCAAGGATCCTTTCCCTTTGCCTTGTATCGAAAAACTTGTTGGTAACTCTGTAGGCTACAAGTACATGTCCTTCATGGATGCTTACTCCGGCTACAACCGGATTCCAATCAACCCTGAGGATCAGGAGAAAACGACATTCATAACCGACATGGGAGTCTACTGTTACACGATGATGCCGTTTGGTCTAAAAAATGCCGGGGCAACATACCAGCGGATGATGAGTCGGGTGTTCAAAGACCAAATCGGCAAGATCCTTGAAGTGTATATTGACGATATAATATTAAAGACTCCAGAAGATAAAGACCCGATGGCCGATTTACAAGAAACGTTCCAGCAGTTACACAGGTGTGATTTAAGGTTAAATCCCAATAAATGTACTTTTGGAGTCGAAGTCGGAAAGTTTTTAGGTTTCATGCTAACCAGTCGGGGAATTGAAGTCAACCCCGACAAATGTAGTGCTGTGTTAAAGAGATCTAACAGTTAACTGGAAAGATTGCTGCCTTGACAAGATTCCTACCAGCTTCAGCCAGAAAATGTCTGCCATTTTTTAGGACCTTACGACATAAGGAAGAGTTCCAGTGGGATGCAGAATGTGAAGAAGCATTCCAGGAGTTAAAAAAGGTTCTATCAGCGCCACTGGTCCTATCCCGTCCAGATCCCGGGCAGCCTTTGTACCTATATTTAGCCGTCACCAACGAAGCAATCAGTGCGGCTTTAGTAAAGGAGGAATCTCGGAACCAAAGCCCGGTATATTTTGTCTCCAAAGCATTGCAGGGATCAGAGTTGAATTACCAACGATTGGAGAAAGTTGCCTACACTTTGTTGCTGGCATCCCGGCGGCTGAGACCATACTTTCAGTGCCATCCCATCACGGTAAGAACCAACCAACCTATTAGACAAATCTTACATAAGCCTGATTTGGCAGGTAGAATGATGACCTGGGCAGTAGAACTATCACAGTACCACATCTCGTAAGAACCCCGTCAAGCGGTCAAGGCACAAGCTTTGGCGGATTTTGTTGCCGAGATGACACATCCCGGCGAAGAGCCAAGAGGATCCTGGACCATTTATGTTGATGGTTCCTCAAACCCTAAAGGGGCTGGAGTAGGCATACTGATCGAAAATGATGGAGTAACCGTAGAATACTCTCTGAAGTTTGAATTCCCAACCTCCAACAATCAAGCAGAGTACGAAGCTTATTTGGTAGGGATACGCGCGGCAAAGGAGTTAGGAGCTACTGTAGTCACTTTATGTTCAGATTCCCAGTTAGTAGTGTCCCAAATAAAAGGGGAATACCAAGCTAGAGAATCATTGCTACAGAAGTATCTGGCAAAAGTCAAAGAGAGTCTACTCGGCCTTTCTATGTTCGAGATCAAGCATATTCCCAGAGAAGAAAATTGTCGCGCAGATTTGCTCTCAAAGTTAGCCAGTACCAAGTCGTCATCAACCTTGAAGTTAGTGGTAAAGGAAGTCCTCCTTTCTCCATGTGCCATTTTGCAGGTTGAAATTGAAGATTGGAGAACTCCAATAGTGGAGTATATCACCAAAGGCTCCATCCCGGATGATTCCCGGGAAGAAAAGCCGCTGGTACAAAAGTCACCCCGGTACACCGTGATAGAAGGACAACTGTTCAGAAGAGGATTTTCAACTCCTTTGCTTAAATGCATTGGACCATCCAAGACCTGGTATGTCCTTACTGAGGTGCATGAAGGAAGTTGCGACCATCACATCGGTGGCAAGTCTTTGGCAAGGAAGTCCTTGAGAGTAGGATACTTCTGGCTAACCATGAATAAAGATGCAGCTGAGCACGTGAAAAAATGTCAGAAGTGTAGGAACACAGCCCAATATCTCATATCCCAGCTGAAAACTTACACAGCATCTCTACCCCTTGGCCTTTCCACACTTGGGGTCTAGACCTGCTGGGACCCTTCACGCGAACCACAGGTCAGTTTAAACATCTTATTGTTGCTGTCGACTATTATACTAAGTAGATTGAACTAGAACCGTTAGCTAGCATAGCCTCAATTAAAGCCCAAAACTTTGTGTTTTGGCAAATAATATGTCGATTTGGCATCCCGACAGAAGTGATCTGTGACAACAGGACCCAATTTACTGACAAAGACTTCCGAGAAATATTAGTAGGACTACGTATGAAACAATACTTTGCTAGTGTGAAACACCCATAGTCCAGTGGGCAGGCCTGAAGAAAAGGTTGGAGAGAGCCGGGATCAACTGGGTTGAAGATCTTTACCAAGTACTCTGGAGCTACAGAACCACCCCCCATAGCACTATAGGAGAAACTCCATTTCAAATGGTCTATGGCTCAGATGTTGTAATCCCGGTAGAAATTAGGCAACCATCCTGGCGAATCATGTATCCCACACAAGAGAATGAATAGTTGCTCAAAGAAGATTCCGACATGGTGGAAGAAATTCGAGAAGCAGCCAGAATTAAGGAGCTATCCCAGAAGCAACAGGTTGCTCAGAGATACAACTTGAGAGTAGTCCCAAGAAGTTTTCAAACTGGCGACTTAGTCCTACGAAGGACCAGTATTGGAAACCGGAATGCGAAAGACGGGAAGCTTCGAGCAAATTGGGAAGGTCCATACCGGGTCAAGAGCGTTGCCGCTAATGGAGCGTATCATCTAGCGACTATTAAAGGCAAAGAAATCCCAAGGATGCTTAATGTCACAGACTTAAGGTGGTATTATAGTTAAATCATGTAATTTGCATTCTTTGTAATAAAGGCCCTCACTTGTTATTTGCTTCATGTTATCAATAAAGCAGTATTTCTGTTCATTTTCATACACATAGTACTAGTCCAGCTCTTAATAGCAAGCAGTTCGCAATAAAGAAACATCAAATACAACAATTCCGAGAAGAATATGTCGCCAAATATAACACCAACATACAACAAAAAGGCCAAAAGTGAAACGAGGTACCATCTCGGGTAAACCTCAGCTACAGTATCAAAAGGCGTCCTCCATGGACTAGCCCTGGCCAAAAGAAAGACAATGTACCTTCAAGGTTACACTTCGACAAAAGCTTAGAGAAAAGTATAAAATAATTTCCCTCCTACCATGGAGTAAAAAGGGCGCCATAACGATCACGCCCCAATAATTAAAACGACATAAGAAGATCCCGAAGTAACGGGACAACAAGAGGCTCCATTCTGGTCAAGCCTCAGCGACTAGAATACGGAAATGCAATATAAAAAGCAAAGAACTTCAAAGCGGAAATGGAAAGTAAACAAAAACCATGTATAAAGATCAACCCAAAATACCAGGATGATAAAAGTTACATGAAACGTAAATCGTTTGCAATAAGTCTACAGAAATAGCACAAAGCAAAAATAAAAATGACAAGCTATTCAGCTCCTCCGGCATCTGCATCTCCAGGCCCAGGAACGACTTCAGGTGGAGGAGGAGTGCTACAGTCAAACGGCTCGAGTCTTGGATCAGCAGGATCAAGAGGCACGGGATTGTGAGGATCATGGAAATCCAGGAACATCCCATCCTTCACACCGTTAAACTTACAGAGACCACGGGTATTAAATTCGATCCCGAGATTCAAAAACTGGAGAGTCTTCACAAAATCCCGGTAGGAATCATCCACCGTAGTGTCCATATCCTGATAGGCCTCCTCCAGCTTCTCTTGAGTTTCTCGCAGCTCAACCTGAGTCTCCTGGAGCTTTGAAGCTGATTCCTAGAGCTCAGAATGTAGGGTGCTAAGAGTAGAACCATCCTCATCTACTTTAGCTTTCAGGTGAGAGACCTCATCCTTCAGCTTCAAGTTCTCGGCATCCAAGCCGGCAGTCTCCTCCGCACAGGATAACTTCTCTTTCAAAGAGGCGAGATCCTTGGTAGCGCGGGATTCTGACTCCCTAGCACTCTTGATCAGAGCCTCCTTCAAATCCATGTCGTCCTTCAGATCCCGTATCTGGGCTTTCAGAGAAGCAGCTTGACCCATGTCCTCTGCCTGGTCATGAACGTGTTGTAGCATAGCCATGCTCATAGCCGTCCAGCCCATGAGGGACTTAGCTTGTTCCTATAAAAAACAAAGGGATGGAATAAGAGGGTTTAAAACAAGGCAACAAGCGCCAATCAACACAAACAATGATGACAAACAACACATACGTTCACGGCACTTGCTCCCCCCTTGGTGAAAAAGTCCCCATGCTGGAACTGGATCAGGGGTGACTAAAACCCTTCCTAAGCCGAGGAAGGAGTAGAGAATGACGCAATCAATACTGAGTTCATCCCGCCAGGAGCCGCCTGTGTACTACCGGAGTGGTCACCTACAAATCAAGCAGATAAGAACCAAAAATAAAGTATACCTGGCTTCGTTATACGGCGACATTTTGGCGGTACAAGATCCACCTCAGTCCCAGAAGAAGGAGGCACCGACTTCCCAATAGGAGTAACCCCGCCAGTGGAACCTGTAATCCCAGCAAGAGCCGCAACCGACACGACCATCCCGGCAGAATTAACCGCCATAGGAGCAGGAACCAGAATGGGTGCAAGAGGTGGACCCGAGGCACCTACTTTCCCCTTTCCTTTGGCATCACACTTCGAGGAGTTGTTGGCATAGTTGGCCATGATCTTAGCTGCATATGACAAAACATATCATTAATCAGAGAAAAATCAACAACATTAAATCAAAGTGACGAAATAAGACTACAAAACAACTTCCTACATAAGCATGCCACCTGGTTCCGACGAGATACCCCCAATACGTCTTTACAATGTATCGGTATCCCGCCCTGTTGGACGAAGGCACACAAGTTTTTGAAGGTTTGTTGGTCCTCCTCTTCGAGAAAGCTAATTTCAAACTCCTTTAGAGACAAGGACCTCCTGTAGTTCTCCTCCGTCTAGTAGAGTGGAAAAAGAAGTTTTTTGTTCTCCCCCATCCAAAAAGGGGTACAATCTCCAGTCCAGGGGACAACTTTGACAAAAAAGTCCCTATGAGCCTTGAAGGAGTCCTCATAGGGAGTAAATAGTTGAGGGATACCCAACTTTTCTTCAAGCCTCGGTAGGGACCAAATATATACAAGAATAAGGCTGAAGAACACGCCCAACCATTGGCCCAACAGAAGACTTCGAAGGCTTGTAGGAATCCCCAACCGTTGGGATGAAGTTTTGTAGGAGCGAGATGAAGGTTATGCAAAACCTCAATCTAAAGGTCGGAAAAAGGAAACCTAATTTTGAGCTGATGCCACAAAGACTCAAGCATCATAATATAGGAGCCCTCGCCATCTGATGCCTGTGTGCAAATCCTTTCATTCTTACCTAGAATCTCTAATTTGTGATTACTGGAAGGGTCAATTGTGATGTCAGTCCCAGGAGTGTTGGGCCCATAGTGAAAACACTTTCTCCAACGCTTCTCCACTTTCCTAAGCCGGGCATCGTCCTTGACAGAACATTCCTCCTGATGAAATCAAGGGGGGCCCACAAGAACGCCCATATGTTCTTCAATTCCAAGAATTCAGGACGACATTAAATGGGAGGCTTCAAAGTACTAGGCTCTCCCACTCCCAGCATAGCCACTTCAGATCCACCGACATCATTCGGATCCGGCATGCTGGCAGAAGAACCCAAAGCGCCAGAGACATCTTGGATAGGGATCTCGCCTTGAACAAGTTCCATATCTACATGGCAAGATAAAGAAGGATCAGATCCCGAGGAGGAATGAGAACAAGAAGAGGGAGAATAAGCCGGGTCAGACTCAGAATCTAAAGAATGTGTCATGGATGACGGTATAGACTTCTTATCTTCCAAAGGATCCCCGGGATGCAAAGACTCAGTATTTTCCTCCGCAAGAGGGAGGTTGACAGGAGCATGGCGACCAGAATCTTGTTCAACAGAAACATGACTATCAGAACTATATTCCATAGGAAGATGGCCTGAAGCGGAGAAGAGCATAAGGCTCATGGTTTAGGGCATTGAACGACCCACTCACGCTCTGGGTAACTGACTCACCACTCTCCACCCGCCGTGAATACAGATGATAGAACCAAAGATGGGCAGATTCACAATAATCAGAGTTGGCTATGGAAGGCGTACCTGGACTAGGATTTGGCTCATCAGAGGGCTTATATTTTGGGAGTCTCCTCGCAAAACTATCAAGAAGTTCAGTATCATTTGAATTTGAGGAAGAATCGCTTGACAACACGATCACATTATCGGCCATTTTTGAAAGAAAGGAACCCAAATACAACAACTAAACCCTAAGAATGGGGTAGGACCCAACAGAACAACCCAAGAATCAGGGAAAGAAACATACAAAAGCACAAATCGATGGAGAGTAGAAGCAATACCTGATACTTTGAAGAGAGGGTGTTGCTGGAAAATGAATGCTTGCAAAGCAAAATACGAAGAGGAAGAAGAAAAGTAGCAAAGCTTTTTCCAAGCAGGATGAACAGACTAGAAGCGCGAATGGAGAAAAGTGAAAACTTGAAAAGATGAAAGAAGTAAAAATGTAACAGGTGAAAAGAAATAAAGTAAAAACCATCGCGTCACCTTAATGGACGTGGGTCCCCAGACCATGCTAATCATCATACACAGTACCCAAAGTAGAGTGCATGGACTACACACCACTAGAATAAAACCAACCGTTATCTCGGTAAACCTTGCCGGAATCATCACTTGAAATGCGCCCGGCATGAAGAATAAACTCGCCAACTTCTCCTTGAGAAACTTGACGACTTGGGTGGCAATTGTTGTGGACCAGAATAGCGGTATCCCGAGTGTACGAGTACATGCCGGACTCAACATCCGACAACCATCCTGGATACATCCCAGGAGGCCTTGCACTACCTATGATCAGGGCCCGGGTAATACGGTTTGGGCTCAGGCAACAAGTCCAGGCCCAACATTGTCCACACTTAGGTCATACGCTCCTCTATAAATACTAACATAAATGCACCATGCAAGATATGTAAGTATTCTATCAAATATACACAACCCTAATACACTCACTGACTTGAGCGTCGGAGTCCTTGCAGGTGCACACCACCGCCGCCGAAGATCAAGCCCAGAAGTCATCTTCATTGCCCTTTGCCGATCAAGAAGACCACCTCGTTCATCCTACATCTTCGCTAGGTTAGATCACAACAGGGTGCATATATATTAAGTACATGTAGTTATGTTTCTCTTTTTGTATTATAATAACAAAATTTTATTAATAATTATATATAGGAGGACTATGTGAATGGAGAAGAAATTGGGAAACTAAATTGTGGGCACAAATTTCACCTTAATTGCATTGGACAGTGGTTGGTGCTGAAGAACACTTGCCCCATTTGCAAACAAATAGCTTTACATGTTGAAGATGTTGAAAGGGGAAGAAGATGAGGAAGAAGATGAGGAAGAAGATGATGATGCATAATCGCTTCATGTCATTTTAAAGGCAAAATTATTTCAGTTTTTTTTTCTCTTCTAGTTATGGATTTTTTTTTGTGCAAATAATTAAACAGGTAGTTGATATATGCCTCATGGTTGATACATGCATGGAAAACTTGATTTATTTTTCAATGCTTGAATTCTTGTTGTTTTCATTATGTACTAGTTGGGGTGACTTGATGAAAGTTACACCATACATTATATGTTTTCTTGCTCCATTTTGAATCATTTGAGTAATACCAAACATTTTTAAAACAGAACCGGTCATTGAAGCGGTTGAGGTAATTGTTCATGGTTCACTAGTTATAAATTGATTATTAACAAGCTTTTGCCGGATGAACTAGTTATAATTGATTTTAACAGTTCAAATATTTATGGTTTTTCTAGTTTATCAATAGTTCAAAGGCCAAACATTTTTTTTTGCTTCTACGCCAATTTTTGCCTTTACCACTGCACGTTAGCAGTTACATAGTAAACCACTGCTAATGCAATGTAACATATGCTAGCGGTTCCATCGCCAACTGTTGGCATAGGGTATTTCCTTTTTTTATTTTTTAAATTGAAAACTCTATGCCAACGGTTCATTGGTATAACCCCTGTTATAGGGTTAAATGAAATAAAAAGACTGTCTTAGCTACTAAAACCCTATTCCACACTAAACCCTATAGCAAAGCTCCAATGTTCTCCTCGCGAAGCTCCATCATTCTCGCCACTGTCACCGCCGCCATTCACCACCGCACCATCCTCCCTTCCGCTTCCTCTTCTTCCAAAAACTCATTATCAAGGCCCTTAGTGAAGGAACCATAGGTGATTCACATTCTCAGATTTGAAGATTTCTTTGTTTGTTTTGCTGCTAAGCACTTGGCTTCTAATCTTCCAAGGACCTTAGTGAAGGTTTCTAGGTTTATGTTGTGGAGAAAAAACCTAGGCTTTGTTCTATTTTTATTTTCTGTCTTGAAACATGAAAGGGCTATGAAATTATGGTTTTCTACATAGAATATCAATTAGATTTTAGTTGAATGCCTAATAAGAGCTTAGTTAGAATTTTATTTAATGTTAGTTTGATAAGCAAAGGAATAGATGTTACTGTTTATGAAGTATATCAACTAAATAAATGGACATTTGATCATGCCATGGACATTTGACTGACCTCCGTGAACGAATCTCCCAAGGCGATCTTCTCCGCATCGCTAAGCTTCAGGAAGAAATCTATGGCCTCCAGCAAGGTTCTCGTCCAGTCTGAGTATTTCACCACTCTCAAATCCATCTGGGAAGAGCTGGACAACTATCGTCCACTGCCTTCTTGTCCTTGTCTAGTAAAGACCTACCATCTCCAAGACTTCACTATCCTCTTTCTCAAAGGCCTCAGTGATTGCTTTGTAGTGGTTCACTCCCAGGTCCTTCTCATGGATCTGTTGCCCTCAATTAATAGGGTTTTCTCCATGGTCATTCAACAGGAGTGCCAACATTCATCACCCTCTACACCGATTGACGAACCTAACACGTTTGCTAATGCTGTCATCCGCAAACCACATTCTGGTTCTAGATCGCTGACGCCTCCTAGCTCCGCCTCTACCCAGCAATGTGTGTACTGTGGGCGAATCTGGCACACCATCGAGACCTGCTACAGCAAGCACGACTACCCTCTGGGACACCCTCGTTACCCGGTCGTCCTCGGTTCAACCCCCGCCATGGAGTGGCTAACAGCGCCGCCGCTGCTATCCCTGTTGCTACGCAAGAGAATGACACTGAGGGTTCTCAACATACTCCAAGTCTTAGGCTTTCAAAAGCTCAATTCCAGAACCTCTTAGGTCTTCTCCAACAATCCACACTTTTTGGTAACATGGGCTGAGAAGACTCTAATCAAGCTCAATGTCCTCATCAAGGAGCTTCCACTTCTGGTTTATAATCTATAATTATTTCTTGTTTCACTAATTTTTCACATGCTTTATCTTGTTTTTCTTCTTCACACACCACTCGCTAGATTGTGGGCTCAGCATATAACTTGTTCGTCAAATTTTTACCATTCACACCATCCAGTTCCTCCAATCAAGATTTTTTTTACCAAATGGATCTTTTGTCACTTCTCATATTTCTGGAACTGTCAAAGTAGCTCCCAATTTTATTGTACAAAATGTACTTTTTGTCCCTCCATTTCAATTCAATCTTTTGTCTATTTCCAAAGTAATCTTCAATTTTTGTCATCAGCTAATTTTTCATGGTGATTCTTGTCAAATACAGGATGTGAACTCCCAAAGGATGATTGGACTGGCTAAATTACAACAGGGCCTCTTCCACTTGACATTCAACAAACAAACCACTTCTCCCTACACCACCGCTGCTACTAGTACTACGCACACCACCCCTGCCAGTAAATCCAACTTATGGTATTTTAGATTAGGCCACTTATCCTCCAAACGTCTAGATGCTTTGAATTCCAATTTTCCTTTTATTTCTATACATATTAATGAAGTTTCTGATGTATGTCATTTGGCTAAACAAAAGAAATTATCTTACCCTACAAGTTTTAGTAGGGCCTCTAAATTATTTGCTTTAATTCATATTGATATATGGGGACCCTCGTCTAAAAAATCCATTCATGGACACAAATATTTTCTTACGATTGTTGATTATTATAGTCGATATACTTGGGTAGTCTTATTAAAATCCAAATCCGAAGTCTCGTTAAATGTCAAAAATTTCATTGCTTTGGTTGAAATTCAATTTCACACCAAAGTTCAATGTATTCGCTTTGATAACTGATCCAAATTTCTCCTAAAGGATTTTTACGCTTCTAAAGGAATTATACACCACACTAGTAGTGTTGCTACTCCACAACAAAATGCACGTGTTGAACGCAAACAGCAACATATATTAAACGTCGCACGTGCTCTTTTTTTTCAATCTAACACTCCCACTAATTTTTGGTCCTATGACATTAAACATGTCATTTTTTTAATTAATCGTCTCCCTTCCCATGTCATTCAAAATCACACACCTTTATACTTAGTCTATAACCAAAATCCAGATTTTATTATGCATAAAATTTTTGGTTGCCTATGTTATGCATCAATTCACACTTACATCAACAAATTTGACCCTTGTTCTAGGCGTGGAGCTTTTTTGGGCTTTCAACAAGGAACAAAAGGGTACATCATTTTGGATTTAAACAAAGAGCTATTTTTCTTTCCAGAAATGTCCAATTTCATGAATCTGTTTTTCCTTTTCACACCACTTCAGCCCAACCAAGCCCGCCTTCCTTACCACCACCTCAAACCCACTTTCCTCATGGATCTAACTCACCCATATGCATTGACCCACCCACACCCTCCATCTTACCTGAATCCTCTCAAACAACTTCTATTCCCAGATCACCTCATCTCTCTTCTACCCAATATTCCCCCAACCCTAAAATCCCCAATCTCGCCGTCAACCTCTGCAACCCCACCTCATTCCCCTTCGTCCTCTTCGTTCCACAACCATGTCAACCTTGAATCTTTGCCAGACAACCTCCCACCACCACCACCAGAACCACCCCGTCGTTCTACTAGACCTCGCAATCCTCCTCCGTTCTTTATCCAAAATTACGATTGCAGCTTCGCCGGACTTCAATCATCCTCAAGTTGTTCACATCCTCTCTAGTCTGTCGACAGTTATCTTTCTCTCTCTCCATCTCATCATCATTATCTCATGTCTATCTCTTATAAGGTTTAACCTTACTGTTATCAAGAAGCCATTAAACATAGTTGTTGGAAAGATGCTATGAGGGCTGAAACTGCAGCCTTAGAATAGAACAAGACATGGATTGTTGTTGATACCCCTAAGCACGTCAAACCCATTTGGTGCAAATGGGTATATAAGATCTAACATCAACCGGGTGGCACTGTGGAACGATATAAAGCCCGTTTGGTGGCTAAGGGATTCACACAGATTGAAGGTATAGACTATCTAGAAACTTTCTCTCCAATGGTTAAAAATGCCAACAATTCATCTTGTCCTTGCTATTGCTTCAGCACGTCGTTGGCATCTTCACCAATTCGATGTCAGCAATGCCTTTCTACATGGAGAACTGTCTGAGGATCTTTACATAGTCATACCTACAGGAATCTCTGGTTACAAATCTTCTCAGTGTTGCAAACTAAAGAAGTCACGTTACGGATTAAAGCAAGCTAGCATGAAATGGTATGAAAAGCTATCCCTCTTGCTTTTATCTTATGATTATAAACAAGGTCACTCTGATCATAGTTTATTTGTCAAATGCACCAATTCTGGATTTACTACTCTAATAGTATATTGATGACATAGTCTTGACTGGAAATTCCCTCTTTGAAATTAACAATATCAAGAGAATTTTGCACTCCTACTTCCGCATAAAAGACCTTGGTTCAAGTATTTCCTTGGTATTGAGGTTGCACATTCAACAAAAGGCATTTTCTTGTGTCAACTGAAATATTGTATAGATCTTCTTAAGGATGAAGCAATGCTGGGTTCCAAAACATCTAGCACACCCATCGATATTTCACTTCACTTGCACCAAGAAAATTCTCATCTCCTTACATACCCTCTTTTTTACCGACAATTGGTTGGACAGTTGCTATACTTGACTAGTACGCAGCCTGACATTACTTTTGCTACTCAACAACTGAGTCAAATCATGGGAAAACCAACGATAACATATAGAGCAGCAATGAGGGTTCTTAGATACCTCAAAGATAGTCTAGGAAAGGGGCTCTTTTTTACACGGGATTCTCCAATTGAAATTCTTGGATTTTTTTATGCAGATTGGGCAACATGTATAGACATGTGGAGATCTATTACAGGCTATTTTTTCTTTCTAGGAAACTCTCTTATTTCCTGGAAAACCAAGAAACAAACAACAGTGTCCCATTCTTCGTCCAAATCTGAATATAGAGCCCTTGCGTCTGCTACTTGCCAGTTGCAATGGCTTTGTTATCTACTTCGCGATATGCACATTCCTTCTTTCAGACAACCTGTTCTATACTGTGACAATGAGAGTGCTTTACACATAGCAGCCAATCCAGTCTTCCATGAACAAACAAGGTACCTTGACATTGACTGCCATCTTGTTCAATAAAAGCTCCAAAAAGGCCTCATGTGTTTGCTGCCTGTATCATCTACCAATCAGCTTGCTGACATTTTTACCGAAGCCCTTCCTCCAAGGCTTTTCACCACCAATCTATCCATGTTGGAGCTTGTCAAAAATTTTCTACCTCCAACTTGTGGGGAGCTAACAGAGAAGGACTCCAATCAAGCCCAAAATTCATCATAGCATGGCCCAAATATACACTCAATAGCTACACAATGCAAAATAACATATTTGGAGGAATAGTCTAGAATGTTGATAGATGTACAATGAGTCCCCATTTTGTACCTTTTATGATCTATTTTATTCATTTATTCTTTGTCCTTTTCTTCTACAAAAGGTTGTATATAAACATTGTATTTCTTCTTTTCAATACACAGAGAATCAATTATTCAAATCATTCCAATCTTATCCTAGGCTTCACTTAAATTTTTTGAACCGTTTACTCCCCTTCTTTTTTCATAATATTATTATTATAATTTATAGTAATTTGAAGTAATCCATACAAGTGAAGTGAAGCCAAATAAAAAAAAATGAGTTATTGGTAAGCTCAACTATCATTGAAGTATTTACAAGTAAATGATCCCCAGCTATGAAAAAAGGGATTTAGAAATGGGATTTAGACATCCTTGTACAGTAATTGGTATTTTTTTTTATCAGTTACTGCAATTTAATAAGTTTGTAATTTTCTAGTTATTGGATCTGTATGGCTTTTAATTAGCCCGTCATCAATGGGTAAGAGTCAATGCTTCATGGTTCCTGGATCACTATCAACATATATGCTTCTATGTTTTCTAATTTCAAAGATAACTTACAAAAGCATAAGTCAACTCCTGGAATATCATGCCATTTTTTTCAGTACTAACTGAATTGAAGTTCTGTTATTTATGCAGTGTAGAGTTTTAAAAGCCTGCGAAATACCAATAACTTGGCTGAAGATACAAGCATTTTCCACACAAGGAAGAAATAGGTATGTGCTATATGAATATGTGTAGAACAATAGAAGATACTATGATGCTTGAAATAGGGATCTTATTAAACAAAAATGATTCAAAAAATACCTGAGTTTGATATTCAAATTAGATTATTGTTCATAATATCTTTTTAATTGTTATTACCATTATTAGAAATGGATGAAAGTTAAGTGAGAGGGAAAGGTTGATGTGTACTTTGTGTTATGAATGGCAACAACTACCACACACAAAAATATCAATTAACTGCTTTAGCAATTAATATCTATGTGCAGGTCCACTACTCCTTTGTATTT
This sequence comes from Cyamopsis tetragonoloba, assembly GCA_037177725.1. NCBI lineage: Eukaryota > Viridiplantae > Streptophyta > Magnoliopsida > Fabales > Fabaceae > Cyamopsis > Cyamopsis tetragonoloba. Next base: position 31,265,661 of record CM074120.1, on the reverse strand, counting down.
CTATTTTAAAACCAGTTCTTGTTTGGTGAAATGTGGGAATTTAGTTTGGCAAAAACCACATAGGAACATGGACTGGAAGTGGATGTCTTCAAACTGTTTATCAAGGGAATACGAGGATGTAGACTTCATCAAATTTGTAACTAAGCATGCAGAAGACCCTAGTAGGATTATCTGCCCTTGTATGAAGTGTAGTTTTGTAAAGAGAACAAATGCAGATGGGTTAATGGATCATTTAGTAAGCTATGGAATTAATCAGAATTACACATGTTGGACAAACCATGGTGAGTCAGACAATGCATCAAGTCACTGGCGATCAAATGCTAGGGATGAGTTGTTTGATGTAGGAATAAATTCATATGAGGTAGACCGTTTTGAATAAATGGCCGATGTAGTTGAAGAGAATCTTTATGATTGTCTAAAAATGTTTGACTGGATGAAAAGTGAAGCGAAAACACCATTATATGAGAGTTGCACCAAGTTCATTAGGTTGTCTACGGTTTTGAAATTGTACAACTTGAAAGCTGGGAATGGATGGACTGACAAGAGTTTCACAAACCTACTTTGTCTAATTAAAGAGATGCTCCTTGAGGATAATGTCCTTCCTAGTCGGACTTATTATGCAAAGCAAATGTTGTGCTCTATTGGAATGAGTTACAAGAAAATACACACTTGCCCCAACGTTTGCATCTTATTTCGTAATGCATATGAAGCTCTGAATGTGTGTCCCAAATGCAATACCTAGTGGTATAAGTAGGAAATGACTCCAGCAAAGGTGATGTGGTATTTTCCCATAATCCCTAGATTGAGACGCTTGTATAGTAGTGAGCAAGATGCAAAACAGTTGATGTTGCATGCTGATGAACGTGAAAAAGACGACAAACTACGACACCCTGCAGATTCTCCATAATGGGTTAAGTTTGACCATGACTACCCTGAATTTGAGCGAGAACCGAGAAACTTAAATCTTGCTTTATCCATTGACGAGATGAACCCACATGGCATCCACAGTAGCACCCACAACACGTGGCCGTCGATTTTGATGATATACAATTTGTCGTCGTGGCTTTGCATGAAGCGCAAGTATATGATGTTGTCGATGTTAATTTCACGATGCAAACAATCGGGAAATGACATAGATGTGTACTTATCTCCTCTAGTTGAAGATTTGAAGAAATCATGGGACACTGGTGTGGAAGTGAATGATCGGCACAAACACGAGACGTTCAACTTGAGGGCCAAGTTTTTTAGCACAATTAATGATTTTCCGGCTTATCAAAATTTGTCTGGTTATAGTATAAAAGGGAAATGTGCATGCCCTATATGTGATAAAGACACATGTTTGATTCAGTTGGGTCATGGCATTAAGAATGTCTTTCTTGGCCATCGTAGGTTTTTACCATCGAAACACCCTTTCTGTAATTGGAAAAAGGCAGTCAATGGCTACACAGAAGAACCGAGAGTACCAACTCCATTGACATACAGCTATTTGAAAATGTGACCAATTTGAGTGACAATTTTGGGAAACCATTCGCGAAATACCTTGAAAAATCACAATTGGATTTTATTATAGATTGTATTTCTTTAATTATCTTTTGTATTGTAAGAGTATTAAACTCATAAAGTTGTTCCTTTTGTTTATGTATTCCTTTATTTATTTATCTTTGTAAGGCTTGTATTTTTGTTGTTATGTGGCTTTGTTTCCAATTCTATTATAAGGTTGTGGATTATGTTGATAGTGGCTTCTTGATGTACTTGTTCTTTTGTTTCTTTGGATTTTGATTCAATTTAAATGGTTAGATTACTTGAATTGTTTCTGCTAGTGTTTAATTCCACATGATTGGTTTTATTAGAGATTTTGTGTTTAATTCCATAAGATTGGTAATTAAAATCTATTAACGTGTATGTGTTAATTATATTGTAGGTTAATGGCAACACAGGGTAAGAAGCCAAAGGATCGTAGAGGGGTATCCGTATCGAAGAGAGTACTTATGGCGAGGAAAAGGGGAATTAAATTTGATGTCAGATACTAACTACTAGTGAATTTTGTATTTATCATATTCATCTTAATTTTTAATATTTACTTAGGTTGGATGGAATTCCCCTTGGTTAGCCAATTGTCCCTAATAAATCATTACTTATCACCCATCTTGGGGTTATGGTTCGGATGACAGTGCCAATCACTATTGATGATTGAAAGGATGTGTCGGGTGCAATCAAAGAAAGCTTGTTGCAAGATATTATGGTAACATACTCTAAGACTTCATATTATTTTGTTTGTGAAAAGATATTTTGCTAACATACTCTAAGAAGCTCAAGCGCCAAAGACAGCTGAAAGGCAATTCTTCACTGCCATCTATTTTGGGTTGGCGCTCGAGCGCCAACTGTGGCGCTCAAGCGCCAGAAAAGCGTAACGGTTGATCTGGTAATCAGTGCACTAGCGCTCGAGCGCCAGAAGCAGCGCTCGAGCACCAGTCACGCGTTAGCTTTAAAGTCTGCGCAGAATCAGTGATTTTGCACAATTCTCACATTCTCTCTTCTATGTTATGCGAACCAAATCATTTTCTCACTAAAATTCTTCGTAATCATCAAGTTTTGCAAGTGTGTTTGTCAATATTTTCATCAATCATCATCATGTTTAGGTACAAGTCTTCTTATTACTAATTTTTCATGTTTCTTTTAACATATATGATGTGATTTTGGTCTTTTAGAGGATGTTTAACATGAACATGAGCATTTTAGGAATTCTTAATTCATTGTAATTTGGGTTTTCTATTCTAAACGATTGTTATTCTGGGCTATTCTTTGTTGTTATTGAAATTCTGGAGATGTGTAATAATGGAGGAATTATGTTGAAATTCTAAATTATATTCTGAATGTGACTAAATTCTGAGTTATGTTCTTCAAATGTAAATCGAGTTATTTGTGAAGAATAGTCCATTTTTGAAACCCAAATTTACATTGTATTAGTGATCATGATGATGATGATGATGATGATGCTTTGGTTGTTTAGTTACTAATTTTGGTATTTCTTCAATAATTTGTACAGAAACTGAGGAAAGGCACTCGCCCATGAGACTGACTGTGCATCAAAGAAGAGAAAAGAAGGCCCCCAAAGGAGAAGAGGAGGCTCCTCATCACAGGGTGGTGGTTCTGACCACTCCCAACGGTTTGTTGACCGGGAGAGGGCTGAGAGGTTCCGGGTCATTGATGGCTGGAACTTTATCGCGGAGCGAAGAGTGGACCTTCAGGATGGAGAATGTCAGGAATTCATCGGCTTGCTAACTCTCCGAAACTGGTGGTCAATAGCATCGCTCCCGGAAATGTTCGACCCGGAGATTGTGAAAGAATTTTATGCCAATGCCTTTGTAGGTAAAGACATCAAGACTCGGGAGAAGGTGTCCGTTGTCCGCGGTATTAGGGTGCCATACGATGTCGATTGGATAAATGAAAAAATTGGCGGCAGAGTCATTTCACTGATCTCATCCTATGAGAGGAGTGAAGGGGTGGTTGACGAATTCACAAGAATGAGGAACCAGGGGGACTTGGATCTCCAAACGACTTTGGAGAGGATTTGTTATGAGAATTAGAGGATTGTTGAGACAACTAGGAACGAAGTTCCTCACAAGGTTCTCTGGGGCAACACGACTGTGGTCTCCAAGCTTTGGATGACGTTTATTCTCACCAACCTCCATCCAAAATCCCACCCCTCTGATCTCTCACTTGAAGAGTTCTATCTATTGGGCTGTATCAAGACTCCCAGAATCACGGTCGATCCCACTCGGATTATTTCTGACATGATTTGGGCCAATGTGCACAAGGGTGGCACGAAACAAAGTTTGGCATTCCCGTCTCTCATCACTAGCTTGTGTGAAGATGCGGGGATTCCGGTTGTTCGTAGCCAGAAGATTAGAGAGCCCATTGACAAGAAGTATTTCCGAAACCACTGTGCGGACAGGGATCCGAATGCACCACCTACACCACCACCGCAAGTTCCCCCGAGAACAATGGAGGATTTGTGGGGTCGTCTTAGCACTAGGCTTGATCACAATGACAAGCAATTTTCTGCCCTACATCGGGGGTTAACTAGCCTTCACCTCTCCCACTATTCCATGGCTCACCACTCTATGCCGAGACAAACATTTTTTCAGCCTTCAAAGGCCTTTGCTACACATATGGAATGGCCTGGGGACCAGCCAATTCCACCAGGGGAGGCAGCTGGAGAGGGAGGTGAAGGGAATGGTGGTAGTGGGGAAGATGATGGGTCTGGTGGTGATGGGGACATCGACATCAATGATTATTTAGAGGAGGATGACCTATTGATTTGATAGGGAATTTTATCTTGGTTTCTCTTGATTGAACTTGTTTTGTTTTTTTTATTTTTATGAATAAAAGTAATGTAGTTTGTTTTTTTTATTTTGTTCTAAAAAAAATTAAAAAATATATATATTAAATAAAATGGTAGTTTGTTTCAATGGCAAGTATTGGTTTTGGTTGTGTGAAAAATGAAAATTTTTATGATATTGCATGGATGAGAAAAGAGGAATTGTTAAAAATACTGATTTGAAAGTTAACCGATCATGATATGATTTTTGTGCATTGGGAATTGTGAAAAATTATTTTCAAGGTTAAAGCCTTTTTAGCCTTGTATGTTGAGTGAATTCATCCCACAAAAAAATGTATGAGAGTCCTCTTTGTTAACTTGAATGAATTTTGTTTGATTTTGTAATTGCCATGATCAATTGAGACATAAAAATGATAGAGTCATAGTTTTCTTGATTGAGTTTGAGCCAAAAAGCTTACATGTTAAATTACATCTTTTGTTGGTACCTACTTTGAGCCATGAATTCTTTCTTAAACCCTAATACACCTATGTGAATATTTTATCCTTACCCTTGAGTTGGAGAAAAATATTTATATGTTTAGGGAGAATAATGGGTATACAAATTATGTATGATTCTGTTGGCTTGAGAAGATGAATCAAGTTTTTCTGGTATTTGTGTAAATCCTTGGGTAGCCTTGTGTATATATCTGAGAGACAAAAAAAGAAAAATAAATAAGTAAATAAATAAATTGGAAGGTGCCTTGGAAAATAAGAAAAAGAAACACTTGAAATAAAGTGTGGGTTGAGCATGTTATGTAGAATTGGTTGGGGGGAAGCTTGTAAGTATATGAATATATATTCTCCAACTTGTTTTGTGTAACTAGAAAAATAAAGATTCTTTGTAGCCCAGCCTCATTACAACCTTTTGAAAAGACCTCTTGTTTTATTGTTCGATTTTGTGAACTGGTTTGATGGCAAATAAAAAACAAAATTCAAATTAAGTGACATTAAGGAATGGAGCGAAATTGACACCATGTAAGGTTTGAGAGTAAACCTTTGTTAATGGTTGATTACAATTTCCTTTGCACTTAAGTCATAAATTGGTTTGTTGCTTCTGTAAATTAGGTGATCATAAGTCTCTCTTAACTCTTTCCATGCATATTATGAAGATTGAAGTTTGACACACTTGCTTTAACCCATACTTGCCATGTTTCTTTTGTTTGTTTTCTTTGTTTTAGGGATACATTGCTTGAGGACAAGCAAAGGCTTAGGTTGGGGGGAGTTTGATAAGTGCAAATTAGTGTGTTTATATAATAAAGGATTTGCACTTATCTTCTCAAGAAATAACATGTTTTTATGTAAAATTTCACCTCTAATCCTTACTTTGTGAGTTCAAGATTAAAAAGGTAGAAATAATAATTTTTCTAACTCAGGAAATGTATTTTCAGGTGTTTTTGAAGAAAAATAAGAAAGTCAAGATGCTGGAGCATATAAGAAGCCAGCACTCGAGCGCCAGCTACATTAACCATGCATTAAAACTCATTTACCAGCGCATTAAAAGTCACCGCTCAAGCGCCAGACCCCTGCTCATAATACCTATAAATACAACTTTCTAGAGTTACGAAAATTTATTTGATTGTAGACAAATAAACCACAAAGTATAGTGCTTTAGTCAGAGTTCTAATACTCTTAGGTTTAGTTCTTGAAGTTCATGGCCTTACTAGGCTAAGCTTTCCACCGGGATTGAATGTAATTAGTTCATCTCTTGATGAATTGGAGTTCTTCTTCTCTTCTTCTTTTCTTGGTCTAGCTTGATCACCATTTCCATGTGTTAGTTTATTTGCACAGTTGAGAAACTGGTTTATAAATGGATTTGGAGAAAAACTCTCATAAAATCTTCTAGTCTAGAGATGGATGGAAGTGCTTATAATTGCCAAAATACTCTGCTTAATGCAAGACTTAGTTCCTAAAGTGCCAAGAGATTGGGCTCTAGAAACTAGTGTCTTAGAAACTAGTGACAAAGATATTTGCACTTGTGACATTCAGTATGCATCTTTTCTTATAATATTTAACTTCTATTGAAAGAAACAAGGTTAAGTAACGAAACTCAATCCTAGGTGAATCTCTATCTTATTTGTTTATCATTTTATCAAGTTTTTATTTTATCATCCATTCACAACTTGTTATGTTTTTGAACATTCACTACAAGAAAAAGGGAATTTGTGGCGGATTTTTTGGAAATTTGCGGCGGTTAAAACCGTCACAAAATGCTACTCGCGGCGGTTACCAAACCGCCGCTAATTCAGCCGCCAAGAGGTTATTTTGCAGCGGTTTAGCCTAACCGCTGGAACAACCGCCATTATAATGTTGCGGTGGTTTCTTAGTTTGTAGCAGCAGTTTACAGTGGTAGTTATTATTCGGCAGTGTTTAACCACGGTTCTAAACCGCCGCAATTTGCCCAACTTATATTCTAACTTTCTCTTAACAACGGTTTGCAAACCACTACTACATTCCTTATGATTGTATTTTTGCGGCGGTTTTTTTCTACTACTTTCACTTTTTGGGTAGGTTTTTGTTTTTATATTCAATTAACCAAATGTTCTGTTTCAATTCTTTATTAAATTTAATTGAATATTAAACTTCTACAAGTTTAAAAACATAATCTAAATCACATTTAAAATAAAAATTAATAACTAAATCTCATAGCATAGATAATTATAGGTACAAAAATTCATAGAATAACCAAAAAAATTTCACTAAACATTATTGAGTATGATAGTATGAAATACAAATTGAATCTAATAACTAATTACATGAAACATTATAAAAAAGGGATAATAGTATTAGTTTGATTTCTACTACAATATGAGCAATTGAGCATAACTTCAACCACACTGAAGTTAATGGTTTATGACTACCCATAAAAGAACGGCTGATTTCTGCATGTAAATATAAATCAGCAACCTGAAATTAAAAATAAAAGCTATACAATTGGCAACAAATATTTTTTACAATATATAAAATTACTTCTTTATAATAAGAAACCTTCATTTCCATAGATGTGATTAGAAAATAATATTATTTTAGCTTTCTTCATCATAAATTGGTAGATACAAACACTTAAATTGTATAGCTACCCACCAAGAAAAAACACAAAATAAAAGACAAAAAAATGTATATTCATACGGTGGGGGTTGAAGGTCATAAAAATAATAATGAGAATTTTCATGTCAGATCAGTAGATGAGTTTCATGTTAGAACAATGATTTTTATCTAATTCCACAAAGTAGCAGAACAAAAAATATTCAAATGCTTACTTGAAGTTGGAATCTTCAAAACAATTTAAATTCAAAGAACACATATATGAACTTGGAGTCCTTGTCATTTCTATTCCTCTCCAAATGCATCCTAATAGAATCTGTCTTGATCAAATGACGCAAGTCCTAAAATCAACCACAACAAAATGCTCATCAACATCATCATTATTATGTAAACAACACAAACTGTAAACACAGTGCAAAGAGAAAAAGACCAACTTGCCTAGTAGCAAGTAATGCATGATTAAAATCAGCAGAAGGGTGGGCACATACAAATTACAAGTTATTCCTTAAGCTAATCTAATTTGTGTATATATATTAAAACATTCCTTGTGATAATCCAATTTTCTAATGCTAATCCATAAAGGGGCTGAGACTGGTTTATGAGCACACCAAGCTTTAAAGCTCAAATTCAATGACAAACATATGAAAGTGCTTGTGCAAAAAACGAGTATAGCATCAAGGAACTAAGCATTGGTCTATAATCACACCATCTTAATTTCTACTTACATAAAAGAGTATATTATCAAGACAAAAACAAAAAAAAACTAAGGCTAAAACTAAACCCAAAACCAAACTTTAATGTTTGAAAGTCAACTGATAAAATTGAATAAAACACCATTCAGTCCTTTCCTCAAACAGAACTAAGACTTTATTATCACCATAAACTTAACCAAAAACTCTTCCTAAGAAAAGATGAGACAAGTGGAACGGATTGTACTATACAGAATTTACCAATTTCTTAAATTTTTGACCCATGACATCCTTTTTATTTAAAAAACAATCAAAAGTTTAATTACAGTAGAGTATAGGAATCAATTAAAATCACCATTACTACCCAAACAAGCACATAGCAAAGCTTTCTAATTCAAAGTAAATAACAAAGCTTTCTAATTCATGTAAACTTAACTCCTTTAAATCAAATGTGTAGATATTTTTGCATTACTACCCAAACAAGTAAAGAGCAAAATTAAAAGAAATTTTGCTAGAATTGGTAAAACCTAATCCCCAACAGTTTTAACTCTAGAGGATAATAAAGGAAACACAGTGTTGCATATTGCCACAAAGAACAGTTGTACTCAGGTGTATGCTTATTTTTATTTTATTTTATACAAAACTTATTACACTTGATAAACTAGTTATATTGATTACAGAGTATATTCATCCATTGTTTATTGTTAGTTGTATTCTTTTCTGCTTGTATTGATGGTACGCATATTCAGATAGTATTCCATGGCTATTGGCTATTACTTAAAGATTAAAGTAGTGCTACTACAATGGCAAGAAAAATATCCTTTTTATAGTTAGCATAAATTGCAACCTAATGTATACTGCAAGTCCTTTTTTTTTATCCAAAATGTATATAAGCATTGTTATGCATAGAAGAAACTATTGGAAAAAGCAATAGCAATTTGTGTTTTAGGTTCCCAGATCCACCTAACTTTTGTTGACAGAGATGATCTAAGAGGTAAAATTAGAGGAAACTAGAGTTTCTAAAATCTTCACTCACTGAAGCAATTTCACAAACACCTTATGGGTAACCGTAAATGAACGTGAAAAAATGCAGCATTTTGGGGGGAAAATTTCAGCAACTCATTAATCATTTTAAGAAAGAAAATTCCAAAGACATAAAAAAGAAGCAAGGGGAGGGAAGGGAGATTTCATTCATAAGATTTCGTACAAATTCAACCAAACAAGTTAGAAAATCAAGAGAGAGCAAAGAACATACCTAAAGAACAGAGAAAAAACACAGTGAGAGGGATGGATGCAGCAGATGGTAGCCTTTGACACGCTAAGAGAGACAGATAAAGATCATGTTTATGGGTTAGGGCAACTGAGTGGAGAACAGTTTGCAAAAGAGGGAGCACAAAAATGATCACAGAAAGGTTAGTTGTAGAAAAAAAATATGGAAAATTAACCAAGACCAAACCTAAATTAAAGAATATATACCTGATGTCGGCGAATTGATAGAGAGCAAACCGAGTGGAGTAGATAGGGTTTTCAAATTGATGCCGGCGAACAGCTCCCTCAAAGGAGAATGAGAAAGAGAAGAATGAGAGGGAGAGGAAGAACGCAACACTGAGAAATTGAGAAGAAGGAAGAAGAAAACAATGAAGAAGGCCTGGCAGAATTAAATGCAAAGAGGGAATTGGAAAATAGAAAGAAGGAAAAATGAAATTAGGGGTTTTTTATGCCAACCGCCACAAATCGCATAAAACCTGCCGCAATTTTCTGGCAAGCGACAGCGATTACCAAAACTGCCGCCATAACCGCCACAATCTATTAAGCGGTGCTGGTTTACATGAAACTGCCGCTACATTCCTGCCGCAATGTTCCTGTTTTCTTGCGGTGATTCTATCAACTTAATTCTTAATCAGATAAATTCGGTGCTCCTTGAGAACGATATACATATTATTACTATACTGAAATGAGTTGTTCAAGAAATGGTTAACACTCAACATACCAAATCAAAGAGAAATGGGCAGCATGTTACATGAAGAATGCTTTCACGCTTGGCATGCGAAGCACACAACTAAGTGAAAGTATTAATTCTGATATCAAGAGCTGCACACAACCTAACTGGAACATCAGTCAATTCTTCAAACAATTTTAACGTGTTGTTCAAGAAAAGTGATACAATGAGTTAAAACAAGATCATGAGATGCGTCAAAAATTTTCAAGAATGATAGTGCAAAGTTCACCTTTGTTTCGACAACTTTCTCAAGTGTACATTCCTCCTATGTTTAATTTGTTCCAACGAGAATGGGATCTAATAACTGCCACAAGTTTCTCTTATAAAAGAGAAACATAAGCTCAGTGCGACTATGTCGTAACAATGGTGGATGAAAAAGGAGAGTGGAGAGTTAGCTATGAACCTCATATTGAGAGTGGAGAATGGACAATTACTTGTAGCTGTAGAAAGTTTGATCAGTGGGGAAAATTTTGTTGTCATTCATTGAGAGTATTATTCCACAATGATGTCAAGATTCTTTTAGACAAATATATATTGAAGTGATGGACAAGGCAAGCAAGATGTGATACATTCAATGATAGTAATGGAAAGCAAATTAATGGTGATCCTAGATTGGAAAGTTCTACTCGATATAAGCAACTTTGTCCAGTGCTTTTAAGATTGGCGGCAGACACGTCTGACTATCCGGAAGCATTCTCTTTAGTCTATCAAGCGATGTTAGAGCTTAGCAAGAAAGTGACTGAAATTCGATTGAACCAACAATCAAATGATACTCATGATTCCACATGTGAGGCTACAAATAATGTTACAAAGCCTTCCGCATCCAAAGGAATTGGATTTAAGAAGAAAGATGGAAAAAAGATGAAGAAAAACAAGCGTTTAACAAGTTGGGTGGATGATTCAAATCATACAAGAAGGAAAGTGAAACATTTACAATCGTCAATGCACAAGGTTTCTTTTTTACAAGTTTTTTTTATTTTAATTTCCTCTTATTCATGTGCATATTTTTTTATTACTTAAATTACATTTTTTATCATTTTAGTTTGTTAGCTATGTAGTATATTAATTCAAGATTTATTTTATATTAGTCAAGTCAACTTTTGTTGGAAGCATCAAGTTCAGTCGCTTTTGCACCTCATTCAAGTCAAGTATTATTAGGAGAATCAATTTCAAATTCTCCTACAGCATATTCTCATGCGGTGCCTTTTGTATCTCAACCAAATGAAATGAGTTTTACAGCAATGCTTAAGATGTGTACATTAACTTTAAATTATAAGAATTATATAATTATATTTTATCATTCTAAAATCAACTTATTTTTATCCTTTTCTATTTAGGCTCAAGATAACTATAATATTTCATCACTTAAAGGATTGGACCTAAGTCAAGTAATGTCGAATGGCACATCATTGCACAACCGTGAAGACTAAAAAAGCATTGAAGGATATTAAGACTACGTCGTAGTTGATGAATTTTTTATTTTCTAATTTAGAACTATTAGAACTAAGTAAGCTACTATTTTGAGATTACTATTTATTTGGAAAGAACCAAATTTTGTTTTGTTTGGTATGTTTCACAGTGTCATGTAAGAAAGAATAAAAAAAATATAACATTTTTATTATAATGGCAAACTTGCTGATCATAAGCACAATGACAATAAAAGTAACAATTCTATGACAGAGAAAACAAATAAAGGTGTTGCGAGAATCGAACTCGCGACCTCTAGCATTAGTGCGAGAAGCAAACCACTACACCAAACAAGGATTATTCAACGTAGGTTAATTGGGTTCAGTAACATTATACAATGTACATTAATCACTTCTTTTTTTCTCCCATACTTACCTGTGGGATCACCTTGAAAATTAGTGTACATGAGAGATAACCACAAGGAAGAATATACACACTATATAAGCAATAGTTTTGCTCTGTGGTTCATATATACTCAAAGTCAAACCAAAGAATTAAACCAGCACCAAGAGAGAAATCAAAAGAGAAATCAAAATGAGAACAAAAGTAGTTTCAGTTGAAATTTTCAGGTGCTTATATGTATACACAAACAATAAAATTATGCATATGGAAGACCAGAACAAGTAAACCGGAATGTCAAAACACAGAATTAAATACGAGAACAAATGAGACTCATACTTTTGCACATGGAAGAATATACTGATGCAAATCTGGATTTCAAATCTGTAAAAACTTGGTCACTTTCAGAACTGTGGCAATTGGTACTTCAGCTTCATTGTCTCAAAGCATCTGCACATAAGTATTTTTAATTAATTTGACACCAAAAAATTAAATGAGACTAACTAACTATCTTTTTTTAAAGAGTGTGACTTAAGTAATTTTTTCTTATATCTGAAAATGGAAGAAGTAGCTTGGCGGAAGTATATGGCAGTGATTGCACCCTTTTAATAATTAAAATATGAAAGCATTAGTTAGAACTTAGTGTGGGGATATCAGTATCAAATTATCAACCAAGTTCAATTCCTCATCATCACTTGTTCTTCTTCTCTTTGCAAATTGCAATTTGTGACTAGTGTCCTTATTATCTATATGCTGTTTTTCAAAACAAGCCAAACCCCAAAAGGACAAATTAGTTAATTAAATCCACGCACCTAATCTAATCAAACTTCAGCTTCATTGTCTCAAAGGATCTACACATAAGCCAAGACTATTCCTGTTTAAGATCAAATTCATAGGTTCAGGGACTACAGCTTCACAGAACTCATACAATTGGTTTGCAACCATATATCTCACAAGCCAAGACTTCTCCTATTTAAGATCAAATTAAGTCACATTAGACACTAGACTTTTTGCTGTCAAAACAAAAATGGAATGGATGTTTCTATAAGTGGGTGGATTTCTAGAGTCTCAACAAATACATTATAAATAATAAGAATCTCAATAGAAAACACTAAACAAAAACGAAAATCTCAGCAAGAAAATAAAAGAACAAACAAATTGGCAGTGTACAATCACACACTAACCACATCAAATTATCACAATCTTTGAGAAGAACAGACAAATTAGCGAAAATTAAAGATAAATAATAAATAACAAAATAAAATTAAAGATCAACTCCAATGCTCAGTTGGAGAGCGCATGGGAACAAGCGTGTGTGGGTACGGGGTTCGAATCCCGGTTGTACTACTTTCCTATGAACCAAAAAAAACTCCAATGCTTAGCAGTAAAACAATGGACATCCAGATCTGATATGAACTTGAAAAGGCAGTGTGAACAGAAATGTGAATATCCAAAACGGAAAAGAAGAAGGACATTGTTACAGAGAATGATTTGAATTGAAAGACTAACCCCACCGTTGGAGGAATCATGGAATCGTGGAATCGTGACGAATCCAGAAAAGTTTGTTCCATTTGTGAGAGATGACAACCATTCCGGCGATTGATTGAGAGATTTGGAGGCAATCTCGAAGGGTTCGATCTTGGAGGAGCACTTGAAGTGGACGGAGAATCTCGTTCATGAGATCGAGAGATGGAACATCTTCCAAGTTAGCGTTAGCCATTATTGGAAATAGAGAAGCTCATTAATAATTTAGGGTTCCATATCATTTCATGAAAGCGAAAATGGAAATGCAGCGAAGGATGCTCAGTCAACCCCACGTGTGGGAAACAGTGAAACAGAGGCGGTGGTCGGCGCTCTAGTCAACCCCACGGCGAGGTTCATGGCGAGGACGGACACACCATCTCTATATTGTAGGAATGAGATGAAACGTGTTCCTCAGTGTCTTTGGCTTTCAATAAATCAACGGTTGAGATTGTCCAATAATAGAGGGTGTAGATTGAATTTTACAAAACTCATTAAAACGGTGTCGTAAGAACAGGGGTAGGAGGCGATGAGGAGAAAAGGGGAAGGAGGGAAGCCAAGTCGCAAAATAGATGGCGTGTACTTGAAAAAAAGTGTATCTCATGAGAAATCTTTAGATATCAGATAGCGGCTAAAGTTGTGAAGCAGTAATTGAGCGGAATCGATACGCATATAAGAAAAGTGATGGACAAGTGAAAGGGGATCATATATAATATTAGTAAGTTCATCTTATAGTTAATCAAGTAATGATAGAAAAGGGCCTATGGATCCACTGTCTAAGTTTTGTGAAATTAAAGTTCAAACTATTCACTTCACATAATAGAATTAATTTAGCGCACTCGTCAGAAAATTAAGTCATGTATTTCATTTTTATAGTACATTCCATATATGTTTCTATTCTAGCTACTTATTATAGTAATTTTTCATGATGTATGCACAATGCATATATTCAAGCTCAAAGGTAATTGATTTGAACCATGTGTTTCACTTGAAATCTTTAAGAAAATATATATAATTCTTTGATAAGGACTACATGAGCCTTGTTAAGCATATGGTGGCACACGAGATAATAGAAAAGTTTTTAAGAATTTGAGTATGAATCTTTGTGATTTATTATGTGAAGTTCACATGGCCAATAGACAAGTGGGATGTCTATTACTATGTTTGAAAAATGTTTCAGTTCGAAAGATATGATTTGACATTATCAAATGCTAAGGAGTAAATGCAAAATTAATTGATGTTATTCTTGATTTTAATGATGGTAGCTCAACCTAGAGTTTGAGTTTAAAAAGTAAATGAAATTATTACAAGTTATTGATGAGACTTAAATGATTTTGAAAAACCATGAGACATTGTATAACAAACTCCCTAATTACCTCCTAAAGAGATCTATATTTGACGTGCTTTTAACTCATACGTATCACAAAAGCTAAGCCATTAAAAATGAGATAGATCTACTCCTTTTTCCTTTGTGGAGGTGTTTCCCAAGAGGTTTGTTTTGCTAACATAGGTTTTGAAGCTGTTGCACTATTTTTTTCCTTCGTCTAGGTTTTTCTTCCATAGGATTTTACCTAGAAAGGTTTTGAACGGGGTAGCTATGAGGGCACTTGAAAATTTGAAATAAAATTGAAATTTTGTAGATTTTAGGATGAGTATTATTGATTATGATGGCTAGATTTTTTTTTCCTGATGAGATTTTTTCTAGTGAAATCTCTATGGGTTAACACTAGAAGTATTTATGCCAATAACTATCCAGCTTCCCAGGCTCAAGGTATGAAAACAACAATTTCACCATGATCGGGTCTCGTATTATTTGTAAATGCACATTAAGTCCTTATTGCAAATGAAATTATTGTTCAGCTCAAGAAGTTTTGAAGAATATTATTTTGAGGGGGAGTTAAAATGCGCTACACTCTTTTTCTCTTAGCTATGGTTTGGTCCGATTGTATTTTCCTGGCAAGGTTTTAATGAGGCGGCATCTCACACGTATCAATAGATTGTGTACTGTTTTTCCTTCACTAGGGTTTTCCTTGGACAACATGAGGGAGGGTTATGAATATTTATGTACTAGCATATCTCTTAATAGAGTTAGGAGTGTTATGAATATTTATCTACTGGATGTTCATATCTCTTAATGGAGTTATCTATTATATTGTTAGGAAGATTTATCTCGTTGAGGAATTATCTTGTACTCATACAATTGGTTAGCTTTATCTTTATCTTTTGTATTCTTATTGGTGAGCCTAGTCTATGCATATAAATAGAGCACTCACCCATTGTATTTCACACCAATTTTTTGTTTTATTAGAAGCTACTTTGAGCTACTTCTTATAATAATCGTAAAAGAGAGAGAATATTAACAAAGTGATGTTATCTTTGTCAATCGGCCGAACATAAATAGATCCTTATTTACATTTTAATCAATTAAAAAATAATATTTAATTCTCTACATACCTTTAAATTCAATTATTTTTAAGTAATAAAAAACGGTCTCATGTGTTACAACGTCCTTGGAGGGCGCCGTGACGTAAAACAACTCAAAAAACGGAGTCGCCACCCACTACACCCCAATACATCCGTCTAAACGACGGTTACCCTATGTTAATTGTGCAAACTAAAATAACTTCAAAAATATTTATTTTACCCCTAAAAAAGACAATCACAAATAATAAAAAGAAAAAAAAGAATGATATTTACTGAAAGAAAAATAAAATGGAAAATTGATTTTAGCCTGACAGGTTAAACTTGCTTCTATGTACCCTAAGTTGCAATGGAGAAATCAAAGCTACGTAGTTCTTAAATAGAAAATATTCGTGTGTTTGGGTTGATTTCAATTGGTTATAAAATAAATATAAGACTTTTCAAAATCAAAGTGTACAACTCAGGTATTTTGAGAGTTGGGATAAATAGACAGTGTAGTCGAAATATCTGGATTTCAAAAAAATAATTTTTAGTTTAATTTGGAGGTGGGTGGATTATTTTCTTTAGTATTGCACACTCGTTTTAAATAAAAATACTCTATCTCACCTCGATAAAAAATAATGCAAGCAAATAAACAAAATATAGGAATAAGGATTAGGCTTAAGCCCTTACAAGGGAATACTTAAAAGGATAGGAAAGTTTTTTGAATTTTCTAGTAGGCTTTTATTATTGGTTTGGACCTAATAAAAAAGAAAAGAAAAGGGTCATTTATTAAAAAAAAATATTTTTTGTTCTTTTCTTGTTTTTTTTTAATTTTTTTTGAAGTCTACTCTTTCTATTTTTTCTAATTTATGGTATTTTTCACATTTTAAAAAAATTCTGGACAAAATACGGTGTTTGCACAATCATAAAGGAAAGAAATCTGAAAATTTGAATTAAGAACATTAATCTCATTCAATGTTATTACTAAATAAAATTAATTTAACAAATTAATTTAGTAATGAAAACATTTCTATCTTTATTATAGGTCATTATAAAAATAGTTTTTTAGCATTTAAATTAAAGTAGGCTGTATTTTGCATATATTTATCATCTAGAATTGGAGGTACATTGGGAATGTACATGAATATAGTATTAAAAAATTGACTAACAATATTTCCCACTTAAAAAATATTAAATATTAAAAAAGGAAATATTCTAAATCCATTCATTTTTTTTATGATATAAAGTAAGCTATAATTTATGCGTTATGTTGATTGTCTTAAATTGGACATATTGGGAATGTACTTGAATGCATTATTGAAAAAGTTGACTAAGAGTATTTACCAATTAAAATAAATATCAAATATTAAGATATAAATATTCTAAATTCATTAATTTTCATCTTCTATGTACATCTGATCTAATTAGAATTATATTGTTACTAGACAAAGTTATATATATCACTATTGTTTACTTAGATCGCACACCTCTTTTATGCTAAATTTTTTAAAAGTTTTTTTTTCTATAAATAAGTGTGTAAGATGTACACCTTTGCACTAGTGATACACTTTATCACTAAATAATTCTCTATTTTTACCTTGTTAGTGAAATGAGTGATTCATTGATAACTTACAAGAAAGCAAAGTCAATAGGCTCATGAATAAGCAATGAATTACATTTTATGAAACCTAGAGAAAAATGTGGATAAGTTTGGACTTGAGTCAAATACAATTTATGAGTCTATATATATTTTCAAAATTTACGCTCAAATTGAATCTATATATTGAAGCTCCCTCTATTTCATATCATTCATGCTTAAAGAATGTGAGAGGAGAAAGTACTAGAGTGATCAATTGGATATATAGAGAGCAACGCAACATAGCCCAACTCCCAAATTCTCGTGTCTAATTATCAATTAGGTATATTTTGTTTCTTCTTCTTCTTTTTTGGGTCAATTATTTTCTTACTCCTTGATATATATATATCCTTGTATTTTCTCTTTGTCTAATTATTATTGTTTCATCTTGTTGATATGTCGGTTCTGCGGTTTTGGTGCTAGAAATTAGGGCTTTTTGTGTTGAAAACAAACACGCACATTTTTGGGAACTTTCACGTGAATCTATTTTTTATTCCTAAACTTAAATGTATGTTTTTGGTCCCTCAACTTTTCAACTTATGCAAAACTTTGTCAACTTTGTCAACATAGTGTCAATTTATTTAAAATCTTTTTTTTTTTGTTAAATTATAGATTAAAAAAACATATATGAGAAAGCCATTCTTCATGTTCTTCAAAACCTAGAAATCCAGTTCCATTTCATCATCGAGAAACTCAAAAGGTTGATCTTCAAAACCTAGAACCCAGGAATCAAAAAGTTGTTCATTCTACCTGTTCGTCCACCGTGGTCTCCTTCCAAGCACCACTCTAAGCTCCACCACCACGAAAACCCAAACCCAAAAACCCAAAACCAAAAATCTAAATCCAATGTCTTCCTTCTTCCTCTTCTCCTTTTCCCTTCATTAAAAACCCTAATCTAAAAATCTAAGCACAAGAAGCATATTGAAAATCCAAATATCGAAATTGAAAACCCAAATCCCCAGATCATACAAACCAATTACAAGAAGAAAAAGGGAAGGGAAGGGAATATCATCAGAATCAGAGCCAGATTAAAATTCTCATTTCTTCATTAAGTGAATCAATGGTTGCCACCAGGAGATCGTCGTTTAAATGAGAAGACCACAGTGTATTTCTAGGTTCTAGTGGAAGCAAAAAACGATGGATAAAAAGAAGAGAGAGAGAGGTGGGTTTGAAGGAGAGAGAAAGGTGTTTCAAAGAAGAAAGAGAGGTGTTGGGTTTGAGGAGATCGAAGGTTGGGTTCTGTTGTGGACAAGAATCACAGAATCCCGGTGATGTCCACCCATGCCGGGACAGGAGCGTCAGAGTCCTTGCAGGTGCACCACCGCCATCGTTGGAATCCTAGCTCAGAAGTCAGCCTCATTCAACCACCTCAAAGAGAAGGACCATCCTAAATGTTCGGCATCACCGCCAGGTTAGATCACAACATTGGTGCCGTCTATGGGAAGCACAACAAAAGCCTTGCTTTCACCCATCATTAACTATGGTCTGTTCTACTCGACAGAAGGATTACAATGATCCAAGTGTTCAAAACCTGGGAGGCAGACATCATGGTGGTGCCTCTAACCAAGAAGGGACATCGCAACCCTTCAATCTGGAGGCAAAATTTCATAAGTTACAAAAGCTGGTGCAAACTCAAGCTAAAGAGATTGTGGCCCTAAAAAAGAAGGAGCAACAGAGGCAGGGTAAAGACAAGATCATTGAGGACGATCCAATTCAGGGAACTAAGAATCAAACGCACCAAGCTATGGGAAATCAAGAGAAGAATCCGGTTCACGAAGATGAGAAGCAGCAAGAGAACCCAGCCAAAGACGAGGATAATGGAAACGACCCAAAAAACGTGGAAAAGCAGTTGGAGTTACGGGTGAGCCGAAACATGAAGGTATCCCTCACAAATCCCGGGTGGATGGAGCCAACCCACCACCAATCCATAACGAGGGGCAGCAAGTCGGTCAGCAAGAGCACATGGCAGAGAATGTTCTAGAATTCGGTTACATAGATAACCCGTTTACTTCGTGGATCATGTCCCACGCCTTGTCCCATGGTTTCAAATTTTTCATACAGTTGAAAGAGTATGACGGGACTAAGGATCCCAACTTACACGTAAGCACCTTCGAAAGGGCCATGTACTTCGAAGGCGTATATGAAGCCATCGTACGTCACGCTTTTCCTCTGACTCTTTCCGAAGCTGGAAGTCGATGGTTCTGAGACCTTCCACCTCAGTCCATCAACAATTGGAAGACTCTAAAAGATAAGTTCATCTTTTACTTTACTAGTAGTAAACGCCAGTTTAAATCTGAATTCCATTTAGAAACTATTAAACAAGGGAAGGATGAATCTTTACAAGACTATATCACTCATTTTAATAACAAAGTGTTAGAAGTTAGGAATGTTAAGCCTAACTTAGTATTGTACTTCTTTGTTAGGGGTCTGAAACCAAGAGCATTCGCCAAACAATTGGCAGGTGATAAGCCCACTTCCATGGATGACCTGAAGGCGCGGGTAGAGAAGTGGATCAGAATAGAAGAATGGGAGAAGGCCCAGGAAGCCAAGAAGGATGATAAATCCAAGGTCACTCCTACCACCCAATCTCGGGGGAAGGATGATAAACCCCGGGATAGATCTCCCAAAAAATGCAGGGGATTGTTCTCAAATTACACCCCATTGGTAGTCTCGCCTGCTGCAGTACTTAAAGAGGTAATGCACTCAGAATTGAAAGACAGGCCTTCACCTTTGAAGACTGTTGGGAAGTTCAAAAGCAAATACTACGAATATCACTAGGATCGAGGCATTCCACCAATGAATGTGTCCAACTCTGGGATGCCACTGAGAAGTTGATTCGACAAGGCAGACTTAGAAATTACACAAGGGTCTCTCCAGAGAGAAGAGATCGACGATGCAGTTAGTCTCCTCGGAATTAGAATCCAAATCTCCTTTTAGAATCCGGGACCAACGAGTTGAAAGTTGGCATAGATCCCGCACTCCTCGACGGAGTGCAAAATCTCCTAGAGGTGTGATACAAGTCATAGCGGGAGGGAAAAGTCTGAAAGGCCTTGACGACAGAAAGAGGAGACAAGATGCAAGAGAATCTTTCTCACAGGTAACGTCTAAAGTTAATCCGGTATTATCTTTTTCAGATGCAGACTTACCGGACGAGCGAGTTTGAGATAATGAGCCTTTGGTGATTATCGCAAACTTGAGTGGGTTCGAAGTCCATCGGATCTTCATTGATCAAGGAAGCTCAGCAGACATCATGTTCTGGAGCCTTTTCAACAAAATGGGGCTCGGATCTAAGGACCTAATCCCTCACAAGGGGAGTTTGATCGGCTTCATAGGTGATACAATAACCCCGAAGGGCTATGTTGATCTGAAGGTGTGCTATAGAAAAAAGCCTAACGCTAAGACCGTCCAGGTCAGGTTCATCATCGTGGATTGTCCTTCTGCATATAATGCAATAATTGGATGCCCGAATTTGAACATTTTGGGCGCCATAGTCTCGACCATCCATTTGGCGATGAAGTATCCCGGGGAGAATGGTGTTGTGGTTACAGTCCATGAGAAGAGTAGTGATGCAAGGCGCTGCTACCAGAAAAGCCTTAAAATTACAAAAGCTCCACCTATCATGCCAGAGAAACACTAGGAGAAAGGCAAAGGGAAGATGGAATGACGAGATATAACCCGGGATGTGGAAGTGGTATGACTAATCTAGATCCTCGGGTGGATTTTGAATCTCAGAGACCTCAACCTGAAAGGGATCAAATCCTGGTCCAAATAGGGCCCTAGGAAGATCAGACTGTTAAAATTGGGGGGAACTTCCCCCCTTCGGTTAAAGGGCGACTTGTTGAATTGCTGAAACTGAACAAAGACTTGTTTGCCTGGGTTTCTCCAGGCCCGGGGTTGATCCCCTGTTTGTGTGTCATCGTCTAGCTATCAAACCGGGATGCATCCCAGTGGCACAAAAGAAGCGGAAGATGGGCCCTGAGAGGACAGAAGCTATTGAAAAGCAAGTCAAAGAACTCTTAGATGCCGGCTTTATCCGCGAGATACGTTATGCGGAGTGGCTCTCCAATGTCATTATGGTGAAGAAGGCTAATGGGAAATGGAGAATGTGTACGGATTACACCGATCTGAATAAGGCATACCCCAAAGATCCTTTCCCTTGCCTTGCATTGATAATCTTGTTGATAATTCCGCGGGCTAGAAATACTTATCTTTCATGGATGCCTACTCTAGTTATAACCAGATCCCCATGCATCCCAAGGACCAAGAGAAAATAGCCTTCATAACCGACATGGGAGTCTATTGCTACACGATGATGTCATTCGACCTGAAAAATGTTGGAGCGACATATCAGCGGATAAAGCCGGGATGCATCCCGGTGGCACAAAAGAAGCGGAAGATGGGCCCTGAGAGGACATAAGCTATTGAAAAGCAAGTCAAAGAACTCTCAGATGCCGGCTTTATCCGTGAGATACGTTATGCGGAATGGCTCTCCAATGTCGTTATGGTGAAAAAGGCTAATGGGAAATGGAGAATGTGCACGGATTACACTGATCTGAATAAGGCATGCCCCAAAGATCCTTTCCCTTGCCTTGTATTGATAAGCTTTTTGATAATTTCGCAGGCTAGAAGTACTTATCTTTCATGGATGCCTACTCTAGTTATAACCAGATCCCCATGCATCCCGAGGACAAAGAGAAAACAACCTTCATAACTGACATGGGAGTCTATTGCTACATGATGATGTCATTCGACCTGAAAAATGTTGGAGCGACATATCAGCGGATGATGAGTCAGGTATTTGACAAAAAGATTTCCAGGATCCTAGAGGTCTACATTGATGATATGATAGTAAAGACCTCGGAAGATAAAGACCTAGTGGCAAATCTACAAGAAACTTTCCAGCAACTGCGCAGGTATGACTTAAGATTAAATCCTAATAAATGCACTTTTGGTATTGAAGCTGGTAAATTCTTTGGCTTTATGCTAACCACTCGAGGGATTGAGGTCAACCCCGGACCGTCAAAGAGGTCCAGCAGTTAACAGGAAGAATAGCAGCTTTGGTGCAATTCCTGCCGGCTTCGGCCCGGAAATGTTTACCATTCTTTAGAACTCTGCGACATAAAGATGAGTTTCAATGGAATACAAAATGCGAGGAGGCTTTCCAGGAATTGAAAACAATCTTTTCCTCCCCGCCAGCCCTATCTCGCCCAGATCCCAAGCAAACTTTGTATCTTTACTTAGCAGTCACTGACGTAGCTATTAGCGCGGCATTGGTAAAAGAAGAATCCCGGAAGCAAAGCCTAATCTACTTCGTGTCCAAAGAACTACAAGGTTCTGAGTTAAATTACCAAAGGCTAGAGAAAGTCCCCTATACCCTACTACAGGCGTCGAGACGTCTACCCCATATCTTCAAAGCCACCCCATCACGGTGCGTTCTAATCAGCCATTACGCAAATTTTACACAAGCCTGACTTGGCTGTTAGGATGATGACTTGGGCCGTTGAACTATCTCAGTATGACATCTCTTATGAACCCCGTCAAGCCGTTAAAGCTCAAGCCTTAGCTGAGTTTTTGGCCGAGATGACCCATCCCGGGGATCAACCTCATGGGTCGTGGACCATTTTTGTTGATGGATCTTCAAACCCAAAGGGAACTAGAGTAGGGATTCTAATTGAAAATGACAAGAGAATAACCGTGGAATACTCGTTGAAGTTTGAATTTCCGACTTCCAACAACCAGGCAGAGTATGAAGCTTGTCTTGCTGGGATACGTGCGGCAAAAGAACTTTGGGCTACTACGATAACTTTGTGTTCAGATTTTTAGTTGGTGGCATCACAAATAAAAGGGGAGTATCAGGCCAAAGAGCCTCTACTACAAAGGTATTGGCCAAAGTTAAGGGAAGTTTGCTTGGACTTTCGCTATTCGAGATCAAACATATCCCCAAGGAAGAGAATAGCCGAGCAGACTTACTGTCAAAGCTAGCTAGTACCATGTCCTCCTCGACTCTGAAGTCGGTAAATGAGGAAGTCGTTCCTTCACCATGCGCTATCCTCCTAGTGGAAGCCGATGACTGGAGAATACCGTTAAAAGAATACATTACCAGAGGGGTTCTACCTGAAAACCAGCAAGAAGAAAATAAGCTAATTCAGAAAGCATCCCGGTATACAGTGATAGAAGAAAAATTGTTCCGAAGAGGTTTGTCAACCCCTTTTCTTAAATGCATTGAACCTAGGTATGGTATATCCTTACTGAAGTCCACGAAGGGAGTTGTGGTCACCATATCGGAGGCAAATTGTTAGCAAGGAAATCTTTGAGGGCGGGATACTTCTGGCTGACCATGAATGTCGATGCAGCCGAACATGTGAAGAAATTCCAGGAGCACAGCCCGATATCCCACATCTCGGTAGAGGATCTACACAACATATCTACTCCCTAGCTATTTCACACTTGGGGATTGAATTTGTTAGGGCCATTTACTCCAACAACAGGTCAGTTGAAATATCTCATCGTCATTGTTGATTATTATACCCAAGTGGATTGAATTAGAGCCGTTGGCTAGTATACCCTCTGTTAAGGCTCAGAATTTTGTATTCCAGCAAATAATATGTCGTTTTGGTATCCAGGCAGAAATAATCTGCGAGAACGGGACCCAATTTATTGATAAAGAATTTCGCGAAATGTTGACAGGTCTCCAGATAAAACAATATTTTGCTAGTGTGGAACACCCACAATCAAATGGGGAAGTAGAATTTGCCAATAAAGTCATACTTAATGGCTTGAAGAAAATATTGGAGAAAGCCGGAACCAACTGGGTTGAGGACCTATACGAAGTACTCTGGAGCTATAGGACCACTCCCCATAGCACCACTGGAGAAACTCCATTCAGAATGGTCTACGGGACAGACGCAGTAATTTAGTTGAAATCGAACAACCGTCTTGGAGATTATGTACCCTGCCCAGAACAATGAGCAGTTACTACGGGAGGACTCCGACATGGTCGAAGAAATCCGAGAAGCAACAAGGCTTAAGGAGTTACCCGGAAACAACAAGTCGCTCAAAGGTACAACTTGAAAGTAGTCCATAGAAGCTTCCAGATTGGCGGCTCAGTCCTGAGAAGGGCTAGCATTGAAAACCGAAATGCCAAAGACGGGAAGCTCAGACCAAATTGGGAAGGCCCATACCAGATCAAGAGTGTAGCAGCCAAGGGCACAAACCACCTAGAAACTCTCAAGGGCAAAGAGATACCAAGAACGCTTAATGTCATTGACTTAAAGTGCTACTTTAGTTAAGCATTTATGTAATTTACATGCTGTAATAAAGGGGTACTCTTTTTCCTGTAGCAGGTTTTATCCCTAAGGAGGGTTTTTCTGCTAGAGGTTTTAACGAGACCCCCATTAGCTACTTTTCTCCATTATCAATAAAAGCATCATTTTCCATTATTTGAACTTGTTATTATCTTGAAATCCTTTTCAGTCAAGTTCTTAGATAAATAGAAAGATCAAAATGACAGCAAGTATAACAAAGCCAAGATAAAAATGTCATCACAAGCAAAATTGGCTTAGACCGGACCAATAAACCTAAGGCTAAAAGAGACAAGGTGTCATTCCGATTAAACCTTAGCTACAATTTCAAAAGGGGCCTCTTGAAGGTTAACCCTGGCCAAATGCAACGAGGTACCATAAAGGTCAAACCTCAACTACAAATTTAGAAGAAGTATAAAATAACCTTCATTCCTAACTTGGGGAAAAAGAGGTCCCATGACGGCTATACCTCAACAACGAGAACGATCGACAACAAGCCTAACAATTAACTTCACACAAGTAGAGGTGCCATTATAGCTAAGCCTCAGTGACAAGATTTAAAGGGCTGCAGAAATACGACAAAGAAATAAAAGATTTCAATGAGAATCTAAAGGCAGGAAGCATATATGGAGAACAAACCCGAGATGACCGAGACATTGAAAATTAAAAGAGCAAATATTATTTACAGGTCAAAATGTTGCAAAGAAAACAATACCTAAACAAAAAGGGTTAATAAAAATACAAGAAATAAATGAAATTAACAAAGTTCTTTGAAATGTTCATTGGGCTCCTCTGGCATCCGCTCCTTCATGTTCTTGGGCGACATCAGAGGGAGGAGTGTGACAATCAAACGGCTCCAAGTGGGGATCAGCAAGATCAAGCAGAATAGGATTGTGGCAATCATGGAAGTCCTAGAATTGCCCATCCTTCACACCATGGTATTTGCTAAGCCCGCGAGTATTAAACTCGATCCCGGGATTTAGGAGTGGAAGGGTTTTCACGCAATCAAGGTATGAATCGTCTGTCGTTGCATCCATATCTTTGTAAGCTACCTCCAGCTTCTTCTGAGTCTCTTGACACTCAGTCTCCGCGGCATGGAGTTTGGCAGTAGACCCTTGGAGTTCCACGCACATGGCTTTGAGAGCAGAGTCATCAGAATCCGACTTGGCTTTCAGATGGGAGACCTCTCCTTTCAACTTCTGATTCTCACCAACCAAGTCAGTGTTCCTCTTCTGTTCCCTGGCGAGATCCTCTTCGCCCCGGGATAGCTTCTGTTGCAGAGTAGAAATCTCCTTGGCATGTTGTGACTCCTGCTTTTTTGAACTCTTGAGCAAGGCCTATTTCAGGGCCATATCATCCTTCAAATCCCGTAATTGGGCCTTTAGTGAAGCAGCCTGGACCAACTCCATAGCTTGATCATGGACATGCTGAAGCATAGCCATACTCATGATAGTTCAGCCCATCAGAGACTTTGCTTTATCCTACAAAAGTGAGAAATGTCAGAGCAATACACCACACACCAACGTTTATATTAAATGGATACACATAGGCATACATTTACAGTGGCAGCACTCCCCCGAGTGAAGAAGTCCCCATGTTAGAACTTGATGAGAGGAGACTGTAATCCCTCCCAGACAGAAGAAGGAGTCGAAGATAGAACTGCTAGCATAGGAGTCATCTCGTGAGGAGGCTCAATGGTATTCTCAGGACGATCACTTGCACAAAAAAAGTCTTACTCTGCTTAACCAAATGACAACGCTTGGGTTGCGCATTCGCCGCTTCAGTTCCGACATTAGAGGGAGGCGGGTTGCCTGCAGCAACCATCCCGCCAACAGCACCGGTAGGCTCCGACAAGCGAACCGAAGAGGTAATCACTTCCGCAGAGCTAATCAGAACAGGGGTTGAAGTACCCACTTTCCCTTTGCCCTTGGCATCACGCTTCGAGGCACGATTGGCATAGCTGGCCATGATCCTTGCTGCAAAATAAAGCATCAATGTTAGAAAAAGAACAACATACTGACATATAGCTAATATAGAAAACACAACATCATACATAAGCATGTTGCCTAGTTACGACGAGGATCGCTCAGGACATCTTTACAATGAATGGGAATCCCACCATTCTTAACAAAGTTACATAGTCTCTAGAAGGTCTCCTGATCTTCTTCCTCCAAGAAACCACACTCCAACTCAGCAAGGGACAATGACTTCCCGTAATGTTCCGTCGTCCAATAAAGCAGAAAAAGAGGTTTTTTATTTTCTTCCATTCAGATAGGGGTACACTCATCTGTTCGTGGAACGACTTTGAAAAAGAGGTCCCTATGAGCTTTAAAGGAATCTTCATAAGGAGTAAAGAGGTTGATAATCCCGGATCTGTAGCACAAGGATACCCAAGACTTCTTCATCCCTCGGTGAGGACCAAATAGATAGAGGAAGAGGGCAGAAGAGAATTTCTAGTTGTTTGCCTAGCAGAAAACTTCAAAAGCCTGCAGGAACCCCCAACTGTTGGGATGAAGTTGGGTGGGGGCTAGATGCAGGATATGAAGGACTTCAATCTGAAGATCAGAGAAGAGAAATCAAATTTTGAGTTGATCCCACAGAGATTCAAACATCATGATGTAAGAAGTCTCGCCTTACTTTGTCGGGTATAAACCCTCTCGTCTTTCTCGGGTATCACCAATTTATGATTACTAGAAGGATCTGCCTTAATGTTAGTCTCGGGTAAATTTGGGCCATAGTGGAAACAATTTTTCCAATATTTTTCTACTAATTTAAGGTGGGCGTTATCAGTGATGGAGCACTCTTCCTTGATAAAGTCAATAGGAGGCCACAAGAATAGCCCGATATTCTTTAAGTCCTTCCACTCGGGATGATATTCAATGGGAAGCAAGATAAAGAGCAAAAGGTTTAGGGTTTAGGGTATTGAAGGAACTGCTCACACTCTGGGTAACGTACTCACCACGTTCTGTCTTTCGAGAATACAAAGGGTAATACCAAAGATGTGCAGATTCAGAGTCATCAGGATTTGCAATGGAAAGCGTACCTTGAATAAGGTTAAGGTCAACAGAGGGCAATGATTTTGGATTTCTTCTCGCAAAACTAGCAAGAAGTTGAGAATCGTTTGAATCTGAAGATGAATCACTTGATAATACGATAACATTATCGACCATTATGAAAGAAAGTGAACCAAACAACAACACAAAACCCTAAGAACAGAGTAGAATGAAACAGAATAACCTAGGAATCACAAAGAAGTTGAACAAAAGAAGCGTAAATCATAAGGGTTAAAGAAGTACCTGATGATGAATAGGGGTGAAACAATCTCGCAAATAGTTTTCTCTGATAAGGATGTCTCAAAGGTCACCACCGGTGGCCGATGAAATAGAAGCAATAGCGTAAGGAAAAAGGAGAGGGAATGAAAGGGTTTCTTTTTCTCAAAGAGGGCAGAAGAGCGCGAATGAAAAGGAAATGAAAATATGATAGAAGACTAAAAGGTAACGGGCGAGAATGGTAAAGTAAAAATTGTCACATCACCTTAACAGGCGAGAATGGTAAAGTAAATTACCCGATGAAGGCGCGTGCAAGACATGCCATCAAAAGAAAATAGACCGTTATCTCAGAATACATGTCAGAATCAATTAGGCACCATGTGCTATGAGAAGCTTGGAGAATGTACGGCATGAAGAGCAAACTCATCGACTTCCCCTAAAGGTAGCTCGACGACTTGGGGGCAACTGTTGTGGACCAAGATCACGGTACCCGATGATGTCCACCCATGTTGGGATAGGGACATCACAGGAATCCCGGACTAATCCCGAGGTACATCGGAGGAAGGCCATTATCCAAGTACGAGGCCAAGGCAACATGGATTGGGCCATTGTACCAAGTCCAGGCCCAACAAGGTCCACACCCAGGTCATACGCTCCTCTATAAATACTATCTTAAATGCTCCTTGCAAGGTATGTAACTATCTACTTATCACTCACAACCCTAATACAACTACTAACTTGAGCGTCAGAGTCCTTGCAGGTGCACCACCGCTGCCGTTGGAATCCTAGCTCAGAAGTCAGCCTCATTCAACCACCTCAAGGAGAAGGACCATCCTGCTCGTCTGACATCACCGCTAGGTTAGATCACAACAGGTTCGCTGGAGAGAGTGGAAGGAGGAGGAAGAAGAAGATAAAGAAGAAAGTTCAAAATAAAAGTCAGCACAGAGAGAAGTTCGAAGGAATGAGAGAGATGTTTAGGGTATCAATATTTTATTTTTTAATTTAACTTAATTTATTATTAATTTGTTAAGTTATTTAAAAATTTGACATGTGATTTACCGAGAATCTATCACGTGGAAATCTCTTGCCACATCGGCATCAAACTTGACATAACTTAATAGAAGGATCAAAATCAAACATTTTACAAACTTTAGGGACTAAAATTAAACTTTTTAAAGTTTTAGGACAAAAAGATAATTTTTGTTAAAGTTTAAGGATGAGAAATATATTGAATCATAAACTATAAGGTCATTCTTTACATGTTAGTCCGACATTTTATCTCATCAATATTAATTCTCGTCTAATTTTCTTATTAAAGAAAACATTCTCATCTATAACAAGTCTATTAAAGAAAACACACGTATAACATTGTTTGGTGACTTATGATATAGAGTTACCTCTTCTATTTATAAGTATCATAACAAGTCTCGTCTCTTTTTCTTTAATTTTCTTTTCCGCTAAAAAACTATATTTGTTTAAGAAGGATAAAAAAGAAAAAATTACTACCGGTTCAATCATGAGTTTTTTTGACACATACAACATTTTGCTAAGGAAAACCAATTTTATTATTAGGAGTACAATGAATGTAAACGAGACCAACATGTATATACCAAAAAAGACTAATAATATTATATTAATATTTAATATAATATTAATATAATAGTAATATCAAATAGTGGTGGGTATTTTGTGATTTTTAAAAATAAATAAGGGTAATTTTGAAAGTGAAATATTGAAAGCCCATCCTTGAAAGCCAAAAGCCTCTTGAAAGAGCTTTGCAAAAGTTAATTACAAAAGCCACAATCTTGTAGCCAAAATCCTTATTTGTGTAATTTCCAAATGACGACACAAGCTTTTGAAAGTCAAAAACCCCTAAAAAAGTCCAAAGCCACATTTCCAAACATATCCATTGTGTGCATGTGTGTGCCTAGCTGATTTTTATCTTTAATTTTTTTAATTGTTTGTTGAAGTTCCACTAAAAATTAGACAAAGGATTTTTATAACAAAAAAGACAAAAAAATTATTCATACAAAATTTTAAATTAAATACTGCATATGTTATATAACATGTATAGACATTTTTAACAATTTTATAAAAACAATAATTATATGTATATTGTTCGGCTTTTTGTTTCTTATTGCATGTGTTACACTTATCATTCTTTTTAACTTTATTTCTTTTTTTTTTTCATATCAATCTCTCTACGTTTTTTTAATCACCTCTCAATTTCTTTCTCTTTCTTTCCTTTTTCTATCTCTCTTTTTTTATGTTTCTTAACCCAAAAGAGTGAGAAATGCAAAAGTATTCATACTTTTTGAAACCAGAAAGGGTAGTGGCCAATAATGATAGACCAAACATCAAACATTTTCCCAAACAAATGTATTACTACATGATTTGTTATTGTGGCAACTTACAGATGTACGAGATGAGTGAATTGAATGATAATAATTCAAGCTTGCAAAATGAAGTCAACCCACCTCTAGAATTAAACAGAGCGTTTAGACTTCTTTCTTCTTCTTCTTTGAGTTCTCGAAGCAGAAGTTATATGAGTCTAATGTTACCCTCAATTCTTGGGATGAATAATCTTTAACCTCATGGAGATAGAACTGATAATCCTCCACTGAATGATCTACCTGATAATCAAGATTCTCCATGTGAATCCATTAGGCCATTGGATTTAATTTTAGTCCCATCAGCACAACTTACAAGTACACGAAATTTTGGATCTAATATTTTCACCACTCTTCCGAAACATGATGATCATGCCGCTGTTGATGTCCCAAAAGGCTCAAATTCAAATGTTGCACCCAATACTCCAAATGAGGGTGGTGGTGGTAGTAGTAACTCTCCTAGCACAACAGACGCTAGTTCAGGAAAAACAACACTTCAATTAAAGAGAGGTCGAGATGATGCTTTCCTTATAGAATTTTCACCTGGTGAAAGTTCAAGAATTGCAACCCAGGATGAGATACCAAGACGTCCTCCTTTTAATTCAATGGCTTTTGTACCACCAAAGATCTCCCTTATTGAGAACCGGTCCGTACACTCAACTCTAACAACAAGGAACAAAAGACGGTTGAATAATGCCCAATTCAATCCTTACTTCACTATTCCAGCGGCACAACCTCAAACTACTATTGTTGTCCCTTGGATGAGGCCAACGAATCTCGAGGGTGAAGCAAGGGAAAGTCAAACACCTATCCCACATTTTCATCTAAACCTCTAGAGGAATAATAATATCATCAATATAGGTGGTAGTACGTTCATACATGATTCTCAACTTGAATAGGATATCTTCTCCTGGGCAGGAAATAATAATAATAATAATAATAATAATAACAATAATAATAATAATAAAAATAATAATAATAATAATAATAATTGTTGAGATATTAAATTGATATTGTAAATGTTAAAATTGATTTTGTAATATTGTAATTGATTTGTAATATTAGGAATTTGATATAAATGAAGAGGACAAAATGCCAAGGTGGCTTGAGGCATGCAAGAGAAGAATATGTCCTACTTTCCAACCTGTGTCCACTTCCAATGTTCTTCTCCAATAAAATTCCTTCGTGTGGCCAAGGTGGCTTAGGATGATAAACATACAGAGTAGAATCCCCATCCCTCATCACATTATGCATCTTCGCCTTAGGCTTCCCATCATCAAATGGTGTTGGAAATACATCGAGATGCACTTTTGCACTCTTCTTCATCTCTTGATTCTTCACATTCGTATTAAGAGTAGGCATTAGTGCAGGAACCAACATCCCACACACTTCCTAACAATATTCGTCCCCGTTACTCTTTAGAACGACCAGAGGGTAAAGTGGACCATCACTTTTAAAATCTTTAACTCTCACCCTCAAGTCCACCTCCTCTCTCACTATGGACCATTATGGTTACTCCCTCTCCCAACAAGTGCACTTCCCGGGATTCAAACTTATGTCCTCATCCTTAAGGGGGACCAAGTTGCTTATCAAGTGATTATTTATAGTTATGATGGTTGGGTAATTGTTGTATTGAAAATTTGTAAAGTTTGTTGTGTTCTGTTTGATGTATTGTAGGGATTGACAGAACTAACATCAGACCAACCAAGCCAGGAAAGAATAGGAATAGGGAAGCGTTCAGGATCAAATTCCAAAGTTAGCAACTTTGAAGAATCATCTGATGATGACGTTTTTGATTCTGAGGTAGGCTGCAACTTTCACATAGAAGGCACACATGACATGGGGCATATTAACTTGTGTGATTTGAACACCGATGCCATATCGAAGCTGACTTTTGCTAACCTTGAAGTTCCATTCATTTTCTATAACTAGTATGCAAGAATGCAAGGTTTTTAGCAAAAAAGAGTATATTCGTCCGAAACAAGGCTAACGAGATAGAGGAACAAACCTTTGTGTGTACTAAAGAAGGTTTCAGTGATGTAAAACGTGTTAACAGAAGCAATCAAAAGCGTTGTCCTAAACCCTAAAAAAGGTGTGAGTGTAAGGCTAAGATGCGTGTGTACTTAAATATGTTAACTTGATTGTGGCACATCATATACTTTTTGTATGACCACAATCACACGATGATGCCTGGAAAGATCACTAGGATGATGGTTGGTCATAGAAACATAAAAAAAGAGGACAAAATGCGAATGACCATCATGTGGAGAGTTGGGATCACAACACCTGACATACTTTATTCATTTGCTAGCCAATTTGGAGGGTTTGAGGACGTTGGGTTATGTAAATGAGACATGTACAACTTGATTGACAAAGAAAGGAGGAAGGAAGGCATAGATGCTTCTGCAGCGCTGAGATACATGAGTGACTTGGCTAAGAATGACCCAATTTTTTTATGCTCACACAACAATTGAGCAAGGGAGGAGGTTAGAACAAATATTTTGGTGTGATGGGACCAGCCGACTGGATTACAATGTATTTGGTTACATACTAGCTTTTGATGCAACATACGGCAAGAATAAATATAGTTGTCCGATGGTTGTCTTCTCAAGCTTAGAATAAAGATAAGTGTAGAGGAAAGAAATCTTAATTAAAAACAACTAAACTACGGAATAAAAAAAACTAAAGAAAATTGGGTTGCCTCCCAATAAGCGCTTGTTTAACGTCATTAGCTCGACGCCTATAACTTTAAACTTTAAGGTGGCTTGAGGCATGCAAGAGAAGAATATCTCCTCCCTTCCAACTTGAGTCCACCTCCAATGTTCTTCTCCAGTAAAATTCTTTCGTGAGGCCAAGGTGGCTGAGGATGATAATCATACGGAGTGGAATCCCCATCCCCTGTCACATTATGCATCTTCGCCTTAGGCTTCCTATCATCAAATGGTGTTGGAAATACATCGAGATGAACTTTTGCACTCTTCTTCATCTCTTGACTCTTCACATCCGTATGAAGAGTAGGCATTAGTGCAGGAACCAACATCCCTCACACTTCCTAACAATATTCGTCCCCATTACTCTTTAGAACGACCAGAGGTTAAAGTGGACCATCACTTTTAAAATCTTTAACTCTCACCCTCAAGTCCACCTCCTCTCTCACTATGGAGCATTATGGTTACTCCCTCTCCCAACAAGTGCACTTCCCGGGATTCAAACTTGTGTCCTCATCCTTAAGGGGGACCAAGTTGCTTATCAAGTGATTATTTATAATTATGATGGTTGGGTAATTGTTGTCTTGAAAATTTGTAAAGTTTGTTGTGTTCTGTTTGATGTATTGTAGGGATTGACAGAACTAACATCAGACCAACCAAGCCAGGAAAGAATAGGAATAGGGAAGCGTTCAGGATCAAATTCCAAAGTTAGCAACTTTGAAGAATCATCTGATGATGACGTTTTTGATTCTGAGGTAGGCTGCAACTTTCACATAGAAGGCACACATGACATGGGGCATATTAACTTGTGTGATTTGAACACCGATGACATATCGAAGCTGACTTTTGCTAACCTTGAAGTTCCATTCATTTTCTATAACTAGTATGCAAGAATGCAAGGTTTTTAGCAAAAAAGAGTATATTCGTCCGAAACAAGGCTAACGAGATAGAGCAACAAACCTTTGTGTGTACTAAAGAAGGTTTCAGTGATGTAAAACGTGTTAACAGAAGCAATCAAAAGCGTTGTCCTAAACCCTAAACAAGGTGTGAGTGTAAGGCTAAGATGCGTGTGTACTTAAATATGTTAACTTGATTGTGGCACATCATATACTTTTTGTATGACCACAATCACACGATGATGCCTGGAAAGATCACTAGGATGATGGCTGGTCATAGAAACATAAAAAAAGAGGACAAAATGCGAATGACCATCATGTGGAGAGTTGGGATCACAACACCTGACATACTTTATTCATTTGCTAGCCAATTTGGAGGGTTTGAGGACGTTGGGTTATGTAAATGAGACATGTACAACTTGATTGACAAAGAAAGGAGGAAGGAAGGCATAGATGCTTCTGCAGCGCTGAGATACATGAGTGACTTGGCTAAGAATGACCCAATTTTTTTATGCTCACACAACAATTGAGCAAGGGAGGAGGTTAGAACAAATATTTTGGTGTGATGGGACCAGCCGACTGGATTACAATGTATTTGGTTACATACTAGCTTTTGATGCAACATACGGCAAGAATAAATATAGTTGTCCGATGGTTGTCTTCTCAAGCTTAGAATAAAGATAAGTGTAGAGGAAAGAAATCTTAATTAAAAACAACTAAACTACGGAATAAAAAAAACTAAAGAAAATTGGGTTGCCTCCCAATAAGCGCTTGTTTAACGTCATTAGCTCGACGCCTATAACTTTAAACTCTAAGGTGGCTTGAGGCATGCAAGAGAAGAATATCTCCTCCCTTCCAACTTGAGTCCACCTCCAATGTTCTTCTCCAGTAAAATTCTTTCGTGAGGCCAAGGTGGCTGAGGATGATAATCATACGGAGTGGAATCCCCATCCCCTGTCACATTATGCATCTTCGCCTTAGGCTTCCTATCATCAAATGGTGTTGGAAATACATCGAGATGAACTTTTGCACTCTTCTTCATCTCTTGACTCTTCACATCCGTATGAAGAGTAGGCATTAGTGCAGGAACCAACATCCCTCACACTTCCTAACAATATTCGTCCCCATTACTCTTTAGAACGACCAGAGGGTAAAGTGGACCATCACTTATAAAATCTTTAACTATCACCCTCAAGTCCACCTCCTCTCTCACTATGGACCATTATGGTTACTCCCTCTCCCAACAAGTGCACTTCCCGGATTCAAACTTGTATCATCATCCTTAAGGGGGACCAAGTTGCTTATTTTATTCATTTGCAAGCCAATTTGGAGGGTTTGAAAATGTTGGGTTCCGTAAACGACACATGTACAACTTGATTGACAAAAAAAGGAGGAAGTAAGGCATTGGTGCTTCTGCAGCGCTGAGATACATGCGTGAGTTGGCTAAGAATGTCCCAGTTTTTTTATGCTCACACAATAGTTGAGCAAGGGAGGAGGTTACAACAGATACTTTGGTGTGATGGGATCAGCCGACTGGATTACAATGTATTTAATTTGGTGACGTACTAGCTTTTGACGTAACATACGGCAAGAATAAATATAGTTGTCTGCTGGTTGTCTTCTCAAGCTTAGAATAAAGATAAGTTTAGAGGAAAGAAATCTTAATTAAAAACAACTAAACTAAAGAATAAAAAAAAGAAAAGAAAATTGGGTTGCCTCCCAATAAGTGCTTGTTTAACGTCATTAGCTCGACGCCTATAACTTTAAACTTTAAGGTGGCTTGAGGCATGCAAGAGAAGAATATCTCCTCCCTTCCAACCTGAGTCCACCTCCAATGTTCTTCTCCAATAAAATTCCTTCGTGAGGCCAAGGTGGCTTAGGATGATAAACATACGGGGTAGAATCCCCATCCCTCGTCACATCATGCATCTTCGCCTTAGGCTTCCCATCATCAAATAGTGTTTGAAATACATCGAGATGCACTTTTGCACTCTTCTTCATCTCTTAACTCTTCACATCAGTATGAAGAGTAGGCATTAGTGCAGGAACCAAAATGTCACACTTCCTCACAATATTCGTCCTCATTACTCTTTAGAAGGACCAGAGGGTAAAGTGGACCATCACTTTTAAAATCTTTAACTCTCACTCTCAAGTCCACCTCCTCTCTCACTATTTCTTTCTTTTGAATTTTCTGATTTGATGATTTTATTGATCTATTTGAAATCATAATTTTATACATAGAAGTAATTTTGAATTTTCTCGAGCAGTTTGAGGAGAAAACTTCTCATACGTTTTTAGGGAGTGTCTTGTTCATCTATATCTATGCCAGGGAGTTGTTTATCGAATCGTTGCAATTGATGTTCGGAAAGTGGGTTTTTATGATCCAATAAAGAATAAAACCTATTTAAATATTCCTGTTATTCTATATTTCCTTCAACAAGGCGCTCAACCTATAGGAACTATTAAGCATATTTCTAAAACGGCGGGTGCTATCTATAAACTAAATTTAGATAATGAAAGAAAAAAATAGAGGCGTGGATGACTTGTATATAGATTTATAGAACTTTGTTCTCTTTTATGCGCCCCGTTCTCTTTATCTATTCATACCTAATTTTTTATTTCTTGTTGTTGACATAGAATGTTGTTTTCTACATACAAAAAATTGGATTTTTATCGATCTTTAAAATTAAAGAAAAAGACTTATATAAGCTTTTTGTCCCTGCAAATATATATATATATATATATATCATATAATCCAAACTTTTTTAAACATTTGTCTTTCAGTCCCTATTGTTAACTTTGACTGTTAAATGCCGACGTAGCTAACGGAGAGCCATGTCAGCTTGCCACGTGAATCTGGCATGTCATTTATGTGGTTTTGCTTTTAGTCCTTAAAAAATTCATGTTTTTTGTTTTTGGTCCCAAAGTCATTTCTTCCTCCACCATCTCCCTCCTCATTCGCCACCACCACCACCACCACTAACTTCCACCTCTACCACTCCCTCCTCTTCCACCACTACCACCACCTTCCACTCTTCTCTCTCAGTTTCAATCCCTAATTTCACTATATAAACTCCAATTCCAAACTCTAATTCGCTTTCAATCCCTAACATGATTCAATTATCTTTACAATCCTAGCCTCCACAGTTCATACACCTCTCTCAGCTTCATAATCAACAACAAAATGTCGTTTCCACTTGTCTACACTTATCTCTCAGTGACCAACAACAAAAACAGAGGCTACAACTTCATCAATCCCAGTCTAATTCCTCCACTTTCTCTTATATATTATCTGAAGAATCTTCTTCACAAATCAAACACCAAAGAGATGAAATCGACTAATTTCTCCGAACCCAGTATCAATTTATTGTCCTTTCAATTAACCTATAGAGCGTTGTTGAGAATAGAAGAGGAAGCCGTTGCGCGGAGGCTGAGAGACAAAGAAATAGAGGTCGATAAATCCACGTGCATAAACACAGATTTAGAAGCACGCGCGGCCAGTTAAGCGTAGAGGCCCAGGTGTGGAAAGCAAAGGCTAAGGCCAAAGAGACCACTACGGCTTCCTTCCAAAAGCTTCTACAAAAAATAAGAGCTTTGTGTCTTTTCTAATGAATTCTTCCACTACCCTTTCCTTCAAAGAAGACAACTACGTTGTTTCCCTCCTTAAATCCTCAGAGAAAAAAGCCCTTCAAGAGCTCAAAGACAAGCTCGTGTCTTCATCTTCTTCTAAAGATGGTGGAGGAAGAAGGTGAAGAGTTTGATGTTGAAGATGAAATTAGGGGGAAGAGAATTAGAGTTTGGAATTGGAGTTTATATAGTGAAATTAGGGATTGAATGTGAGAGAAAAGAGTGGAAGGTGGTGATAGTGGTGGAAGAGGAGGAAGTGGCGTAGGTGGAAGGTAGCTGTGGTGGTGGTGGTGGTGGAGGATGAAGAAGATGGTGGAGGAAGAAGAAGAAATGACTTTGGAACCAAAAATAAAAAATATGAATTTTGTAGGGACCAAAAGCAAAAAACATGAATTTTGCAGGG
This sequence comes from Cyamopsis tetragonoloba, assembly GCA_037177725.1. Classification (NCBI taxonomy): domain Eukaryota; kingdom Viridiplantae; phylum Streptophyta; class Magnoliopsida; order Fabales; family Fabaceae; genus Cyamopsis; species Cyamopsis tetragonoloba. The sequence goes on along the minus strand of CM074120.1, from coordinate 31,227,590 downwards.
ACTAAAAGCAAAACCACATAAATGACATAGTAGACTGACGTGGTCAGTAGTTAACGGTTAAAGTTAACCGCAGGGTCTGAAAGACAAACATTTAAAAAAGTTTGGATTTTACGACAATCGTTTTTAGTGACGAAAAGCCAAACTGAGTATTTTGCAGGGATGAAAATATTATTTAAGCTAAAAAAAATGGATAGAGGTAGAATACAGAATATAGAAAAAAGCAAATGAACAATCACTAAATGAAATTATTGGATCTATAAATACATTACCCCCGATGAGGTGATTTTTTTTCTTTATTTATTCATATTCATTATTCTTTATTCATTAAAAAATGAATATTTATTATTTTGTTTTTAAAATATCGAATATCTTTTTTATAATAGAAAAAATATTTTCTATATATAAAATTGTCTATATATAGAAAATAATATTTCCAGCACATATAGTGACATATATAATGACATACATATAATGAAAAAGTACTACAGAATGCCCACTACAATAGATTGATTGCGGTGAAAGTCACTCCTATAGACTAAAACAAGCCAAATAGCTTCAAGGCAATCCAAAAAGTATGAAACATTACGATATCCAGAATCCCAAGCATGGCTTAAGCCATAAAAGATGGCAAGTAGTTCCACGAGTATGTTGTTAGACACTGCAACATAGCCATGGAAACGTGAGATCCACTTGACAAAAGAGTTGTGAATAAGGCCTCCAAACCCCACCACACCTAGATTTCTTTGGACACTACCATCAACATTGACTGCAACATAATTATCCAATGGAGGAATCAATGAGATGATCTGTTGCTTTATTGCATAGCACAATTTCAACTTCGATAGGTCATCACGCAGCTTAAGTACCTGTGAGAGAGTCGATGACAGATGTAGCTAAGTTGCCGAAGAAAAATTAATTTCTTGTGCGCCGAATGAACCATACCTTTTCCAGAAAAAGGGGATCATCTTGCATACTATAATCATGAATCCAAGAGCGAGAATCACCTATGCTGAAAAATCAACATAACGAGCAATACCCGCGGCTTCCCATATCATAAGCGAGGCTGGACAGTCCCTTAAAAGATGAAGAGCATCTTCCTCCGCAAAAGAACAACGAGTGGAAGTGCTAACACCTATAGGAATATGGTTAGCTCTAACAACATTACAAGGGAGATAATCATGAAAAATCAACCAACTAAAGATTTTCATCTTCTTTGTTGCATGTCATTTCTAAACCTAATACCACTCCAAAGCTGCAAGGGCAACATTGGGACCGTCTTCACAGACTTGGCACTTGTAACCTCCTTCGCAGTATACTTTTTGCGTAAGCTCCAACTCCACACTATAGAATCAATAGTATTTGGATTTAAAAATAAATAAAGTTGATTACAAACACTACAACAAAAATCGCTATTAGTGATGGTCAAAATGTGTCACTATATGTATAAAATCCATTGGTAAATGTTAGTAGACCTATACCCAAGGTTAATCGTGGCGTTCCATTATGAGTACTTTTGACTTTCAGTATAGCTTCTACCACAATTTTATTACTTGTCACAACTTGTTTTAACTTATATACCTACGGTTATTATCCATAGACAAAAACCTTTTTTTTTATAATGAATGAAAGTCTATACCCATAGTCATGAATTTGTATGCTTATTTTCGTGGATTAGGAACAAAAGTTCTAACGTGAGTACTCGTTGTAATGTTTGTAAAGAGGTTTAGTATAGCTACAAATATAAATATCAATATATGAATTAACACAGATATTAATAAAATTTAACTTACAAATGATGCAGCATGTAGTTAAAAATGTAAGCACTAACTTTTTGGGTGTATTTAGGATGAATTAACATAGATATTAATAACATTTAACTTACAAAGGATCCAGCATGTTGATGATCAAACTTTGGTAGATTTATATCTAGACTGTATTTGCGTTTGAAATAGCTATGTAGTATTCATTCATAAAATAAAGCGGGTATTTTATGTTATTAATATTCATTGGCAGTACGTTGGGATGGATGGAATTGCGGGGAACAATTCAGGTTACTCGATGGAGAATGGCATCCTAGTGCAGGTAAGGGTAAAATTAGATTAGTTATGGTTATAATTGTGGGAGACATTGCTCTCGGAATTTCGGGGGATGGAGCATTATGGTTACTCCCTCTCCCAACAAGTGCACTTCCTGGGATTCAAACTTCTGTCCTCATCCTTAAGGGGGACCAAGTTGCTTATCAAAAGATTATTTATAGTTATGATTGTTGGATAATTGTTTTCTTGAAAATTTGTAAAGTTTGTTGTGTTCTATTTGACGAATTATAGGGATTGACAGAACTAACATCATACCAACAAAGCGAGGAAAGAATAGGAATAGGGAAGCGTTCAGGATCGAATGCCAAAGTTAGCAACTTTGAAGAATCATCTGATGATGACGTTTTTGATTCTGAGGTAGACTGCAACTTTCACATTGAAGTCCCACATGACATGGGGCATATTAACTTGTGTGATTTGAACACCGATGACATATCGAAACTGACTTTTGCTAACCTTGAAGTTGCATTCATGTTCTATAACTAGTATGCAAGAATGCAAAGTTTTCAGCAGAAAAGAGTAAATTCGTCCGAAACAAGGCTAACAAGATATAGCAACAAACCTTTGTGTGTACTAAAGAAGGTTTCAGTAAATTCCCCCCGTTCTCTTTTTCTATTCATACCTAATTTTTTATTTCTTGTTCTTGACATAGAATGTTGTTTTCTATATACACAAAAATGGATTTTTATGGATCTTTAAAATTAAAGAAAAAGACTTATATAACCTTTTTGTCCCTGCAAATATATATATATATATTTATATATATATATATTTATATATATATATATATCATATAATCCAAACTTTTTTAAACATTTGTTTTTCAGTCCCTGCTGTTAACTTTGACTGTTAAATGCTGACGTGGCTAACAGAGAGCCATGTCAGCTTGCCACGTGAATCTGGCATGTCATTTATGTGGTTTTGCTTTTAGTCCTTAAAAAATTCATGTTTTTTTCTTTTGGTCCCTGCAAAATTCATATTTTTTATTTTTGGTCCCAAAGTCATTTCTTCCTCCACCATCTTCTTCCTCGTTCGCCACCACCACCACCACCACCACTAACTTCCACCTCTACCACTCCCTCCTCTTCCACCACTACCCCCAGCTTTCACTCTTCTTTCTCACTTTCAATCCCTAATTTCACTATATAAACTCCAATTCCAAAAAAAAAAAGATCAAGAAAACTCCCCTCAACCCATTAGCGCATGGGATGCCTCATCTTGCTCTTCACCGGCTTGAGCATCATCTCCAACTCTATCCTGGCCCGCTGCTTCCCCGGGATAATTTGGGCTGTCCCTAGGCCATCGAATATGCGCAACTACAAGCCAGGCTTTCTTCTTTTCAAGCTTAGAATAAAGATAAGTTTAGAGGAAAGAAATCTTAATTAAAAACAACTAAACTAAGGAATAAAAAAAATAAAAGAAAATTGGGTTGCCTCCAAATAAGTGCTTGTTTAAGTTGGCTTGAGGCATGCAAGAGAAGAATATTTCCTCACTTCCAACTTGAGTCCACCTCCAATGTTCTTCTCCAATAAAATTCCTTCGTGAGGCCAAGGTGGCTTAGGGTGATAAACATACAGAGTAGAATCTCCTTCCCTCGTCACATCATGCATATTCACCTTAGGCTTCCCATCATCAAATGGTGTTGGAAATACATCGAGATGCACTTTTTCACTCTTCTTCATCTCTTGACTCTTTAATTTAGTATGAAGAGTAGGCATTAGTGCAGGAACCAACTTCCCGCACACTTCTTCACAATATTCGTCCTCATTACTCTTTAGAAGGACCAGAGGGTAAAGTGGACCATCACTTTTAAAATCTTTAACTCTCACCCTCAAGTCCACCTCCTCTCTCACTATTTCTTTATTTTCAAATTTCTGATTTTTTGTATTTACAAAACTCTCTGAATTTTCAACTCCTACCTCTTTTTCTTCTTCACATTTTTCACTCTCTTTTCCTTCTTCCTCCTTTTCTTCTCTCTCGAATTCTTCCTCCTCTATCATCAAATTATAATCAATCCTATCTTCAATTATAACACCACTCCATGCGGTAATAGTTTGGCATTGCTCCTTGGCAATTCTATGGTTATTGCTTGAGAAGGGATTAGATCTTAATTTTGATATTTGTTTAGCCATCTTCCCATTGTGAGTCCCAATATTACGCAAAGAAGATTGAATATTCTTTCGAGTAGTTTCCATTAATGTCTCATGGGCCAAAGATGATTCTAGAAACTCTTCCAAGGTAGCCTCAAGTTTTATAGCTGATTCAGGCCATGTAGGGATTTGAGGCTTTAAAGTATATTGATCTTGATGACTCGACGATGCTTGCAAGAACTCTGTCAAATCTTCATCGAGTTTAGAAGTATGCCTATACGAAGGAGAGAATGGAGGGCTGTGCGCACCTGTATTTTAATAACTACTCAAACCCAAAGAAGAATTATTAGTAAAATTAGATTGAAAAGATGGGTTACAACAATTACCTTGCCACTGCTGAGTATTCCAATACGGTACTACCTGCTCGTGAAGCATAGTATTGAAATACATGGTGTCTCGTTTAGACCATTAGAACATGAGTTAGTAAAGATAGTAAAAAGAAGACAAAAATAACAGAAAAATAGGTAAGGGTTAAGAAAACAAAAATGAAACAAAAAATAAAAAGTAAAGATAAAAGATATCAGATAAAAAAATTAAAATTATATGTACAAAAATAAAAAGAAAGCTATTCACAACCCAAATATCCAACCGAGACTAAATTGATCACCGTGCTCCCCGGCAAGGGTGCCAGAAATTTGTTTAAGTATTTTTTAGAACTAAATTATTAACTTGTTTCAGTATAGTGGGAAAAAAGGTAATCATCTTCATGGAGCAACTACAAAACAACTTAGTGTCAATATAAGACCTTGGGCGAAGTTTTCAAAAGGTTTTGAATTGAATTGAATTGTAAAATGAGTGCTCGTAATGTAAAAAGTGATAAAACGATTTATAAGAACAATTGGGCTTGGATTTCCTTGTACTGATGATTATTCCCAAAATTCAAGACCTTATTATATTAATTGAATGGCCAAGGATAAAAACCACTAACAAAGATCCCTCTTTTGCTAGATTCTATAGCAAAGCTTTATTGATTAAATTCCTTTAAATGATGAAAGAATTGCTACGCATTAAGAATTCCCTTTTTAAAAATGGTTCATCAATGAAAACTATCCCTAGACTTTTATGGATGAAATTCCTTTTCACAAGAACCTCTTTTCACATTAAATTTACATTCAATAAGAAAAGTTAGAAAGAGACAAGGAAGGTGATCAAGCTTTCAACTCTAAAATAAACAGAGAAAAGAAAACCAATCAATTAATATAGATTAGAACCTGAGTTTGAGAATTCTCACCACAAGTTACATCTAATCCCAAGTAGAGGGTTTTAAGCTACCATCTCTACGTAAAAAGCAAAAGCTATATGTAAAAAGATGAACATAGATCTCTCAATGTCTCACTTTCTCTTCCTAAAGACCTAATTATCATGCAGAGATAGCTTCCCCCTCTTCTGAATGGCCTCCTCAACTACTTATAATGATTTGAAACTCCAAACGCGCGTTTCACTTACGGGTCTCTCGCTTAACACTACTAAAATGTAGCGAAATAGTTGCGATACACTAGCGGCGGCCCTACGCCGTCTCTATTAGTGGCGGATAAGTCGTCCCAACTGTGAGGAAAACAATAAAATTAAAATAGCGGCGCTGCAGCGGTAGCCCCCACGCCGCAAACAATAGCGGCAGCCATGTGTGCTGCTAAATTTAGCGAGAAAAATATAGTAGCGGTGGCTTGGCCCCCGCTATTCCTACAGTTTTAGTGCGCAATAAATGTATTTAAAGGCATGCGCCATTGGGACTGTACTTAAAATTACCCAATTATAAGTTAATTGTAGAGAATTTTACTTTTAACCCCTAATCTATTCTTTTGGAAGTTAATTAGGAAGATAAAGCTTGTTCTACAAAAAGAACTAAGACAAGGACCACATTACAAATTTTGGAAACTTTAGAGAAGGACTAAGTAGAAAATCTTGGAAACTTATGAAAAATTGTCCAAGTCCCCTTTTTCTCCCTTTCTCCTCCACGCCTTCACTCTTCACTCTTCACTCTCTCACAAAAACACTTCTCTTCTTCTTCTTCTCCTAGGGCTCAACCAAGCAAAATCCTCTCCATCCAAGCCACCTACTCCTACTCAAGACTCAAATTGGAAGTGTGGGCTATGATTCTTCTTGTCCTAGGATCTCAAAGAAGCTAAGGTAAGTGCTTGGTACATTCCCCATTTTCTTCAATTCAAGCTTTTCTTTGGAATTGAGTTAAATACTCTCTTCTCCTACATGCAATCTCCAATTTGAGGCAAAGCAAGGAACTAAGAGTTGAATTTTGTGTAAATTAGGGGTTTCCAACATCTTGAGTGGAGATTGGTGATTAGGAATTTGGGGACTTGAAGAAATTGGGGAAAACTTGAAGTTAAGGGTTTCAATAAAGGGTTTCAATAAAAGGTAACCCCACTAAACCCCAAACTTAAAACTCCAATTAGGGAAATTAGGAATTTGAGGTTTTATGATACTAGGTTTTGGATTTGACTTGGTTAGATGACATGGATTTAGCTTGTATGCATATTGGTGTTAAATTAACATGACATGTTTCTTTTGTTCTTGAAGTGTGAAGTTGATCTTGGTTGAATTGGTTCTATATGTGTGGGGTTGATGCATTTATGTTGATTCTTTGTTTGGATAGTGGATTGTGAATGTGAATGTATGAGAATGATCTTGATGATGATCTGAATTTGATGAAATTGGAATTTGGTCATCCTTGTGAATTGATCTTTGAGTGATTTATATTGAATTAGATGAATTTAATATGATTTTGAGGAATTGAGATGGAATGGAGGATTGAAACTTGTGAAAAGTTGATCAATACCATTTTCCCCTATTTTGGCACCATTTGAACTGGATTTTTGAATTGGTTTTAATTGGAATTTGACTTTATGGTCTTAATAATAGTTGTGGATAATTCTTTTGGCTTTAAAATTATTTTAGTTTCATTCAACTTGGAGGTCTACAACTCTAGTTATGACAAAATTACTAAGACATGGTCTATATGAAAACATCTATTTTGTTGATTGCACATACCTGTCAAAGATTACTGTTTTTGACAATTAAATGTTTAGAACTGAGTTTTGTGGTCTTCATATGAGTTGTAGAGATTCCTCTTAGCTTTCAAATTCTTTTGGTTTCACTCTATTTGGAGGTCTACAACTCAAGTTATGCCCAAAATACAAATAGGGGTGCGCACATGTTGGAAAGCTGTGCGCACAACTGGAGGCAGCAAGCAAAAACACAATTAAGGTGTGCACAGCTGAGCAAAGTGTGCGCACAGCTGGGGAGAAATTCAATCCCACACCCTTCTAGCCTTCATTCTTCAACTCCTTTCATCTCTAGCTTCATTCTTTAAGTCTAATCTTCAAAGATCAATACTTCTCCATGCTTATTCCTACATGAACATAATCAAACAAATTGCAATGTAAACATCATGAATCCATTTCTAGGATAGGAATGAATGAAATTAGGTTCATGTGACTTATAAACATGCAATAGGGTCATGGAATTGTTGTGCTACATGTTATGACCTAAGTGGTGTATGCTTTGATTGATGTTTTATATGATTAAGATGTGATGAATGATCAGTGTGGAACATGTTGAATGCAATTAATGTCAGATGTATGTTTGATGCATGATAATAACATGTAATGTGGAAACAAAAGATAAGAGAAATGCTTCCCCCATCAACCTTGGTTGAGTAAGTGGGTTGAGTCCCGCCGGAAGTAGACCGGGTAAGTGGACAACCATGGAAAGGAGAATAATTGGGGGTTATTATCTAGATGGGTAATAACTCTTGCAGACCTGTAATGGGTGTTGACTCTGAATAAGAGAAATGATTTGGGGGCTATTACTGGAAAGGGTAATAGTTGTTGCAAACCTGTAATGGGTGATGACTTTGAGAAAGAGAAATAATTGAGGGCTATTACCAGAAGGGTAATAGTTTTTGCAGACCTCTATTTGAGGTGAGGCATGGACTCTGGTTAAGGACACTTACCAGGGTTTGCAGAGAGCTCTAGAGTGCTATTGCCACGCACATGGTGGACTCCCGCGTGCACCGGGTTTCCCGTTAAAAGAAGTGAAATGAAAAGAAATGAAAATGGATCATGGCATGCATACATACATGATATTGTCATTACATGCATTGTATATGAATGAGTTGTTTGTATGTGTATATATTGACGATGATTAAGTGTTGCGTGAATTTGTATGTATGTTAGGTTATTATTTGGGGATGTTTTTCCAGTTAGACTGGCTGCAACTTTGTATATATTATTTTTAATTGCCGAAGGGTTACTCAGTTATATGAAGCACATATAACTGACGGTTACATTGTTGCAGGTGACTCGGAGTCGTATTTTAAATTTATTAAATTTTTTTTGAAATCAATGTATTGTGTACCATGAACGTTCTAGCTTAATTTACACAACTTTTTATATATTGAAAATTGCAACATTTGTTTGTAGAAATCGTGTACTATAGACTTGATATATAGGGTGTTTTTTACTTTAAAAAAAAAACGCATATTTTAAATTTATTAAATTATTTGATTTTTTTGACAACAATGTATTTTTAATCACGAAGTTTCTAGCTTAATTTACACTATATTTTTATATTTTTAAAATATCAACATTTTTTTTTGAAATCGTGTACTATACACTTGAAAAATAGTGTGTTTTTTACTAAAAAAATGAAAATGCATATTTTTAATTTATTAAATGATTTGATTTTTTTAACAACAATATATTTTTTACCATTAAGTTTCTAGGTTAATTTACCCAATTTTTTTATTTTTTAAATTGAAACATTTGTTTGTGGAAATCGTGTACTATAGACTTGAAATATAGGGTGTTTTTTACTTTAAAAATGAAAATGCAGATTTTAAATTTATTAAATTATTTGATTTTTTTGACAACAATGTATTGTTCAACATGAAGTTTCTAGCTTAATTTACACTATTTTTTTGTAATTTTAAATTATCAACATATCTTTATAGAAATCCTGTACTATACACTTGAAAAATAGGGCATTTTAAACTAAAAAAATGAAAGCACATATTTTAAATTTGTTAAATTATTTGATTTTTTATTTAACAATGTATTGTTCACCATGAAGTTTCTAGCTTAATTTACACTAATTTTGTATTTTTTTAAAATATCAACATTTGTTTCTAGAAATTGTGTACTATACACTTGAAAATTAATGTGTTTTTTCTAAAAAAATTAAAACGCATATTTTAAATTTATTAAATTATTTGATTTTGTTGACAACAATGTATTTTTTATCATGATTTTCTAGAAATCGTGTAATATACAATTGAAAAGTACGGAGTTTTTTACTAAAAAAATGAAAACGCATATTTTAAATTCATTAAATTATTTGATTTTTTTGAAAACAATGTATAGTTGACCATGAAGTTTCTAGCTTAATTTACAATTATTTTTTATATTTTTAAAATTGCAACATTTGTTTTTAGAAATCATGTACTATAGACTTGAAATATAGGGTGTTTTTTATTTTAAAAATGAAAATGCATATTTTAAATTTATTAAATTATTTGATTTTTTTGACAACAATGTATTGTTCAACATGAAGTTTCCAGCTTAATTTACACTATTTTTTTATATTTTTAAAATATCAACTTTTCTTTATAAAAATCGTGTACTATACACTTGAAAAATAGAGTGTTTTTTACTAACAAAATGAAAGCGCATATTTTAAATTATTTAAATTATTTGATTTTTTCGTCAACAATGTATTGTTCACCATGAAGTTTCAAGCTTAATTTAAACTTATTTAGTATTTTTTCAAAATATCAACATTTGTTTCTAGAAATCGTGTACTATACACTTGAAAATTAATGTGTTTTTTCTAAAAAAAATGAAAACGCATATTTTAAATTTTTGAAATTATTTCATTATTTCTGACAACAATGTAAAGTTTACCATGAATTTTCTAGCTTAATTTACATAGTTTTTTATATTTTCAAAATTGCAACATTTGTTTTTAGAAATCGTGTACTATAGACTTGAAATATAAGATGTTTTTTACTTTAAAAATGAAAACGCATATTTAAAATTTATTAAATTATTGAATTTTTTTGATAACAATGTATTTTTCATCATGAAGTTTCTATCTTAATTTGCACTATTTTTTTATATTTTTAAAATATCAACATTTCTTTATAGAAATCGTGTACTATACACTTGAAAATTAGGGTGTTTTAAACAAAAAAAATGAAAGCGCATATTTTAAATTTGTTAAATTATTTGATTTTTTATTTAACAATATATTGTTCACCAGGAAGTTTCTAGCTAAATTTACACTTATTTTGTATCTTTTTAAAATATCAACATTTGTTTCTAGAAATCGTGTACTATACACTTGAAAATTAATGTGTTTTTTCTAAAAAAATTACAACGCATATTTTAAGTTTATTAAATGATTTGATTTTTTTGACAACAATGTATTTTTTATCATGATTTTCTAGAAATCGTGTAATATACAATTGAAATTTAACGAGTATTTTACTAAAAAAATGAAAACGCGTATTTTAAATTTATTAAATTATTTGATTTTTTTGACAACAATGTATAGTTGACCATGAAGTTTCTAGCTTAATTTACAGTTATTTTTTATATTTTTAAAATTGAAACATTTGTTTTTAGAAATCATGTACTATAGACTTGAAATATAGGGTGTTTTTTACTTTAAAAACGAAAATGCATATTTTAAATTTATTAAATTATTTGATTTTTTTGACAACAATGTATTGTTCAACATGAAGTTTCTAGCTTAATTTACACTATTTTTTTATATTTTTAAAATATCAACATTTCTTTATAGAAATCGTGTACTATACATTTGAAAAATAGAGTGTTTTTTACTAACAAAATGAAAGCGCATATTTTAAATTTGTTAAATTATTTGATTTTTTCGTCAACAATGTATTGTTCACCATGAAGTTTCTAGCTTAATTTAAACTTATTTTGTATTTACTCAAAATATCAACATTTTTTCTAGAAATCGTGTACTATACACTTGAAAATTAATGTGTTTTTTCTAAAAAAATGAAAATGCATATTTTAAAGTTTTTAAATTATTTCATTTTTTTGACAACAATGTAATGTTTACCATGAATTTTCTAGCTTAATTTACACAATTTTTTATATTTTTAAAATTGCAACATTTGTTTTTAGAAATCGTGTACTATTGACTTGAAATATAGGATTTTTTTACTTTAAAAATGAAAACGCATATTTTAAATTTATTAAATTATTGAACTTTTTTGACAACAATGTATTTTTCAACATCAAGTTTCTATCTTAATTTGCACTATTTTTTTATATTTTTAAAATATCAAAATTTGTTTCTAGAAATCGTGTACAATAGACTTTGAAAGTAGGGTGTTTTTTACTTTAAAAATAAACAAGCATATTTAAATTTATTAAATTATTTAATTTTTTTGACAACAATGTATTGTTGTCCATGAAGTTTCTAGCTTAATTTACACTTATTTCTTATTTTTTTAAAAATATTAACATTTGTTTCTAAAAATCATGTACTATAAACTTGAAAAATAGTTTGTTTTTTACGAAAAACGAGAAAATGCATATTTTAAATTTATTAAATTATTTGATTTTTTTGAAAACAATGTATAGTTTACCATGAAGTTTCTAGCTTAATTTAAAAAAAATTTACATTTTTTAAATTGCAACATTTGTCTGTAGAAATCGTGTACTATAGACTTGAAATATAGGGTGTTTTTTACTTTAAAAATGAAAACGCATATTTTAAATTTATAAAATTATTTAATTTTTTTGACAACAATATATTGTTCATCATGAAGTTTCCACCTTAATTTACGCTTATTTTTTATATTTTTAAAATATCAACATTTGTTTCTAGAAATCGTGTACTATACACTCGAAAAATAGTGTGTTTTTTACTAAAAAAATAAAAACGCATATTTTTAATTTATTAAATTATTTGATTTTCTTAACAACAATGTATTGTTTACCATGAAGTTTCTAGCTTAATTTACACAATTTTTTATATTTTTAAAATTGCAACATTTGTTTTTAGAAATCGTGTTCTATAGACTTGAAATATAGAGTGTTTTTTACTTTAAAAATGAAAACGCATATTTTAAATTTATTAAATTATTGGATTTTTTTTGCAACGGTGTATTTTTCATCATGAAGTTTCTATCTTAATTTACACTATTTTTTTATATTTTTAAAATATCAACATTTATTTCTAGAAATCATGTACTATACACTTGGAAAATAGGTTGTTTATTACTAAAAAAATTAAAAGGCGTATTTTAAATTTATTAAATGTAACATCCCAAAAATCCATAAAAGAGACTTAGGGCTTAAGGGATTGGTTAGAATTTACAAAGAAAAGGAAGAAGGGTTAGTTGTAGTACTAAGGTCAAAGGATAAAGATAAGTAAAATATTTGAATATAAACTGTCATATTCGAATAATATTCGAATACGCCTTGTCATATTCGAATATAGTATTCGAATATAAATACTTCCATATAGACCCTGTCTCAGTAATTTGGTCATAACTAGAGTTGTAGACCTCCAAATTGAGTGAAACCAAAGGCATTGGAAAGCTAAGAGAATTGTCTACAACTGTTAAGAGTAACTAATATGGTATTCGAATATAGTATTTGAATATGGTATTCGAATATGCAAGCCTATATTCGAATATGAAAGCTTATATTTGAATATACAGGTGAGGAATTGAAAACAGGAACCCCATATTCGAATATGGTATTCGAACATGGAGCCCAAAATCTATAAATAGGGGTGCCTTGGCTCAAAAGGGGCTGTTCTTCAGATTTCCTCACTTCTCACACCAAAAACCTCTGTTCCTAAACCAACTACGTCACAACTCTCCAACCCTAAGGCTTCCATTTCAAAAGACTAAGGTTCCCAAACTGTTTGATTCAGAGTCAGAGGCAACTACGGCAAAGGAATCAGAGTAGGAGTTTGGGCTTGGAAGCGAAGGATAAAGGATTCCGGGAGTTCCAGGTAACCATGAAAACCCCAAATTCTAAAATACTTTGAAATTAGGAACATGTGACTAGGGAATGATAGTAACATGTTATTAGGGAAATCAAACTGTTATGCTGTGATTAAAGTTTGATGTATGATTGAATTGTGAACACTATGTGTAAAATATGCATAATATGGTTGATATGGTATGATTTTGATATGCCTTATGCTGATAAATGATGCATGTGATGTTGTGAAATATGTAAAAGGTATAAATAAGGTTTTCCAGAATTGAATGTGACACTAACTGGGATCTGATATTGAAATGATTTCAAATTGATTTGAAAAGGATTGAATCCCAATATTAGCATATTCAAATATGTATTTGAATATGGAATGCCATGTTCAAATAGATATATGAATATAACACGGTTGTCACATAGAATCTGAACAAATGAGTATTAGTAATCAGATAAGAGTATATTGGAAACCCTTATTTATACACTATATGCTTCTTATGAATGTGTGATTGGAAATGTGAATGATGATGAATTCATAAGGACGATGGACATAAAGGGTTCCAGATTGAAATGTGACGAAATAGAGACTTTGACTTTGACGGATTTGAAACTGTTTTAGAAAAGATAAGTCCAAAGGTTAGTATATTCAAATATGTGTTTGAACGTGGTGGGTCATGTTCGAATAGATATTTGGATATATCAAATTTGTCACATAATATTCGAATATGGGATTATTGGAATTCTTGTTTGAATGATATGAAATGAATGTGAATGTGTGATGCATTAGAACGGTAAATGGAAATGTTAAAAGAGGCTCTTCCCACTCAATAGAAATTGAGCAAGAGGGTTAAGTTCCGCTGGAAGTAGACCGTGTAAGAGGACCTTTCCTACTCAATAGAAATTGAGCAAGAGGGTTAAGTTCCACCGGAAGTAGACCGGGTAAGAGGACATAGCAGAAAATGAAAAAGATGAGAATGTAGGGTTATCCCGAAAAGGGGAAAATAACCCGAAGTATTGGGCTATCTTCACGAGGTAGGTAGTCTAAGTACAAAGGTACTATCTTCACGAGGTAGATGGTTCCCTGGGCTAGCTCGAGAGAGAGTTAGTAGCCCGGCAGGAGGATCCTTGGGGGACGCTCGCCAGGACTGTGATGATGATGAGCTAAATACGCGTTACTGCCACGTGTTTTGGTGGATTCTCGGTGCACAGGGTTTCCCGTTAAAAGAGGAAAATAAAGAAAATGAAAAATGGAAAATGATCATGGCATGCATACATGTTTTAACGTCATAGCATACATCCTGTGTGTGTTTGCTAGGAATGTGATTTGGGGCAGTTTTCCAGTTAGACTGTGATGAGAACCTTATTAGAAAAGGATTATTATAGGATCTTTCTAGGGCTAGATAACTCAATTTTGAAGTTTAATTTCGAATTTCTTGAAGGCAATTTATTTGTGGACAACTTTTACGGTTAAGGCTAAAAAGGGAGGTATGGAAAGAATAGGCTAAGGGTACTTGCTCAAGGGTTAGGATGGGGTTGTATAATGGTTATTTAGGCTAAGTATGAGTAGATTATGGGGATGGAATGAGGATGAAGATGGCGCAGATCTGGTTTTAGGTGGCTTAAGATTTAACTTTAGTTAATTTCAAGAAAGGAAGATGGTAAACGATGGCACATAGAACTAGGTGTATGGGCTGAGTTTGGTTGATTTAGTGATATTAGAAAAGTAGAAATTAGATAGAAGAGGGTAGGAAGAATCACTCTCCCTAGGGTAGGTAACCTCAACAGTGTAGGATACCTTTGGAGAAACCTATGCTCAAGAATCACTCTAGAGCTTTGCAAGAGAATCACACTCTCAAATTTAGTAATTTTTCACACAAAATCTTCTGCTTTATTCCTCCAAAATGGCACATATATATAGGATAATTCCTATGTGCACAGTTGATTACAAAGTTGCCTAGGAGTTAACTACATAGGAATTATCTAAGCCTAAAAACAAGAAAAACAAATGGGAAAAATTTAAATTTTGGTCATCCAAGGCTGAAGCATGGGCGGCCATAATGGGTCAAAAATCATGTGCAAAATGCCACCGTCCAAGCCACCGTCCAAAGCTACCGTCCAAATTTTCCATGCGCTGAAATTCCCCTTGTTCATGCGCAATTTCTTGGCTTATTTTGGCTGAGAATAGCTCTTCAAAATGGTCCCTTATTCTTACTAAAATTAAATTAAAAAAAATAGCCCCCATAAATGTTGCAATTAGCAAACAAATTTTCAACCACTTATTTACAACTTGGGCCTTTTATTTAATATTTAAAACATAAAGATCTCCTAGAAAATATGGGTGCCCTAATCCTCTAGGACCATGGAACAATTAATAACCAAAGGCTTCTTTACTTGAGTCTTGGGCCTATACTCGAAAAGCATGGTCAAAACTTATTGTAAAGCCTCCTTAGCCTTTTTTGTCCTTGCCCTAGTCATAGGCCTTCCAAGTCCTTCTAGAGGGTTCTTGGCCTTGCTCCTTCCATGTCCTCATCATTCCCTCCCTCTTCAAGAGAATTTGACCTCAAATTGAAATTTCTATCTACATCAAAAAGAGACAAGTCAGAAACATTAAATGTGGCACTCACATTATAATCTCCCGGCAAGTCTGTCTTATAAGCATTGTCATTAATTTTCTCAAGGACTTGAAATGGTCCATCTCCTCGGGGTTGAAGTTTTGACCTCCATTGTTCCGGAAATCGTTCTTTTCTCAAATGAACCCAAACCCAATCTCCGGGTTCAAAAACAACTTTCTTTCACCCTTTGTTGGCATTTCTTGCATAACTCTCGTTATGCTTTTCAATTTGAGCTCTAACTTTTTCATGGATCTTCTTCACATAGTCCGCCTTGGCTTGTCCATCCTTATGCTTAAAAATCGAAATATTAGCCAAAGGTAACAAATCAAGAGGAGTTAGTGGATTAAATCTATAAGCAGCCTCAAAAGGAGAACAATTAGTAGAACTATGGACAGCCCTATTGTAAGCAAACTCTATGTGGGGCAAAGATTCCTCCCAATTTTTAAGATTCTTTCTTAAAATAGTCCTTAGCAAGGTACCCAAGGTCCTATTCACAACTTCCGTTTGTCCATCCCTTTGAGGATGACAAGTTGTTGAAAATAGTAACTTTGTACCTATCTTTCCCCACAAGGTTTTCCAAAAATGGCTAAGGAATTTAGAGTCCCTATCACTCACTATGCTACGCGGCATTCCATGGATTTTAATCACATCTTTGAAAAACAAATCCGCCACGTGGCTAGCATCATCAACCTTTTTACAAGGGATAAAATGAGCCATTTTTGAAAACCTATCAACAACCACAAAAATTGAATCATTACCTTTCTTTGTTCTAGGAAGGCCTAAAACAAAGTCCATAGATATGTCTATCCATGGATGTTCGGGAACGGGCAAAGGGGTATACAACCCATGAGGCAAGACTTTAGATTTAGCCCTTTTACAAACGATGCAATGTTCACAAAAATTTTGAACATCTTTTTTCATGTTAGGCCAATAGAAGTGTTCTTGCAACAAGTCTAAAGTCTTTTGAACCCCAAAGTGACCCATCAAACCTCCTTGATGAGCTTCACTCACAAGCAAGTCTCGAGTAGAACATTTGGGCACACACAATTTATTTTCTTTGAAAAGATAGCCCTCATGTCTAAAGAAACCTTTCTCGGCAAATTTTTCACAAGTTTTGAAAATTTCACCCAATGATTCATCATTTTCATACATTTCTTTTAAACAAGGAAATCCAACCATTTTAGTCTCAAGCAAAGAGAGCAAAGAATGCCTTCTTGACAAGGCATCCGCAACAACATTCCCTTTTCCCTTTTTATGTTTGATCACATAAGGGAATTGCTCTAGAAATTCTACCCACTTGGCATGCCTTTTGTTGAGCTTGCCTTGCCCCTTCAAATATTTAAGGGACTCATGATCACTATGAATTACAAACTCTTTGGGATAGAGGTAGTGTTGCCATGTTTTCAAAGCTCTCAGTAGGGCATACAATTCCTTATCATAAGTAGAATAGTTAAGTGTAGGCCCACTTAGCTTTTCACTAAAATAAGCAATTGGATGACCCTCTTGCAACAATACGGCCCCAATTCCCACATTTGAAGCGTCACACTCAATTTCAAAAGATTTTGAAAAGTTTGGCAAAGCAAGAATGGGAGCATTGGTCAATTTTTCTTTAAGAGCTTGAAAAGTCTTTTCTTGTTTTTCCCCCCATTTAAAAACCACATTCTTTTTGACCAATTCATTAATAGGGGCTGCCAAGGTACTAAAGTCCTTTACAATCCTCCTATAAAAGCTCGCCAAACCATGAAAACTCCTCACATCACTCACGTTTTTAGGTGTAGGCCATTCTTGAATGGCCTTAATCTTTTCCTCATCAACTTGAACACCCTTAGCACTAACAACAAATCCAAGAAAAACAACATGATCACTACAAAAAATGCATTTTTCAAGATTTGCAAACAATTTTTCTTTCCGAAGCACATACAAGACAAATTTCAAATGTTCCTCATGCATTTCAAGTGTAGTGCTATAAATGAGGATGTCGTCAAAGTACACCACAACAAATTTTCCAATAAAATCACGCAAAATATGGTTCATGAGTCGCATGAAAGTGCTTGGTGCATTAGTCAAGCCAAAAGGCATAACTAACCACTCATACAAACCATACTTTGTTTTGAAAGCGGTTTTCCATTCATCACCCTCTTTGATCCTAATTTGATTGTAACCACTTTTCAAATCAATTTTTGAAAAATAACATGCACCATGCAACTCATCAAGTAAGTCATCCAGCCTAGGTATGGGATGTTGATACTTAATGGTAATATTATTTAAAGCTCTACAATCGGAACACATACGCCAAGTTCCATCCTTTTTAGGAACCAAAATTACGGGAACCACACAAGGGCTCTTACTATCTCTTCCCAACCTTTACCTATGAGCTCCTCCACTTGTCTTTGAATTTCTTTGGTTTCTTGCGGGTTGCTCCTATAAGCAGGCCTATTGGGCAAAGATGCACCCGGAATGAGATCAATTTGATGCTCGATTCCTCTCAACGGTGGTAATCCACTAGGAACACTTGAAAACACATCCTCAAAGTCCTGCAAGAGAGATTTAATACTAGAGGACAACTCAAAATTATCAAAAATGTTAGCATTCAAAACGTCATTTTCGCAAATCAACAAGTACAAGGGCTGTTTTGATAAAAACACCCTTTTGATCTCACTTTTAGTAACAAAGTCTCCCTTTCATCAAGTGTTTCACTTCTTTTATTTTTCTCCTCACTTTTTATTCTCTCGAATTTTTCTCTCTCTTTTTCTCTTTCTTTTTGTGTCGCACTCTCTCTTTTTTCTTGCAAAATTTTCTCTTTCAATTTTTTTTGATCCTCACTCACTTCTTGTGGACTCAAAGGTTTGAGCACAATTTTTTTTTCTTGGTGCATGAAAGAAATTTTGTTGGTGAAGCCACCATGTTGAGATTTTTTGTCAAATTTCCATGGCCTTCCCAAAAGTAAGTGACTTGCCTCCATGGGGACAACATCACAGAGGACTTTGTCATTGTATCTCCCAATTGAAATTTCCAACTCCACTTGCTTCCTCACTTCCACCTCCCCATCTTCACTAAGCCATTGAAGTCTATATGGCCTAGGATTTGGAATTGTATCCAAATTCAATTTAGTCACTAGTCTTTCACTAGCAACATTAGTACAACTCCCTCCATCAATGATCACCATACAAAGATTACCGTCGATCAAACATCTAGTGTGGAAGATGTTTTCTCTTTGGCTCTCCCTTGGCTTTGGTTGGCTACCAAGTAACCTTCTAATCATCAACAAATTTCCATCCGGTACTTCCTCATCAATATCATCGTGAACTTCCTCTATTTCATTTTCGGACTCACTTTCATAATCTCCATTTCTAAGGATCATGGCTTTCTTGTTAGGGCACTCATAAGCATAGTGTCCTAAACCATGGCACCGAAAACACTTCACGTCGCGGCTCCTTTTAGAAGACTGATCTTGTGGCTTTGATGGATTTTTTTGTGGTGGTGGTGGTGCACTAGAGGTCGCCACGCCTTTTCCTTTGTCCTTCTAACTAGAATTGCCAAAGTTAGAGGTACTTCTTTTGGCTACTCCCTTCCTTTTCAATTGTTGCTCCACTTGAATGGCTTTGTGAAGCAAATCCTCCATCTCTATGTATTCTTGTAATTCAACAATATCACGAATTTCGTTAGTCAAATCATTAAGAAAACGAATCATAGTTACCTCCGGATCTTCTTCTATATTGGCTTGTGTCAAGTGCATCTCCATCTCCTTGAAATATTCCTCCACACCCTTGTTGCCTTGGGTGAGTTTTTGGAGTCTATATTTCAAGTCTCTAGCATAGCTAGATGGCACATAACGCTTTCTCATGATTCTTTTCATTTCCCCCCAAGTGTCCACCAAAGGTTCATCATTTCGGGCTCTCTCCTTTTGTAATTTGTTCCACCATACAAGGGCATAGTCCGAGAACTCCGCGGCGGCAAGTTTAACCATTTGAGCCTCCTCATAGGTGTGACATGAGAAGACATGTTCAATTTTGAGCTCCCACTCCAAGTATGCCTCCGGATCACTTTTTCCTCTAAAAGGAGGAATTGTGAGTTTTACTCCTTTAATTCGGTTTGGTCTTGGCACTTCTCCAGGATCTCCTCTATTTCTCCTTGCTTCTCTTTGTGGTGGAAGGTGCTCCTCCAATTGGTCTAAACGTTCATGGAACTCATCTTGTTGCAATTTCATTTTCCTTTCAAGATCTTGTGAAAAAGCCGCAATTTGTTGTGAGAGTTCCGCAAAACTATTAGGAGTCCAATCTGCCATACTTGCACAAAATTGTTAGAAATAACAAAAACAATTTCCTCACCACACTCGTGTTTCACACTTTCTTTACCACACTCGTGTTTAAACTCTCTAATGTTCTCACGATGCAATCCTCTCCAAAAGTTCTAAAAACAATTCTTAAGCCAAGGTAACTCAAGGAAATCCCACCACTTTTGATAAGGATAAAGGCTTATGGTTAAGAAAAGAAATAAGGCTCAAAACAAACAATTGCCACCAATTTTGTTTCAAAATGAACGTTTGAGATAAAATTTAGCAACAATCTTTCTTTAGCCAATACTTTACCTTTCCAATGGGTGATTCAATGTTCTAAGAATGCTAGAACCATTCAGCCAATTTTGTATTTTTTTTTTGTTACGCTACTAAACAGTACAGTATTTGTTTTTTGTTGTAGTTTTTTTTTTTAAATACAAATTTTTTTTTTAAAACAAGTGCAAAGGCTTAACTTTTGCAATGGTTAAGCCTATGATGAGAAGAACATGAATTTTAAAGGTAAAAATAAAGGTAAACAATAAAAGAAAGATGTTACCGTATTTTGCCGTACAATCAATCTAGCACCTAGAGCCAAAACTCTGATACCAAATGATGAGAACATTATGAGACAAGGATTATTATAGGATCTTTCTAGGGCTAGATAACTCAATTTTGAAGTTTAATTTCGAATTTCTTGAAGGCAATTTATTTGTGGACAGCTTTTACGGTTAAGGCTAAAAAGGGAGGTATGGAAAGAATAGGCTAAGGGTACTTGCTCAAGGGTTAGGATGGGGTTGTATAATGGTTATTTAGGCTAATTATGAGTAGATTATGGGGCTGGAATGAGGATGAAGATGACGCAGATCTGGTTTTAGGTGGCTTAAGATTTAACTTTCGTTAATTTCAAGAAAGGAAGATGGTAAAGGATGGCGCATAGAACTAGGTGTATGGGCTGAGTTTGGTTGATTTAGTGATATTAGAAAAGTAGAAATTAGATAGAAGAGGGTAGGAAGAATCACTCTCCCTAGGGTAGGTAACCTCAACAGTGTAGGACACCTTTGGAGAAACCTATGCTTAAGAATCACTCTAGAGCTTTGCAAGAGAATCACACTCTCAAATTTAGTAATTTTTCACACAAAATCTTCTGCTTTATTCCTCCAAAATGGCGCATATATATAGGATAATTCCTATGTGCACAATTGATTACAAAGTTGCCTAGCAGTTAACTACATAGGAATTATCTAAGCCTAAAAACAAGAAAAACACATGGGAAAAATTTAAATTTTGGTCATCCAAGGCTGAAGCATGGGCGGCCATAATGGGTCAAAAATCATGTGCAAAATGCCACCGTCCAAAGCTACCGTCCAAATTTTCCATGTGCTGAAATTTCCCTTGTTCATGCGCAATTTCTTGGCTTATTTTGGCTGAGAATAGCTCTTCAAAATGGGCCCTTATTCTTACTAAAATTAAATTAAAAAAAAACAGCCCCCATAAATGGTGCAATTAGCAAACAAATTTTCAACCACTTATTTACAACTTGGGCCTTTTATTTAATATTTAAAACATAAAGATCTCCTAGAAAATATGGGTGCTCTAATCCTCTAGGACCATGGAACAATTAATAACCAAAGGCTTCTTTACTTGAGTCTTGGGACTATACTCGAAAAGCATGGTCAAAACTTGTTGTAAAGCCTCCTTAGCCTTTTTTGTCCTTGCCCTAGTCATAGGCCTTCCAAGTCCTTCTAGAGGGTCCTTGGCCTTGCTCCTTGCCATGTCCTCATCAGATTGGCTGCAATACTGTAAAAATGTTTTTAGTTAGACCGATGGTTACTCGGTTATATGTCCAACATATAACTGATGGTCGCAGTATTGCAGGTATTGGAAGACTGTGGAGCTAAAGCAATGGATAAAAAAAAGCGTTAGACTTTGCTTAGGTAAAACCACACTTGGTAAACCTAAGTTTGTTGTTCAGAGATATTGTGGTTCAGCTGTATAGGAAATCATAACTTGAATAAAGAAACGTTTTCCGCTGTATTTTAAGTGAAACCAAGTAATCAGATTTATTGTTTCAAGGAAAAAATTTTAAGTATCAGATTTTTTTTAAAAGCTCACATTTTTCAGTAATTACTCTTTTTAAAAATTAGGGTGTTACATTAAATTATTTAATTTTTTTTGAAATCAATGTATTGTTTACCACTAAGTTTCTAGCTTAATTTACATAATTTTTTATCTTTTTAAAATTGCAACATTTGTTTTTAGAAATCATGTACTATAGACTTGAAATATAGGGTGTTTTTTACTTGAAAAATGAAAACGCATATTATTAATTTATTAAATTATTTGATTTTTTTGACAACAATGTATTTTTTATCATGAAGTTTCTAGAAATCGAGTAATATACACTTGAAAAGTCAGGTGCTTTTTACTAAAAAAATGAAAACGCATAATTTAAATTTATTAAATTATTTGATTTTTTTATCAACAATGTATTGTTCACCATAAAGTTTCTAGCTTAATTTATAGTTATTTTTTATATTTTTAAAATATCAACATTTGTTTCTAGAAATCGTGTATTATACACTTAAAAATAATATGTGTTTTTTACAAAAAAAAATGAAAACACATATTTTAAATTTTTTAAATTATTTCATTTTTTTTGACAACAATTTATAGTTTACCATGAAGTTTCTAGCCTAATTTACAAAATTTTTTATATTTTTTAAATTGAAACATTTGTTTGTAGAAATGGTGCACTATAGACTTGAAATATAGGGTGTTTTTTACTTTAAAAATGAAAACGCATATTTTAAATTTATTAAATTATTTGATTTTTTGAACAACAATGTATTTTTTACCATGAAGTTTCTAGCTTAATTTTCAGTATTTTTTATATTTTTAAAATTGCAACATTTGTTTGTAGAAATCATGTACAATAGACATGAAATATAGGGTGTTTTTTACATTAAAAATGAAAACGCATATTTTAAATTTATTAAATTATTTGAATTTTTTCACAACAATGTATTTTTCACCATGAAGTTTCTAGCTTAATTTACTCTATTTTTTATTTTTTTAAAATATCAACATTTGTTTCTAGAAATCGTGTACTATACACTTGAAAAGTAGTGTGTTTTGTACTTTAAAAATGAAAACGCAAATTTTAAATTTATTAAATTATTTGATTTTTCTGACAACAATGTATTGTTAAAAATGAAGTTTCTAGCTTAATTTACACTTATTTTATATATTTTTAAAATTGAAACATTTGTTTTTAGAAATCATGTAATATAGACTTTAAATATAGGGTGCTTTTTATTTTATAAATGAAAACACATATTTTAAATTATTAAATTATTTGATTTTTTTGACAACAATGTATTATTCACCATGAAGTTTCTAGCTTAATATACCCTATTTTTTTATATTTAAAAAATATCAACATTTGTTTCTAGAAATCGTGTACTATACATTTGAAAAATAGTGTGTTTTTTACTAAAAAAATGAAAAACGCATATTTTTAATTTATTAAATGATTTGAATTTTTAACAATGATGTTTATTTTACCATGAAGTTTCTAGCTTAATTTACACAATTTTTATAATTTTTAAATTGCAACATTTGTTTGTGGAAATCGTGTACTATAGACTTGAAATATAGGGTGTTTTTTACTTTAAAAATGAAAACGCATCTTTTAAATTTATTAAATTATTTGATTTTTTTTGACAACAATGTATTGTTCAACATGAAGTTTCAAACTTAATTTACATTATCTTTTTATATTTTTAAAATATCAACATTTGTTTCTAGAAATCGTGTACTATACACTTTTAAAATAAGGTGTTTTTTACTAAAATGAAAGCGCATATTTTAAATTTATTAAATCATTTGATTTTTTTGTCAACAATGTATTGTTCACCATGAAGTTTCTAGTTTAATTTACACTATATTTAATATTTTTAAAATATCAAAATTTGTTTCTAGAAATCGTGTATTATAGACTTGAAAAACACTATATTTTTTACTAAAAAAATGAAAATGCATATTTTAAATTTTTTAAATTATTTGATTTTTTTGACAACAATTTATAGTTTAACTTGAATTTTCTAGCTTAATTTACATAATTTTTTTATATTTTTTAAACTGAAACATATGTTTGTAGATATCGTGCACTATAGTCTGGAAATATAGGGTGTTTTTTACTTTAAAAATGAAAATGAATAGTTTAAATTTATTAAATTATATGATTTTTTTGTCAACAATGTATTGTTCACCATGAATTTTCTAGCTTAATTTACACTATTTTTTATATTTTTAAAATATTAACATTTGTTTGTAGAAATCATGTACTATAAACTTGAAAATAGTCTGTTTTCTACTAAAAAAATGAAAACTCATATTTTTAATTTATTAAATTATTTGATTTTTTTAACAACAATTTATTGTTTACCATGAAGTTTCTAGCTTAATTTACACAATTTTTTATATTTTTTAAATTGAAACGTTTGTTTGTGGAAATCATGTAATATAGACTTGAAATATAGGGTGGTTTTTACTTTAAAAACGAAAACACATATTTTTAATTTATTCAATTATTTGATTTTTTTAACAACAATGTATTGTTTACCAATAAGTTTCTATCATAATTTACACAATTTTTTATATTTTTTAAATTGAAACGTTTGTTTGTGGAAATCGTGTAATATAGACTTGAAATATAGGATGTTTTTTACTTTAAAAAGGAAAACGAATATTTTAAATTTATTCAATTATTTTATTTTTTTAACAACAATGTATTGTTTACCAAGAAATTTCTAGCTTAAATTACACTCTATTTTTTATATTTTTAAAAATGCAACATTTGTTTGTAGAAATCTTGTACTACACTTGAAATATATGGTGTTTTGTACTTTAAAGATGAAAACGCATATTTTAAATTTATTAAATTATTTGATTTTTTTGACAACAATGTATTGATCACCATGAAGTTTCTAGCTTAATTTACCCTATTTTTTTATATTTTAAAAATATCAACATTTGTTTCTAAAAATCGTGTACTATAGACTATAAAATAGTGTGTTTTTTTACTAAGAAAATAAAAACGCATATTTTTAATTCATTAAATGATTTGATTATTTTAAAAACAATGTATTGTTTACCATGAAGTTTCTAGCTTAATTTATACAATTTTATATATTTTTAAAATTGCAACATTTGTTTTTAGAAATCATGTACTATAGACTTGAAATGTAGGGTGTTTTTTACTTTAATAATGAAAACGCATATTTTAAATTTATTAAATTATTTGATCTTTTTGACAACAGTGTATTTTTCATCATGAAGTTTCTAGCTTTATTTACATTATTTTTTTATATTTTTAAAATATTAACATATGTTTCTAGAAATCCTGTATTAAACACTTGAAAAGTAGTGTGTTTTTTACTTTAAAAATAAAAATACATATTTTAAATTTATTAAATTATATGATTTTTTTGTCAATAATATATTTTTCACCATGAATTTTCTAGCTTAATTTACAATATTTTTTATATTTTTAAAATATCAACATTTGTTTTTAAAAATCGTGTACTATACAAATAAAAAATAGTCTGTTTTTTACTAAAAAAATGAAAACGCTTATTTTTAATTTATTAAATTATTTGATTTTTTTAACAATAATGTATTGTTTACCATGAAGTTTCTAGCTTAATTTAAACAATTTTTATATTTTTAAAATTGAAATATTTGTTTGCAGAAATCGTGTACTATAGACTTGAAATATAGGGTGTTTTTTACATTAAAAATGAAAACGCATATTTTAAATTTATTAAATTATTTGATTTCTTTGACAACAATGTATTTTTGATCATGAAGTTTCTAGCTTAATTTGCATTATTTTTTTTATATTTTTAAAATATCAACATTTGTTTCTAGAAATCGTGTACTATACACTTGAAAAGTGGTGTGTTTTTTACTTTAAAAATGAAAATGAATAGTTTAAATTTATCAAATTATATGATTTTTTTTTCAACAATGTATTGTTCACCATGAATTCTCTAGCTAAATTTACACTATTATTTATATTTTTAAAATATCAACATTTGTTTCTAGAAATCGTGTACTATACACTTGAAAATAGCCTGTTTTTTACTAAAAAAATAAAAACGCATATTTTTAATTTATTAAATTATTTGATTTTTTTAACAACAATGTATTGTTTACCATGAAGTTTCTAGCTTAATTTACACAATTTTTTATATTTTTTAAATTGAAACGTTTGTTTGTGGAAATCGTGTAATATAGACATGAAATATAGAGTGTTTTTTACTTTAAAAACGAAAACGAATATTTTTAATTTATTCAATTATTTGATGTTTTTTAATAAAAATGTATTGTTTACCATGAAGTTTCTAGCTTAATTTACACAATTTTTTATATTTTTTAAATTGAAATGTTTGTTTGTGGAAATCGTGTAATATAGACTTGAAATATATGGTGTTTTCTACTTTAAAAATGAAAACGCATATTTTTAATTTATTCAATTATTTGAATTTTTTAACAACAATGTATTGTTTACCATGAAGTTTCTAACTTAATTTACACAATTTTTTATATTTTTAAAAATGCAAAATTTGTTTGTAGAAATCGTGTACTATAAATTTGAAATATAGGGTGTTTTGTACTTTAAAAATTAAAACGGATATTTTAAATTTATTAAATCATATGATTTTTTTTGTCAACAATTTATTGTTCACCATGAAGTTTCTAGCTTAATTTACACTATATTTAATATTTTTAAAATATCAAAATTTGTTTCTGTAAATCGTGTACTATAGACTTGAAAAATAATGTGTTTTTTACTAAAAAAATGAAAACGCATATTTTTAATTTATTAAATTATTTAATTTTTTTAACAACAATGTATTGTTTACCATGAACTTTCTAGCTTAATTTACACAATTTTTTATATTTTTAAAATTGCAACATTTGTTTGTAGAAATCATGTACTATAGACTTGAAATATAGGGTGTTTTTTAATTTAAAAATGAAAACGCATATTTTAAATTTATTAAATTGTTTGATTTTTTTTACAGCAATGTATTGATCACCATGAAGTTTCTAGCTTAATTTATCCTATTTTTTTATATATTTAAAATATCAACATTTGTTTCTAGAAATCGTGTACTATACACTTGAAAAATAGTGTGTTTTTTTACTAAAAAATTGAAAATGCATATTTTTATTTACTAAATTATTTGATTTTTTTAACAATAATGTATTGTTTATCATGATGTTTCTAGCTTAATTTACACAATTTGATATATTTTTAAAATTGCAACATTTGTTTTTAGAAATCATGTACTATAGACTTGAAATATAGGGTGTTTTTTAATTTAAAAATGAAAACGCATATTTTAAATTTATTAAATTATTTGATTTTTTTGACAACAATGTATTTTTCATCATGAAGTTTCTAGCTTTATTAACATTATTTTTTTATATTTTTCAAATATTAACATATGTTTCTAGAAATCGTGTAATATACACTTGAAAAGTAGGGTGTTTTTTATTTTAAAAATGAAAATGCTTATTTTAAATTAATTAAATTATTTGGTTTTTTTATCAACAATGTATTGTTCACCATGAAGTTTCTGACTTAATTGACAATTATTTTTTATATTTTTAGAATATGTTTCTAGAAATCGTATACTATACACTGGAAAAATTTTGTGTTTTTTATGAAAAAATAAAAACGCACATTATAAATTTTTTAAATTATTTGATTTTTTTGACAATAATTTATAGCTTTCCATGAAGATTCTAGCTTAATTTACAAAATTTTTTTATATTTTTTAAACTGAAACCTATGTTTGTAGAAATCGTGCACTATAGTCTTGCAATATAGGGTGTTTTTTACTTTAAAAATGAAAATGCATAGTTTAAATTTATTAAATAATTTGATTTTTTTGACACCAATGTATTGTTCAACATGAAGATTCTAGCTTAATTTATACAATTTTTTATATATTTAAAATTGTAACATTTGTTTGTAGAAATCATGTGCTATAGACTTGAAATATAGGGTGTTTTTTACTTTAAAAATGAAAACACATATTTTAAAGTTATTAAATTATTTGATTTTTTGACATCAATGTATTGTTCACCATAAAGTTTCTAGATTATTTACACTATTTTGTATGTTTTCAAAATTGCAACATTTGTTTATAGAAATCGTGTACTATAGACTTGAAATATAGGATGTTTTTTACTTTAAAATTGAAAACGCATATTTTAAATTTATTAAATTATTTGATTTTTTTACAACAATGTATTTTTCACCATGAAGTTTCTAGCTTAATTTACACTATTTTTTATATTTTTAAAATATCAACATTTATTTTTAGAAATCGTGTACTATACACTTTAAAAATAAGCTGTTTATTACTAAAAAAATTAAAAGGCGTATTTTAAATTTTTTAAATTATTTAACTTTTTTTAGAAATCAATGTATTGTTTACCATTATGTTTTTAGCTTAATTTATAGAATTTTTTATATTTTTAAAATTGCAACATTTGTTTGTAGAAATCGTGTACTATAGTCTTGAAATATAGGGTGTTTTTTACTTTAAAAATTAAAACGCATATTTTAAATTTATTAAATTGTTTGATTTTTTTTACAGCAACATATTTTTCGTCATGAAGTTTCTAGCTTAATTTATACTATTTTTTTATATTTTTAAAATATCAACATTTGTTTCAAGAAGTCGTGTACTATACAGTTGAAAAGTAAGGTGTTTTTTACTAAATAAATGAAAATGCATATTTTAAAATTATGAAATTATTTAATTTTTTTTTAAATCAATTTATTGTTTATCATGAAGTTACTATCTTAATTTAAACAATTTTTTATATTTTTAAAATTGCAACATTAGTTTGCAAAAAATTTGTACTATAGACTTGAAATATAAGATGTTTTTTACTTTAAAAATTAAAACACATGTTTTAAATTTATTAAATTATTTGATTTTTTGAAATCAATGTATTGTTCACCATGAAGTTTCTAGCTTAATTTACACTATTTTTTATATTTTTAAAATTGCAACATTTGTTTGAAGAAATCGTGTACTATAGACTTGAAATATAGGGTGTTTTTTACTTTAAAAATGAAAACGCATATTTTAAATTTATTAAATGATTTGATTTTTTTGAAAACAATATATTGTTTACCCTGAACTTTCTAGCTTAATTTAAACAATTTTTTATATTTTTAAAATTGAAACATTTGTTTGTAGAAATCGTGTACTATAGACTTGAAATATAGGGTGTTTTTTTCTTTAAAAATGAAAACGCATATTTTTAATTTATTCAATTATTTGATTTTTTTGACAACAATTTATTTTTCACCATGAAGTGTCTAGCTTAATTTACACTATTTTTTATATTTTTAAAATATCAACATTTGTTTCTAGAAATCGTGTACTATACACTTGAAAAGTAGGGTGTTTTTAATTAAAAAATTAAAAAGCATATTTTAAATTTATTAAATTATTTAATTTTTTTTTGAAATCAATTATTTCCATGAAGTTTCTAGCTTATTTTACACAATTTTTTATATTTTTAAGTGATATTAAAGAATATTTGGAAATCTCGATCCAATTGTAACTTCAAACACATTCTCAATTTTTCACAGAATCACGTGAAAAATCTAAAGTTCACACCGAAAAGCAAGATAAGAACAAAGAAATAAATTCAACTCAAAGAAACAATTTAACAGATTTCTAAAAACTTTAAGAAATCTTTCATAAAGGATATTAAAATGAAAGACTTCATAACCTAACGGCAGCGAGGCTTTGATACCACTTGTTGGGATTTACTTAAACAAAATAATAAAGCATCCAATAACGTTAGGAGGCCGTTGTGTTAGAATTATAGAGTTAGGATTTTAAGAATTATCTGAATCTTTATCATTCGTAACCACAAGATGCAGCGGAATCCTTATTGATCACGAACATAACGATTCGTCTACGTCATCAACACAAAGACCAAAAAAAGGTTAGAGAAAGTGTGGTGTTATGGCCTTCCTCAACCAAACCTCTTGAGTCCCAATCCGGGATGCCTCACTCCGAATAGGGAAGAGTACGTGGCTAATCGGCGGTTTGATGTGTTGGGGACCATCACCTCTTGACAAGTCTATTTACAATAACCGCCTACTAGAGTTCCCATCGTGCTATCATTGTAGGCGTGACCCAGGTTTTCCAATCATATCAGGCTCACAACATTATTTTATTGTGTAATCTAAAAGGATCTCAACAAATTATCTTAACCGATTGTGTCGATCACTAACGATTTGATCCACTTAATTCGAATAGTTGATATGATCTTTATCTTGTTAATATTCAACCCACATTAAATAATTATTAGAAATAAGATATTTCCAACACTATCAAGTAGAGATCTTTGGTTAGATGAATGGTGCCAACAATACAAGTAATAACTTGATTACCATTGGGAAATTTAATGACAATTGTATGTTTTGAATAAGAAAGAGTCCTGCAAACATGATCAGTAGCTCCTATGTCAATGACCTAGGAGGTACTATCAGGAGAGTTAGAAAAAAGAAGGATAATACCTAAACTAGAAGGGTTGGTATTAGGTTTGGAAAATGCTGCAAACTAATGCACAGAAAGGACTAGGAGGACCACTAGATTGTTGTTGTAAGAGTGGCAGCAAAGCATGATGCTGCTTAGCACTAAACATCGGTCCTTGCGTCTAAACACCATCCTTCTTGGAAGTCACTAATGGTGCTTCATCAGTATCATCATCATATTCTGCTACAATATTATTAATCATGAAGATTTCTTCATGTGTATTGGCTAGCCATGCTTTTTGAAGCAAGTCAATTGTATGCATAGTCTCCTTACAATGAGATCATACCTTGATGTTATTAGATTTGAATCCACAATCCTTTTTTTGATACTTAGAGAAATTGAATTTGTTTTTATTAGAAAATGAAGAAGTAGTAGCAAAAACTTGAGATTCAAAACTAGAAATTCGTAATTGACATTCTTGTTGAATTAACATGGAGAAAGCATTATCATTGGAAGGTAACAGATTAATCATCATAATCTAAGACCTAATAGTATGTTATTGGTCATTAAGACCTTTGAGATAGCAAATGACACAATCTCCCTCTCCATAAGCCCGAAAAATAGGAAGCAAATTGCACGAGCATGGAACATCACAAGAACATTGGGGATTTAGTCGAAAATGATCCAATTCTTGCAATAACCTTATAGCGTAGTGAATTAAGTAGTGATTGAAAGAGTACCTTGTTTGAGAGAATAAATCTCTTCTTGCAACTCAGAAATGCAAAATGTATCTCCCTGATATTAACATTGTCATAGATCAGTCTACACCTCCATGGCCATGTCCATCCAAAGAATACTGTGAACAATGGAAGCATTGTGGGACTGAATAATTTAAGCAAGGAACAAGCTTGTTGTAGTGGACCTAAGCAACGAGAGAAGGACTTGTAGGTGGAGGACAAGGCATAGAGCCATCAATGAAAGGTAATTTGTTTTTCATATTAAGGATCATGAGCATTGTGTGAGACCAAGAATGGTAATTCTCACAATTCATTAGAATAGAAATTTGTGCATTAGCACTCTCATTAGATGAAAGTAAGAAAGGACTGGTAGGATCTGCTAACGGATTCACGATAATTGCCATGGATGATAAGAATTGAAGCAGATGTGAAAAACGAAGATTGCATTGGGAAGAAGAACAATAGAAGAAAAGATAATCAACAGCAAAAGCCCCTTGTGAAGGCTAATTGATACCATATTACAAATCAAAGACACCATTAAAGAAATTTGCACTGAAAGCAATTAAACAAAATCACAACAGATGTAGATGAGAGAGAGAGAAAAAGAGGTTGAAGATGATGAATATCTCATTCATTCAGCTTAATCAAAAAGTGTGTTATAGATAATATATATACATCTATATTAGTTATTTAGAGTCATGACTAACTCCACAAAAAAGAGGAAAAGAGAAACTACACAATCACTACTAGAATTTTTTTAGTTTCTTACAAATTATCATGCAAATTTTTTATTCCAATATTTTCCTGCAAATTTTTCAAAGGATATTGTTGATTATATTGTTTTATCGATTAAAAGTTTGTAGGAAAATTTGGGGGAAAAATTATTTCCTATAGATTTTTTGTACAATTTTCCTGGGGATTTTGCTGCGTGACTTTCCTAGGGAATTTTTTTGCAAATTTTTCTTTGGGATGCTTTGTTGTGAATTTTCTTAGGGATTTTAGTTTGTGCGGATTTTCTTGCGAATTGTTTTTTTTGGGGATTTTCTTAGGGCGTAGCTTTTCCTGGGATTTATTTAGGAGATTTTGATTTTTGTGGATTTTCTTGTGAATTTTCTCTTTAGGATTTTATTGGGGTTTAGTTTTCCTAGGGATTCTCCAATCAATTTATGTTCCTATTGATTTTCCTTTGAACTGTTTCTTGGAAATTTTCTTAGGGTTTACATTTTCTGGGGATTTTCTTGAAGAATTTTGTTCCTATGGATTTTATTGGAATTATGTATTTTCATATTTTCTTAGGGCCTCGTTGGATGGAGGGAAATGGAGGGGAGGGAAGGGATTTTAATTTTGGAACCATCGTTGGTTTAGAAAAAAAAATAGAACGGAAGGGGAGGGAAGTGGAGAGGAGGGGAGGGTAGGGATTTTGGTTAATTTTCCCTTCCCTCTGATTGTTGAGGGATTTGGAGGGGAGGGGAGGAGTTTTTAACACTTAAAATCCCTTCCCTCCCCTCCAACTAAACACAAAAATCCTATTATCTTTCTCCTCCGCCATTTTTCCCTTTCACTCTATTTGAACCAATCACACTACATAATGTTTTATTTTCCCTTCCCTTCCCTCCCCTCCCCTACCGTCCATTAAAATCCCTTCTCTCACTTCTCATCCTTTGAACCAATCAAACCCTTGAGGTTTTTATTAGTAATTTATTTTACAAAATTTATTAAATGTGATAATTGATATCATAATGTTTTAAATAATTCATTTTTCATCCTTTTATTGTATTGCATCTCATTCTGTCTTCTTCCTCATCACCTTTCTCTTTATCAATCTCTTGCTTTCCTTCATCTTCACCGTTTCTCTTTCATTTTTAAAGAGAAAATCATATAAAATCCCCTTTCCTGATTCTTCGCTACATCGATGGATTTTTTGGTGTTCGGGTCTATAACCGACGACACCGCATCATCTTCACCATCGAGAGAATCTTCTAACTAGACTTTTAAGATATTGAGTTCATTTTTTGACGTCGTTTCTCAATCGCTCTTTCTTGTCTTTGTTTTCGTATCCATTTACCGATTGTGATCTTCTTTCCTTTAAACACTCGGTCTTGCATTCTAGGGTTTCACACCTCTCACCACTTCCAATCAGTGTTCACTAATGTTGTTACATTGTTGTTCATTTTCGCACTTGGATTTCTTGCAGAATCATTGACGGGCTCGGTAATTGCTCTCTTATTCTTGTTCGTTTTTGGTAAGTCCGGTTTGGACAATTGAATCCTGGATTTTGCTCTTGTTGTAGACATTGTGATTTCAGATCTTGCATCCTAAATTGGCGTTCTACACAGGTTGAACATGTTGGTCCATTTTTAATGCAATGTTGCTCTTTGGACTCAAAGTTTGGTTCTTTAGGTCTGAGGGCTCGTGGTGATACTCAGCCTTCGCTTCTAAGTCTTCAACTCAGTGCTTTCAGATTGCTTTTAAGCTACTTGGTAAAATTGTTGATCAAATATACATGTAAACTTTTTGTTCATTTACATGTTTTTAGAGATTATGTTGTTTTTCTACCTCACATTCTCATGCAAAGTGTGTATGTATTTCTTACTTTGTTAATACAATTTCTGGATAACTACTTTTAGATTCATAGATATATGTGAAGTACCTAGCTAGTTAATTAAGTCTAAGTTTACGGGTTCCAATTTAGTTCAGATTTCCTGAAGGCAAACCTCTAGTTACAACATTTGTTAACCCATCTATGATTGAGATGCTATTGAGCAAGATAGTTGGTAAGGGCCTTAACATTTTTCCCCTTTATTCCTAATTTGTTTTTTCTTTCCTTGTTTAGATTACAAAATTGGGCTAGTTTGATCTTGAAATTAAAATTTTAATGCATATACTCAAAATTTTGAACAAACGAATTCCTGGTTATGCCTAAAATAGGATCCGATTGTATTATTGAGATGCTTATATGAGATATCATTAAGAAATTTGTTATATATTAGCTATTGAAAATTGTAACCTTTGAAGCTTAGAACTTTGAAGTAGTTCTCAAGTATTAAACCTGGAGCTGAAAAAGGTTCTAAGAATAACAAAAGAATATGTCTCTTTAAATATTGAGAAAACTGATGTGATCTACTAAAATTTAGTTGTTATAGTATTAAAACAATTTGTATAGATTATTCATCACAATTTTGAGTAAACTACATAAATCTTATGTATCTAGTCTAAGCTTTCTATCAGTTCAGCGAAAAGTCAGATTGATTGAAAATGATCTTTAATTAAGTTTTTCTTTTTATTCTTAAGATTTGATGGAAAAAAACAATGAGTTTAGTAATAAAGGATATGCTTGTTTGGATACGTGGAAAACATGAAAGTAAAAAATAAGGAGGGGAGTGACTATAGTAGGGTAGAAGGTTTTAATTTTCACTCATTGTTATTTTGGTAGATGCTGGAAAACCACTTATAGGAATGACCATATTTTGTACATTAAACCATCCTATGTTTTTCTTATACCTAACTAATATTAAGTGATATTCATTCCAAATTTTCTACCTCATCATCTTCCACTTATGCAAAACAAGCATATCCTAAACTTTCTTTTTTTAGCTTATGTTTTAATACGTGATATTGTCATTCTAGATGCTTTCGAGTAGTGTTAGACGGTAGGTACTTCCTTTATGTCTATCTACAACCCTCTTTTATCTCTGTTTTTCTCTTTCTCTTTTCTCTAAGGTCCCAAATTTGTCCAATAACATGGAGGTCCAAATTAGTCAGTCTTTTTATTTGGTTTGCATTGATATCCTCACCTTATTATGAGGGTAGAACACTAATACATTAACTATAGGGAGACCATAGTCAATCCCAGATAGCGGCTAACCTCCAAAACGCTATAACGGGATAGTGTATAGCGAGATGGCCGCTATTGCAAAATTTGAGAGAGGAAAACAGGAGGTAGAGGACGAGACTTTGAGAGAAGAAGAGATGAGGCAGATGCACATTTTTGAGGAGGCAGAGGCGGAGCAGGAGGAGGGAGAAATACAGAGAACAAAACGCTTTTAACATATAGAAGAAACTAGGTTAAAAAATAGAATGTCTCTCTATTTTAAAGATGGAAAGGACGAAATGTCTAAACCACCCTTAATGAGGGCCAATTTGGTCTTTTGGAAAAAAAAGAAACCCTAAACTCACTAGCACACTGAGTAGTATCCACAAAGACAAAGAGACTTACTAACAACCACAGAGACCCAAAAAACACAATAGCAGCCGCGAGAGAACATGATACCGCACGTGACGCCCTCGACATCAAAATGCGACGTGATAGCTCCACTGTAGTGGGCAGGGGACACACACTCCTCCACGGCCCAAGAGCGGCGCTATAGCATGTTATTGATTACTATCAGGGAGACATGCCTTTCTAAGTGGTGTGCTTTTGAGGGTTCAAACTATGATTAATGTGCCTTTATCACGTTAGTACATTGTTGGTAATGATTAATATTTAATTACTTATATGGCATAAATTCTAACCATTTTGAGTGTTATAACTGGGGACAATGAATTTAATTTCACCCCGACTTACATCAGTAGTTTCATTGAAGGGTGACATGATGAGTTCTTCATGTATCTAAGGCATGATGGGATTTCTTCTTGCTTGTGGTTGCATATAATGTAATCTCATTAACATGAGAATGAACTTCAATTATAAAAATAAATGAGGATTTTGATTCCCCTTGCCTGGTGTACAGTGTAGCTAATGACTAGTAGTGTTTACTTTATGACATATGAAGTGATAGCAGTTAATCACAAAATTAATACTGACTCGTCTATTGTAACGTTTGCTCTTTATGTTGCCATCACACAAGTTTCATTGAGTTAGTTTTCCTTTATTTCTTTTTCTGTTAAGATTATTTTTGCTAGATATTTTTTAAATCATTATTCAGTTGAATTCATGTACTAAAAATTCTTCGTATGGATTGTTATAGTAGGTGGTGCAGGGTTTGTTTTGCCTAGTGTGGTGGACCGATGTTGGGGTTATAGTTTTTTAACTCTATTATGGCTTTTCTTTAATCGTAAAAGGGCGAAAGGTGGGCTCTGGAAAGTGATATGTTCTTTTATCACTAATTACTTAACTTTTCAATTCTTTTTTCAATTTTATCTAGTACTCCATTTATGTAGTTAGTTATTTTACCACAATTTATGCCATTCCTCCATCTTACCTTGGTACTATATTGTAAATTCAATACTACATTATTTGTCATTTTTCACTTTTTAAGCAACTAAATAAGGATGTTGTGTATCAGGTACTTACGATGATGAAGAGGCAGCAGCTCATGCTTGATTTAGATGTATTGATATATTGGGTTAGGATACCATTACTTATTACAATGGTCACAATGAAGCTGTTGTTGATAAGGACAGGTAAGCAAAATCAATGAGTCTATTTTGAGCATAACCTAAATGATTTTTCTGATATTTAGTTTTCCTTGTTAGTTATCATATGAGCATTGAATTGATCTGATTGTTTGTTGATCATTTTGGACTAGAAAAGCATAAATTTTTGTTATTCATGTGTTGTATAAAAATTGAACTCATGTGTCCGAAAGTACTTAATCTTATGTGTTATTGAATAATATGGATATATGTATAGCATAATTCTTATGTGTATAAATATATATGCAACCAGTATACTAATCATTAACTACTCATTATTCTATTTTTATTTACTTCATTTGATTAAGTTCATGAGTATCTAGTCTTATGGTGTTAGGAAATGTAAACTTGTTATGGAGGATTGGTAAACTTGTTAACTTAGAATCATTCTAATATGGTCTAATTTTATATGGCAGAGTTTTCATTATGTTCAAATAAGATGGTCTATAAACATATAGGTATATACATGTTTACTAGAGAGGTCTAATTATTATGGTACTTTAATTGAGTTTATACAACAACTTTATGCAAGTATTATGCTCTATCACACCATAAAAAAACATTATATTGTCTTTAAATTTAATTGTTACAAAAACAATTACGATGTTTAATCTAGTGGAATGATTCTCACCGTAAGTGCAAGAGATCGCGAGTTCGATTCTCGCAATACCCTAACATGTTAATCATTATTTTAGTAATTGATCTTTATCGGTTGTAATTTTATATTTTTTCCTAACCTGTGACAATTCACAATGTAAGATGAATATGTTTAAATTAACATTTAATTTCATTATTTAAAAAATTTATATATTTTTATTTAATTGTTATTTATATTATATATTATTAGAAACGTTCTTGTGTGTGAGAACATTTAATTGAGGTTTATGTATTTCCCTTTTTATTCAATTACCATCTAGGAAAATCATTTAAATGGGTACTTTTTGTTCAACTTAAAAATTACATTTTATAAAAGAAGACATGAAATTCTGACACCATGCATCCAACAAGAAGAAGTCCACATATTGTTGTAACACTTTAGTATTGTTGTCCACATTAGCATGACTTGAAGAATACTTGGTCATGCATGAAATAGAACTATATATTTACCATCCTTCACCAACTTAGAATTTTGAACAAATTGAAGACTCTGATTCTTTGATTTTTCCTATAGCAGGAATTTGTTTACCATTACTATTTACTTGTACTACCTTCCACTAGTTCAACCCTAAAAAAAACTTTAATGTTTTTGTTGAACTAGTGCTAGGTGGTATAAGTGGATAATAGTAGTAAGCTAATCATTTTGGTTTTTCTATAACCGATTCGATTTTATCAAGAAGAGTACAAAGAGTACTCAATAAATACACAATGTTAGACGATTACAATAAGTCAATACAACATAAAGGTGAAATACACTAATAAAAAATAATAAAAGGAGGAGAAATATATAAAATCCAATTCTATGTTTGTAGGTCACTCAAGAGATCTCTTGCCTTTAGGTTGATTGCTTTCGTAGAGAGGTTGCTTGCAAGCCTATCCCTCTCATGATCATCTTGTACCAAAGCTCATATCAAAAAGCATCTTCTAACGTTGTGAACTCTCAAAGTTCATCAAAATGGATTCGATATAAAGCTTGTCTAACACTTGAGAAGAGGTTTGATCCCTAATTGTAAGATTTTCTTTGAATATTTTCGATATACCAATCTCTTTACTCAATCTATTTCAATTTCTTTAACCTTTTCCATCTTCAAATAGTTATGCATATGATCATATGATTTATTTTGTGAAAATTTTACGGATCTAGTCTTTTTTTTTTTATAATAATTATATGATATCCTTATATGCATGTTGTGTGATCAATAATTAGATCATTAGATTCACTACACTTAAAAATTACATAATGGTACTCGATCGATCTTTGTACCTTGCAATCAAGGGGTAAGCTTTAGACTCGTTGGTTTGCTGTGTCGTGTGATTTTTCTGTGATAATTTTTGATTCTTTGGTAAAACTCGAACTATTTGTGAAACCTTATATATCCTCTTGTTGATAGATAATGGATAGATGGATCATTCTTCTAAGTTAAATTACAAAATGGTATTTGATTCCTTTTCTCGCTACCATGGGATAGATTCCGTTATGAGAAATAGAGATTCTTAATTCATTTTTTTTTTTGAAAAAAGAAAGCTATATAAGGGCATAAATTATTCTGGGATTTTCTTAGCTCAAAGTCAATTTTCGCTTATCTTCTCACATAAATAAGTAAATTTTTCAGTGATACTTTCATTTTATTATTCATTCTCTAATAAAACAATTTCAAATGTCCATTGCTAAATGAGTAGGTGCATGTATTGGGAATAACACTTATAGGTTTTTTACCAACTAACACATACTCATATACTCACCGTACCCATCAACTATAATTATGGCCCAAATCATTTTAGGATCTCATTTATATGAAAATTGACTTGTAGATAAGTGGAAATTGTCTTGGGGATAAGAAAATTCCAAAAATATTTATATCCTTATACAACTTTTTATTTATTTTTAAAAAAAATGAATTAAAAAATTCTATTTTGTTATTTA
The DNA here is from genome assembly GCA_037177725.1 of Cyamopsis tetragonoloba. NCBI lineage: Eukaryota > Viridiplantae > Streptophyta > Magnoliopsida > Fabales > Fabaceae > Cyamopsis > Cyamopsis tetragonoloba. The sequence goes on along the minus strand of CM074120.1, from coordinate 31,188,138 downwards.
ATCTAGAAGAATGACCCATCTATCCATTATCTATCACAAACAGTTTGAGTGTTACAAAAAAAAACTAAAATTTCCACAAAAAAAAATCACGGACATAGAAAACTAACGAGCCTAAAGCTTACCCCTTGGTTTCAAGGTACAAAGATCGATCGAATACCAATCTATAATTTTTAAGTGTAGTGGATCTAATGATCTAAGTGTCAATCACACAACATGCACATAAGGATTTTATAGAATTATGAAAAAAAATAGATCTCAATAATTTTCACAAAATAAATCATATATATGATCATATGCAAAACTATTTGAAGAATGAAAAGGTTGAAGAAACTGAAATAGATTGGGTAATGAAATTGGTAGAATGAAAATCTTGCAACTAGGGATCAAACGTCTTCTAGAGTGTTAGAAAAGCTTTGTATTAGATCTATTTTGATGAGCTTTGTGAGTTCACCATGTTAGAAGATGCTTTTTGATATGAGCTTTGGTATGAGATGATCGGAAGAGGGAAAGGGTGGCAAGCGACCTCTCTACGAAAGCAATCAACCTAAAGGAAAGAGATCTCTTGAGTGACCTACAAACATAGAATTAGATTGTATGTATTTCTCCTCCTTTTATTATTTTTTGTTAGTGTATTTCACCTTTAGGTTGTGTCGCCTAATTGTAATCGTCTGACATTGTGTATTTATTGAGTACTCTTCTTGATAAATTCGAATCGGTTATATAAAAAACTAAATGGTTAGCTTACTACTACTATCCACTTATATTACCTAGCACTAATTCAACAAAAAAAATTAAAGATTTTTTTGGGTTGAACTAGTGGAAGGTGGTGCAAGTAAATAATAATGGTAAGCTAATTCCTGGACTAAGAAAAATAAAAGAATTAGAGTCTTCAATTTGTTCCCACAACGCCAAAAAAAGCCTTTAGTAGCGGTTCCTAACCGCTACTAATGGAAGCGTTGCCATAGGTGCTTCACTCTTTAGCAGCGGTTCCACAACCGCTGGCAAAGGGCAGTATGAAGTAAGGGGCCAGTATGTTTTAGCAGCGGTTCAGATTGCAACCGCTGCCATAGATCTATATCTTTAGCGGCGGTTGCTATAGGTCTTTTTAATTTCTTTTTTTAATTTTTTATTTGTCCTATTATCTAAACTTCATAAAGGGGTGTTGCGAGATTCGAACTCGCGACCTCGCATTTAAAGCGAGAATCATCACTAGATCAAACACCCAATAATAAAAAATATTAATGAATTGGTTTTAGTGAAAATTGAAAAGTGAAAAATAATTAGCACATGCAATTGAAATTGAAGCCAAATGAATCAATAAAATAAATAAAGCCTTTTTGGTTCAGTCCATGAGTCTTACTTCTCATAGTAAAGCTTATAACAGGAATCAAGTTCCATGAGATAAACCAGATACCAAAATAAAATAATAAATGACCAGAATTGAAAGAGATGAACAAAAACAAATAATCAACAAAGATAAAATAAACAGATACCAAGCACGAGAAGAAGTCGGTATCCTTCATGAGCCAGAAAAATACCACTATCATTAGCGCCAAGTAACTAACTAGCACAACACCAGTAGCGAATATCTCCCTCAGCTTCCACAGCTGTCAGGCTGCGGAGATGGTTTCACGCTATCCTTGGATATTGTCATAATGGTACCTATAGGTATAGGGTGCGAAGAAAATAAAGTTTCATCATTTTAACAGAACGATCAAGTATATTGGCAAAAGGAAGGCCAAGCAAATGCTATCTTACCATTATTTAGTATGGCAATGAACAAAACCATAAAGGGTTCAAAATCAAACTTCCAGATCAATGCAATGAACATGAAACCAAACTGCCAAAAGAAGGATATATCAACACAAATTATATGAACCAAGTCATGTACAAACAGTTGAGATGCTTTTTCATGAGTAAATATATTTTCTGTACTTACCACAATACGAATGGTAATTGACAAGCATAGATCTGCAATAAGCAACAATCAACATATCTGACATTAAAATAAAGTCAAGCAATTAAATCATGTGTGCCAGAACACTAACAGTATAGTTCTTCATCCTCTGGAAAATTGCTCTGCTTGTGAGAACTGCACTAATGATGACACTCAGACCAGGTTCAGTGAGCACAATGTCAGAAGCACTTCTTGCAGCATCTGTAGCGTCAGCAGCATCAATTCCAATATCTGCTTTTTTTAATGCAGGGGCATCGTTGACACCATCACCTGTCATTCCACATATGTGTTTCCTCTCTTGTAACCTCTTCACAATTTCATATTTGTGTTCTGCCATGTCACATAACGAGAAAAAAAGGATTGAAATGTTAGTAAGTGTAAATGGAAATTTTGAAACTTAAATGTATTGTTAGCAAGAGTAGCAGTTTCAACTCATAAGATTACAAATTTTCCATGGAAATGTAAAGGATGTTTGAAGTAGTTGAAACTGCCATCATTGTTATTATCAAGGACCTACCAGGAAATACTCCAGCAAATCCATTAGCTTTCTCGATCAACTCATCAACTGGAAGAGCTGAAATAGAAGCATCCTTGCTTTGGCCAAGCAATGAAGAAGATGGGTACATGTTTGTTCCCATCCCAAGCCTCTTCCAGTTTCCTTAGCAACGGCAAGCTGATCCCCTATACAGAACACCTGCAATCAATTTCTAAGCTACAAAAATTTCATTTATGGTATGTTATATAAACTACAGTAAAGTAAGACCTCAAATCTTACCAGTAATCATCTTAACATTCAAAGTTCAAAACTAATAGTGTACATTACCTACTAGAGCTAGTTCTCTCCAAGTTAAAACACCTTCCTATCAAGAATGATATTGATGCTCCAATAATAATCATAAGCTGCAGAAAAATTTGAGTCAAGATCAAATTTCTTCTTATTGATACTTCTAATTTATTTTTTTTTTAAAAAAAAACAAATATAGTAATTAACAATGTTCCCTCACCTGATTTGTTGCTGCAAGTTCACCTCTATGATTTTTGGATGCTATTTCAGCTATATATACAGGGACCTGTTCCATTTCGCTATGTTAAGATTTTGTAAAATTATCATCAAGAATCAGCATAGGGCTGCACTAAAACTTTTAGAATAAGAGTATTTATTTTTCTGTTTTAGTTAGTTACCTCATATGAGATAACTCCAATTCCATATACTGTGAAAATCTTCGCAAGTCAAGTGTGTAAGGATCCTGCAGCAGGTAAAATATCACAGGTGAAACCTTTTTTACATTCACAACATTTAATGAATTTGTATTATAAGAAGATGCATATCTTTGAGAAGAAGACAGCTAACCATCCTGTTATGCAAAATCCTGTTGACATTCTCATTGCCTGTTTCACATTAAAATCAAGACTTATTATTAATTATTTCATATTAAAATGCCTTTTAAAGTGCATACTTCATGTAGTTATTTGGAATTTATATTTCACATACCCCTTTCCGGCCAATGAAATCTGTAATCTTTATAGCTCCAAGCATTTCACCAATTGTTACTAAAGAACCAAACATCGAAAACTGCCATTTCCCACCAATTGTCATTCCTTGTTATCTGGAAATTCAGCTCTGTAAACAGAACCAAGACATCCCTCTCCCAAAAAATCAGTCTTTCCAATAAATTTGCCTCTTTTAGATAATCTTGAGATTTCCTCCATTCTTTTATGGTTCAGGGAAAGCAATGGTCCTGTATAGATCTTGGAGTGTTGCAACTGTTTCCAAAACAAATTTTCTTGTTAGAGCAGAAAGCATGGAATCACAATTACGTGGGAACAAGTAAAAATAGGTGAAATTCATCAAGAATGGGAAGATTTTTATAAATAATAACAGCAGTAGTTATATTATTCATTATTCATATATAATAATATAATTAAACAGTCTATAGAATCTTGATCAAATCTTAGTTAAATTGCAGTTTTCAAAAAACATAAAGAGAGATACAAAAGGAAACTTTTTTGAAAAAGAACTAAGAATAGCATATTACATAGCTTTAAATCATGTAAAGAATGCAACAAGATAATTACCATTGAAGCATTAATCTATATTTGATATTCGACAACTAGAGTATATGTAGTTGATCAAATGGTAAGAAATGAATTTGGGTAATATTTACTTTTCCCAAAATTCATTTTTTCAATACTACTTAGGTGCTAATAGCAGAATGTTGAGGAATTTGAAGATTCGCCTCTGATTTTGAAATGCCACACTTCCCTTTAGAATTCCACAAATTCTCATCACAGAGAAATTCCCAAGAAAATCATTTCTCAATCATACAATCCATATCATGATGTAGGGATTCCAGAATAGAAGGAAATCCGAAACTGAGTTGTATTGATTGATTGAGATTACCGAAGTTGTTTTACAATTTGATTGATGCCTCAATAACAGAAAACAGATAAGTATTTATACTTCCAACAGATTTACCTAACTTTCCCTCTAAAACTAAGGTCATCTGTGCAATTATCTAAGGGCCTCATAAGCAGATTTACAATTTATTATAATTTGCTAATAAAACCCTGATACATTTAACTATAATCCTGTATCACTCCTTCCCTCTTAAGCCAATCCTTGTCCTCAAGGATTGAAGTTTGGAAACTTCTTCTACAGATCAAAGAAGAACTCCCAGGTGGCGTCCTTCGTTAGCTGATGCTTCCATTTAACAAGCACCTTGGTAACAGCTTGATTGCCTCGCTTGACTGTCATTCGATCCAAAATTGCCTCTGGTTCCTTGATCACTGTTTCTGTAATTGGACACTGAGCTGAAGTACTAGCTTCTCCCACAGATTTATTGAGTTGTGACACATGGAATACATTATGGATCAGTGAGCCGGCAGGTAGTTGGATTTTATATGCTACTGCTCCAATCTTATCAATTACAGCATAGGGTCCATAATACTTGGGGGCCAATTTTGCATTACTTCTCAATGCTACAGAAACCTGTTTATAGGGATGTAATTTGACAAAGACTAGATCTCCAATCTCGAAGGTCCTATCAGACCTATGTTTGTCTGCCAGCTGCTTCATTCTCTCTTGAGCTCTCCTCATGTGTACTAACTTCAGTTGTTCCTCTCTTTTTTGTAAGCTCCTATCAACCAGTTCAATCTTGGATTCTCCCGGCAAATAGGGAAGATAAGTTGGAGGTAATTGCCCATACACAATCTCATAGGGGCTAGCTTTAATAGTACTGTGGTAACTAGTGTTGTACCACCATTCAGCCAATGGAAGCTATTTGGACCATTGTTTCGGATCATCTGAGCACATGCATCGCAGATATGTTTCAATGCACCTATTCACAACTTCTGTTTGGCCATTTGTTTGAGGATGGTAGGCAGTAGAGAGCTGAACTTGGATGCCTTGGTGAGCCATGAATTCCTTCCAAAACTGACTTGTAAAAACAGGATCTCTATCACTTGTGATTGAAGATGGACAGCCATGAAGCTTGAAAATGTTATCCATGAAGCATTGTGCGACATCAGAGGCAGTGTAAGGATGCTGCAATGACATGAAGTGAGCAGCCTTGCTTAACCTGTCAACCACAACAAATATTACATGTTTACCATAGGAATTAGGGAGGCCTTCTATGAAGTCCATAGTAACATGTTGCCAAATTGCATCAGGGACAGGCAGGGGTTGAAGTAAGCCAGGTGAAGCAGCATTATCATACTTGCATTTCTGACAAGTACCACACTGATGTATAAACCTCTTCACTTCTTTGGATAGCCCTTTCCAATACACCACAGCCTTGACCCTTTGAAGAGTAGCATCCCTTCCTAAATGGCCTCCACATGCTGAAGAGTGTAGCCAAGCAAGTATCTGTTTCCTCAATTCCTCATTCCCCCCAATGACCAGTCTGCCCTTCCTCCTCAATTCCCCCCTTGCCCAAGAATAGTGCCTATGAGAAGAAGGGTCCTGTTGAATTTCGGTAATCAACTTCTGCAAGTCAGCATCCTCTTGCCATGAAGCTTTTATCTGGTTTAAAAGGTCAGAAGCAGGTTCAAGTGTAACAAGAGAAGCACATTTTAATCTTGAAAGTGCATCAGCAGCCACATTGTCACTCCCTTGTTTATACTCAATTATAAAATCAAACTCCATGAGTTTTACTAACCACTTTTGTTGAAAAGCCGTGGATAATCTCTGTTCCAATATGTACTTGAGACTTCTATGGTCAGTTTTGATCACAAATTGCTTAGGAAGCAAATAATGTCTCCACTTCTGGACAGCAAATACAACGGCCAACAGTTCCTTCTCGTAGGTTGACAGTGATTGCTGCTGGATGTTCAAACTTCTGCTGATAAAAGCTATGGGATGGTGATTCTGCATAAGAACAACTCCTATACCCATACCTGAAGCATCAACTTCCACCACAAAGATTTTAGTGAAATCAGGTAATGCTAGAACAGGTGCCTAAATTAGCTGATCTTTAAGAGACTGGAAAGCAACTTTAGCTTCGGTTGACCAACTGAAATTGTCCTTCTTTAACATATCATTCAAGGGCTTGGCAATTGAACTATACCCCTTAACAAACCTCCTATAATAGCCTGCTAAGCCCAAAAATCCTCTTAACTGTTTGAGGGATTGAGGGAGAGGCCAATTCTGCACTGCTTCCACTTTTGCAGGGTCAGTAGATACACCATTTCCTGTGATGAAATGTCCTAAGTACTCAACTCTAGTAACTCCAAAGTAGCACTTGGACCTTTTAGTAAACAAGGCATTAGATCTCATAGTAGATAGTACAGTATGTAAATGATTAAGTGATCTACCATACACCTACTATATATCAAAATGTCATCAAAGAACACCAAGAGGAATTTTCTGAGAAATGCTTGAAATACAGTATTCATAAGTCCCTGAAAGGTAGCAGGGGCATTAGTCAAGCCAAAGGGCATGACTAGGTACTCATAGTGCCCTGAATGTGTCTTGAATGCAGTTTTGAATACATCTTCCTCAGCCATTCGAACCTGATTATAACCTGATCACAGGTCAATTTTTGAGAAGATAGCAGAACCATAAAGCTCATCTAGCAGATCATCAACTAGGAGAATATGGAATCTATTTTTTACAGTAGAACTATTCAACTCTTTATAATCCACACATGGCCTCCAACTACCATCTTTTTTCCCAACCAAAACCACTGGGCTAGAGTAAGGGCTGCTGCTGTTCTGAATGATTCCAGTTCGCAAGTACTGTTGGACCAACCCATCAATAATATCCTTCTGCTGTTTTGCATACCTATAAGGCCTTTTGTTAACAGGATTTGATCCTTGTATCAAAGGAATCCTGTGATTATGACCCTCTCTATTAGGCGGCAGCTCTTTAGGCTCCTCAAAAATATCAGAAAAAGATTCCAACAAAGCCTCAACAGTAGCAGGAACTGCAGCAGGAGCAACATGAGTAGACAAGGAGTGAAGTAAGACATCCTCATCAGAACAACAAAGCTGCAACATTGATAAATGCACACCCGAGGTTAAAGTCTTATGGAATTGCTGCTTCTTAACAGTCTTCAAACCTGTAGAAGAAGCTCCTTGAAGAACATGTCTTTTCCCCTTGACACTGAATTCCATGGTTAGTTTATCAAAATTCCAAACAATATCACCAAGAGTGATCAACCATTCAATTCCAAGAACCATGTCACAGCAACCTAGAGACAACAGCATCATATCACAACTGAAAATAGTATTCTGCAGATGCCATGTGAAGTTCTTAACCAGAGAACAAACCTGGACCTTAGTACCATCCACCACAGATACATTCAAGGAGTCCATTGTATCAATCCTACACCCCAACCTTCTAGCCACATGTACATCTAGAAAGTTATGTGTACTACCGCTATCAACTAATATGTGCAAGGGTCGCTTCCTAAACTGTCCTGTCACCCTCATAGTTCTGAAGTTTGTCAACCCTGTTAAGGCATTAATAGAAATCAAGGGATCTAAGGATCCTGCATCACCCATTTCAGCACTAGCAGCCAATTCATTCTCAAAATCAGATTCATCCTCCATCTCCATGACATGTATCTGGAGTTTCTTGTGGGTCAAGCCATGTGCAGGTGTAAAAGGCTCATCACAGAAATAGCATAAGCCTTTACTCCTCCTTTCTGCCATGAAGGCAGGTGTCAAATTTCTAGTGGTCTTAGTATGGTCAAGGGGTTTAGAAGGTGTAGGTAGCAAGGCTGGCTTTGACAGAGGGACAGCCTTAAATGGTTTGGATCCTGTCTTATGTTGGGAGGAGGTGGAGCTAGCAGACTCATACATCTTGACCAAAGAAAAAGCCTTCATGACAGTGGTTGGTTGGAACATCCTCACCATCATCTGAATATCTTGTTTCAAGCCCCACAAAAAACAACTCAATTGATTAGCCTCTGACAAGTCAATCCTGGATACAATTGCATCGAAGTCTTCATGATACTCACTCACCGAACCCTTCTATCGCAGCTGCATCAATTCAGCCATTGGGTCATCACACACATCGCCAAAACGATCCATCAAGATACGAGTGTAGGTATCCCAAGAAGGTAGATTGTCAAACCCTCTAGATTTCATATACACGCTATGCCACTGGAGTGTTTTCCCTTCAAAGTGAACCACCGCCAACCGTACCTTGTAGTCACTAGGCGTTTGATCAATCGAGAAAAAGGTTTCGCATTGAATTATCCAGTTCTGAACACCATCACCGTTGAATCGCGGAAAATCCAAACGAGCCAAATGTGTATTGCAAGAATAGGGACGAGAATTGTTACCAGAATCACTAGAATGATGATGTTGTTGAACCAAATCCCGTAGTTGATCCCGCAATGACGCGCCCAATGCCATGAATCTTTCTTCGATCTTGGTACTGAGGCGCTCTTCGCTATCACTAATCTTGGAATTAAGACGTTATTCAGCCTCGCAAACCTGTGCCTGAGTTCTGGTGTTGTCAGCCATGGTGGAATTGTGATCGGAAGGTTACCGCTGATACCAATTGATGTGGTTAAACTAGGAAGATAGAACTATCACCGAAGGATAACCGGGAATGTAGGGATTCCAGAATAGAAGGAAATCCGAAACTGAGTTGTATTGATTGATTGAGATTACAGAAGTTGTTTTACAATTTGATTGAATGCCTCAATAACAAAAAACAGATAAGTATTTATACTTCCAACAGATTTGCCTAACTTTCCCTCTAAAACTAAGGTCATCTGTGCAATTATCTAAGGGCCTCATAAGCAGATTTACAATTTATTATAATTTGCTAATAAAACCCTGATACATTTAACTATAATCCTGTATCATATCATGCACACCCTCCGGAGGGTTTGTTGTAAATTAGAAAGCTGGGGATCTAGGATTTGTTATAAATTATAAAATTTGGGATCTAGGGTTTGTTTATACCTGTAATTATCTTCGAATGGGGACCTCTGGTGTCTACAACCAACACATCGACGGAGAAGGAAACAGAGGGCTTCTACAAGGAAAGGGAAATGGCGAGAAGGAAAAGCAACGAAACATAGGATGCTGAAGCTTGACATTGCTGTCTCAGCCGTTGAGCTTGAGGGAGGTTGACAGCGGAACAGATCGAGAAGGGTTTCGTTTATTGGAGAAGGGATTCAGCGAAAGTGTTTCTTTAGTTTCATTTAAACCTATAGCAGCAGCTATAATAATGAACCGCTGGTATAGGATATTTTTAATTTAAATAAAAAATAAAAAAGAAAGGAATAGTTATGCCAATGGTTAAACATGGAACCGCTGGCATAGGGTGCGTTAGTAAAGCTAAAATCTAGCATAGTGTCCGAAATTTTAGATGGTGAAGGATGATAAATAGTTCTATTTCATGCTTGATCTAGTATTCTTCAAGTCATGCAAACGTGGACAACAATACTTAAGTGTAACAACAGTACGTGGACTTTTTTTTGTTGGATGGTGTCAGACTTCTTTATAAAAAGTAGCTATTAGAGTGAATAAAAGTATGTATTTTAATGGTTTTCATAGATGGTAATTGAATAAAAAGGAAAATACATAAAACTCAATTAAATGTTCTCACACAAGAACGTTTCTAATAATATATATTTTAATAACAATTCAATAAAAACATACATACTTTGTTAATAATGAAATTAAATGTTACTTTAAACATATTCATCTTACCTTGTAAATTATTGCAAGTTAGGGCAAAATTTTATAGTAAGTTTTAATTGAATATCACATTTCGAAGCTTATAATATTGGTCTATAACTTATATAATGCTCATAATCTCTTTAGTATTATCCTCATAGAACAAAACATCGATTTGGACCTATAAAGATTTTTTCTTACCGCAATTTGGTTTCTCAAAGATTTTATCATTAAATTAGTCCTCCACAAATTTATTATGTGTATTTTGAGAGACCAAAACTCAATCCTAATACTTTAAAGATGAAGTATTATTATAGGTATTAATATTTACAATACTAATTATTAACTGTAGGCACACTAGAATAGTTCAGAAGGACTTGAATAAAATAGTAAATAAGTATTAGAATAAATATAAAATAAATTCAATCCGTACAAGTTTATAAAATAGTGATATATCATATATGAGATCAAAGTTGTATTCGGTCAAATAAAAATAATTAAAATATAGTACTAGGAAGCAAACCTAGGTCATCTTCAAGGACCATAAACCAAATTAAGATTCACACACGTAAGCACACACAATAAGGGGGTTTTAATAGTAAGTAGCTAATATTAGAATTAAAAGAAAATCAAGATTAAAAAAGATTGAAAATAATGATGACAAATAGATTAGTTTGTTTGGTTTATCACAATTGCTAAATCCTTGGCAGCGAAAGATAAATTAATTTTAACCCCTAATTGCCAGTTTAGTATGAAGTTAATTAAACAAGCGTCAATTAAATTCTAAATCACTTACTAACATTAAGCAACATACATAATTCATCTATTCTAGGTTCATTGAGTAAGTGCCTAGAATCCTAAATAGACTTTTAATAACTTGAGATTCAACAAAACTCAAATGTGGTTTTAGAGTTTTTGCTGGAAATTTATAGGTTTCCTAATAAAGGAAACTAGTATCTAAATTGATAGGGACATAGCCCAGACCATATTTGATACTGCGCCACCAAGAAACAAAAAGGAATTACAATATCTGCTTGGAAAGATTAATTTTCTCAAAAGGTTTATTTCTAACCTTTTTGGGAAGATAAAAGTCTTTTTCCCTTTGTTAAAATTAAAGAAGGAGAAAGAGTTTAGATGGAAAGAGGAACACCAACAAGGTTTTGATGAAATTAAGAAGTACTTAGCTAATCCCCCAATCTTGAATAAATTATATATATCAGCCTCTGATGACACTATAGGTGTAGAAGTATGTGTGCTAAAGTGATTTAATATATCATGTTTTGATCCACCTAATCGGCTCTCTAAGTAATAAAGTTGTGCCTCAAGGCCCTTTCCTCGGACAGTGACGATGTCGCCTCTGTCTCCAGGGCACTTCATAGCCATATGTAAGGTCGAGAACATAGCTCCTAGAGCATTCAAAGTCGGTCTCCCTAGAATGGCGTTATACGTTGACGGGCAGTCCACGACCAGGAATTTCACTTCTACCGACCTGCTCCCACCACGACCTGAAAAAGTTACTTTCAACTTTACGTAGCCCTTAGGGGAGATAGTGTCTCCTATGAAGCCTATCAAATTTCCTTTGTGAGGGATCAGATCTTTCTCTGTTAGGCCTAGTTTCTGGAATAGATCCCAAAACATGATGTCGGCTGAACTCCCTTGGTCTACGAATAACCTTTTTACCTCGTACCCCGCCATTTCGGCCATGATAACCAGGGGGTATTAGACCCGGTTCCGTAAGTAGGTAGGTCATCTTCTGTAAACGCCAAATTCACTCTTCTCATAGCCTTCACAGCCATGCAGTGGTCCTCTGCATCACGAGATCGCTTTCTGGATAACTCCGTGGGTTCCCCCTGATCTAGCCCCCCAGCGATCACGTTAATGACTCCTTTCGAAGCTGTGTTTTCCTGTCGTTGTGGACTCCGGCATCGTGATCTCCACCTTTCATGTCCCTATTCCTTGGACCGGATCCGCACCCCCTGGATGGCGACGGGCTCCTACCGCGGGATGTCCCTTCGTCATTTTTCTGGACAAACTGTTTTAGTTTCCCTTGCCGTATCAATTTTTCGATGGCGTCTTTGAGGTGGATGCATTCGTTGGTGTAATGTCCATGGTCTTTATGGTACAAACAGAATTTGTCTTTATTTTTCGCTTGCGACATCATTGGCAGAGGTATATCTTTCAATTCTGAATACATGATTTCCTAGTATATCCGCGAGGGCGGCATAGTCAAGGGCGCATAGCTCGAGTAGGCGCCCCTGGGTGGTCTTCTGCCTTTATCATATGTTCTTTCACTCTCCTTGGGCCTCCCGCCATAAGAAGCTTTCTGTTTCTCTTTCTTTTCTCTCTCTTGCTTGGCGACTTGGTTGTCCACCTTATTGTTCTAAACCCATTCTTCGATCTGGATCCATTTTTTAGCCCGCCTTTTCAGTTCTTCCATGGTCTTGGGTTTTTCTCCCGCCAAGTCTTTAGCGAAGCCTCCCGGCTTCAGCCCCTGTCTAAGAAAGTATAGCATCATGTTAGGGGCGACATCATGTACCTCCAGGGACTCCGCGTTGAAGCAGATGATGAAATCCCTCAATGGTTCATCTGATTTCTATTTTATTCTCTCGAGATGGTGTTCCGTCTTGAACTGTTGTTTGATGCTCATGAAGTTGGAGATGAACTTGTCCTTGAGTGCCTTCCATCCCGTGATGGATCCCGCTGGCAGCGACGAGAACCATCTGCGGGCTGCAGCTTTTAAAGTCAGGGGAAAGGCCCGACATATGACGGGTTCCTTAGCCCCTTGAAAGACCATTGTCTGTTGAAAGATCTCCACATGGTCTTGGGGGTCGGTCGTCCCGTCATACGGATCAATCTATACAGCGAATTTAAAATTGTCCAGCATGTCGAAATTCATAATAGTCGGGATGAAGGGGTTATGACAGCCCTCAATTCCTATGTCGTTTTCTGCCACCTGATCCATGTCGGGTAGCTGAGGTGGAATGTTCACAGGATTAGATCGCGGGATTTGCGGACCGACCATGGAGACTTGCCTCTCCATTTGGGGGATTTTGCCCCTCCTGCACGTTTTCATGTCGCTGAGGGGGTTGCTGGCCCATCCCGAGATTGATCAAAATTGCTTGGAATTCTTCTTGCTGTTTCTTCCAAGCTTCCCGCTCCTTGTTCATCCTTTCCATCTCTTCAGCCTGCTTTCGGATCATCTCCTTTAACGTCATGCATGCCATCCTCTATTGTCGTCATCCTTTGCTCCGACATTGTAGGGCCAACAGCCCTGGCTTCTTCCTGTTGTTGCTGTGGAGAAGGCCCGTTCGCAGAAGGCTGTTCTCCCGGGATGCCTCCAGCATTGGCTGATGCTCCCTTCGCGGCCTGATTCTTTCTCCTAGTCTTCACCATGTCGGTTGATAACCAGCAAATGTGAGTGTGTGAGAAGAAAAAAGGCTGAGTTCTTGACTCCGGCTATATTCTTCCTGTAAATCACCAGAAAAACCAGAAAAAAGGAGGAAATAAGGGATAAGTTATGATCGGAGAAGAATAATTTATCTTCCCCACAGACGACACCAATGTTCCATCATGCTCTAGGCATGGCGGATATGGCCTCCTATCTGGTCTCCGGTGCGGTGGTTGGATGCCTCCGGCCACTCACCTGGCGGTGAGGGGTACCTGCAAGCACTCCGACGATCAAGTCAGCTAAGTGTCACAGGGAATGATTCTAAGATATTGAGTAATGAAAAGCGTACCAAATGAAGATGAATCACAGGTATTTATAGTGCTAATTGGGTCACTAAAGTCAAACCTGTCACTATCACACTTCCGTGAATTGCGGCGGTAAGTACGGATCTGTAACGGTCTTCACGTGGGGGTGATGTCCTTTAAGCTTTAAGTCGGATGTCCATGTCGTGGTAACACGACATGGCTCCGACGGCTTAGGTCACCCACGTGAGACCTGCACGTGTCCTTTCCGCGGGTTAGGTCCATAACAGCAATAATGCAACTTTCTTTTGCTATATTCAATTTACTGTTAAATTGGCTGGTTTCAAAATAGAGAATAATATCTTATTTTGTGGGTACTGATGCACCTGATCATCTTTACTTTTAGTACACATACTTAATTATTTATTCAAAGAAAATAATATCTTTATTAAAATATTAGTGGTATATATAAGGGGTACTACTAGTCTCTATTTCTATACTATCTTCACTTTCTCAGCCTCTTCCAATCAGTTTCTGTACTTCATTTAGTAACTCAAAAATAGCATCACTCAAATTCTCATCAATCATTGAATTAAGTAACTAGTAACGGTTGCGGTTGTCATTTAAACAAAGGCAAACTGCAAAAGATATATAATGTGATAGACTTTGCTTACCTGCTCAATTCAAACTTCTTTCTCCAAGAGTAGATGTTTGATTTGGAAGAAAACTAAACTCTGCAATAATAACAAGTTGTTTCTTAATGTTTGCCAACAATTTGTGGGACCTAATACAATTTATTTCTTAGCTTTTTAACAAACATTTTCATACTCGCACAGAAAAACCTACAACTAGAGGAAACCCAAATAATTAATGAAGCTTCAAACATAGGATAATTATATTTTAGAAAGCACCCACCATAATATGTAATAAAGGAATAATAATTGAGAGTAACCATGATATGTAATAAAGGAGTAACAAATCAGAAAGTTTACTATTATTGTAAATAAAGTACATACTTTTAATATTCTTGAAACAAGTATTATAGTACTATATTAATTTTAGAACTTGATAAAACGAACATACATTAATCAGATGTCATTATATAGCATTTTTCATTCACATTTTGGATCATCAAGACGTGTATATATATATATATTGTTAAGGCCCGGGATTATGATAACCTAGTACCTAGCTAGATGTTGTCTGAAGATCACAAGTCATAACCCGCCCGTAGCTAAGGAGATACTAGGCGGGATACACGCTATAATACAGACTCTGGATTGGGCCTAGATGTCGATTATCAGACCCATAATGACACATGTTCAACCCTAATACGCTCTTTATAAATATCCATATGAACACTCCATACTAACTTGAGCGTTGGAGTCTCTGCAGGTGGCAACACTGCCGTCGAGGAGTCGAGACGCCGTATTGGATATCCCTCAGATTATCTCTCAGGTACGATCACAACATTGGCGCCATCTGTGGGGAACGTAACAAAAGGTTGTGTTCTCTCTATTTTTGGTAATGGTAGATTCCACTCAAAATAGGGATTATAATGATCCCATTCTCCAAGATCTGGGAGATGGCCAGCAGGGCGAGGGTTCTGATCAGCAGGCAGGGCCACAACCACCCTTCAACCTAGAAGTAGAATTTCTTAAGTTGCAGAGGCTAGTGCAGGCACAAGCAAAGGAGATTGAAACCCTGAAAAAGCGAGAACAGGTTCGGAAGGGTAAGGAAAAGGTAGTAGAAGAGGATCCAATCCAGGAAGTTGAGAAACAACCTCATCGTAGCGAAAGAAACGGTGGAGATAGGCAACCGAATAACCCAAAAAATCCAGAGAATGGCAATCCTGATCCGCGCAACGCGGAGAGACAGGTCGAAATTAGGGTGAGCCGGCACAGAGAAGATGTTTTTCAACAAGATCTCTGGGCGGCATCTCGAATAGGGGGTGCCAACCCGCCGCCTGTACACCAGGGGGCGGCCCACAAGAGCACATAGCAGAGAATATCCCAGAGTTTGGCTACATTGACAACCCGTACACCCCTTGGATCATGTCCCATGCCTGACCACATGGTTTCCAGTTCGCGAAGCAGTTAAAAGAGTATGACGGGACGAAGGACCCGACTTTCCACGTGAGTACCTTCGAAAGAGCCATGTATTTCCAAGGATTCAATAAAGCTATCGTATGCCGGGCTTTCCCTTTGACTTTATCAGAAGCAGCAAGCTGATGGTTTTCTGATCTCCCGCCACAGTCCATCAACAACTGGAAGACCCTTAAAGATAAATTTGTTTTGCATTTTACCAATAGTAAAAGACAGTTTAAATTCGAATTTCATTTAGAAACGATTAAACAAATGAAAGACGAGTCTTTAAGGGAATACATAACTCGGTTTAATAACAAAGTGTTGGAGGTTAGAAATTTTGAACCTAACCTAGTGTTATATTTTTTTTGTCAAAGGTTTAAAACCAGGCGTCTTCGCCAAAGCTTTAGCCGGCGAGAAGCCAACATCCATGGACAAACCGAAAAATGGATTAGAATTGAAGAATGGGAGAGGGCTCAGGCAGCCCAAGCCACAAAAAAAGATGACAAAGGCAAGAACCAGCTGAACCCCCAATCTTGGGGAAAGGAGGATAAGGCCCAGGACAAACCGTCGAAAGGCCCCTGAGGATTGTTCAATACTTACACCCCGCTAACCGTATCACTAGCGACGGTTTACAAGGAGGTGATGAATTCGGAGATAAGGGATAGACCTCCACCTCTCAGGAATCCAGGACGGTTTCAAAACCGCTACTGTCATTATCACCGAGAAAAGGGTCATTCAACAAACGAGTGCATCCAGCTTCAGGATGCCATCGAAAAGTTGATTCGTGAAGGGAGGCTTCAAAATTATACTCAAGATTCTAATGACAGAAGAGACCATAGGCAAAGCCCCAATCCCCGGGATCGACGACCGAGATCAGCGCAAGCCAACAGGCACCCGGGACCTGAAGCCCGAAATAGATCCCGGAGCCCTAGGTGTAATCAGGGATCCCTGCAAAGAGGAGTAATCCAGGTTATAGCAGGGGGGAACAAGCTGGAAGGGCTTGGAAGATAGGAAAAGAACCTGTGATGCCAGGGATTCCTGCTCACAGGTTGCCTAGGTAAGTAATCCAGTATTGTCTTTTTCTGATGCTTATCTGCCATAGGAACATGCCAAAGATAACGAACCATTGGTGATCGCCGCCAGCATGGCGAGATTTGAAGTTCATCGGATTTTCATTGATCAAGGAAGTTCGGCAGACATCATGTTCTGGAGCCTGTTTGACAAGCTGGGCCTAGGTTCCAAAGATTTAATCCCCCACAAAGGTAGTCTGATCGGCTTCACAGGAGACACTATAATGCCGAGGGAATATGTTGATTTGAAAGTCCTTTTTGGGCAAAAGCCAGGCACCAAGACAGTAATGACCACCTCGTGCAGACTTTGAAGAGTAGAGGCCTCAACCTGAAGGAGATCATATTTTGGTCCAGATTGGACAGAAAGAAGACCAAACAGTGAAGGTGGGAGCAAATTTGCCCCCAGTAATCAGAGGGCGGCTTATTGAGCTCCTTAAGATAAGCAAAGACTTTTTCGCTTGGGTCTCGTCTGATATGCCAGGAGTTAAGCCGAAACTAGCATGTCATCGTTTGTCCATTAAACCGGGAAGCACCCCAGGAGCCCAGAACAAGCGAAGAATGGGGCCTAAAAGAATAGAAGCTATCGGGAAACAAGTGAAGGAGCTCTTAGATGCCGGATTTATCCGCGAGATCCGCTATGCGGAATGGCTCTCAAATGTAATAATGGTGAAGAAGGCCAATGGGAAGTGGAGGATGTGTACGGATTACACCGACCTAAACAAAGCATGTCCAAAAGATCCTTTCCCACTCCCATGCATTGACAAGTTAGTAGAAAACTCGGCGGGCTATAAGTATCTATCTTTCATGGATGCGTACTCGGGATACAACCAGATACCCATGCATCCCGAAGATCAAGAGAAAATCGCCTTCATTACCGACATGGGAGTGTACTGTTATAACATGATGCCATTCGGTCTGAAGAATGCCGGCGTGACTTACCAACGAATGATGAGAAAAGTTTTTGCAGGACAGATTGGTCGGATCCTGGAGGTCAACAACTTTTTATGGATCTTTGAACCATTACAAAGCTCGTCTAGTAGCTCTTGGTAACAAACAAGAGTACGGGGTTGATTATGAGGAGACATTTGCTCCTGTGGCCAAAATGACTACAGTTAGAACCATCCTGGCTATTACAGCTTCTCAATCTTGGTCTCTCCATCAAATGGATGTGAGGAATGCCTTCCTCCATGGCAATCTTAAGGAGGAAATCTACATGAAGCTTCCCTTTGGTTTGTTAAGCTCTTCCCCTCAAGCTATTTGTAAACTAAGACGTTCCTTATATGGGCTTAAACAAGCTCCACGGGCTTGGTTTGAGAAGTTCTGTAGTACGCTTCTTCGCTTCTCATTTACACAAAGTCGGTATGATTATTCTCTTTTTTTTTCACAAGTCATCTTCCGGGATAGTTCTTGTTTTGGTTTATGTGGATGATATTGTAATTACTGGCTCAAATAGTGGACTGATTTCCAAGCTTAAAAAATTGCTCCATTCGACATTTCACATGAAGGATCTGGGATGTCTCACCTATTTTTTGGGCTTATAAGTACATTATCAGCCTAATGGCATCTTTGTGAATCAGCATAAGTATGCACACGATCTTATAACTTTAGCCGGCTTACATGATGCTAAGTTAGTAGATACTCTTATGGAAGTAAATGTCAATTTAAGCAAAGATGAAGGAGATCCTTTGCCTGACCCTACTCTTTATCAGCGTTTAGTTGGAAGCCTTATATACATAACAATCACTCGCCCTGACATCTCATATGCGGTTCATCAAGTTAGCCAATTTATGACCTCTCCTCGGCATCTCCATCTTGCTGCTGTCCATCACATTATTCGCTACCTTCTAGGGTCACCGACGCGTGGGTTATATTTTCCAACTGGGACATCTTTACAGCTCAGCGCTTACAGTGATGCTGATTTGGCAGGCTGTCCTAATAGCCATCGGTCTACTATAGGTTGGTGTATGTTTTTAGGCGATGCTTTAATTTCTTGGAAATGTAAGAAACAAGATTGCCTATCGAAGTCTTCTACTGAAGCAGAATATCGCGCAATGTCATCAGCCTATTCTGAAATTGTGTGGCTGTGATGTCTTTTGGAGGAACTTGGCTTTCCACAATCTAATTCTACTCCTTTGTATGCTGATAATACAAGTGCTATTCAGATTGCCGCAAATCCTGTGTTCCATGAACGCACTAAGCATATAGAGGTGGACTGTCATTACATCAGGGAGGCCTTAGCCGGTCGAACTATCTCTCTTCCTCACATTTCTACTACTCTTCAAGTTGCTGATATCTTCACCAAAGCTATGACTAGACAGCGGCATCAATTTCTAGTTGGCAAATTGTTGCTGGTTCTAAAAACACAGAGTCCCAGAACTATAAAAGAAGTCCAGCAACTGACAGGAAGGATAGCAGCTCTAACCCGCTTCCTGCTAGCTTCGGCCAAAAGGTGCTTGCCTTTCTTCAAGACACTGCGAAGCAAGAAGAATTTTGAAAGGAATGCAGAATACGAGCAAGCTTTCGAAGAGCTAAAAGGGGTTTTTATCGTCACCCCCAGTTTTGTCAAGACTAGATCCTGGGCAAACTCTGTATGTGTACTTGGCGGTATCAGACGAAGCGGTAAGTGCTGCCCTAATCAAGGAGGAATGCCGGACCCAGAGCCCGGTATATTTTGTCTCAAAAGCTTTACAAGGATCAGAGTTAAACTACCAAAAGCTAGAAAAAGTTTCTTATTCTCTGTTATTGGCATCAAGACGCTTGCGCCCATATTTCCAATGTCATCCCATCACAGTCCGCACCAACCAACCGATCAGGCAAGTCCTACACAAACCCGATCTCACTGGAAGGATGATGGCCTGGGCAGTTGAGCTCTCATAGTATGATATATCTTATGAGCCAAGGCAAGCGATAAAAGCGCAGGTCTTAGCAAAATTTATGGCAGAAATAACACATCCCGGGGATCAAAGCCCGGGATTATGGACGATATATGTGGATGACTCTTCAAATATCAAGGGTTCCGAAGCAGGAATCTTGATTCAAAACGATCAAGGAGTGGCGGTCGAATATTCCCTTAAATTTGAATTTCCAACTTCCAACAATCAGGCGGAATACGAGGCGTGTTTGGAGGGAATAAGGGCGGCTAAAGAATTGGGGGCTACAGCGGTGACCCTATGTTCAGATTCCCAGCTGGTTGTATCTCAAATCAAGGGAGACTATTAGGCCAAAGAACCTTTAATGCAGAAGTACCTCGCCCTGGTGAGAGAAAGCTTGGTGGGATTTTCAAAGTTTCAAATTAAGCATGTCCCGCGCGCGGAAAACAGTAGGGCGGATTTTCTATCAAAACTGGAAAGTACCAAGTCGGCTTTGGCCCTACATTCAGTAGTAGAAGAAGTCATCCCGATCCCGGGGGCAGTTCTCCAGATAGACGATGAAGACTGGAGGACTCCGTTGAAGAGTTATATTGAAGGGAGTATTACCCAACGACCAAAAGGAAGCTAGGCAGATTATCCAAAAGTCGACCAGATATGCCATAATTGAAGGGCAGCTTTTCAGGAAAGGGTTATCCACACTATTGCTCAAGTGTATCGGACCTTCCGAAGTCTGGTACGTATTAGTAGAAGTACACGAAGGAAGCGGTGGACATCACATTGGCGGGAAATATTTAGCGAGGAAGTCCTTGCGGGCGGGATATTTCTGGCCAACTATGAACACAGACGCAGCGGAATATGTGAAGAAATGCCAGAAGTGCCAGGAACACAGTCCCCTCACTCGCATTCCCGCCGAAAACCTGCATAACATCTCGACGCCTTGACCTTTTCAAACCTGGGGTTTAGATCTTTTGGGACCATTCAGTCCCGCAGCAGGTCAGTTAAAACATTTAATTGTTGCTATTGATTATTACACTAAATGGATTGAATTGGAACCTTTGGCTAGCATAGCATCTATAAAAGTTCAGAACTTTGTTTTCTGCCAAATTATATGTCGCTTTGGTATCCCGGCAGAGGTTATCTGTGATAATGAGACCAAGTTTACTGATAAGAAATTTCGAGCAATGTTAGCAGGGCTCCATATCAAACAATACTTCGCCAATGTGGAACATCCCCAGTCCAACGGCTAGGTGGAATCTGCAAACAACGTCATTTTAATTAGCCTTAGAAAGCGGTTTGAAAAAGCAGGAGCAAGTTGGACAGAAAATTTGTATCAAGTGCTTTGGAGCTACAGAATTACGCCCCACAAAACCACTGGAAAAACTCCTTTTAGAATGGTGTATGGATCTGACGCAGTTATCCCACCGAAAATAATGAGCAATTACTTCGCGAAGATTCTGATCTAATAGACGAAGTTCAGGAAATCGCCAGAATAAAAGAATTATCAAGGAAGCAGCAAATAGCACAGAGATACAACCTCAAGGTAGTCAAACGAAACTTCCAGGTAGAGGACTTAGTCATGAGGAGAGCTAGCATTGGCAACCGAAATGCTAAGGATGGCAAACTCAAGGCGAATTGGGAAGGCCCATACCGGGTTAAGCGCACAACCGGAAAAGGAGCCTACCACCTAGAAACTTTGAAAGGCAAAAAGTTACCAAGAACTTTGAATGTCGCTGACTTGCGGCGGTATTACGGTTGAATGATCATGTAATTTTGATTCTGTAATAAGAGGTACTCTTTTTCCTACAGCAGGTTTTATCCCTAACGAGGGTTTTTCTGCTAAAGGTTTTAACAAGGCCCCAACTGACAAATCTCATGCAATAAAATGATTGAGTTTATGATTTCAATTTGTTGTGTTATATTTTAGTAAATGCAGGAATTACAGCGACCCCGACCGGGGACATCCCGGGAGTCATATGCGACATTAAACGGCTCACTAAGCCGAAGACCAAGGTCCCTTTAAAGAAGGTGATAAAGGTCACCATGACATTAAACAGCTTATAAAGCCGAAGACCAAGATCCCTTCAAAGAAGGTGATAAAGGTCACGACGACGTTAAACGGCTTATAAAGCCGAAGACCAAGGTCCCTTCAAAGAAGGTGATATAGGTCACGACAACATTAAACGGCTTATAAAGCCGAAGACCAAGTTCCCTTCAAAGAAGGTGATAAAGGTAATGACGACATTAAACGACTTATAAAGCCGAAGACCAAGGTCCCTTTAAAGAAGGTGATAAAGGTCACGACGACATTAAACGAGTTTCAAACCAAAGGACAAGGTCCCTTCAAAGAAGGCGATAAAGGTCAAGGCTCCCTCTATAAGAAGGATAGAGGCCACACCGACGTCGAAGAGTGCCGGCATAAAAAATCAAAGATGTTGCTACTTAGAAGATGAACGATAAGTAATTAATAAGAATCAGAATTTAGCATACATTTAATTAAAAGTTTTTCAAGGTTACAAGCCGAAGGCCACAAAACAAAAAACTGAAAAGTAAGAAATACAAAACATTAGGCTCCCGCGCCGTCATCTCCCGCATTAGGGACAGCTTCACCGTCTTCAACGAGAGGAGGAGAGTCACAGTTAAGTGGCTCCAAAAAGGAAAGATCCAGAAGAACGGGATTTCGATGATCATGGAAATCCCAAAACTGCCCATCCTTCACCCCATGGAATGGATCCAGGCCACGGAGATTGAGTTCTACCCCAGGATTCAGGAAAACAATGGACTGGACAGCTTTGCGGTAAACATCATATCCAGCTTCCTTGAGTTCGTCCATCAACTCATCATCTTTTGCATCCAGGGCATTTTGTAGCTCGATAACCTGGGCTTTGAGTTGGGCCACCTCGCCAGCCGATTCCTTCAATTTGGCGGCATTAAAATCCGCCTTTTTCTTCTCGGCTTTGAACAGCTCATCCCTTTCTGCCAGAGCTTTGTCTTTCTTTTCCATCTCTCCCTTGAGGGCAGCAAGCTGGCCCTTTAGAAGGCCAACATTCTCCTTGGGTTTCTTGAGCAGAGTCTCCTTCAGCTCGAGGTCATCTTGGGCATCCCGGAGCTCACCTTTCAGCCGGGATACCATCTCCGAATGGTCAGCTTCCTCCTGGACAGATTAGAGCATGGACAAACCCATAGACATCCAACCCATGAGGGACTGGATCTGGCCCTACAATAAAGAAAGAAGGAATTAATCAACACACAAAGAAAGAAATCTTGACGGGATTCATATTTCAGGTAGAGAATTACCTTTTGGGTTTCAGCACTTCCTCTTTGAAAGAAATCGCCATGCCTAAACTGGATGCTGGGAGGTTGAAAGCCTTCCCAAACTTGAGGTTGGTGGGATACGACCGGGATAAGAGTCGTGGAGGATCCACCACCAACCGATATAGGTTCAGCTGCACATGACGTTCAAAAAACATGAAATGAAAATAAAAGCAAGAAGTAAAACACAGGGAGGGATCGAAAGAGTAAGAATAAGTAAATCTTACCTTGGGTGACCCGGGGCCTTTTGCTCTGACGTGCGTCCCCCCCCTTTAGCTCCCGAAGCAGTAGGAGTCTTTCTCGCCAAAGGGGAACCCTGGGCCGCGGATGCCGCTTTAGCTCCAACGCCAAGATTACTTCCCGTCACCGATTCAGCTCCACCGTAGGAAAAAGAGTTGGGCGGATTGACCTTCCCCTTACCCTTGGTGTCTTTAGCCGCCTTGGCATCAAAACAAAGGAATGTCAATATACCATATAAAATGTCCGAAAATAGAGAAGTTAAGAGAGAAATCAATACATAAACACAAGGTGGGACTAGCACGGGAGGACCCGAGTACATCTCGGAAGTGGATGGCCATTCCCTAGCTAGTGACAAAATCATGCAAGTAATTGAAAGTCCTTGCATCATCGTCGTCAAGAAATCCGCACTCCAGTTCTTCGCAAGTAAGTGATTTGGAGTAATGCTCAGCCAACGAATATAAAGGAAAGAGCAGTTCACGGTCAGCTCTTTCCCAAAAAGCTATGAAGTCGTTCTTCTTAGGCGTCACCTTCACGTACAAATTCCGCCGGACTTTGACAGAATCGTCCCACGGAATGAACATCTGCGTGACATTCTTACGATGCTGAAGGGATACCCAGGACCAGATGGAAGATCCCCGATATGGGCCAAATAGATATAAAAATAGGTTAGAAGAGTATTTCCACTCGTTGGCCCAGCAAAAGACTTCAAAGGCTTGTAAAAATGCCCAGCCATTGGGATGGAGTTGAGAAGGGGCGAGATGAAGGTGATGAAGAACTTCTATTTGAAAATTTGAGAAGGGGAAAAGAATTTTGAATTGATCAAACATGGCGGTATATGCCATGAAAAAGGCTCTGGATCCCGGGGCGACATACGAACAAATCCTCTCATCTTCACCCGGGATTTCCAATTTGTAGTCTTAAGAAGGATCTGAAGTATAGGAATTATCAGGGGTGTTTGGACCATAGTGAAAGCATTTCTTCCACTCAGCTTCCACCAACGACAATTGCTGATGAGACGTGATGCCACTAGGCTGGCTTAACCAAGTAGCTGGAACCCATAACAAGTTGTTGATACCCCTAATGCCAGACCATTCAGTCCTCATTGCTTGCAGATAAAAATGAACCCCAGAAGGGCCAACTTGTTCGGCATCGTCCTGTCCACCCTGGGTAGCGGTGACTTTAGTAGCTCGACGACAAGTTCTCTTGGGCGCCATATCTAATAGTTTAGAAGATGAGCAGTTAGACCCCGGAAATGGTAGATTGGGAGTAGGAGAGGAAGAAGGTTGGTATGCCAGATCAGATTCAGAATCTAGGGAATTGGTCATGGAGGATGATAACCCATCTGGATCTGTTAGGTGATTTTCAAATTCTTGACGAGAGAAATTGGTCCTAACTAGCATACGACCGGGATAAGTCTCGGTTCTAAGGGAATCGCCAAAATATCTCGAAGATTTCCAAGTAACCTCTACATAGACTGGGGACTTGGGATTTAAATCTTTAAACGAAGTGTTTACTCTCTGGGTCACAGACTCTCCACTTTCAGAGCTCTGTGGTGGATACGCCTAGATTACCCAAGGTTCAGAAAAATGAGAAGGCTTGACAGAACACATACCTCTAATGAGGTCAAAATTTAGAACTTTTAAGGGTTTGGAGAGTCTATTTGCATAGGCCATAAGCACTTCAGTATCACATGAATCAGAAGAAGAGAATTGCTGGAAAGGACAATGGTTCGCTTATCCATTGAAGAGGACAAACCACACTAGACAAAACGAGACGAAAAACCCTGAAACCCTAATAAAAAGATCCAAACCCATGCGATTAAAGAAGTTGAAGGAAACAGAATAAAATGAATAAAGGAAAAAAGGTACCTGAACGATGTAGAAAGACAAACAAGGAAGACCAAAGGGTAGACCTCTTTCGCGAAGAAGACTGTAGAAAGGGAAACTTTGCTGAGCCTAGAGAGTCAGAGTTCTTTTGAAATAAAGCAAAAGGGAAGAGGGAAACACAAAATATGACAAAAATGACGAAGGTGAGAGAAAAAAAGTAGTAACCGTCTCGTCGCATTAATGAGTGAGGGGCTCAAGACACCCCTCAATCATAACACATGACACCCTATAACGGCGCGTGGGCACACGTTCCCCGAGGAAGATCAACTGTGTGCACCTATTGGCGAGTTCAGATCATGGAACGAAGACGACATATGATGTGTACAATTCGACGACTTCACCACATGGGAAGTCGACGACTTAGGGGGCAACTGTTATGGCCTGGGATTATGATAACCCGGTACCTAGTCAGATCTCGTCTAAAGATCACAAGTCATAACTCGCCCGTAGCTAAAGAGATACTAGGCGGGATACACGCTATAATACAGACTCCGGATTGGGCCTAAATGACGATGGTCAGGCCCATAATAACACATGTTCAACCCTAATACGCTCTTTATAAATATCCATATGAACACTCCATGCACGGTACGTTCTATCCAATTTACTACGCATAACCTAAATCACATACTAACTTGAGCGTTGGAGTCTCTGCAGGTGGAAACACCACCGTCGAGGAGTCGAGACGCCAAATTGGATATCCCTCACCATCGGAGACATGCTCATAGTCATCCTCTCAGATTATCTCTCAGGTACGATCACAACATATATATATATATATATATATATATATATATATATATATATATCGTTTACTCACAGTTCCCGAGTCCTGACGGCAGTGGTATTTCAGTGCCTGAACCCTAATAAGAACTGTAGTGTTTACTGTGAGCATGGTTATCAATGAGAGCCTTATGGCTATTTATACATATCATACTTGTGATGCCTAATGTCTAGGTTCATTCTAATTTAGGGAAGTTCTGATATGTTGATAATTGATACGACCTTTGATTCGGGTCCTCTGATTGATTCTTGTCTTTGTTTCCCTGATTTGCCGGGTCTGCCTAGATGCTGAGTCGACCGTTGGGATTGATTCATGGCGAGTAGTCTTAACGTCGGCTTGGCCAGAGTGGGATCTGGATAGTCCACTAGCCCCGCAAGCCTTAAAGCCTTGGCTGATGGAGGCTTGAAGTGATGGTTGGATCGGAGCTCAGGTCAGCTTAGCAAGGGTGAGATCTGGATGGTCCATATATATATATATATATATATATATATATATATATATATATATCGCATGATGGATCTGTGTTTACTGTTGATTAGTGAGGCAAAACCCATACAAGAGTCATAGTAGTACAATAATATAGGGTGAGACTTGGGGAGCTAGCACAGAATAAGACACCTCAATTCAACTTTAGTGGACTGCTTAATAAGTTTATTGTCTCCTGAAATTTATATCGGAAGGTTTCTAATCGATTCAATTCAAGCGCCAATTTTAATTCATTAAGTTTTGCTGCTGTTTGAGACAGTTTTTGCTTTTGTTTTAATGCTATTTTATTGTTTTCTTAAAACTGCTTTGCTACTGTATTTATGTTTTTTTTTTGCTATTTTTCTTTATGATGCTTTTGTAACTGTTTGGTGTTAAATTTATTGTCATTTTTGTAACACCTAAATTTTTAGGATCAGTTTTTTTTAACACACAGTGGAAGTCAAAACTATATATATATATATATATGTATGTATATATAAGTATTTTAATTTATTTTACAATCCTGAGAGATAATTAGACCAGCTAAGTAGCCATACCACAAAACTAATGACTACCTAAGTGTATCAAAATATAGCTGCTAGCATCTTCTCAGGCACTGACACCCTCCGAGTTTGTATCACCTGCAATACTATAACCGTCAGTTATATGTACGACACATAACTAAGTAAATTTTGGTATTTAAAATAACATTTATAGAATATTACAGCCAGTCTAACTGGAAAACTGCCTCTAATCCAATTCTTAACAAACACACACAATATGTATGAAGTGATAGTTAAGTATGTATGCATGCCATGATTATTTTCCATTTTATTTATTTCCTCTTTTAACGGGAAACCATGTGCAACGGAAACCCACCATGGGTGCATGACAGTGAATGCACAGTTGAGCTCATCATCATGGCCCTGGTAAGCATCCTTCCACGGTCCTACTGTCGAGCTACTAACCCTCTCTAGGGCTAGCCAAGGGACTATCTACCCCTTTCGGGATATCCCCTTTGCACCAGAATATCTACCCCGTTTTCGGGATAGACTAGCACTTCAGGTTATCTGCCCCTTTCGGGAAAACCCTACATTCTCATCTTTTTATTCTTTGTCCTCTTACCTGGTCTACCTCTAGCGAAACTCAACCCTCTTACTCAACCTATGACATGTTTTTAGATTCCAAATCACATGTTACTAATGTTCCTAGCATTTCCCAAAATCCTAGATTTAGGGTTTTTAGGGTTACCTCTAAGCTTCCAGAATCTCTTTCCCTTTGAAGCTCCAATCCTGATCTCCAACTCCCTTCGTTAGCACTTATTGTCCTTGAGTATGAATCTCGCTCCTTGAAGCTTTAGCAAAGAGAAATGCTTGTGAGAAGGGACACTAAGTTGGAGAGTTGTGGAGTGTTGTTGATTCAATGCAGAGGTTTATTGAAGGACCTTTGAAGAGCGATTGAGAGAGTGTAGAGTGAGGGAGAGAAAAATAGCGAATTTTTGAGGTAGAGCGCCCATATTTATAGTTTTTGAGGTCTATATTCAAAAAGTTTCGTTTGTCAAAAATGCCACTTGCATCATCGCCTGTAATGATCATGACGTCAACATAAAGAAGTAATAATACAATACCATTGATAGTTCGATGAATGAAAAGAGCAGAATCATAAAGAATCCAAGTTGTTTCATAATAGAGATAAATTTCGAGAACCATGCTTGAGGATCCTGCTTGAGACCATACAAATCATACAAGAGGAAGAAAGAAGCATGGCTCGAATGGTATTTAAGATGTGACGATGTTTTCTTTCAGCCCTACCATTTTGTTGAGAAGTGCCCGGGCAAAATAACTCAGAAGGAGTACCCTAGTCAGCAAAAACTTGAGGAGAGTCGAGTCATGCTATTCCATAGAATTATCATATCGAAAAATCTTAATGACCTTAGAAAATTGAGTCTGAATCATTTTGGCAAAGTTAATGTAAATTTGTCATAGCAATGTTTCATCAAATATAGCCAAGTGAACCAAGAATAATTGTCAATAAAAATCACATAGTAATGTTAGTAATTTGAAATTAATATATAACAAAATCACATAGAGAATCTTTTTGCCATAGGTAATACCTTATTCAATAGTATTAATGCTCTGGAATACCGTGACTGGACAAGAAACTGTTTGCAAGAAACTCTTAGATGGAGAAGGATGATAATGTTGGCAACAAGAATATTGAGTCATGAATGAAATAGAACTATTTATCATCCTTCTCCATCTAAGAGTTTCAAACAAATTAAAAACTATGAATATTTGATTTTTTTACAGTAGAAATCAGCTTACCATTACTATTTATTTGTACCACCTTCCACTAGTTCAACTGAAGAAACTATAATTTTTTGTTGAACTCGTGGTAGGAGGTATAAGTAGATAGTAGCAACCTTAACATTTTTTTTCTATTATTAGAAATAGAGAGATTTTAGAGAATATATTCAATAGTATTTCTAGTGTATGAAACTATACAAATTATCCTTATTTATACATGAAAAGGCCTATACAAAAAAGGTAAAGAATCATACTCAAATCATATCATGATTCTAAAATTAAACCTAATATCTCAACAATATAAAAAACAATCATATTGATATGATTGTATCATTTTACAATCAATTATAATCAATTAAAATATTAACAAATCATACAAAATATTAACATCCCCTAAAACTCAAGTGGGTGGGGAAGAGAACAACTTGAGTTTGGAAACTAAAGTATCAAATTGTTTAGGCGAATGAGGCTTGGTAAGCAAGTCAGCAGCTTGATCGTGAGTCTGATAGAGAAAAGATGGATAGAACCCTTTTTGATATGGCGCAGAGTGGAATGACCGTGAATCTCTATATGTTTCGTACGTTCATGGAAGACATCCTTATGGGCTATTTGAATAGCACTTTAGATGTCACAATGAAGGTGAGTCGGAGAAGATTAAGAGACACCCATATCATTAAGAAGCCAACGTAGGCAAATAATCTCAGTAGTGGTGTCAGCAAGAGCTCTATATTCGGCTTCAGTGCTGCAATGGGCTGAGAATGTTTGTTTCTTACTTCGCCAAGAGATGAGCGAGTCTCCAAGAAAGATGCAATAGACAATAGTGGAACACCTATAACTGGGATCGCCCCCCATCAAAATCACAATAAGCCTGCACAACCAAAGAAGAATCAGTAGAGAAATTAAGTCCTCTAAATAGAGTGCCCTTTATATAGCGGATAATGTGGAGCACGACAACATAATAAGTGGATCAAGGTGCATACATGAATTGGCTGACTAAGTGAACATCATAAGAAATATCAAGACGTGTCACAATGACATACATCAAACTGCCCATAAATTATCGGTAGAGAGTGGGGTTTTCCAGAGGAGTACAATCCGTGGTAGTAAAGCAAATGTTGGGCTCAAGAGGAGTAGGCTCAGTGCGGTTATCATTAAAACAAGCTTTAGATATTAAGTCAAAAACATATTTAGCTTGAGATAATAGTAAGCCATCTATTGAGGAGAGGACTTCTAGACAAAAAAACTAGTTAAGAGGGCTAAGATTCTTCATATCAAAATGTTGACTTAAGAAGTTTCGTTTGTCAGAACTTCAATTTGCATCATCGCCTGTAATGATCATGTCGTCAACATATAGAACTAAAAACACAATACCATTGATAATTCGATGAATGAAAAGAGCATAATCATAAAGACTAAAAGTGAATCCAAGTTCTTTGATAATAGAGCTAAATTTCGAGAACCATGCTCGAGGATCTTGCTTGAGACCATACAGAGCTTAACGGAGATGACAAACTTTGTTTCGTGGACACTGATATCCAAGCGGTGGATGCATATAGACCTGTTCTTCTAAGTCACCATTTAAGAATGCATTTTTGACATCCATTTGATTTAGCTTCCACTTTCGTCAAGCTGCAATGGAAAGAAGAGTACGAACAGAAGTAAGGCAAGCAATAGGAGCAAACGTTTCTTCATAGTCAATGCCACACTCTTGAGAGAATCCTTATGCCACCAAACGTTCATTATAACGATCAACAGACCCATCAGAGCGTGTTTTAATCTTATAGACCCAGTTAAATCCTATTAGTGCCTTATTAGAGGGGCGATCAACCAAGTCCCAAGTTCCAAAATTTTCTAAAGCATTCGGTTCTTCTTGCATTGGTGGTTGCCATCGAGGATCAGCGGTGGCTTCATGAAAAGTTTGCGGCTCATAAAGATTAAGCAAGGTAGAAAAACAATAATAATCACAAAGATAAGGAGGTGGATTTCTTATCGGAGATGGATGAGCGAAAGCGTCAGGCGTAGAATTAATAGGTGAACCGAAAATACTAGACCGATTTGGAGCATCAATGATTATGACAGGTTCCCCCAAAGAATGCAATCATGTCACTTGTGACAGGGTTGCTAGATTGATTCAGAGCTTCAACGATCGTGATAGAGTCATAAGGAGAATCCACAATAATGTCACTTGGGGTAGAATTATCTGAATATCAATATTAGATTCATGTGGAAAAAGGTTAAGAGAGAGATTAGTAAATAGAGGGGTAGAAGTAGAAGGAACGCTTTTGAACTTTGATATTGAAGTAAACATAATATCCTCCCAAAAGACCACATGACGAGTGATTCGGATGCCTTAAGAGATAGGATCCCAACAACGATAACCTTTATGTTCATATCCATAGCCTAGAAAACAAGGGCGGGCACGAGGTTCAAGTTTAGTATACTCATGCGGTAGAAGAAAGAAACAAGCATAACCAAAGACTTTAAGAGAAGTGTAGTTAGGAGATACTTGGAGAAGATGCTCAAACGGAGACATGTTGCCGAGAATCAGGGAGGGAAGCCGATTGATAATGTATGTAGCTGCGAGAACATCTTCACCCTATATTCGTTCAGAACAACAGGAAGAAAGAAGCATGGCTCGAATGGTATTTAGGATGTGACGATGTTTTCTTTCAGCCCTACCATTTTGTTAAGAAGTGCCCGAGCAAGAAAACTCAGAAGTGATACCCTGGTCAGCAAAAACTTGAGGAGAGTCAAGTCATGCTATTCCATAGCTTTGTCATAGCAAAAAATCTTAATGACCTTAGAAAATTGAGTCTGAATCATTTTGGCAAAGTTAATGTAAATTTGTCATAGCAATGTTTCATCAAATATAGACAAGTGAACCAAGAATAATCGTCAATAAAAATCACATAGTAACTTTATCCTCTCATCATGGGTGTAGGGGAAAGTCCCCAAATACAAGATCAAAGGGTGAGGAAGAGAGCGAAATACTTTTATTAAAATGTAAAGTGGGTTGTTTAGCAGTTTGACAAGAAATGCAACGAATGGATTTGTCTTTAACCGAACCTAAAATCCTTCTAGATATGAGTCGCTATAAATTTCGAAGTGAGCTATGACCAAGACGTTGATGCCACAAATGAAGCGAAGGCATAGAGACAGCACAAAGATTTGGTGAAGTAGTCGAAGGCGTGTGAAAACTAATAAGCTCAAAAAGTCTACCGATTTTACGACCGATCACAATAGTCTGCCCCGTCCGAAGGTCTTGTTCAGGACATCCAGTAGAAGAAAAAGTTATTGTATATCAAAGATCACAAAGTCTTCCCACGGAAATAAGATTAAAATTCAGTTTTGGGGCATGGTATAGGTCGCATACTCTAAGATTAGGCAAGAAAATGGAGCCGTGGTGACTTACTTTCATAAGTGAACCATTAGCAATGTGTATAAAAGGAACAAATCTTTTGAATGAGATAGAAGATGCCAATAGGTATGACCTGGAGCGGTCGCTAATGCAGATGAAGCATTAGCAGATTTAATTTGATGGAGAAAAGATTCGAGATTCATATTTTTTTTGTTATAAAAAATAAGAAAATAGAAAAAAAAACAAAAATAAATAATAATAACAGTAAATAAATAAAAAATAGAGAAAAATTTAGCAAAAAATGTAGCTGAAAAATGAAAATATCTCACCAAAAAAACCTTAGGAAAGACTGTGGCCACGTCAGCAAAAAAGTCAACACAAAGTCAAGGTCAGCTTCTTAGTTAATGCCATGTAGGACAGGGTTATGGGCGGATCACGAAGCGGACTACACCTAGTAGCTCCAACGGAGGATTATGGAGATAACAACGGTCAGTAGTGGAACGGAAGGTAGGTAACAATGCTCGGTGGAGCAACAAAATTATCGCGGCATGGATGATACCGCTCTGATACCATATTAGAAATAGAGAGAGAATTTGAGAGAATATATTCAATAGTATTTTAAGTGTATGAAACTATGCAAATGAGCCCTATTTATACATGAAAAGGGCTATACATAAAAGGTAAAGAATCTTGACCAAAAAAAAAGGTAAAGAATCATACTCAAATCATATCGTGATTCTAAAATTAAACCTAATATCTCTAAAATATCAAATACAATCATAGAGATATGATTGTATCATTTTACAATCAATTATAATCAATTAAAATATTAACAAATCACACAAAATCTTAACATCTATAAGTGATTGTAATTTATTAAGAAGAGTACAAAGAGTACTCAATAAATACATAGTGTAATAGGATTACAATAACGCGATACAACTAGAAGGTGAAGTACACTATCCCTCAAGAGATCTCTTTCCTTTAGGTTGATTGCTTTCGCATAGATTGCCTTGCCACCCTATCCCTCTCCCGATCGTATCGTACTAAAGCTCATATCAAAATGCACCTTCTAGAGTTGTGAACTCAAAACGTTCACCAAAATGGATCTGATACAAAGCTTTTCCTACACTCTTGAAGAGGTTTGATCCCTATTTCAATTTCTTCAACCTTTTTGTTCTTCAAATAGTTCTGCATATGATCATATGATTTATTTTGTGAAAATAATAGGGTCTGTTTACTTTGTATTCTCATTTTCTGTTTTCATTTGCTATTTTGATGAGTAATCGCAATATCAAACTATTACCTTGTTCTCATTTTATTTTTTGTTTTTGAAGATTAGTATAGAAAACTTTGAAAACAACCAAAAAAAGTATAATATATTTTTAATGTTTTGTAAAATCTCTTTGTGTTCCCTTGTAAGTGTTAACATTTTAATGGAGCTACAAAGGATTAACTCGTTTCAGTATAGTGACTATATGTGTATCGTCCTCAGGAAGCAGTGAATTTATCTGATTAAGAGTTAAGTTGATAGAATGTTCAAAAACATAATAAGTTGTGAACGGGAAAAAAAAAGACAAACACTTGGTAAAAAGATAAACAAATAAGATAACTATTTACCTATGATTGAGTTTCATTACTTAATCTTGTTTCTTTCAATAGAAGTTATATATTATAAGAAAAGATGCATACTCAATGTCACAAGTGCAAATATCTTTGTCACTTGATTCTAAGACACTAGCTTCTAGAGCCCAATCTCTTGGCACTTAAGGAACTAACTCTTGCATTAAGCAGAGTATTTTGGCAATAATAAGCACTTCCATCTATCTCTAGACTAGAAGGTTTTATGAGAGTTTTTCTCCAA
The DNA here is from genome assembly GCA_037177725.1 of Cyamopsis tetragonoloba. NCBI lineage: Eukaryota > Viridiplantae > Streptophyta > Magnoliopsida > Fabales > Fabaceae > Cyamopsis > Cyamopsis tetragonoloba. Next base: position 31,154,113 of record CM074120.1, on the reverse strand, counting down.
ATCCATTTATAAACCGGTTTCTCAACTGCCCAAATAAACTAACACATGGAAAAGGTGATCAAGCTTAAACCAAGAAAAGAAGAACAGAAATCCAATTTATATATAATATACAACTAACAATTGAAAGAAACAAGAGATGAATTAATTACATTCAATCCCGGCGGAAAGCTTAGCCTAGCAAGGCCATGAACTTTAAGAATTAAACCTAAGAGTATTAGAACTCTGACTAAAGCACTATACTTTGTGGTTTATTTCTCTACAATCCAATATTCCCCTCCGAACTACTGAAGAGCTGTATTTATAGGTGTTTTGAGCATGGATCTGGCGCTCGAGCGCCCTCCTAGCGCTTGAGCACTAGCCTTACACGTGCTGGTTAATGAGCTTAAATGCCTGGCGCTCGAGCCCTGGTGTGGCGCTCGAGCGCCAGGCTCATAATTATTGCAGAAAGGATCCAATGTTAAACGTATACTGGCGCTCGAGCCTTGGTGTGGCGCTCGAGCGCCAGGCTCACAACTCTGGCAGTAGGGATCCTATGTTCCTCAACTTCCAGTGCTCGAGCCTTGGTATGGCGCTCGAGCGCTGACCTCTTTTATTCCCCAGCATCTTGACTTTCTTATTTTTGCTTCCAAAACCCTGAAAATAAATTTCTAAAGTTAGAAAATTTATTATTTCTACTTATTTACTCTCATACTCACAAAATAAGGAATACACGTGAAATTTTGCATAGAAATATGTTATTTGTTGAGAAGATAAGTGCAAATCCTTTATTATATAAACACACTAATTTGCACTTATCAGTAAGCTAAACACAAATACACTGCTTTTCATTCTCATTCTTTAAGCTAAACACACACATAAAATAGAAAATTAAAACACAACATGAAAATGCAAAGTAAACAGGCCCTTTAGGTTCTATTTGGTTTGCGTTTTCATTTTCTGGTTTTATTTACTGTTTTTATTTCGTGTTTCCACTTGCTAAAAGCTACTTGCATTTCCCTAAATTTTAGTATTTTGAAAACTTGTTTGGTTGGACGGTCTATTTTCTATTTTCAGAAAATAAAAATACTGAAAATGTGCGTTTGATTTGATTAATTTTATTATTGGTTGATATACTTTTATATAAATATTAAAAATGTATGATTTAATTATTTTCAAATAAATAGTCATATGTTCACCAAAATATTATCTAGTTCTTTTTTAAGAAATTTTTCGTTATATTTTATTTCTAATTTTTAGCATGAATCTAATAAAATTTAATGTGAATTTAAAGTGGTGTACATTATAATGAACTTTGTTATTTAATTGGACATTCCTAATCAAATAAAAAATATTATACAATGCATATTATATATATAATTTATATAATCTATATCTATCCTTAATATATACAATTGAGTCCCTAATTTTGTGACTTGTCAAGTTTTAAAGCTATTATTTATATTAAAATATAATTTCAAGTTTTTCCAAATTTTAATTTTAAAAATATTCATGTAATATCTTTTATATGACAATGTCAGTTTTTAAAATAATTTTTATATATTTATTATCTATAATCTATCTATCTATAATCATAATAATATATACAATTGATTCCCCAATTTTGTCACATGTCAATTCCTAGAACTATTGTTTATATTAAAATACTATTTCAAGTTTTCCCAAATTTTAATTTTATAAATATTCATTTAATATATCTTTTATATGACAATATCAGTTTTTAAAACAATTTTTACATATTTATTTATGATAACAATATGTCCTAGTCATAAAACTTAATTATTGGTGAGCACATGGGGACGTGCGGATGTGAGTATTTGGGTTCAATCCCCGGTTGATGTACTTTCCTACAAACAAAAAAATAATATAATATAATAATATATACAAGTGAGTTCATTGATTATCTTTTCTCTAATTTTTTTATAGGCGAAAGTGCTTCAAATGGGTGTTCGAATCGATGAGCTACTACTTAAAGTAACTCCCCAATCACTTACCTCCTTAGTTTTTCTCTCCTTAACACCTCCTTATCCTTACAAAACGGTTATGTTTTTCAATTTTTTTTTTAAATTCTGCTTTATATACATGGTTTACTTTAAATTTTTTTTAAAAAATACCCGCGGTTATGAAGAAACCGTGATGAAATGACACATTACCGATAGTTTATCAATCGTGCCTAAATTTAGAGTGCTTGCGGTTATTGTTCAAATCATGGGTAATATCGTGTAATTTACGGTGGTTACCATTTAACCGAGGAAAAATAACACATTACCGATGGTTTATCAACCGCAGTTAAGTTTAAAAATTGAAAAAATATGACTGTTTTGCAAGGCTAAGGAGGTGCTGAGGAGGGAAGGCTAAGGAGGTAAGCCAAATTCCTAGACCAACCATGTGAATGCAAAACCTTACATGGTGTCAATTTCGCTCATTCCTATATGTCACTTAACTTGAATTTTGTTCTTCATTTGTGTTATGGACCTAACCTGGAGGAGAGGCACGTGCAGGTCCCACGTGGGTGGTTCAAGCCGTTGGTGTCTGTCGTGTTCACCACGACATGGGCACCCGACTTGGAGCTTGAGGAGTACCACCCCCACGTGGAATTAGTTACAGATCCGTACTTACCGCCGCAATTCATGAAAGTATGACAGTGACAGGTTTGACTTTAGTAGCCTTATAAGCTCTATAAATACCTGTGATCTAACTTCATTTTGGTACATATCCATTACTACCTGATATCTTAGATTCATAAACTGTAAGACCTTACTGACTTGACCGTCGGAGTGCTTGCAGGTACCCCCCTCCCCATCAGGTGAGTGGCCGAAGGATTCAAACCACCGAACTGAAGGCCAGATTGGAGTCGTGACCGCCATGCTATAAGCATGATGGATCAATTCGCCATCAAACCCTTTCACAAAATCGAACAGTAAATCAAGAGGTCTTTTCAAAAGGTTGTAATGAGACGGGGCTACAAAGAATCTTTGTTTTTCAAGTTATGCAAAACGAGTTGGAGAAGATATTTTCATATACTTACAAACTTTCCCCCAACCTATTCTACAAAACATGCTCACCTCATACTTCCTTTCAAGTGTTTCTTTTTCTTATTTTCCTAGGCACCTTCCCATGTATTTATTTATTTATTTTTTCTTTTCTTTCTTTTCTTTTCTTTTTCACATATATACACAAGGTTGCCCAAGGATTAACACAAATACCATAAACACTTGATTCATCTTCTAAGCCAACAAAATCATACATCATTTGAATACCCATTATTCCTCCTAAACATATAAATATTTTTCTCTAACTCAAAGGTAAGGATAAAACATTCACATAGGTGTCTTAGGGTTTAAGAAAGAATTCATAGCTCAAAGTGGGTACCAACAAAAGATGTAATTTCATAGGTAAGCTTTTTGGCTCAAACTCAATCAAGAACCTATGCCTCTATAATTTTTATGTCTCAATTGATCATGGCAATTACAAAATCAAACAAAATCCTTTCAAGTTAACAAAGAGGACTCTCATACAAGGCTAAAAAGGCTTTAACCTTAAAAATAATTTTTCACAATTCCCAATGCACAAAAATCATCTCATGATTGGTTAACTTTCAAATATGTATTTTTCACAATTCCTCTTTTTTCAAACCATGCAATATCATAAGAACTTTCATTTTTCACACAACTAGAACCACACTTGCCACTGAAACAAAACAACCTTTTATTTAATATATATTTTTTTCTTCTTTTTTCAACAAAAGAAACAAAAACTACAATATTTTTATTATAAAAAGAAAAATAAAAACAACATCGAAAATAAAACAAGTTCAATCAAGAGAAACGAACAGAAACTTCCCTATCAAATCAATGGGTCATCCTCCTCCAAATCATCGTTGATGTCGATATCCCCATCTCCACCAGACCCATCATCTAACCCGCTACCACCACTACCACCACTACCTTCACCCCCCTCTCCACCCGCCTCCCCCGGTGGAATTGGCTAGTCCCAGGCCAATCCATATGTGTAGCAAAAGCCTCTGGGGGCTGGAAAAATGTTTGGCTCGACATAGACTGCTGAGCCATCAAATAGTAGGAGAGGTGAAGACTAGTCAACCCCCGATGTAGGGCAGCAAATTGCTTATCATTGTGATCAAGCCAAGTGCTAATACGGCCCCACAAATCCTCCATTGTTCTTGGGGGAACTTGCGGTGGTGGTGCAGGCGGTGCATTCGGATCCCTATCTGCACAATGGTTTCGAAAATACTTCTTGTCAATGGGCTCCCTAATCTTCTGGCTACGAACAATCGGAACCCCCGCATCTTCACATAGGCTAGTGATGAGAGACGGGAACACCAAGCTCTGTTTCGTGCCACCCTTGTGCACATTGGCCCAAATCATATCAGAAATAATCTGAGCGGGATCAACCGTGATGCTGGGAGTCTTGATACAACCCAAGAGATGGCATTCTTCAAGTGAGAGATCAGAGGGATGGGATTTCGGCCGGAGGTTGGCGAGAATAAATTTCATCCATAGCTTGGAGACCACAGTCATGTTGCCCCGGAGAACCTTGTGAGGAACTCCGTTCCTAGTCGTCTCCACAATCCTCCGGTCCTCATAGCATGTCCTCTCTAATGTTGTTTGGAGGTCCAAATCCTCTTGATTCCTCATTCTTGTGAAGTCGTCAACCACCCCTTCACTTCTCTCATATGACGAGATTGGTGAAATGACTCATCCGCCAATTTTCTCATTTATCCAATCGGCATTGTTCGACACCCGAATACCGCAGACAACAGACACCTTCTCATGGGTCTTGGTGTCTTTACCCCCAAAGGCGTTCGCATAGAACTCCTTGACAATCTTCGGGTCGAACTTTTCCCGGAGCGAGGCAATGGACCACCAGTTGCGGAGAGTAAGCATGCCAGTGAACTCTTGACATTCTCCATCCCGTAACTCAACTCTTTGCTCTGCGATGAAATTCCAGTCATCAATGACTCAAAATCTCTCGGCTCTTTCCCGATCGACGAACCGGTGGGGTGGTCAGAACCACCACCCTGAGATGAGGAACCTCCTCTTCTCCTTTGGGGGCCTTCCTTTCTCTTCTTTGATGCCCGATCGGTCTCATGAACGGGTGCCTTTCCTCGGTTTCTGTACATGATTAAAGGAAATTCCAAAATTAGTAACCAAACAACCAAACCATCATCATCATGTGTAAGTATACAATGTACATTTGGGATCTAACAAGGAAGGGACTATTTTCACTGAAAATCCTTATTTAAACATAAGAACATGACGACTCCAAACTCACATTTTTAACTCTAACATGTTAATAATCAATGAAAACAGTCCACAATATCAGAACAATTTCAGTAAACAACCCAAATATACATGTATTCAAACACCAAAATTTGCTACTCTTCATGTTATGAACCCTCCCAAATCAGTAAATCATCATAAATGGGTATGGAGAAACATGAAGAAATAGAAATGAAGCACATTACCTAAACATGTTGATGATGATGATGAAAAAAAATCCCAAAAACTTGCAAAACTTGATGAATTGAAAGGAATTCGTGTGAGAAAAAGAGAGAAATGCGCGTAACAGTTGGGAGAAAAAGAGATTTTGCGCATAAAACACTCAATCTGCTCTGTTTTTAAAGCCAACGTGTGCCTGGCGCTCAAGCACTGGTGCATTGAATAGCAGATCAACCGTTAAGCTTTTGTGGCGCTGGAGCGCCAGCCCAAAATATAAGGCTGTGAAGAATGGCTTTTCAGTTGTCTCTGGCGCTTGAGCGCTGATATTGGCGCTCGAACGCCAACATCTGACTCAAAATTTTTGAAAATAGCGCAAAATAAATAACCCTGGCGCTTGAGCACCCTCCTCGTGCTTGAGCGCCAGGTCCAAAAACTGGACAGTAAAGAAGCCTTCTTCAAGTGCTCAAATTTTTAAATTTCTCACAAAAATTCTTTCAAAACTCATCAAATTTATTTATTCTATTTACAGAAAAACACAAAAACAAACACACAAAAATTGGGTTGCCTCCCAATCCGCGCTTGTTTAACGTCATTAGCTCGACACCTGTAGCATTGCTATGCTTCCTTTAAACCCATTATGTTGGTTAGTCGCTTGACGTCACCACCAAGATACAACTTTAACCTCTGACCATTCACTACTCAGCTCTAATTTTTCACTGGATCTTCAATCTCTACAGCTCCATAAGGCCTTACTTCCTTAACCCTAAAGGGTCCGGACCATTTGAACTTTAATTTTCCCGAGAATAATTTGACTCTAGAATTAAAGAGCAAAACATATTGCCAAGGACTGAAAGCCTTTTTGACCAACTTTTTATCATGATACAACTTCATTCTTTCTTTCACTACAAGAAAACACGCAAATAGCGTCGGCCAAAAGCAGACGCTATAGTTCAAAAGCGGACGCAAAACCGGTTCTTAGCGTCGGCTTTGCGTCGGTGTCGGGGCCGATGCTAATTGCCTCGACACAAACTTTTTTTGTGCGAAAAAGGCCGACGTTACGTTGTGTCCGCCAAAGCTAACGCTACTGGCGACACAAAAAGAAATGGCCGACACAAACTATTGGCCGACGCAAACTTAAAAAAGCCGACGCTTCTATTTTAAAAATCGATGCTAACTTTTTTCTATTTGGCCGACGCAAATTTAAAAAGGCCGAAGCTAGTTTTGTTTTTTTATCCCAGCTACGCTAGTTTTTTTAAAAACAAAAAAAAAATTGTTTTTTTAAAATGTTTTCCCCTGTTAACTTGAATGACACAACTACCTATATCCCATACATTAGAATAAAAAATCAAACAATTTCAATAATTTGGAATCTCAATTCAAAGTAATTGTAAAATAAAACTCCATTAAACAAAGGAAGAATAGGTTGGCAATTCCTTAAATAAAATCTATTTAAGTAAGTGCACTCTCTCAAATTATGAAATGAAGTGGTGAGATAAAACACAGCATGCCAATGACAAAAAAAGAGTCTTTAGATATGTATTCTCCAAATAATTTAGAAATGGAGAATAGGTTGGCAAACACATGAAAGACATAATTTCAGTTTAAAAGTAGATATACAAGCCAACACACACAGGTAAATCATTTAGACCTATTTTGATGTCAAAGTAGAAATGTAGAATTAATAGCAAAAACATACCCAAGAGTAATTATGCAAGCTTCTTAATATTATGGTAAGTTAAGAAGCTACAACTATATCTTTGACATTGAAAAATAAACAACATCCAGGTACATTATGTTTTAGTTCACTGTTATATTTGCTGACCTTATAGTAGAGGGCTAGACATACCAATATCAGTACACTGGTTATGGAAAAATGCTGCATAATAGAGAGACGAAGTTTAGAACACTTTTATCTAAGAAGAGAAAAAATAATAACACAAGTTACTTTCTGTCAATCCAAATCCTCACGTGTTAAAGTTGCTTTTTGTCACACAACATATCCCCTCTCTGTTCTTCCCCAAGCTGGTATCTACAATATAATATTATGCAGATCTATCAAATATATAATTTACTAATCACATAATCATAAATATAAATAAATCTAGTATTTTGTAATAAGAATTGCAATAACAACAAACCATCTCCACAAACAAATTTAAGGAGCAAAATAAAAGTAAAATCGGTGAAGGAAATTAAATATGATTCTTCAAATGAAAGTATTGCTGCTGCAACTATCATCACAGGCACCTGCTAATTTTATGCATGATTGTTTTAGACAACCGAGAGAGTAAAGAGAGATCATCATCCATGATTTAATCAATGATCTTAGAAAAATTATCTATCAAGTGAACTTTTCCTGACATAAAACTTAAGCATGTGAATATTACATGATTAGAACAGAGCAGGGAACACATACATACATTGAATAATATAATACATAACAAACACCAGTACATGTTTAACTTTGGAGTTTTGGATTTAGATACAATATAAAGTACCAAAACTCAAACAAAAGCAAAAATGTGTTCCTTCTTTAATAAAGTAAACAGAGCAATTAATGAGTAATAAGAAAACTTTGTACTCACAAAATATAACAAATTACATTCCAGTCGATGAGAAACCAAACATATGTGCCCCTCCCCCTAATCAAACCAAAATCAAAGCAAACAACCAATTAACATTATAGACAAAAGTGAAGAAAAAAATGCTCAATAAAATTGCTAGACATATTTGTAGAAACCTCCAATAACATAAAAAATGCTCATGTACTTGTAGTTCTTAACAATTGTAGTTTAGTAATTAATTCAATTTAACTTACTATAGACCTAAATTACTTTGATATATTTCTATTCCTACTATAATAGTTTCAATAAATAAAGTTGTTATGATCCTCTTGAAAAATGAGTATTATGTCAGACATTGAAAAATCCTAAAACAAAATTGTGTTTTACACAAATATCAAAGACCAATCTGTTTCAATTTTCAAAATATGCAGAATAGTCATCCAGTGAGGAAAAATAATATTAAGCACCTGCACAGCAGCTATCAATGCCCGAGTCAAACTAGTTCCAATTTCTATTGAACCAAAGTGAGAGCCCAATTTCGCAAGATATTAATTGTGCTCCAGGTGCAACTCCATCCAACAAAGGTTCCTAACAACAACACCAAATATCACATGGTATGTTTTTCATATGAACTACACTACATGAATAAGATTGTTAGTACCTCTAGGTGGAAAGCAGCAGCAATACCAGCAACATGGGTTCCATGAGGGGAGCTGTCTGTTACAATACTTAAGACATTCTCATCATTATAGACATTCACAACAAATGTACAGGCATCTAATTTGCTAAATACACTATACTTCCTCTCAGTCCTGAAAAATGGATTGTAATAGTTAGCATTTAAATCTGGTATTTTGTAATAGGAATTGCAATAACAACAAACCAACTCCACAAACAAATTTAAGGAGAAAAATAAAAGTAAAATCAATGAAGGAAGCTTGTTGAGCATTTGGGTTCATAACTATACATTAACAAAATAAATGCTCCAGCTGATATTTGCTTTGTCTTTTGGATTAAGTTAGTGACTATAGTATTCATTTCCTCTATGTTTTTTTTTATTTTCATTATATGAAATTTCTCTGATCTTTTTCCCTGTTTTTGCAGATCTGGAATTATCACTACTCAAGAATTTTGGGATTTCAATTGCCAAGAATTTGGGAGTTCAGGTACTTCTATGTTTCAATTCCTTTCTAAATCATTTTATAGATTTATCTTGCCTTAGTTTTGGTATCTGCTGCTGCCAATTATCGTTTCGTCTTTATCATATATCTCATTTCGAGAAGTGTGTTGGATTATAATTTAATTAAGTATTTGTACAATAAACACAACTGTATTTATACAATAAATTCTTATTAGGAAAGAGCCTATTTATGGTTAGAATTGTGAAATTTACTCAAATAAACTAAAAATTACTTATTCTAATAAGCTTGTTCAAGGGATTTATGAAAATGAACTGAAAATAACTTGCAACAATTCATTAGCTTCAATTTCATTCTAATGTACATTTGACTTAGATAGCATATAAAGTTGTAGATAAAGAAGATATATAGCACATAAATATTTGGGGCTAACTCATACAGCACTATAGGTAGAATCTTCTATTATCAAAGTAAGAAATCTTAATCTTTCTATTGTTTACCTTCATCCTCAAAGGTCCTTTATTGTGCTTATGTGCCTCTATGCCATAATTGCTTCTTAACAAATTTCTGTGGAACAAAGCTGTTTTCAAATTCTCCCACGTCCCTTGCGACCAATCAAAGAAGAAGAACAACGGAGAAGGGAGGGAGAGAAAACAGTGAGAAGCAAACCAAATAGAGGGGCAACGAAATGTGACAAGGTCACGGAGTTGCGAACAAAAAGCAGCAATTGCGACAATGCGAGATTGAATTAAGAGCGATGAGGGAGAGAACAAGCGAGGAGAAGGTGCGATAATGGAGAGAAGAAGTGTGATTTGGGTGTTCAGGTTAGGGATTTGAAAAAGAATGTGCGAAGAGCCAGAGAGTAAGCGAGAAGAAGGTGAGACAATGGAGAAAAGAAGGTGCGGTTTGGGGGTTTGGTTTAGGGATTTCAAAAAGAAGGTGCAAAGAAGGAGAGAAACAACCCTAAAATTAAATGAGAGAGACACAAGTCTTTTTTTTTTCAATCTTTCACTCAAGTCTGGGTAGTGTATAGATTTAAAAATTAAAATAAAAAATAAATATGTAATGTAGGCCTCAGGTGGACGCAAAAAAATAAAAAGATTAGTGTTGGCCATTAGTGAACGCAAGGCATTATTTGGGCCGACACAATTTTACGATTTTTTTTAAAAAAAAACCTTAATAGAGTGTCGATCTAGTGTCGGTTTTGGCCGACGTAAACAACTAGGCCGACACTAACTTTTGGCAGCTAAATTACTATTTTCTTGTAGTGTTTGTATATCCTTGAAGACTCATAAGCCTGGAGTCTCAATTCTTCCAATTCATGAAGTTGTATTTTTCGTTTCTCTCTAGTAGTTGTTTGGTCAAAATTAAAATACTTTAAAGCCCAATATGCCTTATGCTCCAATTTGACCGATAAGTGACATGATTTCCCATAGACTAAGTGGAAATGAGTCAATCCTATGGGAGCTTTATAAGCTGTCTGGTACGCCCATAAAGCATCATCCAGTTTAATGGCCCAATATTTCCTTGAAACATTAACGGTCTTTTCCAGAATTCGCTTAATTTCTCTATTCGAGACTACAGCTTGACCATTAGTGTGGAGATGGTATGGACTAGTAATTTTATGTCTCACCCCATAATGTTCCAAGACCCTTTTTAATTGGGAGTTGAAAAAGTGCGAACCCCCATCACTAATGAGTACTCTCAGGAACCCAAATCTTGAAAATATGTTCTTTTTCAAGAATGTCACTACCGTCTTTGCATCAGCTCTTGCACAGGGAATTGCTTCTACCCATTTTGAAACATAGTCCACTCCCACCAATATATATTCATTGGTGAAAGAGGGTGGAAATGGACCAATAAAATCAGTTCCTCAGCAATCAAAAACCTCTACCTCCTGAATAACTGTCAGAGGCATCTCATTCCTCCTTGTCACTCCTCCGGTTCTTTGGCACTTATCACACTGCTTCACATAGATGTTAGCATCTTTAAAGATTGTTGGCCAATAGAAACCGGACTGCAATACTTTGGGTGCAGTGCGTTCACCGTTAAAATGTCCCCCATAGGGTGAATTGTGACAATGCCACAATATACTTTTTGATTCCTCACATGAAACACACCGTCTCAGAAGACCATCTCCTCCAATTTTAAATAAGTAAGGATCATCCCAAACGAAGTAAGAAGAGTCTTTTAAGAACTTCTTCTTTTGTTGCCAAGAAAACCCATCCGGAATAATTCCTGCTGCTTTAAAATTTGCCATATCAGCAAACCATGGCCTTTCTTGAATGAGCAGCAAACGTTCATCCGGGAATTCCTCGACAATTTCTTCTTCTTCGCTAGTCTCCTCTGTGTTATGAAGTCGGGAAAGATGATCAACCACAAAATTTTCACAGCCCTTTTTATCCTTGAGGACTAGATTGAATTCTTGCAGCAATAGAATCCAACGAAGCAATCTTGGCTTCGACTCTTTCTTAGTCACCAAATATTTTATGGCTGCATGGTCAGTATAGACAATCACTCTCGACCCTATAAGATACGACCTAAATTTTTCTAACCCATATACAATCACTAGTAATTTTTTTTCTATAGTTGCATAGTTCACCTGTGCATCATTAAGTACTTTACTAGCGTAATGTATTGGGTGAAAAATTCTGTCTTTTCTTTGGCCTAATACGGCTCCAACAACATAGTCACTCGCATCATAGTTAAGCTCAAAGTTCAAAGACCAATTTGGAGCAACTATGACTGGGGCCATAATCAGTTTTTCCTTAAGTCTCTCAAATGCCTCCAAGAACATAGCATCAAAATTGAAATTCACATCTTTAACCAAAAGATTACTAAGTGTCTTGGCAATCTTAGAGAAGTCCTTTATAAATCTCCGGTAAAAACCGGCATGTCCTAAGAAACTCCGTATTCCTTTAACATTCACGGGTGGAGGAAGTTTTTCAATGACTTCCACTTTTGCTTTGTCAACCTCGATCCCTCTAGACGAGATCTTATGACCAAGCACCACCCCTTCCTCTACCATGAAATGGAATTTCTCCCAGTTAAGCACTAAATTTGTTTGAACACATCTTCCTAGCACAATATTCAGATTGTTCAGACATTCTTCAAAACTTTTCCCAAAGACCTCGATACATTTCTCAACCTCGATACATTTCTCAACCAAATTCGAAAAAATGGCAAGCATGCATTTTTCAAAGGTTGCAGGCGCATTACACAGTCCAAATGGCATACGTTTATAAGCAAATACTCCAAATGGACATGAGAAAGCTGTCTTTTCCTGATCTTCTGGGTTCACCAAAATTTGGTTATACCCAGAGTATCCATCCAAGAAACAGTAATATGTCTGGCCAGCCAGTCTCTCAAGCATTTGGTCCATAAAAGCCAAGGGGAAATGATCTTTCCTGGTGGCTTGATTTAATTTTCTATATCAATACAGATTCGCCACCCGGTCACTGTCCTTGTAGGGATTAATTCATTTTTTTTCGTTTTCGATGACCATCATCCCTCCTTTCTTTGGGACCACTTGAACTGGACTTACCCATTCGCTATCGGAGATGGGATAAATCATACCAGCTTCAAGTAACTTGAGGACTTCTTTCCTCACTACCTCTTTCATTGTTGGGTTTAATCGCCTTTGAGGCTGGGCCACAGGTTTAAAATCCTCTTCCATATGTATTTTGTGCATGCAGAAAGAAGGACTTACTCCTTTAAGATCTGTCAGTGCCCATCCTATCACACCTTCATTGGCTCTCAAAACCTCCAAGAGTTGTGCCTCTTGCTCAGAAGATAGTGTACAATTCCTGCTTCCCTAATAGAAATGCATCCTACATGACATCCACCCTAAAGGCTGAGTGTTTTTCCTTTGGGTGTTTCATGGCTTCTAACACATCGAACTTTACCCCATCATCCTCAACTCGTACCTCGAGTTGACCATTATCCACATCAATAATGACTCTTGCCGTTTTTATGAAAGGTCGCCCTAAAATCAAATGCACCTCCAAATCTTCCTGTATATCCATAATGACAAAGTCAACCGAAAAGACAAATTTATCAACTTTCACTAGAACATCCTCCGCTACACCATAAGGGAATTTTAATGACCTATTTGCCAATGGGAGAGTCATTTTAGTGGGTTTCACTTCCAGATCACCAATCCATTTTAACATGGATAACGACATGAGGTTTATGCTTGCACCAAGATCCAGTAATGCCTTGCCTACAGGAAGGGCACCAATAGTAACAGGGATAGTAAAACTACCCGGATCTTTGGTCTTGTGAAACAAGGATTTTTGAATTATGGCATTACACCCGGCTTCTAGTTCCACATTTTCATCTTTGAACTTTCTCTTCTTCGTCAACAAGTCCTTCATGAATGTGGCATATGTGGGCATTTCCTCCATAGCTTCCATAAATGGTACATTTATTTCAAGCCGTTTGAAAATGTCTAGAAACCTAGAATATTGCATTTCCTTCATTTTCTTTGATGGATGAACATGATAAGGAACCTCCTTCACCTGAGGTACTCCATCCATCTTTTCCTTGTCCTCACCCTTCTTTTTGGTTTTTTTATTTTTTTCTTTTTCAATATTTACATTATTTTTCTCCTCACGTCTTTCATTTCCACTTTCCTTCTCTACCTCCTCCATGGCTACCTTTTCAATACTTTCTTCCACCTCCTCGGGTTCATGCAAATGATCCCCTATTCCTTTACCAATCTCCTTACGACTCCTTGTGACAATGGACTTGCATTGCTCTTTAGGGTTCGTGGTGGTATTAGCGGAGAATGGAGTAGTGGTAAGCTTTGCCAGTTGCTTAGAGATCTGACCCACTTGCATCTCAAGATTCCGGATAGACGCCTCGGTGTTTTTCTGGAAAGCTTCATTATTTTGGTGATTAGCCAATGAAGCTTGGATAAATTTATCCAAGGTGTCTTCCAATTTAATGGTCCTCTCTACCAATGGAACAAATGGCGGCCTATTAGATGAATTCGTTGAATTTTTCCAGTTCGTTTGACTCTGTCCTTGATGATTCTTCCACCCTTGCATTCTAGCATTGGAAACATTAGATTTAAAGGGAAAAGAAAAGAAATTTCCTCTTGACTGATTATTTACAAAATTCAACTCCTCATCTTTTTGGCTAGAAGCATGCGGACATTGAGTGTATGAATGAGCTTCACCACACAATTCCTTAGCATCTCCAATAAGTGCTAAATGAAATAATTTCATATAGGCATCTTCAGCACTTGCTTCATCCAAGCCCATATTCGCTACAAGATCATAAAAGGTCTCCAAGAAATTATGCGGATCCTCATGATCTTTCCCTGTAAACTAATTAGTCAGAATGAGATTATACCAATATGGCTTAATCTCCATTTGTTGAGCAGTGGGGGACAACACAATAGCGGACCGATTCCTTAGACCTTGAGGAATCACATAGTCACCAAGGACTACAACCCTTGCCGGATTTGGAACTTCCGCAGCCATATTAATAGTAGCAGAATGTGAAGTATGAACGGAAAACTTTGAGGAACTTTCTCCCTCTTTTTGTTCACGGTATTTTATTGCAGACTTTCTTCTAGCAAATGCCTCGATTTCGTCAACATACACTAACTTTTCTCTTTGGCTTTTGCTGCGAGTAAGCATACAACAATACTGGAACAATAGTGAGAGTTAGGTACAAATATACAAATACATACAAAAATAATGACTATTCAAAGTTTTTACAAGTCAACTCAAAACTTAAAAGAAATAAACAACAGTACTCCCGGGGCAACGACGCCAGAAATTTGTTAACCTTTTAATGGAGCTGCAATGGATTAACTCGTTTCAGTATAGTGACTATACATGTATCATCCTCAGGGAGCACTGGATTTATCCGATTAAGAGTTAAGTTGATAGAATGTTCAAAAACATAATAAGTTGTGAATGGAAAAAAAAGATAAACACTTGGTAAAAAGATAAACAAATAAGATAACTATTCACCTGGGATTGAGTTTCATTACTTAATCTTGTTTCTTTCAATTGAAGTTAAATATTATAAGAAAAGATGCATACTCAATGTCACAAGTGCAAATATCTTTGTCACTTGATTCTAAGACACTAGTTTCTAGAGCCCAATCTCTTGGCACTTTAGGAACGTCTTGGATTTAACGGAGTATTTTGGCAATCATAAGCACTTTCATACATCTCTAGACTAGGAGGTTTTATGAGAGTTTTTCTCCAAATCCATTTATAAACCAGTTTCTCAACTGCGCAAATAAACTAACTTATGGAAAAGGCGATCAAGCTTAAACCAAGAAAAGAAGAACAGAATAAGAACTCCAATTCATATATAATATACAACTAACAATTGAAAGAAACAAGAGATGAAGTAATTACATTCAATCCTGGCGGAAAGCTTAGCCTAGCAAGGCCATGAACTTCAAGAATTAAACCAAAGAGTATTAGAACTCTAACTAAAGCACTATACTTTGTGGTTTATTTCTTTACAATCCAATATTCCCCTCCTAACTTCTGAAGAGCTGTATTTATAGGTGTTTTGGGTAGGGGTCTGGCGCTCGAGCACCCTCCTGGCGCTTGAGCGCTAGCCTTACACGTGCTGGTTAATGAGCTTAAATGCCTGGTTAATGCGCCTGGCGCTCGAGACCTGGTGTGGCGCTCGAGCGCCAGGCTCATAATTATTGCAGAAAGGATCCAATGCTAAACGTATACTGGCGCTCGAGCCTTGGTGTGGCGCTCGAGCGCCAGGCTCATAACTCTGGCAGAAGGGATCCTATGTTCCTCAGCTTCCAGCGCTCGAGCCTTGGTATGACGCTCGAGCGCTGGCCTCTATTTTGCCCCAGCATATTGACTTTCTTATTTTTGCTACCAAAACCCTGAAAATACATTTCTAAAGTTAGAAAATTTCACTACAAGAATGTGCCAATTTAGCGACAAATTATTTGCAACGGCCCGACACCGTCACAAAATTGCGTCGGAATATATAACATTTGCGACGGAAAAAACCGTCGCTTATTTTGCGACGGAAATTTCCATCGCTAAGTGGCGGCATTTGATTTTTTTTTTTTAAAAAAAAACCAGGGGTAGCAACGGACACCACCGTCGCAAAAAAAGGCCTGTTTTGAGTTTTTTGTTTTGCAATGAGGAGTAGCGACGGATTGGGCTGTCGCTAATTAGCGACTGACTCAGCCGTCGCAAAAAAATCTTTTTGAAAAAAAAATTAAAATTTTTTTTCTAAAAAAAATTTTGTTTTGGAGTTCAGGGTAGCGACGGGCCCCGCCACCGCAAAAAAGCATTTTTCGCAAAAAAAAAGTTTTGAAATTTTTTTTTGGATTAAGGGGGGTAGCGACGGACTAGGGCGTCCCTAATTAGCGACGGGCCCAGCCGCGCAAAAAAGAT
Source organism: Cyamopsis tetragonoloba (assembly GCA_037177725.1). Classification (NCBI taxonomy): domain Eukaryota; kingdom Viridiplantae; phylum Streptophyta; class Magnoliopsida; order Fabales; family Fabaceae; genus Cyamopsis; species Cyamopsis tetragonoloba. Next base: position 31,137,551 of record CM074120.1, on the reverse strand, counting down.
TATTTGGCAATAAAAAATTTTAGAATGGTATTTTATTTAATTTTTTTTTTGATTTAGGGGGATAGCGACGGACTGGGCCATCGCTAATTAGCGACGGGCCCAGCCGTCGCAAAATAGTTTTTAGGCAAAAAAAAAATGTAGAAACTTTTTTTTATTTAGGCGGGTAGCGACAGACTGGGCCGTCGCAAAAAGTTTTTTTTCGCGAAAAAAAAATTTAGAAACTTTTTTTTAAGAACAAAAATTTTTTTTGGATTTAGCGGTGTAGCGACGGACTAGGCCATCGCTAATTTGTGACGGGCCCAGCCGTCGCAAAAAAAAATTTTTGGCCAAAAAAGAATTTTACAATTTTTTTTAAAAAAATTTTTTAAAATTTTTTTTTTGAAAAGAAGGGTAGCGATGGATTGGGCCGTCGCTAATTAGCGATGGACCCAACCGTCGCAAAAGAGGCCCGTTTTGATTTTTTTTTAAAAAAAAATTTGACGGGTAGCGACGGATATTTCCGTCGCAAATTTTTGCGCCATGTGTCAAAATTTGATTCGAAGATGGCATGTGACGCGAATTAACCTTAGTGAGATCCCAACCATTGATTTTCTTTAATCTTGTCCGTTCTTTCATACACTTATTTCTATTTATTCATTTCTTCTTCCTCTTATTCCATTCTCTTCTTCCATTCACTTCTTCTTCTTCTTCCATTATTTTCTTCTTCTATTCACTTCTTATTCCATTCACTTCTTCTTCTTCCATTAAATTATTCCAATCACTCTTCTAACACCACCCTACACCTCACGACACATCCATCTCCGACAACTTCTGCGAAGCTCCAACTCCGACGACTGTCATCTCCGGCGAAGTTCAACTCCGATGACTTCCATCTCCGGCGAAGCTCTAACACCACCCTTCATCTTCTTCTTCTCTTCTTTCTTTCTTTTTTCCTTTTTTTTCTTCTTCTTCTCAACCGTTCTTTCTTCCTCTCAACGTTCGGTTTGCATTTCCGACCGCGGAGCTCATGCTCCGGCATATTTTTTTTAAAATAATCAAAAAACGTAGCCATAGAAATATCCGTGGAAAAGTTGCGACAGATATATCCATGGCAAATTTGCGACGGAAATTTCCGTCGCAAACCTGAATTAGAGACGGATTATAAGTGGCACCAAAAATAAATATTTGCGCAAAAAAAATTAGCCACGGAAATAACCATGACAAATTTGCGACGGATATTTCCGTGGCAAATTAGCCACGGATATTTCCGTCACAAATTAGCAACGGAAATTTCCGTCGCAAAAGTTAGCGACGCCACTTTTAGCGACGGCTCGATGGCAATCGCTAGTCCGTCGAAAAATCTATATTTGCGATAGAAATGGCTTTTTTGCCACGGATATTTCCGTGGCTAATGGGAAACATTCTTGTAGTGTTTATTATTTCTACTTATTTACTCTTAAACTCACAAAGTAAGGAATAGAGGTGAAATTTTGCCTATAAATATGTTATTTCTTGAGAAGATTAGTGCAAATTCTTTATTATATAAACACACTAATTTGTACTTATCAGTAAGCTAAACACAAATACACTACTTTTCATTCTCATTCTTTTGTACTTTTCTCTAATTTTTCTCATTCTCTAATTTTCTCAAATACACAAATACACTACTTTTCTCATTCTCTAATTTGTACTTATCAGTAAGCTAGACACAAACACACTAATTTGTACTTTTCAAATACACACACATAAAATAGAAAATTAAAACACAACATGAAAATGCAAAGTAAATAGGCCCTTAGGTTCTATTTGGTTTGCGTTTTCATTTTCTGGTTTTATTTACTGTTTTTATTTCGTGTTTCCACTTGCTAAAAACTACTTCCATTTCCTAAATTTTAGTATTTTGAAAACTTGTTTGGCTGGACTGTCTGTTTTCTATTTTCAGCAAATAAAAATACTGAAAATGCGCGTTTGATTTGATTAATTTTATTATTGGTTGATATACTTTTATATAAATATTAAAAATGTATGATTTAATTATTTTCAACTAAATAGTCATATGTTCACCAAAATATTATCTAGTTCCTTTTTAAGAAATTTTTCCTTAAATTTTATTTCTAATTTTTAGCATGAATCTAATAAAATTTAATTTGAATTTAAAGTGGTGTACATTATAATGAACTTTGTTATTTAATTAGACATTCCTAATCAAATAAAAAATATTATACAACGCATATTATATATATATATATATATATATATATATAATTTATATAATCTATATCTATCCTTAATATATACAATTGAGTCCCTAATTTTGTCACATGTCAATTTTTAAAGCTATTATTTATATTAAAATATAATTTCAAGTTTTTTCAAATTTTAATTTTAAAAATATTCATGTAATATCTTTTATATGACAATATCAGTTTTTAAAATAATTTTTATATATTTATTATCTATAATAATAATAATAATAATAATATATACAATTGATTCCCCAATTTTGTCACATGTCAATTCCTAGATCTATTGTTTATATTAAAATATTATTTCAAGTTTTCCCAAATTTTAATTATATAAATATTCATTTAATATATCTTTTATATGACAATATCAGTTTTTAAAACAATTTTTACATATTTATTTATGATAACAATATGTCCTAGTCATATAGCTTAATTATTGGTGAGCACATGGGGATGTGTGTATGTGAGTATTCGCGTTTAATCCCTGGTTGATGTATTTTTCTATAAAAAAGATAATATAATATAATAATATATACAAGTGAGTTCATTGATTATCTTTTCTCTAATTTTTTTATAGGCGAAAGTGCTTTAACTGGGTGTTCGAATCGATGAGCTACTACTTAAAGTAACTTCCCAGTCACTTACCTCCTTAGCTTTTCTCTACTTAACACCTCCTTATCCTTACAAAACGGCTATGTTTTTCAATTATTTTTTTTTTAAATTTCTCCTTTATATACATGGTTCACTTTAACTTTTTTTAAAATAATAGATGCGGTTATGAAGAAACTGTGATGAAATGACACATTACCGACAGTTTATCAATCGTGCCTAAATTTAGAGTTGTTGTGGTTATTGTTCAAACCGTGAGTAATATCGTGTAATTTTCCAACGGTTACCATTTAATTGAGGCAAAATAACACATTACCTATGGTTTATCAACCGTAGTTAAGTTAAAAAATTGAAAAAATATGGCCGTTTTGCAAGGCTAAGGAGGTGCTGAGGAGGGAAGGCTAAGGAGGTAAGCCAAATTCCTAGACCAACCATGTGAATGCAAAACCTTACATGGTGTCAATTTCGCTCATTCCTCAATGTCACTTAACTTGAATTTTGTTCTTCATTTGTGTTATGGACCTAACCCGCAAGAGAGGCACGTGCAGGTCCCACATGGGTGGTTGAAGCTGTTGGTGCCATGCCGTGTTCACCACGACATGGGCACCCGACCTGGAGCTTGAGGAGTACCACCCCCATGTGGAATCAATTACATATCCGTACTTACCGCCACAATTCACGGAAGTATGACAATGACATGTTTGACTTTAGTAGCCTTATAAGCTCGATAAATACCTGTGATCTAACTTCCTTTTGGTACGTATTCATACACTGTAAGACCTTACTGACTTGACCGTCGGAGTGCTTGCAGGTACCCCCTCACCGCCAAGTGAGTGGCCGGAGGATTCAAACCACCGCATCGGAGGCCAGATTGGAGGTCATGACTGCCATGCTCTAAGCATGACGGATCAATTTGCCATCAAACCTTTCACAAAATCGAACAGTAAATCAAGAGGTCTTTTCAAAATGTTGTAATAAGGCTGGGCTACAAAGAATCTTTGTTTTTCTAGTTATGCAAAACGAGTTGGAGAAGATATTTTCATATACTTACAAACTTTCCCCCAACCGCTGTTAAAAGTTGTCAAGACTCAAGTCTCTTTTCCTTGTCCTTGAAATTGCTTGTTTTTTCTGTTTTCTCCCATCTTAGACAATAATGATGAGACTTGGCCTTCAAACAAGTTTCTTGAAGATATTTTTGACCTATTTCAATCTGTTTCCAGGATGGTTTTCTTTCTGGTCTTGGGAGCCTTCAACGGGTTGCAACATGTAATCCTCTTTTCTTAGGTACTTTGTTTTTTCCCTAAAGTTTCATTTGATTGCATCACAAAAACCATCTTAGTTTGGTTTTAACAAAGTTGCAGTTGTATGTTTATAGTGGTAAAAGTGGCATTCAATCTATGATGAAAAGCAATGCAAAGAAACTGGTTGAGCAAGATGATCGGTTTGGAAGACTTCAGGAATGTGAGCCATATCAACCGCAAGACTTATATATTATGGGTGAGGATGATGAGGACCTTTTTCAAGAATGTGAGCCATATCAACTGCAAAACTTGGAAATTTCATTTCCATAACATTCAACAAAAGTTAATACTTTCAATGACAGAAAAGTTATCGCGGATAAGTACCTTATAGAGTTAATATGCTTGTAAAGATTTAATTTGATTCAGGTATTTAGCATACTTTGCAGGGAGATGTATTATTGTTGAAAAAGGTAATCAAACTTCAAAAGAATTTGATGTTTTCCATCAATAAATAAAATTGAGTTTAATAAATAAATATATGTATATATAAAAATATAAAGAAACGAGAACGTATTAGTTGGGGTTTCAAGATTTTATTTTAAAAAAAAGCAACTGTTGCATTTTCGGCAGTTATAACCGCGGTTAAAACAACATGAATTTATTGAAATAGAACCGAACTTACCCGCAGTTCGGTTAAACCCATTTTACTGTGATTTTCTGTGTTGGTACCCATGGTTCAAAAAAACCGCGGGAAAGCCGCTTGTGGCGAACAGTTTCCTCGCGGTTACTATGACCGCCGCAAAGTACATTTACCCATGGTTAAAACTGTTGCTAAAGCCAAAAATATGTGCCGTTAAAAATGGTTTTTCTTGTAGTGAGCATACGAAGTACCAAGGAAAAAACAAAGTAAAATAAAATAAAACAAATAAGGAAAATTGTCTAAATTAACTAGAATCTATTAATTCTGATATCACTAGTTGCGCCAACAAATGATGCCAAAAATTTGGCATGCATTGGGTTGCAAAAAAGCAAAGTGTACCCTATCATGGAAGTAATATGATTGAAATAGGGGTTGTCGTACCAAAGGGAACAACAATAATTATAAGATTATATAGAAATCATGTTTTACTTAGACGATCAATTTATAGTGAGAGAGATTGATAAGAGGAAATTGATGAAAAGAAAGTTGTGAAGATTATTTATTGAAAGCCTAAGGCATTTGGGTTCACTTATGCTGACCTCTTCTACTCTTTAATTCAACTCAACTACACTACCAACTAATTGCTAACTACATGCTAAAAAATTACCTGAAATAAAAATATGTAAAAGCGTCATAAAGAACCTCTATATGATCATCAAATAATTTAAAATTCAAACACGACCATGGACATCCATCACAAAAATTTATTAACACTTCATTTTTATATGCAAGTGTAACACCTTATTTTATAGGCCATTTTTTTCTTAATGCTAGCATAAACTAAATCTTACTTTACAATAAATAAAAATAAATTACTATTGTTTTTTAACTTAAACGAATTCTTATCCAACTGAACAAATTAATACTTGAATATAAAACTTAATTTCACAACTTCTAAGGAAATCCTAAGGCTTGTCTCATCCGTTGCTTGAGCTTCACCATCTTCTGATATCTCCAATACTAGGATCGTTAGTTATATGTGAAACATATAACTCATTAACCCCCAGTCTAACTAAAAACATTTTTAATCAGTATTGCAGTCAGTCTAATTGGAAAACTTCCAAATAAAAGTCCTAGTAATCACACAATACACAACAATTAGCGAATATATAAAAATATGCTTATAATCATCTACGCATGGGGTGAACTTAAATCTTTTCTTGTTGTCTTTTAGGGAAATCCATGCACAACATCTCCACACTAGTACCTTGATAGAGAGGCACAAATTAGCTCATATGTGGACCGCTGGCAAGCTTCTTAACCGGGGTCAAACTACCTTGCCTATCTCTCCCTTTCGAGAATGACCTTCAGGTTATCTTAGACCCATTTTTGAGATAACCCCACATATCGCTTTTTAAAAGCATGTCCTGTTACCCGGTATACTACCGGTGGGAGTATCTACCACTTACTTAACTAAAGTTGAAGGGGGAATTACTCCATTATCATTTCATATTACATGTTATCATTCATCAAACATTCATTTCATATCAATTTCATTCATTTCCATCATAAAAATAGGTTGATTAGGGTTATATTGAATTTTTTAAGTTAAAACATACTCCCTCTGTCCCATAATATAAGCCCCAACTAACATTTCACACAGTTTAAGAAAAGTGGTTAAATTATTGGAATTAGAAGCATTAAGTGGACTATTGAGATGTTACACCAATTAAATTTAAACACAATTATCTTCTATTGGTTGAATGACTTTGAAAGTTAAAAAATCACAATAAATGCTTCTTATTTTATGTGTAGGTGCTTATATTATGGGACAAGACATTTTGGTAGTTGGGGCTTATATTATAGGACGGAGGGAGTATCAAACAGGTGTAGGGCTCTGACGCTTGAGCGCCAAACACTTGTAACATACTGCTAGGATTTTGGCCCTAGCGCTCGAGTGCCAGTCCTAGACAGCATGACTTCGTGTTTCACGCAAAATGCATCCCATTGGTATTTTGCCTATAATGTGAGTTGTAGACCTCTAAATTGAGTGAAATCAGAGGAAAATGAAAGCTAATGGAATGAGCTACAACATTTGAGAATGAAGATAACTCTCAATACAACTATTAATGTTATTATTCAAACTAGATTTATGATCATACATAGAATGATCATCATCACTCTTAGAGACATTGTTCAGATAGCTAGAAAAAAACTTTCGTATTCACTTAGAAAAGAATCATCATTGTCAATCTCTAAAATTTTATTTTCAATATCAAAATATATGGAATAATTGTTCCTCTTACTATCCCTAACTAAAAAAGTTTTATCAGATAGGAAATTCTGGATGTTCCTGACACCTACTAAATAATCAACATTAGTGTAACTAGAATTGTCACTATCATTCCAACTATGAATGTTTTTATCCATATCATTTAAAATTAGGAGTTCTTCACTTACATTGGTATTTTCAATAGGATCAAAAATATCCATTGATTTACTTAAGGCACACCTATATTCTAACTCCCTATTAAACAACATAGAATTGAAAGACCATTTTTCCATAGAGTCCTTTTTTCCTCTATTTACAAGAAAATACAATAGATGAATAGTCATTCAATGAAAAATCATGTAAATATTCTATCTCATTTATTTACTATCAAATACAAATAAGTATATAAATGAAAAATAATAATACTAAGTATCTAAATCCAGACACTAGGATTCGTAACTAATAATAATAACGAGCAAGTGGGTATTAAAAAAAAATGATTCTTTTTCGTGAGAATCTGCAGTATTTTTTCACTATCTATATGTCATTATATATGTCACTATATGTGCTTGAATTTTTTTTTTCAATTCTAAATATAGACAATTCTATATATAGATATATAGAATATATTTTTTTCTATTATAAAAAAAGATATTCGATATTCTAAAAATAAAATAATAAATATTCATTTTTTAATATATAAATAATATAAATAATAATGAATATCAATAAATAAAGAAAAAAATCACCTCATCGGGGGTAATGTATTTATAGACCCAATTATTTCATTTAGCGATTATTCATTTGCTTTTTTCTATATTCTATCTTCTACCTCTATCTATTGTTTTTTCATTTTGAAGATCGATAAAAATCCATTTTTGTGTATATAGAATTCTATGTCAACAACAAGAAATAAAAAAATTAGGTATGAATAGAAAAAGAGAGCAGGGGATAAAAGAGAAAAGAGTTCTATAAACCTATATACAAGTCATCCACACCCTCTTTTTTTTCTTTCATTAATTGAATTTAGTTAGTTGATTAGGGAAAAGTTACATAAATAGAGCCACCTGTTTTGAAATATCCTGAACAGTTCCGGTAGATTGAGCGCCTTGTTCAAGGAAATATAGAATTACAGGAATATTTAAATAGGTTTGATTCATTATTGGATCATAAAAACCCACTTTCCGAATATATCTTCCCTCTCTTCACAATCGAACATCAATTGCAACCATTCGATAAAAAGCTCATTGGGATAGATATAGATGAACAATACACCCCCTAGAAACGTATAAGAAGTTTTCTCCTCGTACGGTTCGAGAAAATTCAAAATTACGTCTATGTATAAAATTATGATTTCAAATAGATCATTAAAATCACCAAATCAATTAGACTATGGTTTAAGTATTTTTTGTCTTTCTGAAAAAAAAATAACTCCTCGTATTCAAAATCTCATAATTCAAATTGGATAATTCTCAAATAACTCAAAGGAAAACAAAGCCTTTAGTTAGGTATTTCATTTATTGAGCGGTCTCTACCCCCTTTTCTTGCCTGTGCTTCTTTAGAATCTATTTTTTTCTTCATTCTAATAGAATTGTTGAGACAATTTGAAAACGGTATTTACTTGTTCCAGGATCGTTTAGCTTTTCCTTGAATCATTTGGTTTAGACATTACTTCGTGGATATTGAATCGTTTAAAAAATGGCAGCAACATACCATTTTTTTCTTTCTCTCAAAGAATCATACAAATAGAGATTCCCACGGATAACATTTCGATCGAAATAGTTTTACCAATTCTAACAAATTTGACTTTTTTTTTAACCTTGCTCGAATTGGATCCTCTCGATTTCTCTACCAAAAATATACTTACGAAGTTGTTCTAACTTATTAATTTTCACTAACCTTAGATACTTTCTCTATATGCGTGGGGTTGATGCATTTATGTTGATTCTTTGTTTGGATATTGGATTGTGAATATGAATGTATGAGAATGATCTTGATGATAAAGTGAAATTGATGAAATTGGACTTTGGTCATCCTTGTGAATTGATCTTTGAGTTATTTATATTGAATTAGATGAAGTTAATATAATTTTGAGGAATTGAGATGGAAGGGAGGATTGAAATTTTTGAAAAGTTGATCAAGACCATTTTCCCCTGTTTTGGAACAATTTGAACTGGATTTTTGAATTGGTTGTAATTAGAGTTTGACTTCAAGGTATTCATAAGAGTTGTAGATAACCCACTTAGCTTTCCAATGTTTTTGGGGTCACTCAATTCGGAGGTCTAAAACTTTAGTTATGATCAAATTACTGAGATAGGGTCTATATGAAAGTATCTGTTTTGTTGATTGCACATCCCTGTCAAAGATGACTGTTTTTGACAATTAAACTTTTAGAACTAGGTTTTGTGGTCTTCATAAGAGTTGTAGATCATTCTCTTAGCTTTCAAATGCTTTTGGTTTAACTCAATTTGAAGGTTTACCACTCAAGTTATGGCTAAAATATGAACAGGGGTGCGCACACCTTCCTAGGCTGTGCGTACAAGATTGGGTAACAGCTCCAGGGGTGAATTAAGGTGCGCACACCTTCGCACAAGATTGTGTTTGACAGCTTCTAAGTGTTTTCTACATCTTTTCTTCAACTTTCTTCATTCTTTCCTTCATTATTCAAGTCCAATCCTCTAACATAAACATTTCTCCATGCTTTATTCCTACATGAACATAATCAAACAAAATGAAATGAAATGATTATGATAAGTATAGTGTTATGACATGGATGGAAAGTGATTTAATTAATGATTAATGAAATCTTAGTGTCATAAATGATGAATGATGAATGTTGTATGCAAATGATATGAATTCAATGTGAAATGCATGAAAATATTTTATGTGAAATGAAAATGAAATTTAAAGACAAGTTTAAGCTTTCCCCCATCAACGGATGTTGAGTAAGGGGGTTGATTCCCACCGGTCAGACACCGGGTAAGTGGACAAGCATGAAAAGATTGAGAATGTAGGGTCTCCCAATGAACAGGGTAAGATGACCTAAACTAGTAGGGTTGCCCGGTGACTGGGAAGATGGCCCGAAAGAAAGGACTATCCCATTGATGTGGGGTTAAGATAGTCATGGGCTATCCCATTGATGTGGGGTCAAGATATCCTGGCAGCTAGTTTGATAACGGTAGGGACGCTTGTCGTGGTCCTAGTTTTGAGCTCAACCTCGCGTTACTGCCGCGCGCTAGGGGAAGTCTAGTGCACTAGGCTTTCATAAAAGACTCAAGAAAAGAAAAGAACTAAGTATGTTAATGAAAGATCATGGCATGCATACATCCATAATTGTCATAGCATGCATTATGTATGAAATTGTTGCATTGAATTGATCGTGTGTTAGGAATTTAAATTAGGTGTTTTCCAGTTAGACTGGCTCTGATACGGTATAAAAATGTTTTCAAAACGTCGAGGGTTACTCAGTTATATGTTTTGCATATAACTGACGGTTACCATATTGCAGGTATGAGAAGATTATGAAGTGAAAGCCACAGATATGACGAGTTGTGGGCTTTTCTTAGGTATAGCCACACATGGTGAACCTAAATCTCAAGTTCATATATTAATTTGTTCAGCTATATAGGAATCCGTATAAATTGAAAGGGTTGTAATTATTATTATTATTAATTGTTGTAAATTAGAATTTAACTTCCATTAGTGTGTTGGAAAAAAAAACAGACTCAAAAATTAAGGTTTTACATTTATGGTATCAGAGCAGTTTGATCCTTCGGGCTGTAATGATAATGAGACAATAGTCAACTGAACGATTAATATTCTGAACATATCTATTAGGTGTGTCATAAGCTTCGAAGGAACTTGTAGCTAATATTTAGTCTGATCAATTAAATATTGGTGCATGAGAGTAGAAGTTATGACCACTAATGGACAAGAATGATCTTTAAAGTGATTGTTCTTCTTTTAGTAACTTTCATGGAAAATAGGACGAGACATTGGGATATAGGTGTACCGGTGTTGTGATTGTAAGATATTGGACTTGGCCAGTTCAGTACCTTAGTCACAGTATTGATGCATTTATAACCAATTGATTCACGTCACTGGCCTAGAAGGAGTATCAAGTAGGATATGTTTTAAGGATAAATTTGGTTAGCCTTCTAGAATAGATAGTGGAAAATGGGTGTGAAGATTTTCCGAAATTAGGATTCGAATTCCTTAAATCTTCTTCCCTTTATGATTGTGATTGACGAACTATCCACGTAAGTCCTAAAAATCAAATTCTCTATCTTATTCGGGAAATTCACCAAGCCTAAATTCGAATCAATGTTGTGATTGAATAACTTTTATTGCTTATTCCATATCATTATGTGCTTTCTTTCTTGATGAATTCATCATAAATTTTAATTTGATGGTCACGTATCCTTAGAGAAGTTCAAGGACTTATTTGCCTATACCGATTCCATTGATGTCTCTTCATGTAGCTACATCTTATAGTAACCCTATTTCCTTTTTATAGATGTGGCGTAACATTGTATCTTGAAAATTGTTATAATTAAGAGTTTTCCTATAGATAAAATCCAAGCTGCCTTTAGGTTCAAGATTTAGAAATTCTTTTCGCTTGAGGTTGTATAAGTTAGTTTTGTAAACCTAATCTTAAAAAGATTCAAGTCACACATCTTACTCTACCATTAACTTTGGAATCAATTCTTTTGAGACACTCTATTCCAATGTTCATGTAATCTCGGTCTAAACCTTATTATGGGATTCACACAGTATTGTTTTACGCGTGATGACTCTAGAGATAAGTCTCTCTTTCCTTAAGTTAATCGCAAAAGTCTTAGCATTCAGTTCCCTCAAATTTTAGCAATATTTTAAGCCACACCCTTAGACGCTTGTATGCAAAGACATAGAGAGACCCTAGGATAAGGTGAGTTCAATTTCGGATACCATTTCAATTTAGTCGGATTATCCCCAACGATCTTCTAAAAGTTCTATTTTTACTCTGGAACAAGCACTAAGACCTCTCCAAATGAATATTTCTAAATAGTCCATTCGACTCTAAAAAGTTCCTTACAAGCGCACTATAGGAGCCATGAAATATTTTCTCTATTTTCAAGAATATACTTAACCCTTGTTGGTTTTTTTTTGTTGAACATATCTCTAATGTACAAATATTTAGTTTCCACTTGAATTGTTTCATTTTCCTTAGCGTGAACCCCTCTTGATTCGAGAGACCAATTACCTATTGGAATCTTTCTGTGTAGATCATTACATGAGACGACTACTAGTGAAACTTCCACTCTCGAAACCATGTTATGGGGCTTTCTAGCATACTCGGTAGACGATTATGTCTCTAAGCCTAGCTCCTAGTTACTTGTGTTTAGTTTCTCTGGTTAGTCCAAAAACACAAAATCCTAAATTCCTTCAATTATAATCATCTTAAAATCTCTAATAGATCAATGAGAAACTTATTGCCTTAGGAGTAGACAAGAATCGTATAAGATTCAGGTCATAAGTAAATTAGAATTGCGCTACAGGAGTATAAACACATTCAATCTCATATTTCCATCCAATTCCGTGGAGCCCAAATTTTTCCAAGGTTAAACCACACTTGCAACCTACCTAAGCATGCTACACCTATTGGTTCTTTAAGAACGTACGTTACCACGCAAACTTTAAGACTAAGTTAAGCTTGTTTCATTTTATCTATCTTGAATTCCACGGTTTAGAACTTTACCTTTCGTGATTTCAATTCTGTTTAATTTTGAAGTTCTAATCAGTATAGGAAATTCTTTCAAAACCCTAGTGCACTATCACAGTTAAAGATTTCCTTGGTGACCTAAACTCATGAAGCCATTTGGACAGTCACCAAAATACCCTTATTTATGTTCAAGTTCCTAATCTTAGATCCGAGTTGCCTTGAAAGACGAACCAATCAAAGTGGCACAACTAAAGCGTCAGAGGACTTCATAATAATCCTCCATTCAGATTCTGAAGATTTGGATCTTCTTAAAGTTTGAACCCATATAAGCTTCTATCTATGTGGTTTATCACTAATGGATTAGTATTGACCATTTAGAGAATTCCTTTTAACTATCCCTTTCTTGAACTTAGATTTCCAAAAATTTAAAAATCCTATGAGTCTAGACAAGTCCAATTACTCCTAGTAACCATTTGATTTCAAGCTTTAGATAATCTCCCTCAGAGATTCCAAGAGACCTAAACAACTCCGGTTGTTATATGATTTTGTATTTCGACTAAACACCCGACTTCCTTGTAAATTCAGTTACTTATTCGAAGTATAAGCTAACGATAAGTTTAGCTTTACAGTAAATCTCTAACTCCAATCCTTATAGGGTTATAAGAATTTCCTTGACGTGATACACCGTCATTATAGTCATAAACTATAATGCTTCCACCAAAACAAATATGTTGGCACTCGAATCAGTTCCCAACTTTCCAAATCCTGAATTCTTACTTAGGTAAGGAGACAACGAGCTCTTATCATGCTATTATCATTTCAACCATTCTCTTTATATCATGGCAACAAATTCATGGACGTCCGCCTTTAAAGACACGTGCAAAGACACATTCTGATCCACTCTAACTCACATCAACAACTTGAAATTATTTAATCATCCTAAAATTAAAGTGTTACCCCTAAGAAGGAATAAGAATACGCTTTAATTCAAGTAGTCTTTCACTGCACGTTCAAGGAATCTATGCTTCTTACATTGAATTCCTCCCAATCTACAACCAAGACCTAACAGGTTATACGACCTTGAACTCAGAACCAAATTTCACTAGAAACATCAATGCTTGTAGAATTTTGACCTCTGCTTCAAAACTAGAGTCTTAGTAACCCTTTTAAACTTTCTTTTAGAAATTCTAAATCTCGGTGATGAATTAAGCTAAGTTAATTCATTAGTAGGTCTTGTAACTTTTGAAGCCTAATTCATAAATTATAGGCACCTTAAGTTACTTTCCGCCAGTTCAAATTCCCCTCAACGTGAAGGATAACCTTAATCACGACTTATTTAATTACGCCTATTCTATTCACTAAGTCCATGAAAATCTATTAAATACTTAATATCCAATATCATCAATTTAAATTGTGCAATTCTTATCAACACTTTCCACTAGATTGCAGTGAATACTCTAGCAAAGTGAAGGTCAAATCTCAGGGGTAGACTTTATTTTCAAAAAATATACTTGTGGGCTCATTCCATAATCACCTTATCCTTTTCATACTCATGATTGAGGATACTACAATTCTAGAACGAGATCCTTAAGATATTTTTCGAAGAATATGTTGGTTCGCTCTATATGATTTAATGTTTTCCTAAAATCATATGACAATCTTGGGGGAAATTCTAGAAATTTGAACTATCTTTCGTTACAACCTACCTCAAGAAAACTCATTACATCAATCGGAACCCTTGCTAAGTTATAACGTCTTCTATGAGCTAAGGGTTTAGAATGAATTGTGAGGACACAATTCTTTTAAGAGGGGTAGAATTGTAACATCCCAAATTTTTAATTTCCTAGAGCAAATTATTTAGATTCACAAACTCATTCTTAAGGGGCTATTTTAGAAGAAATAAGGAATTTAGGGAACTAAATAAACTATAAGGCATATAGGATTAAGGGAAAAGGACTAGGTTATGATATGAATACAACTAGAGATTTAAAAATGTAGCAAGGTTGGGTTAGGGGAATAAAATATTAAATTAGAAAGTTGTAACTATGTCCTTGTGGTTTTATTTATTCAAATTTTGTTAAGTTGAACTTTTATTAAATTTTATAAAGACAAGGACCTAGATGCAATTTTTAATAAATTAAAACTAAGGACTACACTCTTACCATGCACTCACCCTCACCTAACCACTACACCCTCACTTATTTCACTCTCACTCACGTACACACACATCACAACACAATAAACAAAACTTGAAAGAAATGAAGAGAGAGGGTGGCGAGAGAGAAAGGAGAAGGTGGTGGTGGCCACCACTTTGAGTGCTTGCATGGTGGCCTTCCGGCCATCGGTTGCCGCTGGAGCAGTTGAAGAAAATGATCTACGTGTTGGGAACTCCAATTCTACTGGTTTAGAATCTTCCACGGTGAAATTTAGAGCTCCAATTCTAAGGTAACCCCACTAAACCCCAAACATAAAACTCCAATTAGGGAAATTAGGAATTTGAGGTTTTATGATGTTAGTTTGGGACTTGACTTGGTTAGATGACATGGATTTAGCTTGTATGCATATTGGTGTTAAATTAACATAACAGGTTTCTTGTGTTCTTGAAGTGTGAGGTTGATCTTGGTTGAATTGGTTCTATATGTGTGGGGTTGATGCATTTATGTTGATTCTTTGTTTGGATATTGGATTGTGAATGTGAATGTATGAGAATGATCTTGATGATAATGTGAATTTGATGAAATTGGACTTTGGTCATCCTTGGGAATTGATCTTTGAGTGATTTATATTGAATTAGATGAAGTTAATATGATTTTGAGGAATTCAGATGGAAGGAAGGATTGAAATTTGTGAAAAGTTGATCAAGACCATTTTCCCCTGTTTTGGAACAATTTGAACTGGATTTTTGAATTGGTTTTAATTGGAATTTGACTTCGTGGTCTTCATAAGAGTTGTAGAGAACTCTCGTAGCTTTCAAATTCTTTTGAATTCACTCAATGTGAAGGTCTACAACTCTAGTTATGACCAAATTACTGAGACAGGGTCTATATGAAAGTGTCTGTTTTGTTGATTGCACATCCCTGTCAAAGATGACTGTTTTTGACAATTAAACTTTTTGAAATAGGTTTTGTGGTCTTCATAATAGCTGTAGAACATCCTCTTAGATTTCAAATGCTTTTGGTTTCACTCAATTTAGAGGTCTACAACTCAAGTTATGGGTAAAATATGAACAGGGGTGCGCACACCTTCCTGGGCTGTGCGCACAAGATTGGGCAGCAACTCCAGGGGTGAATTAAGGTGCGCACACCTTCCTGGGCTGTGCTCACAAGACTGTGTTTGACAGCTTGTAAGTGTTTTCTACATCTTTTCTTCAACTTTCTTCATTCTTTCCTTCATTATTCAAGTCCAATCCTCTAAAATCAACACGTCTCCATGCTTTATTCCTACATGAACATAATCAAACAAAATAAAATGAAACGATTATGATAAGTATAGTGTTATGACATGGATGGAAATTGATTTAATTAATGATTAATGAAATCGTAATGTCATAAATGATGAATGATGAATGTTGTATGCAAATGATATGAATTGAATGTGAAATGCATGAAAATATTTTATGTGAAATGAAAATGGAATTTAAAGACAAGTTTAAGCTTTCCCCCATCAACGGATGTTGAGTAAGCTGGTTCATTCCCACCAATCAGATACGTGGACAAGCATGAAAAGATTGATAATGTAGGGTCTCCCAATGAACGGGGTAAGATGACCTGAACTAGTAGGGTTGCCTGGTGACCGGGAAGATGGCTTGAAAGAAAGGACTATCCCATTGATGTGGGGTTAAGATAGTCCTAAGCTATCCCATTGACACTACAAGAAGGCGGCCAATGGCCGCCGCTAACGGGGATTAGCGACGGATTAGCATCGGATTAGCGATGGCGTCGTGTCTGCTGCTATAACTCGCGCAGCTAATTATTAGCGGTGGCCTGGCCACCTCAAATAATTAGCGGCGGCCAGGCTGCCGCTAATAATTAGCTGCACGAATTTTAGCTGCGGCCAAGCCGCCGCAAAAATTTTAAATTAGCGGCGGATAGTCGCTGCAAATTTTTTTTTAAAAAAAAAATTCGATTTTCAATGGCGTGTGGTGGTGGTCCGGTTGTGGTGGCATGGTCCGGTTGGAGAAAAAGAAGAAATAACAAAACGGGGACATGAAAGAAAATGAAGAAGATGGAGAAGAAGAAGAGAATGGAGAAGAGGGAGAAGATGAAGAGAATGGAGAAGAGGGAGAAGATGAAGAGAATGGATAAGAGGGAGAAGATGATGAAGAGAATGAAGAAGAGGGAGAAGATGAAGAAGAGAATGAAGAAGAGGGAGAAGATGGAAGAGTATGAATGAAGAAGAATTGAGGATGGAGAAAATAGAGGAGAAAGAGAAGAAGAAAGGGAGTGAAGAATTGAGGATGAAGAGAAAATAGAGAAGAAGAAGAAGAAAAAGAATGAAGAATTGAGGATGAAGAGAGGAGAAATAAGAAGAAGAAGGCGAAAAAGAATGAAGAGGAAAAGAAGAAAAATAATAAGAGAAAGAAGAGAATAGAGAGTTTTTATAAAGAGGAACTTTTCTGGTAAAAAAAATAAATTTGCGGCGGCCAGCTAATGACTGGATTTCTTGTAGTGTGATGTCGGGTCAAGATAGCCCGGCAGCCAGCTTGATCACGGTAGGGACGCTTGCCGTGGTCCTAGTTTTGAGCTCAACCTCGCGTTACTGCCACGCGCTAGGAAAAGTCTAGTGCACGAGGCTTCCATAAAAGACTCAAGAAAAGAAAAGAACTAAGTATGTTAATGAAAGATCATGGCATGCATACATCCATAATTGTCATAGCATGCATTATGTATGAAATTGTTGCATTGAATTGATCGTGTGTTAAGAATTTAAATGGGGTGTTTTCCAGTTAGACTGGCTGTGATATGGTAATGTTTTCAAAACGCCGGGGGTTACTCAGTTATATGTTTTGCATATAACTGACGGTTACCATATCGCAGGTATCAGAAGATTATGAAGCGAAAGCCACAGATAGGATGAGTTGTGGGCTTTTCTTAGGTATAGCTACACATGGTGAACCTAAGTCACAAGTTCATATATTAAACCTAAGTCACAAGTTCATATATTAAACCTAAGTCACAAGTTCATATATTAATTTGTTCAGTTGTATAGGAATCCGTATAAATTGAAAGGGTTGTAATTATTATTATTATTAATTGTTGTAAATTAGAATTTAGCATCCACAGACTCAAAAATTAAGGTGTTACAAAAACAAATGTTGATAGTTTCAAAATATAAAAAAATTGTGTAAATTAAGCTAGAAAATTCATGGTGAACAATACATTGATTTAAAAAAACTAAATAATTTAATAATTTTATAATATGCGTTTTCATTTTATTAGTAAAAAACACCCTATTTTTCAAGTGTGTGCTACACGATTTCTTAAAAAATGTTGATATTTTAAAAATATAAATAAAAGTGTAAATTAAGCTAGAAACTTCATGGTGAACAATACATTGTTGTCAACAAAATAAAGTAATTTAATAAATTTAAAATATGTGTTTTCATTTTTTAAGAAAAAAACACCATATTTTTCAAGTGTATAGTACACGATTTCTAGAAACAAATGTTGATATTTTAAAAATATAAAAAATAGTATTAATTAAGCTAGAAACTTCATGGTGAAAAATACATTATTTTCAAAAAATAAAATAATTTATTAATTTTAAAATATGCGTTTTCATTTTTAAAGTAATAAACACCCTACATTTCATGTCTATAGTACACGATTTCTAGAAACAAATGTTACTATTTTAAAAATATAAAAAATTAGTGTAAATTAAGCTAGAATCTTCTTAGTGAACAATATATTGTTGTCAAAAAATTCAAATAATTTAATAAATTTAAAATACGCGTTTTCATTTTTAAAGTAAAAAACACTCTATATTTCAAGTCTACAAACAAATGTTGCAATTTTAAAATTATAAAAAATTGTGTAAATTAAGCTAGAAACTTCATGGTAAAAAATACATTGATTTAAAAAAAAAACTAAATAATTTAATAATTTTAAAATAAGCATTTTCATTTTATTAGTAAAAAACACCCTATTTTTCAAGTGTAAGGTACACGAATTCTAGAAAAAAAAATGCTGATATTTTAAAAATATAAATAAAAGTGTAAATTAAGCTAGAAACTTCATGGTGAACAATATATTGTTGTCAAAAAAAATAAAGTAATTTAATAAATTTAAGATATGTGTTTTCATTTTTTTAGTAAAAAAACACCCTATTTTTTTAGTACACAATTTTTAGAAACAAATGTTGCAATTTTAAAAAAATTAAAAATTGTGTAAATTAAGCTAGAAACTTTATTGGCAACAATACATTGTTTTCAAAAAAATTAAATATATTAATAAATTTAAAATATGCGTTTTAGTTTTTAAAAATTACCTTATTTTTCAAGTGTATAGTACACGATTTTTAGAAACAAATGTTGCAATTATAAAAATATAAAAAATTAAAAAATTAAGTTAAAAACTTTATGGGGAAGAAGAGATTGTTTTCAAAAAAATCAAATAATTTAATAAATTTAAAATATTCATTTTCATTTTTAAAGTTAAAAACACCCTATTTTTCAAGTGTATAGTACACGATTTTCAGAAACAAATGTTGCAATTATAAAAATATAAAAAATCGTAAAAATTAAGCTAGAAATTTTATGGGGAACAATAGATTGTTTTCACAAAAATAAAATAATTTAATATTTTTAAAATATGCACTTTCATTTTTAAAGAAAAAAACACCTAATTTTTCAAGTGTATAGTACACAATTTCTAGATACAAATGTAGATATTTTAAAAATGTACAAAAATAGTGTAAATTAATCTAGAAACTTCATGGTGAACAATACATTGTTGTAAAAAAAATCAAATAATTTAATAAATTTAAAATATGTGTTTTCATTTTTTTAGTAAAAAACACCCTATTTTTCAAGTGTATAGTACACGATTTCTACAAACAAATGTTGATATTTTATAAATATAAAAAAATAGTGTAAATAAAGCAAGAAACTTCATGGTGAATAATATATTGTTGTCAAAAAAATAAAATAATTTAATAGATATAAAATATGTGTTTTCAATTTTTTAGCAAAAAAACACCCTATTTTTCAAGTGTACAGTACACGATTTCTAGAAACAAATGTTGAAATTTGAAAAATATATAAAATAGTGTAAATTAAGCCAGAAACTTCTTGGTGAACAATACATTTTTTTCAAAAAATATAAAAAATTGTAAAAATTAAGCTAGAATCTTTATGGGGAACAATAGATTGTTTTCAAAAAAAAATCAAATAATTTAATAAATTTAAAATATGCATTTTCGTTTTTGAAGTAAAAAACACCATATTTTTCAAGTGTATAGTACACGATTTCTAGAAATAAATGTTTCAATTTTAAAAATATAAAAAATTGTAAAAATTAAGCTAGAAACTTAATGGGGAGCAATAGATTGTTTTCAAAAAAATGAAATAATTAAATAAATTTCACATATGCATTTTCATTTTTAATGTAAAAAACACCATATATTTCAAGTGTATAGTACACGATTTCTAGAAACAAAAGTTGCAATTTAAAAATATAAAAAATTGTGTAAATTAAGCTAGAAACTTTATGGGGAACAATACATTGTTTTCAAAAAAATCAAATAATTTAATAAATTTAAAATTTGCATTTTCATTTTTAAAGTAAAAAACACCCTATATTTCAAGTTTGTTGTACACGATTTTTAGAAACAAATGTTACAATTTTAAAAATATAAAAAATCTGTAAATTAAGTTGGAAACTTTGTTGGGAACAATACGTTGTTTTAAAAAAAATGAAATATTTAAAATTTTTGTTTTCATTTTTAAATTCCAAAACACCCTCTATCTCAAGTGTATAGTACAAGATTTTTAGAAACAAATTTCACAATTATAAAAATATAAAAAATTTAGTAAATTAAACTAGAAACTTCATGGTGAACAATACATTGTTTTCAAAAAAATCAAATAATTTAATATTTTTAAAATATGCGTTTTCATTTTTAAGGTAAAAAACACCCTATTTTTCAAGTGTATAGAACACGATTTCTAGAAACAAATGTTGCAATTTTAAAAATATAAACAATTGTGTAAATTAAGCTAGAAACTTTATGGGGAACAATACATTGTTTTAAAAAAATCAAATAATTTAATAAATAAAAAATATGCGTTTTCATTTTTAAAGTAAAAAATACTCTATATTTCAATTCTATAGTACACGATTTCTACAAACAAATATTGCAATTTTAAAAATATAAAAAATTGTGTAAATTAAGCTTGAAACTTTATTGGGAACAATACATTGTTTACAAAAAAATTAAATACCTTAACAAATTTAAAATATGTGTTTTAATTTTTAAAGTAAAAAACACCCTATTTTTCAAGTATATAGTACAAGATTTTTAGAAACAAATGTTGCAATTATAAAAATATAAAAAATTTTGTAAATTAAACTTGAAACTTCATGGTGAACAATAAATTGGTTTCAAAAAACTCAAAAAATGTAATAAATTTAAAATATGCGTTTTCATTTTTAAAGTAAAACACACCATATTTTTCAAGTGTATAGAGCACGATTTCTATAAACAAATGTTGCAATTTTAAAAATATAAATCAACTAGTGTAAATTAAGCTACAAAATTTATTGTGAACAATACATGGTTGTAGAAAAAAAATCAAATAATTTAATATATTTAAAATATGTGTTTTCATTTTTTAGTAAAAAACACCCTATTTGTCAAGTGCATAGTACACGGTTTCTAGAAACAAATGTTGATATTTTAAAAATATTAAATATAGTGTAACATCTCAAAAATTCATAAAGGAAACTTAGGATTTAAGGGACTTGATTACAATTTACAAAGAAAAGAAAGAGGAGGATTGGTTGTAAGTAGAGAGGTCAAAGGAGGGATAAAAATAACATGAATATTCGAATATGAACTGTCATATTCGAATAGTATTCGAATATGCATGTCAATATTCGAATATGGAAGTTTGGAATTGAAAACAGCAACCTTGTATTTGAATATATATTCGAATATGGACCCCAAAGCCTATAAATAAGGGTGTTTCACATTCAAAACTCACTGTTTCCCTCTTCCTCGCTCTACGCTCTTTCAATTCTTTGATAGACCTCTGCCACTAATCAAATGCCACAACTCATTCATCTTAAGGTTTCCTTCTCACAGTAGGATTCCAAGAGTTGAGATTCCAACTCAGAGATAAAGAATGTTGAAGAAGGGAATTGGAAACTGGATTGGAGTTGAAGGATAAAAGATTCTGGGATCCCAAGGTAACCCTAAAACCCCAAATCGAGAACATTATGAAATGTTAGGAACATGTGATTAGGAACTATAGATAATGTGTTAGGAATTGCCTGAATTAGGAATCTGTCTGATATTATTTGTTATGCTTGCGTGATGTTAACATGCTAACCGAAATTGCATGAATGGAATGGGAGATATGAATGAATATGATGTTTGATATGCCTGTATGATGTTCTGTTAACATGATAAACGATGTTGCATGAATGAATTGAGAATATGAATGAATGTGATGCTTGATATGTCTGTATGATGCTATGTGATCAAATGTGCAAAGAGACGTTGCATGTTTAGAGATTGTGAATGATGTATGAAAATGATAAAGTGTATTTAACAGACAAGAGATTCCTAATTATAATACGATGAAATTGAGAATAGGACTCATAATAGATTTTCAAACTATTTTTGAATGGATAAGTCTAGAGTCAGTATGAACTCTAATATGTACTCAAATATGATAGGCCATATTTGAATAGATATTTGAGTGTAGAACTTATGATACATAATATTCAAACATAGGATGCTTGTGTTCGAATATTATGCTACTAGAACTATTGTTTGATTGATTGTGATATGAATGTGATGTTTGATGCATTAGAACTTATAAATGTGAAATCAAAAAGATTATGGAAATGCTTCTCCCATCAACATTGGTTGAGTAAAAGGGTTGAGTTCTGCCGGAAGTAGACCGGGTAAGTGGACAAGCATAGAAAGAGAAATGAATTGGGGGCTATTACCGAAAGGGGTAATAGTTCTTGCAAACCTGTAATGGGTGATAACTCTGAGAAAGAGAAACAATTGGGGGCTATTATCAGAAGGGATAATAGTTCTTGCAGACCTCTATTGGAGGTGAGGCATGGACTCTGTCTAAGGATGCTTACCAGGGTTTGCAGAGAGCTCTATAGTGCTATTGCCACGCACAATGGTGGATTCCCGCGTGCACCAGGTTTCTCGATAAAAGAGGAAAGAATGGAAAATGGAAAATGATCATGGCATGCATACATACATGATATTATTGCATGCATTGTATTTGAACGTGTGAATTTGTATGTGTAAGTGTTATGTGAATGATGTGTGTTTGCTAGGAATGTGATTTGGGGCAGTTTTCCAGTTAGACGGGCTGCAATACTATAAAATGTTTTTAGTTAGACCGAGGGTTACTCAGTTATATGTTTTACTTATAACTGACGGTTGCAGTATTGCAGGTATTGGAAGACTGTGGAGCTAAAGCAATGGATAAGACAAAGCGTTAGGCTTTGCTTAAGTAAAACCACACTTGGTGAACCTAAGCCTGTTGTTCAGAGATTATGTGGTTCAGCTGTATACGGAATTATCATATAAATAAAGAAAAGTTTTCCGTTGTATTTTAAATAAAACCAAGTAACCAAAGTTGTATTTTCAAGAAAAAAATTTAAGTATCAGGTTTTCAAAGTTAACAATTTTCAGTAACTACTCTTTACAAAAGTTAGGGTGTTATAATATGGTATCAGAGCAGTTTGATCCTTCGAACTGTGATGAGTTGATAGTCAGCTGAACGAATAATATTCTGAACATATCTGTTAGGCACGTCATAAGCTTCGAAGGAACATGCGTCTAATATTTGGTCTGATCAACTGAGTATTGGCGCATGAGAGAAGAAGTTATGAATGCTAATGGATATGAATGATCTTTGAAAGGATCGTTCTTCTTTTAGAAACTTTCCTTGAAAATAGGATGAGGCATTGGGATACAGATGTACCAGTGATTGTGACTATAAGATATTGAGCCTGGCCAGTTCAGTACCTTACTCACGGTACCGACGCATTTATGACCAATGGATTCAAGTCACTAGCCTAGACTGAATACCAGGTAGAATATGTTAAGGATAAATGTGGTTAGCCCTATGGAATATAGATAGTGGGAAATTAGTATAAAGCGTAGGCGAAGTTAGGTTTCTCAAAGACAAATTATAGCCAAATTGGTAAGAAAGCCAAGAGGCAGGAAGAACCTAGAGAGTCGGGTGGTGGTAATCTCACAACAACAACTAAGGGGGGCTATGTAGATATTCTCGGTGAGAAATTGGGTAAGTATAGGAATAGATCATGCCATCAAGCATAAGGAACTCTTTTCTAGTTTCATTTAATTTTTCTCTAGGACTTAAATTTCATAAAACTCTAGTTCTTTTATGATTGATAAACTATCCATGTGAATCCTAGAAATCAAATTCTTTCAAAAAGTCACCAAGCCTAAATTCAAGTAGATGCTGTGACTGAAGAACCTTTATTGGAAGGATTTAAGCATCAACTCTAATTGAACGATCATGTATTCTTAGAAAAGTTCAAGAACTCATATCGTATAGTAAACTTGTTCCTTTTCATAATGATAGCGTAATATCATATCAAGAAATTTGTCTCGTTAGGGTCAATCTTTAGAAATTCTTTCTGCTTGAGGATTTAATAAGTTAGTTTCATGGACTTAATCTTAGAGAGACTCATGTCCCACATCTTACTTTATCCCAATCAATTCTTTGTAAGCACTCTATTTCAATATTCATATAATCCTGGTCTAAATCTAATCATGGGATTTAGATAATATTATGCATAATGACTTTAGAAATAAACCTTTCTTTCCTTAAGTTAATCGTGAAAATCTTAGCATACAGTTCCTCAAGTCCTACACCTTATTACCTTATCATCAATCTTACGAATTAGTGGTTTCGGAACACTTTAGACACTAAGTATATCCTTACTCAAAACTGATAAGATAGAGGGTAAGCATATCCGATTTGGACTTCAATTCATATAGTGGAAACAAAGCAAAAAATTGTTTAAATATTTTACCACCACTTAGAGCTAATTCAGGACAACAACGAAAACTGTTGTTTTCTTTCCATATATAAATCCAAACACATAAACTTTCTCTGCCAATATCAAGAACTCCTAAACGGAAACTGTCACTAAATTATATCTAAATTTCATTCTCAAAATAAGACACCTTTATCCGGTTATTCATTTAATCTTGGTCTAAACCTCCTTATAGGATCTAAACAATGTTGTTCCTTCTGATGCTAACTATGGAAGTTCTAGAAATCGATCTCCATTATAAACTACTGGTATTTTAAAACACACCCTTAGACTCTCCTATACAAAGGATTCATAAGACATAGATCCATCAAACATTTTTAGGTACTCTACAAAGACTAGAAACCACTCTTGAACCTTAACTAAGTTTGTTACACTCGTTTGTTATCTAAGAAAGTATGTTACCGAGTCAATAATCAAATGGAAGATAAGTTTATTTTCATCATACCTACCCTGAATTTCCCGTTTTCAGAATCGTACTTCTCATGATCCCAAATTTCGTTTAAGTTAGTTTTAGTCAATATATGAAATTCTTCCAAGCATTAGTACAACATCACTGTTAAAAGATTTCTTTGGCAATCATAGCTCATAACACCATCTTGATGGTTATCAAATTATCTTTCTTGATATTCGAATTTCAAATATCAAATTTGAGTTACCTCGAAAGACGATTCAAATAGAGCAACCTAACGATAGCGTTAGAGGAATTCTATAAATTTTTCATTTGAACCTCTCCAAAAGTTAGAACCCATATAAGTTTTTATCTATGCGGCTTAGCGCTAAAAGATTTCTATTGATTATTAAGAAAATTCCTCTCCTTGGTTCCAATACCTATGAAACCTATACAACTCCAAATACTTCTATCAAATTATCTGAATTCAAGCTTTTCCTTAGAAATTCCTAGAGACTAGAACAAAATCTGGTTTCCATACAGTTTCGAATTCCGGCTAAGCACTTTGACCACCTGGTAAATTTATTTACGGTACTTATCCAGGGTATCCGCTAAAGATAAGTCTAATCTTATATTAAGTCTCCAAATTAAATCCTTGTAAGTTTATGAGAATTTCCTTGACATAATACATCGTCATTAGTCATCCACTATAATGTTCCCACTAAAAACAAAGATGTTGACATTCTAATCAATCCTCAATTTTCTCCACCTGAGTTCTTACTTAAAGGAAACAACTAAACTATTATTTTAGCCAATCTCTTCATAGCGTGTCAATAAAATAAACTACAAATGTTAAGAGCCACGTGCAGAACGCATTCTAATCCACTCTAACCACTTGGAACAATTCAATCATCCTAGAAGTAAGTAGGAATAAGGAGACACCTTACTCCAAATAGTCTTTCACGACTCGCCTAAGAACCCTGTGATTTTTGCAATCAATATCATTCTGTCTTTCAACAAAAATATAACAGGAAATACTAATTAGAATTCAGAACCAACTTGTACTCAAAAGATCAAGAATTGTGAATTTTAACCCTATCCTAAAACTAATGTCTTGATGGACCACCTAAAAACTTTCTTCAAAGATTTCTAAATATTAGCAAGAGACTAAATCAAGACATGATGACGCCTCTTATTCCATTGAGTTTTAATTTCAAACTAATAGCCACCTAGGGTTATTTCCTACCTAATTCAAGTTTTCACAAGTTGCAAAGATAACCTTCGTGTTAACTTTGTAAGATCTTCTACTTATGTTCACTAAGTCTATAGGATCCTATTAAATACTTAACGATCATACTCAGAGTTACCCAAATTTTTCAATATCTCATTGACTTATATCTAAGTGAAATGCAGGGTAAGTTTCAAGGGTAGACCCTGATTTCTCAAAATGAACTAGAAATCTAAATATCACTTCTATCTAAACCCCTTTCAAACCTATGATTATGGGAATCACAGTCCTAAAACCAGTTTTTCCCAAATAGTGTAAGTATTCACTCTATCAGATCTTTCTACAATTATATGACGTACTGACCTTACGAAAGTCGCACTATATTTGACAAAGTTATCTATAAATCCCTCAAGATACTTCAGATATGAATATTCCTTTGGTCCAGGAATCAAAGTAAATTATGAGGACACAATTCTTTTAAGAGGGGTAGAATTGTAACATCTCGAAAATTCATAAAGGAAACTTAGGATTTAAGGGATTTGATTACAATTTACAAAGAAAAGAAAGAGGAGGATTGGTTGTAAGTAGAGAGGTCAAAGGAGGGATAAAAATAACATGAATATTCAAATATGCACTATCATATTCGAATAGTATTCGAATATGCATGTCAATATTCGAATATGGAAGTTTGGAATTGAAAACAACAACCTTATATTCGAATATATATTCGAATATGGATCCCCAAAGCCTATAAATAGGGGTGTTTCACATTCAAAACTCACCGTTTCCCTCTTCATCGCTCTACGCTCTTTCAATTCTTTGATAGACCTCTGCCACTAATCAATCACATGCCACAACTCATTCATCTTAAGGTTTCCTTCTCACAGTAGGATTCCAAGAGTTGAGATTCCAACTCAGAGATAAAGAATGTTGAAGAAGGGAATTGGAAACTGGATTGGAGTTGAAGGATAAAAGATTCTGGGATCCCAAGGTAACCCTAAAACCCCAAATCGAGAACATTATGAAATGTTAGGAACATGTGATTAGGAACTATAGATAATGTGTTAGGAATTGGCTGACTTAGGAATCTGTCTGGTATTATTTGTTGTTTGCGTGATGTTAACATGCTAACTGAAGTTGCATGAATGGAATGGGAGATATGAATGAATATGATGTTTGATATGCATCTATGATGTTCTGTTAACATGCTAAACGATGTTGCATGAATGGAATTAAGAATATGAATGAATATGATGCTTGGTATGTCTGTATGATGCTATGTGATCAAATGTGCAAAGAGACGTTGCATGTTTAGAGATTGTGAATGATGTATGAAAATGATAAAGTGTATTTAACGGACAAGAGATTCCAGATTATAATATGATGAAATTGAGAATAGGACTCTGGATAGATTTTCAAACTGTTTTGAATGGATATGTCTAGAGTCAGTATGAACTCTAATATGTACTCAAATATGGCAGGCCATATTTGAATTGATATTTGAGTGTGGAACTTATGATACATAATATTCAAACATAGGATTCTTGTGTTCGGATATTATGCTACTGGAATTCTTGTTTGATTAATTGTGAAATGAATGTGATGTTTGATGCATTACAACCTATAAATTTGAAATCAAACAGAAAAAAAATATGGAAATGCTTACCCCATCAACATTGGTTGAGTAAAAGGGTTGAGTTCCACCGGAATTAGACCGGGTAAGTGGACAAGCATAGAAAGAGAAATGATTTGGGGGCTATTACCGGAAAGGGGTAATAGTTCTTGCAGACCTGTAATGGGTGATGACTCTGAGAAAGAGAAGCAATTGGGGTCTATTATCAAAACGGATAATAGTTCTTGCAGACCTCTATTGGAGGTGAGGCATGGACTCTGGCTAAGGACGCTTACCAAGGTTTGCAGAGAGCTCTATAGTGCTATTGCCACGCACAATGGCGGATCCCTGCGTGCACCGGGTTTCTCGATAAAAGATGAAATAATGGAAAATGGAAAATGATCATGGCATGCATACATACATGATATTATTGCATGCTTTGTATATGAATGTGTGAATTTGTATGTGTAAGTGTTATGTGAATGATGTGTATTTGCTAGGAATATGATTTGGGGCAGTTTTCCAGTTAGACTGGCTGCAATACTGTAAAATGTTTATAGTTAGACCGAGGGTTACTCGGTTACATATTTTACATATAACTGACGGTCGCAATATTGCAGGTATTTGAAGACTGTGGAGCTAAAGCAATGGATAAGACAAAGCGTTAGGCTTTGCTTAGGTAAAACCACACTTGGTGAACCTAAGCCGGTTGTTCAGAGATTACGTGGTTCAGCTATATAGGGAATTATCATATAAATTAAGAAAAGTTTTCCGCTGTATTTTAAATAAAACCAAGTAACCAGAGTTGTATTTTCAAGAAAATAATTTAAGTATCAGGTTTTCAAAGTTAACATTTTTCAGTAAATACTCCTTTCAAAAATTATGGTGTTATATATAGTGTAAATTAAGCTAGAAACTTCATGGTGAACAATACATTGTTTCAAAAAAAACAAATAATTTATTAATTTTAAAATATGTGTTTTCATTTTAAAAGTAAAAAACACCCTATTTTTCAAGTGTATAGTATGCGATTTCTAGAAACAAATGTTTCAATTTGAAAAATATAAAAAATTGTAAAAATTAAGCTAGAATCTTTATGGGGAACAATAGATTGTTTTAAAAAAAATCAAATAATTTAATAAATTTAAAATATGCATTTTCATTTTTAAAGTAAAAAACACCCTATTTTTCAAGTGTATAGTACGCGATTTCTAGAAATAAATGTTTCAGTTTTAAAAACATATAAAATTGTAAAAATTAAGCTAGAAACTTTATGGAGAACAATAGATTGTTTTCAAAAAAATCAAATAATTTAATAAATTTAAAATATGCATTTTCATTTTTAAAGTAAAAAACACCCTTTTTTTCAAGTGTATATATCGTGCACGATTTCTAGAAACAAATGTTGCAATTTTAAAAACATAAATGTAATATCCCATAAATTTCCTAGAAAAGAGCTATTGGTTCTTTTATAACAAAATGGGGATTTAGGGATTTGGTTGCAATCGTTAAGGGTCTGTTTGGTTCAACGGAGGGGGGGGGGGGGATTTTAATGGAGGGGAGTGGAGGGGAGGGGAGGGAAAATAAAAAATCTAAGAGTGTGTTTGGTTCAAATGGAGGGGAGGGGAGGGGAGGGAAGGGAAAATAATGTTTTTGTGTTTGGTTAGAGGGGAGGGGAGGGATTTTAAGTGATTTAATGTGTTAATTTTGCCCTCCCCTCCCCTCCAAATCCCCCCACTTTTGGAGGGATTTTAAAATGAACTAAAATCCCTCCCCTCCCCTCCCCTCCAAAAATCTCCAACCAAACAGACCCCAAGAAATTAGAGGGAAGGACTAGGTTGCAATTTTATAAGTGCCATGAAGGACCACTTAGCAAGATTTAGAAATTAGTTATGTGAGGCAAAACTCTCACTTCCCCTTCTCCCCCTCTCATTTTAGCCTACACAAAGATCATGCTCTTCTCTATAGTTCTTCATCCCCTCCTCAAACCCTCTCCTAATTCCTTGATCAATCTCACCATAGAAGCTCAAATTCCATGTTGTTTCCTTAAGAAATCATCATCACCAAGCCACAAGGAAGGTAATTTTTCTCTTTAATTGAACATGAAAGCCCCTTACTTCCTCCCTCATTCTCGCCCCTTTCTCCCTTCCTCACTCTCTTCACTTCTCATTTTCACACTTGCTCTCCTAGGGTTTGACCTTCAAGCCCAAAACATCAAGGTTCATTCATCAATCTCCAACATTGAAGCTTTTGAGAGGACATTTTCAAGCTTTGGGACACCAACAAGCTACTTAGGTAAGGCATGCACCCTCATCTCCCATTCTTTGATAAAGCCCCATTTTGGGGCAAATGGGCTTTTGATCCTCTCCTCTAACATGAAAACCCTAAAATGAGTTTCTAAGGGTGCTAATGAATCTTATTTGGGGGTATTTAGGGATTCCCAAGTCTAGTAGTGGAGATTGAAGGATTTGGTGGAGCTTGAGAACAAGAAGTTCTTAGGGACTCAAAGTTTGAAGGTAGCCCCACTAAACCCCAAAACTTAGGCAAGATAAGGAATAGAAAAGATATATGACTTGATTTTGAGCTATTATGAAATATATGATAGGAATTGGTTTGAACTTATAATGTTAAATGAATTGGGTTTTGATGCATGTGGATTGACTATTGTCAAATTGTGAAATGTGTGATGATTAGGATTAGAGTTGTTAAGTGGGATGATTTAGTTTGATGCATGTAGGTTATTTTGGAAACTAGCGTGGCAATGAAAGTGAAGTGTGAGAGTTTTCCTTGTTGTCATATATTGATGTAGTAGTGTGAATTGAGAAAAATGTGTATATGTGTTGAAATTGTGTCTTGTGATTTTGATGTGAGATTGAATGAATGAAGCATTTGTGTTTGAATCATGCTAATGTACACTTGATTTGTGACAATTTGATTGTATATGTGTGAATTTTTTGTGCCATGATGTGGGTAGTGTTTTGGAAGTTAGAATGAGGTCAAGGAAAGAGGTTGAAAGCAAAGAAACTGAATTTTTGGTGAAATTCGCAAAAGCTGTCATCTGTTATTGGGGCTCGAGCGCCAGGACAAAATTCCTGGCAGTGGCAAATGGATGTCTGGCACTCAAGCACCAGGATTGGGGCTCGAGCGCTAGGATGAAATTCCTAGCAGTGTAAAAATGTTGCCTGACGCTCAAGCGCCAGTGCTCTGTACCCCCTTGACCTGTTTTAACTTCCAAAATGCATTGTGGACCCTAATAGACTATTTTTAGGGTTAGAATCAATGTAAATAGGTCCATATGACTTAGTAACATGTATTAGGGTCATGAAATGATTATGATAAGTATAGTGTTATTACATGGGTGGCAAGTGCTTAAATGAATGATTAATGAAATATTAATGATAAATGATGAATGTTTGTATGCAAATGATATGAGTTGAATTGAAATGCATGATAATATTTTATGTAAAATGAAAATGAAATTTAAAGACAAGTTTAAGCTTTCCCCCATCAACGGATGTTGAGTAAGCGGGTTGAATCCCACCAGTCAAACACTGGGTAACCGAACAAGCATGAAAAGATTGAGAGTGTAGGGTCTCCCAATGAACGGGGTAGGATGACCTCAACTAGTAGGGTTGTCCGATAACCGGGAAGATGGCGTGAAAGAAAGGACTATCCCGATGAATGGGGTAAGATAGTCCTGGGCTATCCTAGTGATTGTGGTAAGATAGCTTGGCAGCCAGTTTGATCACGGTAGGGACGCTTGTTGTGGTCCTAGTTTTGAGCTTGACCTCGCGTTACTGCCACGCGCTAGGGGAAGTCTAGTGCACGAGGCTTCTATAAAAGATTCAAGAAAAGAAAAGAATTAAGTATGTTAATGAAATGATCATGGCATGCATACATCCATAATTGTCATAGCATGCATTATGTATGAGTTGTTGCATTGATTATGGATTGAATTGTGTGTCAGGGATTAAATGGGATGTTTTCCAGTTAGACTGGCTACGATATGGTATAAAACTATTTTAAAAAATGCCAGAGGTTACCTCAGTTATATATTTACATATAACTGACAATTACCATATCGCAGGTATCAGAAGATTATGAAGCGAAAGCCATAGATGAGATGAGTTGTGGGCTTTTCTTAGGTATAGCCACACATGGTGAACCTAAGTCTCAAGTTCATATGTTAATTTGTTCAGCTGTATAGGAATTTGTAAAATTTGAAAATGTGTAATTATTATTATTATTATTAATTGTTGTAAATTAGAATTTAGCTTCCACTAGTGTTTTGAAAAAAAAAACGGACTAAAAAATTAAGGTGTTACAATAAACAATTTTGTAAATTAAGCTAGAAAATTTAAGGGGAACAATACATTGTTTTCAAAAAAAATCAAATAATTTAATAAATTTAAAATATGCGTTTTCATTTTTAAATTAAAAACAACCCTATATTTCAAGTCTATAGTACACGATTTTTAGAAACAAATGTTGAAATTTTAAAAATATAAAAATTGTGTAAACTAAGCTAGAAACTTTGTTGGGAACAATACATAGTTTGCAAAAGAATTTCACATATTAATAAATTTAAAATATGCGTTTTTATTTTTAAAGTAAAAAACACCATATTTTTCAAGTGTATAGTACATGATTTACATAAACAAATGCTACAATTATAAAAGTATAAAAATTTTTGTAAATTAAACTAGAAACTTCATTGTGAACAATACATTGTTTTCAAAAAAATCAAATAATTTAATAAATTTAAAATATGTGTTTTCATTTTTTTAGTAAAAAACACCCTATTTTTTAAGTGTATAGTACATGATTTCAAGAAACAAATGTTGACATTTTAAAAATATAAAAATAATTGTACATTAAGCTAGAAACTTCATTGTGAAAAATAAATTTTTGTCAAAAAAAATAATTGAATAAATTTAAAATATGCATTTTCATTTTTAAAGTAAAAAACACCCTATATTTCAAGTCTATAGTACACGATTTCTATAAACAAATGTTGCAATTTTAAAAACATAAAAAATTGTGTAAATTAAGCTAGAAACTTCATGGTAAACAATACATTGTTGTCAAAAAATTCAAATAATTTAATAAATTTAAAATATGCATTTTCATTTTTATAGTAAAAAACACCCTATTTTTCAAGTGTATAATACACGATTTCTAGAAACAAATGTTGATATTTTAAAAATATAAAAAAATAGTGTAAATTAAGCTATAAACTTCATGATGAAAAATTCATTGTTGTCAAAAAAAATAAAATAATTTAATAAATTTAAAATATGCGTTTTTATTCTTAAAGTAAAAAACACCCTATATTTCAAATCTATAGTATACGATTTCTACAAACAAATGTTGCAATTTTAAAAATATAAAAAATAGTGTAAATTAAGATAGAAAATTCATGTTGAAAAATACATTTTTGTCAAAAAAATCAAATAATTTAATAAAATTAAAATATTCGTTTTCATTTTTTTAATAAAAAACACCCTATTTTTCAAGTGTATAGTACACGATTTCTAGAAACAAATGTTGATATTTTAAAAATATAAAAAAAAATAGTGTAAATTAAGCAAGAAAGTTCTTGATGAACAATACATTGTTGTCAAAAAAATAAAATAATGTAATAAATTTAAAATATATGTTTTCTTTTTTAAAGTAAAAAACACCCTATATTTCAATAGTACACGATTTCTACAAACAAATATTGCAATTTTAAAAATATAAAAAATAGGGTAAATTAACCTAGAAACTTTCTTAGTATACAATACATTGATTTAAAAAAAAATGAAATAATTTAATAAATTTAAAATATGTGTTTTCTTTTTTTTTTAGTAAAAAACACCCTATTTTTCAACTGTATGGTACACAATTTCTAAAAAAATATGTTGATATTTTAAAAATATAAATGAAAGTTTAAATTAAGCTAGAAACTTCATGGTGAACTATACATTGTTTTCAAAAAAATCAAATAATTTAATATTTTTAAAATATTCACTTTCATTTTTAAAGTAAAAAACATCCTATTTTTTAAGTGTATACTACACGATTTCTAGAAAGAAATGTTGATATTTTAAAAATATAAAAAAATAGTGTAAATTAAGCTAGAAACTTCATGGTGAACAATACATTGTTGTTAAAAAAATCAAATAATTTAATAAATTTAAAATATGCCGTTTCATGTTTTTAGTAAAAAAAACCCTATTTTTCAAGTGTATAGTACACAATTTCTAGAAATAAATGTTGATATTTTAAAAATACAATTATTAGTGTAAATTAAGCTAGAAACATCTTGGTGAACAATATATTTTTGTAAAAAAAATAGAGTAATTTAATAAATTTAAAATATGCGTTTTCATTTTAAGAAGTGAAAAACACTCTATATTTCAAGTCTATTGTACACGATTTCTACAAACAAATGTTGCAATTTTAAAAATATAAAAATAACATTGTAAATTAAGCTAGAACATTCATGGTGAACAATACATTGTTGTCAAAAAAATCAAATAATTTAATAAATTTAAAATATCCGATTTCATGTTTTTAGTAAAAAACATCCAATTTTTCAAGAGTATAGTACACGATTTCTAGAAATAAATATTTTTATTTTGAAAATATAAAAAAATAGTGTAAATTAAGCTATAAACTTCATGATGAAAAATTCATTGTTGTCAAAAAAATAAAATAATTTAATAAATTTAAAATATGCGTTTTTATTTTTAAAGTAAAAAACACCCTATATTTCAAGTCTATAGTACACGATTTCTACAAACAAATGTTACAATTTTAAAAATATAAAAAATAGTGTAAATTAAGATAGAAAATCCATGTTGAAAAATACATTGTTGTCAAATTAAATTAAAATATGCGTTTTCATTTTTTTATTGAAAAACACCATATTTGTCAACTGTATAGTACACGATTTCTAGAAATCAATGTTGATATTTTAAAAATATAAAAAATAGTGTAAATTAAGAAAGAAAGTTCTTAATGAACAATACATTGTTGTCAAAAAATTCAAATAATTTATTAAATTTAAAATATACGTTTTCTTTTTTAAAGTAAAAAACATCCTATAATTCAAGTCTATAGTACACGATTTCTACAAACAAATATTGCAATTTTAAAAATATAAAAAATAGTGTAAATTAAGATAGAAACTTTCTTAGTAAACAGTATATTGATTTAAAAAAAAAATGAAATAATTTAATAAATTTAAAATATGTGTTTTCTTTTTTTAGTAAAAAACACTCTATTTTTCAACTGTATGGTACACGATTTATAGAAAAATATGTTGATATTTTAAAAATATAAATGAAATTGTAAATTAAGCTAGAAACTTTATGGTGAAAAATACATTGTTTTCAAAAAAATCAAATAATTTAAAATTTTTAAAATATTCACTTTCATTTTTAACGTAAAAAACATCATATTTTTCAAGTGTATATAGTACACGATTTCTAGAAACAAATGTTGATATTTTAAAAATATAAAAAAATAGTGTAAATTAAGCTAGAAACTTCATGGTGAACAATACATTGTTGTGAAAAAAATCAAATAATTTAATAAATTTAAAATATACGTTTTCATGTTTTTAGTAAAAAATACCTTATTTCTCAAGTGTGTAGTACACGATTTCTCGAAACAAATGTTGATATTTTAAAAATATAAAAGAATAGTGTAAATTAAGCTAGAAACTTCATGGTAAACAACACATTGATTTCAAAAAGAAATTAAATAATTTACTAAAGTTAAATATGTTTCTTTATTTATTAGTAAAAAACACATTATTTTTCAAGTGTATAATACACGATTTCTAAAAAAAAATATTAATATTTTAAAAATATAAAAAAATAGTGTAAATTAAGCTAGAAATTTCATGTTGAACAATACATTGTTGTCAAAAAAAATCATAACATTTAATAAATTTAAAATATGCGTTTTCATTTTTAGTAAAAAAACACCCATTTTTTAAGTGTATAGTACACGATTTCTAGAAATAAATGTTGATATTTTAAAAATATAATTATTAGTGTAAATTAAGCTAGAAACATCTTGGTGAACAATACGTTTTTGTCAACAAAAGTTAAATAATTTAATAATTTTAAAATAGGTGTTTTCATTTTTAAAGTAATAAACACCATACATTTCATGTCT
Organism: Cyamopsis tetragonoloba; assembly: GCA_037177725.1. Taxonomy (NCBI): domain Eukaryota; kingdom Viridiplantae; phylum Streptophyta; class Magnoliopsida; order Fabales; family Fabaceae; genus Cyamopsis; species Cyamopsis tetragonoloba. The sequence goes on along the minus strand of CM074120.1, from coordinate 31,101,182 downwards.
ATACTACATGATTTCTAGAAATAAATTTTACTATTTTAAAAATATAAAAAATAGTGTAAATTAATCTAGAATCTTCTTGGTGAAAAATAAATTGTTGTCAAAAAATCAAATAATTTAATAAATAAAAAATATACGTTTTCATTTTTAAAGTAAAAAACACTATATTTCAATTCTATAGTACACGATTTATACAAACACATGTTGCAATTTTAAAAATATAAAAATTGTGTAAATTAAGCTAGAAACTTCATGGTGAACAATATATTGTTATGAAAAAAATCAAATAATATAATAAATTTAAAAGATGCATTTTCATTTTTAAAGTAATAAACATCCTACATTTCATGTCTATAGTACATGATTTCTAGAAACAAATGTTACTATTTTAAAAATATAAAAAATAGTGTAAATTAAGCTAGAAACTTCATGGTGAACAATACATTGTTATCAAAAATATAAAATAATTTAATAAATTTAAAATATGCGTTTTCAGTTTTAAAGTAAAAAACACCCTATATTTCAAATCTATAGTACACGATTTCTAACCGCCAGTTATATGTAAAGATATAACTGAGTAACCCCCGGCATTTTAATAACACTTTTATACCATATCACAGTCCGTCTAACTAGAAAAACACCTTATTTGGTTCCTATCACACACGATCAATCCAATGCAACATATTCACACCCAATGCATGTAATGACAAGTATAAATGTATGCATGCTATGATCTTTCATCATCATACATGATTCATTTCTTTTCTTTAGTCTTTTACGGAAGCCTCGTGCACTAGACTTCACCATAGGCGCATGGCAGCAACACCCATTTGAGCTCAATCATCGGACCACGGCAAGCGTCCCTACCGTGATCAACTGTCGGGCTATCTTGACCCTGTTCATTGGGAATAGCCCATGACTTCCTTACCCGTTCATTGGAATAGTCCTTTCTTTCGGGTCATTTGCCCAGTCACAGGGCAACCCTACTAGTTCAGGCCATCTTACCCCGTTCATTGGGAGACCCTACATTCTCAATCTTTTCATGCTTGTCCGCTTACCCGGTGTGTAACCGGTGGAACTCAACCCACTTACTCAACTTCCGTTGAAGGGGGAAAGCTTATCTATCATTTCATTTGCTTATCAAATTATCATGCATTAAAAATTCATCATACATGTCATAACACATACCACAACATCTCAATGATCCTATTGCATGTTTATAAGTCACATATACCTATTTTCATTCATTCATATCCTAGAAATGGATTCATTATGTTTACATTGCATTTTGTTTGATTATGCTCATGTAGAAATAAAGCATGGAGAAGTGTTGATTTTAGAGGATTGGACTTGAATGATGAAAGTTGAAGAAAAGATGTAGAAAACACTTAGAAGCTGTCAAACACAATCTTGTGCGCACAGCCAAGGAAGGTGTGCGCACCTTAATTCACCCCTAGAGCTGCTGCCTAATCTTGTGCGCACAGCCCAGGAAGGTGTGCACCCCTGTTCGTATTTTTGCCATAACTTGAGTTGTAGACCTCCAAATTGAGTGAATCCAAAAGCATTTGAAAGCTAAGAGGATTATATACAACTCTTATAACCTACCAGGTACTAGTTGTAGAGTGGAAGGAATTCACTGCACGAAGTGTTAAGTTCTTAAACATATTAATGAAATACTCCTTGTATCCTAGGTAGCATCCTACACTTTCTTAGGGTATACAACTTAATTCTAGGATGATTAAGCCTTCCCAAATTGTCGATGTGAGTTAGATTGGATCATAATGTGTTTTTTCATGTGTCTGTAAACGCGGACATTCATGAACTTGTTGCCATGATATAAAGAGAATGACTGAATTGAGGATAACTTGATAAGGGCTCATTGTTTCCTTACTTAAGTAAGAACTCAAGATGTGGAAATTAGGAGTTGATTCGAGTACCAACATAGTTGTTTTGGTGTAAGCATTATAGTTTATGACTACAATGACGACGTATCATGTCAAGGAAATTCTTGTAACCCTATAAGGATTTATTTTAGAGGCCTAATGTGAACCTAAACTTATTATATATATGTATATATATATATATATATATATATATATATATATATATATATATATATACATATATTTAGCTTATTCTCTGAATAGGTACTATTAATAAACTTATAAAGTAGTCGGGGTGCTTAGCCGGAATTCAAAAGTATATGAAAATTGGAGTTGTTTAAGTCTCTAGGAATCTTTGAGGAAGATTTTCTAAAAGCTTGGATTCACATAATTTGTAGGAGTAGTTGGAGTTGTATAAACTTCATAGGAATAAATTTTGGAAAGTTAAGTTTAAATCAACAAGGAGAGTTAAAAGGGACTTTCTAAATGATCAATAGTAATCCATTAGCGACAAATCGCATAGATAGAAGCTTATATGGGTTCAAATTTTCGGAAGATCTAAATCTTCAGAATCTGAATGGAGGATTATAAAGAAGTTCTCTAACGCTTTCACTGCGCCCCTATGGTTGGTTTGTTTTCCAAGGTAACTCAGATCCAAGATTCAAAACTTGATCTTAAATAAGGATACTTTGATAACCATCAAAATGGTTTCAGGAGCTTAGATCACCAAAGAAATATTTAACTGTGACATCGCACTAAGGTTTAGAATAATTTCTTAGATCGACTAGAACTTCAAAATTAAATGAAATTTGAAGTCATGAAGAGTACAGTTACGAAAACGTGAAATTCAAAGTAGGTAAGTTGGAATGAATTTGACTTCTTTTCGGTTGTCGACTTGGTAACATACTTTCTTAGAGGACCAGCAAGAATAGAGAATTTAGCTAAATGGCGGGAGTGGTTTCTAGTCATCGTAGAGTACCTAAAAATGTTTAGGGGGTCTACATCAGATATAAGCCTTTGTATAGGAGCGTCTAAGAGTGTGATTTAAAATGTCAGTAGATTATGAGGAAAGCTGGTTGTCAAAACTTTCATAGTCAGCATAGAAGAGAAAGATTTATCTCTAGGTTATCAGGTGTAAAACAACACTATCTAGATCCTATAATAAGAATTACACTAGGATTAAATAGATAACGAAATAAAGGCATCCCCACCAAGGAATGAGATTTAGTTAAAACTTGATGATGGTTGCCATTGATTTGGAGTTCTTGGTATTGGAAAATAGAGAGAAATTTGAGGTGTCTGGATTCACATATAAAAAGAAAATGTAAGTTTTTGTCGTTGTCGTAAATTAACCCTAAGGCGTAGCAAAATATTCAAAAATTTGTTTCGAGTCCACGAATTGAAGTCTAAACTGGATATACTTAACATTTAACTTATCAGCTTCAAGTAAGGATATTCTCAGTTTTGAAAAGGTTCAAAACAAATAATTCTAAAATCGATAATAGATAAGGTGTAAGACTTGTATCGTTTAATGATTAGATTGAGAAAAACTAACCTAATACATCTCAAATAGAGAGAGAATTTCTAAAACTTGAACTTAAACGTGACTGTTGATTATATCTAAAGGAAAACTAGTAATGTGAACAAATTTCAAGATATAATGTTACACCACATTTAGGAAAAGGGAAGAGGGTCACTATGAGATGTAACTACATGAAGGGGCATCAATTTAGCCAATATAAGAAAATAAGTTCTCGAACTTCTTCAAGAATACGCAACCGAAAAAGTAGAATTAACGCTTAAATTCTTCAAGAAAGAAGGCATAAGAGGGTTGGAATAAACATTGAAATGTATCAAGTCAAAATCTAATTTGAAGTTAGGTTTGGTGAATTTTCCCGAAGTTGATAAAGAGTTTGATTCCTGGAGTTTACATGGATAGTTCGTCAATGACAATCGAAAAAGGAACTAGAGTTTAAGGAATTTAAGTCCTAGAGGAAACTTAAATGAAAGAAACTGGAATGGAATTCCTTATGCTTTAATGACATGATCTAATCTTATTCTTAACCAAATTTTCATTTGAGTATATCTTCATAACATGGATCCGACTAGGAATATACGTAACCTCCCTTACTTGTTCTTGTGAGATTACCACTACCCGACTCTCTAAGTCCTCTATGCCTCTTAGCTTTCTTACCAAAGACCCTTACATACAGTCCTAATCACTACACCTACTCAGGGATAATTAGGCTTTGAAAAATCCAACTCCGCAAAATCTTCACACTTATTCGACTACCTACTCTAAAAGGCTAGACACATTTATCCTTAAAATGTATTCTACTTGGTACTCATTCTAGGCTAGTGACTTGAATCCATTGGTTACGGATGTATCAATGTCGTGACCAAGGTACTGAACTGGCCAGACCCAATATCTTACAACCACAAACACCGGTACACCTATATCCCATTGTCTCATCCTAATTTCAATGGGAGATACTAAAAGAAGAACAATCCCTTTAAGGGTCATTCTTATCTATTAGTAGTCATAACTTCTACTCTAATGCACTAATATTTAAATGATCAGACTAAATATTAGCTGCACGTTTCATTGAAGCTTATGATACACCTAATGAATATGTTCACATTATTAATCGTTCAGCTAACTATTGACTCTTTATCATCACAGTCCGATGGATCAAATTGCTCTTATACCAAATTGTAACACCTAACAAATTTTAAGGATAAGTTTTTTTTTAACACTAGTGGAAGCTAAATTCTAATTTACAACAATTAAAGATAATAATAATTACAACCCTTTCAATTTATACGGACTCCTATACATCTGAACAAATTAATATATGAACTTGAGACTTAGGTTCACCATGTGTGGCTTTACCTAAGAAAAGCCCACAGCTCATCCCATATGTGGCTTTCGCTTCGCAAACTTTTGATACCTGCGATATTGTAACCGCCAGTTATATGTAAACATATAACTGAGTAACCCCCGGCATTTTAAAAACACTTTTATACCATATCATAGCCCGTCTAACTGGAAAAACACCTTATTTGGTTCCTATCACACACGATCAATCCAATGCAACATATTCACACTCAATGCATGTAATGACAAGTATAAATGTATGCATGCTATGATCTTTCATCATCATACTTGATTCATTTCTTTTCTTTAGTCTTTTATGGAAGCCTCGTGCACTAGACTTCACCATAGGCGCATGGCAGCAACACGCATTTGAGCTCAATCATTGGACCACGGCAAGCGTCCCTATCGTGATCAACTGCCGGGCTATCTTGACCCCGTTCATTGGAATAGTCCTTTCTTTCGGGTCATTTGCCCAGTCACAGGGCAACCCTACTAGTTCAGGCCATCTTACCCCGTTCATTGGGAGACCCTACATTCTCAATCTTTTCATGCTTGTCCGCTTACCCGGTGTGTAACCAGTGGAACTCAACCCACTTACTCAACTTCCGTTGAAGGGGGAAAGCTTATCTATCATTTCATTTCCTTATCAAATTATCATGCATTAAAAATTCATCATACATGTCATAACACATACCACAGCATCTCCATGATCCTATTGCATATTTATAAGTCACATATACCTATTTTCATTCATTCATATCCTAGAAATGGATTCATTATGTTTACATTGCATTTTGTTTGATTATGTTCATGTAGAAATAAAGCATGGAGAAGTGTTGATTTTAGAGGATTGGACTTGAATAATGAAGGAAAGAATGAAGAAAGTTGAAGAAAAGATGTAGAAAACACTTAGAAGCTGTCAAACACAATCTTGTGTGCACAGCCCAGGAAGGTGTGCGCACCTTAATTCACCCCTGGAGCTGTTGCCCAATCTTGTGTGCACAGCCCATGAAGGTGTGCGCACCTCTGTTCGTATTTTGGCTATCACATGAGTTGTAGACCTCCAAATTGAGTGAAATCGAAAGCATTTAAAAGCTAAGAGGATTCTCTACAACTCTTATGAGGACCACAAAACCCAGTTCTAAAAAATTTATTGTCATAAACATTCATCTTTGACAGGTATGTGTAAGCAACAAAATAGATACTTTCATATAGACCCTGTCTCAGTAATTTGGTCATAACTAGAGTTTTAGACCTCCAAATTGAATGAAACCAAAAGACTTTGAAAGCTAACAGGTTTCTCTACAACTCTTATTAGCACCACAAAGTCAAATTCCAATTAAAACAATTTCATAAATCCAGTTCAAATTGTGCCAAAATAGGGGAAAATGGTATTGATCAACTTTTCACAAGTTTCAATCCTCCCTTCCATCTCAATTCCTCAAAATCATATTAACTTCATCTAATTCAATATAAATCACTCAAATATCAATTCACAAGGATGACCAAAGTCCAATTTCATCAAATTCACATCATCATCAAGATCATTCTCATACATTCACATTCACAATCCAATATCCAAACAAAGAATCAACATAAATGCATCAACCCCACACATATAGAACCAATTCAACCAAGATCAACTTCACACTTCAAGAACACAAGAAACATGTCATGTTAATTTAACACCAATATGCATTCAAATTAAATTCATGTCATCTAACCAAGTCAAGTCCAAAACCTAACATCATAAAACCTCAAATTCCTAATTTCCCTAATTGGAGTTTTAAGTTTGGGGTTTAGTGGGGTTACCTTAGAATTGGAGCTCTAAACTCAATCTCTAAATTCCACCGTGGAAGAATCTAAACCAGTAGAATTGGAGTTCCCGACGCGTAGATCATTTTCTTCAACTGCTCAAGCGGCAACGCCGGAAAGCCACCATGCAAGCACTCAAAGTGGTTTTCACCACCACCTCCTCCTTTCTCTCTCGCCACCCTCTCTCTTCATTTCTTTCAACTTTTTGTTTGATTGTTTTGATGTGTGTACGTGAGTGTGAGTGAAATACGTGAGGGTGTAGTGGTTAGGTGAGGGAGAGTGCATGGTAAGAGTGTAGTCCGTAGTTTTAATTTATTAAAAATTGCACCTAGGTCCTTGTCTTTATAAAATTTAATAAAAGTTCAATTTAACATAATTTAAATAGATAAAACCACAAGGACATAGTTACAACTTTCTAATTTTACATTTTAATCCCCTAAGCCCACCTTGCCACATTTTAAAACCTCTAGATGTATTCATATCATATCCTAGTCCTTTTCCATTAATCCTATATGCTTTATAATTTATTTTAGTTCCCTAAATTCCTTATCTCTTCTAAAATAGCCCCATATGGACATAACTGTGAATTTAAATAATCTACTCTAGGAGATTAGAAATTTGGGATGTTACAATTCTATCCCCAATAAAAGAATTGTGTCCTCACAATTCGTTCTAAGTCCTAGCTCAAAGGAACATTGATAACTGAGATATCTTGAGAGACTTATAGGTTCAAAACCTAACGCATTTTGACTAGCAAGAGTTTCAACTCACGTCATAAGCTTGACGAGGTAAGTTTACCAAAAATGGAGTACGACTTTCTCAATTTTTTATATGAATGTTATGTGATTATTGGAAGACCCTAAAACCGATGGGGTGAACACATATACTCTTTTGAAGAATGACTTTGAGGCCTCGTTTTTGAGTTGTGGTATCCCCTATTATGGAATTGAAAAAGTTTAAGATAAGAATAATATTTAGTCCTCAAGTTCATTGGGAAAAATCAAGGTCTACCCTTGAGACTTGACCTGTATTTCACCTAGGTATTCGATATAAATTAGTGAGAACGTTGGAAAAATTTGCATAAATCTAGACTTGATGAGTATGATCATCAAGTGTTTAATAGAATTCTATAGACTTAGTGAACAGAAGAAATAGAACTTGCGAAGTTGACATAATGTTAACTTTCAAACTCGTAAAAACTCGAATTGGGTAGGAAATAACCCTATGTAGCTATTAGTTTGTAAATTAAACATCATAGAATAAGAGGCACATAAACGTCTTGAATTAACTTAATCCATTGCGCAGATTTGGAATTTCTCAAAGAAAGTCTAAGTGGTCATTAAGACTTTAGTTTGAAGTACAGGTTAAAAATTTTACATGTATTGGTACTTCTAGTGAAGTTTGGTTATAAGTTCAAAGTATTATAACCTACCAGGTACTAGTTGTAGAGTGGAAGGAATTCACTGCACGAAGTGTTAAGTTGTTAAACGTATTAATGAAAGACTCTTTGTATCTTAGGAATTCACTGCACGAAGTGTTAAGTTCTAGAAATAAATGTTTCAATTTTAAAAAATATATAAAATTGTAAAAACTAAGCTACAAACTTTATCGGGAACAATAGATTGCTTTCAAAAAAATCAAATAATTTAATAAATTTAAAATATGCATTTTCATTTTTAAAGTAAAAAAACCTTATTTTTCAAGTGTATAGAACACGATTTCTAGAAACCAATGTTGCAATTATAAAAATATAAACAATTGCGTAAGTTAAGATAGAAACTTCATGGGGAAAATTGCATTATTTTAAAAAAAAAATCAAATAATTTAATAAATTTAAAATATGCGTTTTCATTTTTAAAGTAAAAAACATCCTATATTTCAAGTCTATAGTACACAATTTTTAAAAAAATGTTGCAATTTTAAAAAAATAAAAAATTTTGTAAATTAAGCTAGAAACTTTATTGGGAACAATACATTGTTTTCAAAAAAATTAAATAAATTAATAAATTTAAAATATGTGTTTTATTTTTTAAATTAAAAAACACGCTAATTTTCAAGTGTATAGTACACGATTTCTAGAAACAAATGTTGCAATTTTAAAAATATAAATTTTTTTATAAATTAACATAGAAACTTTATGGGCAAAAATATATTTTTTTCAATAAAATCAAAAAATTTAATAAATTTAAAATATGCGTTTTGATTTTTAAAGTAAAAAACACCCTATTGTTCAAATGTATAGTACACGATTTTTAGAAACAAATGTTGCAATTATAAAAATATAAAAAGTTTTGTAAATTAAACTAGAAACTTCATGGTGAAAAATACATTGTTTTAAAAAAAATAAAAAATTAATAAATTTAAAATATGCGTTTCCATTTTTAAAGTAAAAAACACCCTATTTTTCAACTGTATAGAATACGATTTCAAGAAATAAATGTTGCAATTTTAAAAATATAAATCAAATAGTGTAAAATAAGCTAGAAACTTTATTTTGAACAATACATGGTTGTAAAAAAAAATCAAATAATTTAACAAATTTAAAAAATGTGTTTTCAGTTTTTTAGTAAAAAACACCCAATTTTTCAAGTGCATAGTACACGATTTCTAGAAACAAACGTTAATATTTTTAAAATATTAAATATCGTGTAAATTAAGCTAGGAACATCATGGTGAACAATACACTGTTTTCAAAAAACAAATAATTAAATAAATTTAAAATATGCGTTCTCATTTTTATAGTAAAAAACACCCTATTTTTCAAGTGTATAGTACACGATTTCTAGAAACAAATGTTGATATTTTAAAAATATAAAAAAAATTGTAAATTAAGCTAGAAACTTCAAGGTGAAGAATACATTGTTGTCAAAAAAATCTTTAAATTTAATAAATTTAAAATATGCGTTTTCATTTTTTTAGTAAAAAACACCCTATTTTTCAAATGTATAGTACACGATTTCTAGAACAAATGTTGATATTTTAAAATATAAAAATAAGTGAAACTTAAGCTAGAAACGTCTTGGTGAACAATAAATTGTTGTAAAAAAAATAAAATAATTTAATAAATTTAAAATATGCGTTTTCATTTTTTCATTAAAAACACCCTATTTTTCAAGTGTATACGATTTTTACAAACAAATGTTGATATTTTAAAAATATAAAAAATAGTGTAAATTAAGCTAGAAAATTTTTGGTGAACAATACATTGTTGTAAAAAAAATCAAATAATTTAATAAATTTAAAATATGCGTTTTGATTTTTAAAGTAAAACACACCCTATTTTTGAAATGTATAGTACACGATTTCTAGAAAAAAATGTTTCAATTTTAAAAAAAATATAAATTTATAAAAATTAAGCTAGAAACTTTATGGGGAACAATTGATTGTTTTCAAAAAAATCAAATAATTAAAAAAATTTAAAATAAGCATTTTTATTTTTGAAGTTAAAAACACCCTATTTTTTAAGTGTATAGAACACGATTTCTAGAAACTAATGTTGCAATTATAAAAATATAAACAATTGTATAAATTAAGCTAGAAACTTCATGGGGAAAATTTCATTATTTTTTAAAAAATCAAATAATTTAATAAATTTAAAATATGCGTTTTCATTTTTAAAGTAAAAAACACCCAATATTTCAAGTCTATAGTACACAATTTTTAGAAACAAATGTTGTCATTTTAAAAAAATAAAAAAATTGTGTAAATTAAGCTATAAACTTTATTGGGAACAATACATTGTTTTCAAAAAAATTGAATATATTAATAAATTTAAAATATACATTTTATTTTTTAAAGTAAAAAATACCCTAATTTTCAAATGTATAGTACACGATTTGTAGAAACAAATGTTGCAATTTTAAAAATATAAAAAAATTTATAAATTAACCTAGAAACTTTATGGGGAACAGTATATTGTTCTCAATAAAATAAAAAAATTAAAAAATTTAAAATATGCATTTTCATTTTTAAAGTAAAAAACACCCTATTTTTCAATTCTATAGTACACGATTTTTAGAAACAAATGTTTCAATTATAAAAATATAAAAAGTTTTGTAAATTAAACTAGAAACTTCATGGTGAACAATAATTTATTTTCAAAAAATTCAGTAAATTTAAAATATGCGTTTTCATTTTTAAATTAAAAAACACCCTATTTTTCAAGTGTATAGAACTTGATTTCTAGAAACAAATGTTGCAATTTGAAAAATATAAATCAACTAGTGTAAATTAAGCTAGAAACTTTATTGTGAACAATACATGGTTGTAAAAAAATAAAATAATTAAATAAATTTAAAATGTGTGTTTTAATTTTTTTAGTTAAAAATACTCTATTTTTCAAGTGCATAGTACACGATTTCTAGAAACAAATGTTGATATTTTAAAAATATTAAATATAGTGTAACTTAATCTAGGAACTTCATGGTGAACAATATATTGTTTTAAAAAACAAATAATTTAATTATTATAAAATATGCGTTTTCATTTTTTTAGTATAAAAGACCCTATTTTTCACGTGTATAATACACGATTTCTAGAAACAAATGTTTATATTTTAAAAATACAAAAAAAAAGTGTAAATTAAGCAAAAAACTTCATGGTGAACAATACATTGTTGTCAAAAAAATCAAATAATTTAATAAATTTAAAATATGTGTTTTCATTTTTATAGTAAAAAAAACCCTATTTTTCAAGTGTAGAGTACAGGATTTCTAGAAACAAATGATGATATTTTAAAATTATAAAAAATAGTGTAAATTAAGCTAGGAACTTCATGGTGAATAATACATTGTTGTCAAAAAAATCAAAAAATTTAATAAATTTAAAATATGCATTTTCAATTTTTTTGGGAAAAACACTCAAGTGTATAGTACACGATTTCTAGAAACAAATGTGGATATTTTAAAATTATAAAAAATAGTGTAAATTAAGCTATAAACGTCTTGGCGAACAATACATTGTTGTAAAAAAATCAAATAATTTAATAAATTTAAAATATGCGTTTTGATTTTTAAAGCAAAAAACACCCTTTTTTTCGAGTCTATAGTCCACGATTTCTAGAAACAAATGTTTCAATTTTAAAAATATAAACAATTTTGTAAATCATGCTAGAAACTTTATGGGGAACAATAGATTGTTTTCAAAAAATCAAATAATTAAATAAATTTATAATATATGGTTTCATTTTTTTAGTAAAAAACACCTTATATTTCAAGTGTATATAACACGATTTCTAGAAAACAATGCTGCAATTTTAAAAATATAAACAATTGTGTAAATTATTTAGAAATTTCATGAGGAAAATTATATTATTTTCATAAAATTAAAATAATTTAATAAATTTAATATATCCGTTTTTATTTTTACAGTAAAAAACACCCTAATTTTCAAGTGTATAGTACACGATTTCTAGAAACAAATGTTGCAATTTTAATAATATAAAAATATTTATAAATTTATCTAGAAATTTATGGCGAACAATATATTATTCTCAATAAAATCAATCAATTTAATAAATTTAAAATATATGTTTTAATATTTAAAGTAAAAAGCACTCTATTTTTCAATTGTATAGTACACGATTTTTAGAATCAAATTTTGCAATTATAAAAATATAAAAAGTTTTGTAAATTAAACTAGAAACTTCATGGTGAACAATAAATTGTTTTCAAAAAAGTCAAAAAAATTAATAAATTTAAAATATGCGTTTTTATTTTTAAATTAAAAAACACCCTATTTTTCAATTGTATAGAACAAGATTTCTAGAAACAAATGTGACAAATTTAAAAATATAAATCAAATAGTGTGAATTAAGCTAAAAAATTTATTGTGAACAATACATGGTTGTAAAAAAAATAATTTAATAAATTTAAAATATGTTTTTTTCATTTTTTTTAGTAAAAAACACTTTATTTTTCTACTGCATAGTATACGATTTCTAGATACAAACGTTGATATTTTTAAAATATTAAATATAGTGTAAATTAAGCTAGGAATTTCATGGTGAATAAATACATTGTTTTAAAAAAAACAAATAATTTAATAATTTTAAAATATGCATTTTCATTTTTTTAGTAAAAAACACCATATTTTTCAAGTTTATATAGTACACGATTTCTAGAAACAAATGTTGATATTTTAAAAATACAAAAAAATAATGTAAATTAAGCAAGAAACTTCAAGGTGAACAATACAATGTTATCAAAAAAATCAAATAATTTAATAAATTTAAAATATGCGTTTTCATTTTTTAAGTAAAAAACACCCTAATTTTCAAGTGTATAGTACACGATTTCTAGAATCAAATGTTGCAATTTTAAAAATAAAAAAAAATTATAAATTAACCTACAAACTTTATGAGGAACAATATATTGTTTTCAATAAAATCAAAAAATTTAATAAATTTAAAATATGCATTTTAGCTTTTAAAGAAAAAAACACCCTATTTTTCAAGTGTAGTTAACAATTTTTAGAAACAATTGTTGCAATTATAAAAATATTAAAATTTCAAATATATTTGTTTTCCTTTTTAAAGTAAAACACGCTATACTTTTCAAGTGTATAGAACACGATTTCTAGAAACAAATGTTGCAATTTTAAAAATTTAAATCAAATAGTGTAAATTAAGCTAGAAACTTTATTGTGAACAATATTTGGTTGTAAAAAAAATCAAATCATTTCATAAATTTAAAATATATGTTATCATTTTTTTAGTAAAAAACACCCTATATTTCAAGTCTATAGTACACGATTTGTAGAAAAAAATGTTGATATCTTAAAAATATTAAATATAGTGTAAATTAAGCTAGGAACTCCATGGTGAATAATACATTGTTGTCAAAAAAATTAAAAAAAATAATAAATTTAAAATATGCATTTTCATTTTTTTAGGAAAAAACACCCTATTTTTCAAGTGTATAGTACAGGATTTCTAGAAACGTCTTTTAGGAAAAAAACCCTATTTTTCAAGTGTATAGTACACGATTTCTAGAAACAAATGTTGATATTTTAAAAATATAAAAAATAGTGTAAATCAAGCTAGAAACGTCTAGGTGAACAATACATTGTTGTAAAAAAAATCAAATAATTTCATAAATTTAAAATATGCGTTTTCATTTTTTTAGTTAAAAACACCCTAGTTTTCAAGTGTATAGTACACGATTTCTAGAAACAAATGTAGATATTTTAAAAATATAAAAAATAGTGTAAATTAAGCTAGAAACTTCTTGGTGAATAATATATTGTTGTAAAAAATATAATAAATTTAAAATATGCGTATAGTACACGATTTCTAGAAACAAATGTTTCAATTTGAAAAATATAAACAATTTTGTAAATCATGGGGAAAATTACATTATTTTCAAAAAAAAATCAAATTATTTAATAAATTTAAAGCGTGCATTTTCATTTTTAAAGTAAAAACGACCCTATATTTCAAGTCTATAGTACACAATTTTTAGAAACAAATGTTGCCATTTTAAAAAAATAAAAAAGTGAGTAAATTAAGCTAGAAACTTTATTGGGAACCATACATTTTTTTTAAAAAATTAATTATATTAATAAATTTAAAATATGCATTTTATTTTTTAAAGTAAAAAACACCCTAATTTTCAAGTGTATGGTACACGATTTCTAGAAACAAATGTCGCAATTTTAAAAATATAAAACATTTATAAATTAAAGTAGAAACTTTATGGGGAACAATATATAGTTTTCAATAAAATTAAAAAATTAAATAAATTTAAAATATGCATTTTAATTTTTAAAGTAAAAGACACCCTATTTTTCAATTGTATAGTACACAATTTTTAGAAACAAATGTTGCAATTATAAAAATATAAAAAGCTTTTTAAATTAAAATAGAAACTTCATGGTGAACAATAAATTATTTTCAAAAAAATCAAAAAAATTAATAATTTAAAATATGCGTTTTCATTTTTAAATTAAAAAACACCCATTTTTAAAGTGTATAGAATACGATTTCTAGAAACAAATGTTGATATTTTAAAAATACAAAAAAATAGTGTAAATTAAGCAAGAAACTTCATGGTGAACAATACATTATTTTGAAAAAAATCAACTAGTTTAATAAATTTAAAATATGCGTTATCATTTTTATAGCAAAAAACATCCTATTTTTCATGTGTACAGGATTTCTAGAAACAACTGTTGATTTTTTAAAAATATAAAAAATAGTGTAAATTAAGCTAGAAATTTCATGATTAACAATACATTGTAGTCAAAAAAATTAAATAATTTAATAAATTTAAAATATGCGTTTTCATTTTTAAAGCAAAAAACACCCTATTTTTCAAGTTTATAGTACGCGATTTATAGAAACAAATGTTTCAATTTTTAAAATATAAAAAATTGTAAAAATTAAGCTAGAAACTTTATGGGGAACAATAGATTTTTTCCAAAAAATCAAATAATTAAATAATTTTAAAATATGAAATTTCATTTTTTTAGTAAAAAACACCCTATATTTCGAGTGTATAAAACACGATTTCTAGAAACAAATGTTGCACTTATAAAAATATAAACAATTGTGTAAATTAAGCAGGAAATTTCATGAGGAAAATTACATTATTTTAAAAAAAATTAAATAGTTTAATAAATTTAAAATATGCGTTTTTATTTTTAAAGTAAAATACACCCTAATTTTTAAGTGTATATTAAATATACACGATTTATTGTTTATATAAAAAAAAGTACACGATTTCTAGAAACAAATGTTGCAATTTTAAAAATATAAAAAAATTTATAAATTAACCTACAAAATTTAAAATGTTGATATTTTAAAAATCGTGTACTATAAATTTAAAATATGCGTTTTCATATTTTTAGTTAAAAATACCCTAGTTTTCAAGTGTATAGTACACGATTTCTAGAAAAAAATGTAGATATTTTAAAAATATAAAAAAATAGTTTAAATTAATCTAGAAACTTCTTGGTGAACAATACATTGTTGTAAAAAAATATCAAATAATTTAACAAATTTAAAATATGCGATTTGATTTTTAAAGTAAAAAAAACCCTATTTTTCAAGTATAATACACGATTTCTAGAAACAAATGTTTCAATTTTAAAAATATGTAAAATTGTGTAAATTAAGCTAGAAATTTCATGGGGAAAATTACATTGTTTTCATAAAAATCAAATAATTTAATAAATTTAAAATATGCGTTTCCATTTTTTTAGTAAAAAACACCCTATTTTTCAAGTGCATAGTACACTTTCTAGAAATAAATGTTGATATTTTAAAAATATTTAATATAGTGTAAATTAAGCTAGGAATTTCATGGAGAACAATACATTGTTTTAAAAAAAATTAATAATTTCAAAATATGCGCTTTCATTTTCTTAGTAAGAAAAACACCCTGTTTTTCAAGTGTATAGTTCGCCCCGTCAATCCTCCAGGGCCCAAATAACTCAATTTTCTCCCATGAACTATTTGGGTCAATGGATTGGTTCTATCCAAAACTTGAGATAATGGATTTAATCCAAAAAAAGATTCATAAGTGGTTGTTAATGGAGTTGAAGTCACCAAATTCTGAGGAGTCGGTATCAATTTATTTCTAATTGCTCCACATATAGTTCTTCTAACCATATTTTCTAAACGAACCAGGGCCAATCCAAATTGATCTTCTAAGAGATCTGCTACGGAACGAATACGTTTATTTTTCAAATGATTTATATCGTCAAGTGTACCCATTCCAAATTTCATTCCAATCAAATGATCTGCGGCTGTCAATATATCTCGCGGTAACAAAAATGTATTGTTTTGAGGTATATCAAGATTCAGCCTTCGGTTCATATTTCATCTACCAATCCTTCCTAATTCACATCTTTGTTGAAATTTTTTTTTTGTAATTCCTTACATAAAGATTTAGAAAATACTGGATCTCCGCCTACACAAGCAAATTGTCGATAAAACTCCAAAATTGCATTTTCTTTTGACCCGATTTTTTTTTTCTCCTTATCATTCAGGAAAGACAAGAAATTTTAGGGTAGCAAACATTCTCTAGAATTTTGCTTAAATTCGAACCCATAGCTGATGATAGAACTAGAATAGATATTTTCTGTTTCCTACTCACACAAGCCCATATCCTTGCTTTTCTATCAATCTCTAATTCTAATCTTCCTCCCCAATCTGATATTATGGTGGCAGTATAGACCGAAATTCCATTATGGTCCAATTCTAACCGGTAATAAATACCGGGGCTTTGCAATATTTGATTGATTACAATTCTGTATATTCCATTTACTATAGAAGTTCCCAGGGAATTCATTAGAGGAATGTTTCCAATAAAAATAGTTTGTTCTTGGATATCCCTATTGCTTTTCCAAATTAATCCCGCGGATACATATAATTCAGAGGAATATGTAAGTGATTCATATACGGCATCTTTTTCTTTTATCAAGGGTTCTACCAATTGATATGTTTCCACTAATAATTGAAATTCAATTTCTTGATCTGTATCTTCCATTTTTGGAAACTTCAAAAGTGCTTCGGTTAAGCCCCGATCAATGAACCTAAAAAACCCTTCAAATTGTATCTGATTCAACCCGGGTAGTGTAGACATTCCCTCATTTCCACTCCCAAGCATTTTGAATTTCCCCATTTTTTTATAGAAAATAATATCCCATGATTTGCTCTCATTCTTCATCGAATCACATGAATAGATTTAGCAATAATGGAATTTCTGTTCTTTTTACTGAATCACATGAAATTTTACCTAACTCCGTGTATAAAATACCTATTATGAAAATAGGAATAAAAAAAATAAAATTTTATACTAAAATTGGAATTTGCAACAAAACAAACTGATAGAATCTAAATTTTAATATAAGATAAATAATAAATAGAAACGAATTGAAAAAGTCCACCGAGACTTCGGGGATTTTTTTTTAGGAATATCAAAACAAAAAATGGATTCCTTTTCTACCATTATTATGATATTACATATTCCAATTCGATTGGATACGAGAAACAAAACGAATTCGGTATTTGCTCTGCTCGATGAGATAAAGATCTAATAATCAGAAACAATATAGAATGGATTTTTTTAGCACTTAACCTTTTCAATTATTCAAAAAAGAATTCGAATTCGAACAGAAGAGAGATATTTGTACCTATTTTTTTTTAGAATTTGAGAATACTATTGGAGTGCGTAACGTAATAAGGCTTTTGTATTTATTAAACATGCGCATATCTAACTCCACTATCTATATCTATATAGATATAGATAACTGTATGTCTCTTACTTTATTGCAGTCGTATTTGTTCGGGATAGCACATGCCATGTTCATTTTTTATTTTCTATTCAATCTATTTAATGAAAAATTGTAAAAAAAAGGAAGCACGAGAATTTCTTCAAAATTCCCTTTCTTTAGTATAGGTATTATATACGGATAAGATACCCGATTAGATAATATCTGTGTAACAATTAAAATTTATGTTCTAGGGTTTACACATACTGACAGTTGCTGTTATAATGGAAATGTAGAAGGATTTTTTTTTCAATAAAAGAAAAGCAATATTGATTGGTTATGTATGAATTTCTATTTTCTTATCTCATTAAGAAAAAACCATTTTTTTAGATTCCAATTCAAGAATCGTTCAGGAATTAATAGTAAACGGTTGCGATTTGTCCCGAAATTTTTGCTTTTGTGACTGAAGGTGTATGTTTGTTTTTTTCAATAGAAAAAGAAAAAGGCGGCGGAGCTCTTTGAAGAATGGAATGGGATTAAAGAAAAGGGAATTTAAGATACAAACACATAAAAAAAATAAGTTTAGAACCCCCTCTTTTTTGGGGTGGGGTATTTTCATATTTTTTTGTAGCGTTTTGGCGGCATGGCCGAGTGGTAAGGCGGGGGACTGCAAATCCTTTTTCCCCAGTTCAAATCCGGGTGTCGCCTGATTGACAAGAGAATTGAAATAGTGTATTCCGTTTTGTTGATAGAAAAGTTGAAATTTTTTCCAGCAGAAGCAAGCGGGGAAAGGGACTCTTGAGACTTTTTTTTATTCTAAATTCTAAGCATCGGGAGGCTTGTTCTCTAAAATGCTGTAAATCTTTTCGTCTCGGATTCAAAGTCAAAGAAAGATTCTAGTAGTGAAAAGGAATCGATAAATCTTGAAACGATAGTCTTTTCATTCCACTACTAATGTAGTGTCCGTCTACTGACTGGGTCTTTAATTAGGTTGGATAGGGATAGGTCGGACAAGGAATCGAATTCCATTTTTCGTTGGGGAAGTGGCGGAGGAAAAACCTTGTATACAGACTCATGTAAAGGATATGGGTGCTTCTACATTTATTGAATATTTGTTAGATTGAATAGCTAATTGGTTTTCTTTTTTATATTTATTTAATTTAACTAGTTTTTAGAATTCTATTTTCATATTTTTTTTATTAATATTCTTACTTATTTTTATTAATTAACTTCTTTTTATTAATTAATGTTCTTGTTTAATATATTTAATATATTCTTTTTTTTCTAATAAAATTCGAAAATTATAAAATAAAATCTTTCTTTTCGGTAACCTCTAGTCAAATAATTTTATAGTCAAAGAATTGAATAGGCGGTCTTCCGATTGTTTTAGAGAATGAATCGGGAGACGGTAAGGATTAGATCAAATGGAAATAAGAGATGGGAATAAGAATAGGAGTATGTAAAGTAATCTGTCTTGATTCTACATTTTTTTACTTTTTACTTAATGAAATGGGGGGAAACAAAATAAAACATAGGTCTTCTTATTCCTACCTGTTAGTAATATTCATTCCCTTACTACTTCACTACTTCGAAAGATCTCTCCGGATATTTTTTTTATGCTTAGTGTTTTGCCATTCGACTAGAAATCCGATTAGAACATCTAAGAAGTTCGAATTGGATTTATTGGATTGTTTTGTCAACGGTGTTAGCCCAGAATCCCTTTTTTGACTATGTACCAGCGATTCCACTATTATTATATATTATAGTATTTTTAGTGAATAATACAATAAAAGAAAATAATACAAGAAAAATTAGTGAACAATAATGAAATAATTCCTTCATATTGATAGAGATAGGAGACAAAATTTACATGGATATAGTAAGTCTTGCTTGGGCTGCTTTAATGGTCGTTTTTTCATTTTCCCTCTCCCTCGTAGTATGGGGAAGAAGTGGACTCTAAGGGTACTACTAATTGAGTTAAGAGATCAAAGTTTCAATTGTTTTATTTTATAACTAGGTTCTCAATTTTTTTGAATTTAAGTATTTAAGTAATACTAATTAATTGAATTCAAATAGATCTGCATTTCAGAATTCTACTATATTCTAATAGTGTAATGTATTCTATGGATAATATAGAAATATAAAATACTCTTTTAATCAAACAAATATTTGAATTATTCCCATGTTCATATTTGAAAGTCAAGGGAATACAAATAATACGAAATTGACTCCTATTCCAACCGAATTCTTATTAAGATTTCTATTTCGATGAACTGGCTCTTACCAAAGTTATATATGGAAAATGAGGAATCGCGTAACCCCCACTCCTACTTTATTCTTTGTGTCCCCTCCTTTTCTTTTCTTTTTCAAAGAGAAAAGTTCTGTTAAAAAGTTCTGTTATTAGTTATTAAGCGGATACACAATTTCTATAGGAAACAAAATAGACATAGGAATTGTCTAACAAGATACTAGACATAATAAGATATTGCCGTTGCTTTAGGCCAATACCATATTAGGTATTTGCCTTACTGCTTGTTTTATTTTTTAATTTTAGGTTCGAAATTGGATTGATGCTTTATTGAACTCATTTCATATCATGGTTCAAATGTTAAAAATCGGTTCGGTTTTACCACCAATCTTTTCGAAATACGAAAAAGTTTCTCATAGAACCTCCGGATCATCTGTCAACTATTGAATCAATTCCTTCTTCGGAATGCTAAAATGATTACTTGTTTTTTTGAATATGATATAATACCGGGATTGTGAAAATAATAAGAAATCTAAAAATTGGAATCGGAAGAATAAGAGTTGCTTTTTGATTATTTCAGATTGATTGGAACCAATACAAATCAAATAGATGAAACAAAGAAAAAAATTGGGACGCTATGCTATATACATTACATATATGTAATTGAAATTCTATATATATGAATATGAAGATATATATGAATATCAAGATACATATTGTAGATTGATCCATATTAGACCTCTATTTTTCTAGAGGAAAACTTTAATATACTACAATACTGGATAGTATAGTAGAAAGAAATAGATTTGATTTCTTTCTATCATACTATCCGGATTTCATAGAATTCCGCTGATTGTAGTCCGATCATTTCATTTAAGACTAAGACCCTAAATTGAAATCCTTTTTCGTTTGTTTTTATTCAATCATTGCATTGATAAGAATTAAGAAGTCATGTTGTTTAAGTAAAATTAGTCACTTTAACTTACCGTTTTTACATAAATTATAAGTAAAAAAGCAGTCGGAACTAGAATGGACAGTGCAGTAGCAATAAATGCGAGAATATTTACTTCCATAATCTCTATGTTTTATTTCTTTTCAATAAAAAATTCGGGATTTAATCCCATATAGATGATAAATCTTTCATTGGTAAATTCAATGGTATAAATTACATCTCAATGATATCAAATCGGATCAATATCACGAATAACAATATCTGAGCTATCAAATCGATTCATCATCGAGAATTAAATAGTATAACAAATTAAATAGTATAACATAGGAAGATCTTTTATCCATACCAAATTAAAAAATTATATTTCTGATGCAATCAAAAATTCCCTTTCCCTTTTTTTCTTTTTTTTTTTAGTTTAAGGGAAAGGTTCCGACGAAGAAAGAAAAAAAAAAGAGGAAACCCTGTTAGGAATTATATATCTATTTTTTTATTCCCTTTCACACACAAAATGAATTGATGTCTTTTTTTTTATTGGATTTGTATCCATCGGGACTGAGGGGGCTCGAACCCGCAGCTTCCGCCTTGACAAGGCGGTGCTCTGACCAATTGAACCACAATCCCAGGTAAAAAAGGGAAAAAAGCGTACAACATACATATTCTTACGATTTCATTCAAATCATTTCCTTTTCCATTTTAGATTCGAACCGCTGTGCTGTAACTGACAGAGGCAGACTTATTTATATATTCCTATCTATTATTTCTATATTGATATCTATATAGATATTATATAGATATGAGATATTATATAGATATGCATTTTAGCGAGATCGACACGGATTACAAGGAATCCGTTTGTTATTGTCAAATCTATTGAAAAATGAATCAATGCAAAAAAAGTCTTTTTTTTATTTACTTTAATTTAATCCTTTCCTTAGACTTTATACTTACTGATATGAATCTATATCATTAGCAAGATCCGAATTTTTGGAAAAAATACGTAATACGGAAAAAAAGAAATAGCGTTAGGGATGTATCATATTTTGATTCTTCCGTATCAGAACACATCAGTCATTTCCGGAGAAAAATAAATCGGTTATCTCATTTCATGGTGGATCGGCAAATTAAATTATTGGGCCGAGCTGGATTTGAACCAGCGTAGACATATTGCCAACGAATTTACAGTCTGTCCCCATTAGGGCATCGACCCAGGAAGAATAAATTTTAGTCTTTATTGATAATCCATGATCAACTTCCTTTCGTAGTACCCTACCCCCAGGGGAAGTCGAATCCCCGTTGCCTCCTTGAAAGAGAGATGTCCTGAACCACTAGACGATGGGGGCATACTACTACGTTCATAGTATGAACAGTTTTTTGAAATTGTCAATATAATGGAATGCTTTGATTCGATCAAAAGGATCTTTCCAACTTTCAAAATTCCATACCATAGAATCTTTTGATTCATCATTTAGATTTAGAAATTATTCATTCCAATCACCAATCTATAATTCAAAAAAAAAAATAGAAAAAAGATAGGTAAATGGGAAAGAAAGCAAAAGAAAGATAGGATCCTTTCAGGGAATGATTGGTTTGCTGGAAAGGGGTTAAAACTGCATTTCTTTCACTTTCATTCATTGTTAAGATTCGGTAGGTATATTTCTATCTCACACTAAGCCGGGAAATAAGAAAACGATAATCAATCCGGAAATCGGGTAGATAGTGATCAACAAGTTATTGAAAATCGTTTTTTCAATAAGAATTTGGTTGAGAGACAGGACAAATTGAATCCATTTATCAATCATTCGATGAAATATTTGAATTGGTGGGTACATGTATCAATGAAATCAATTTTGTGTTATGATGAGGATGACTTCCATTCGAAACTCTATTCACTACTCTATTCACTAGGTAAATCCAACTTATTGTTCCTTAATGAGTCGCTATAAAATCTATCTATGTACATATATTTTAATCCTATCTTATCTATATAATAAGTATATGCAGTAACAAATATATATACTAGACTCATAGTGCCTAGTTTCTTATTCAGGAATTGAACCAAACGGGGCCCTTTTAACTCAGTGGTAGAGTAACGCCATGGTAAGGCGTAAGTCATCGGTTCAAATCCGATAAGGGGCTTTTTACTTCTTTTTTTTTTCTTCCGAAAACGCCAGCAGTAGTATTCATATTTGAAGGAAGAATAGAGATATTGTTTATATTTGTAATAAAATAATAGAATATATATATATATAAACTAAGGAATCGTAGAATTTTATTCGAAAATGGAATTAGGAATTCTAATTCGAATAAGATATCGTTATCATTCTAATGAATTCGAATATAGTAAATAAAGTCATTCTAGTTAGAAAGTGGAACAGAACATTATTATCATTATTTTATTTTTTTATAATGAATAATGATATCTCCTTTAATTGTCAGATATTCCTTTTTACTATTATGTATTATTCCAATCACAAAACATTGGAAAGGTTTAAAAAAACGATTATCAAAAAAGTAAGTGGACCTAACTCATTGAATCATAACTATATCTACTATTCTGATATTCAAATTTGATAGAGATGAAATTCGAACAATAGGTCGTTTTTTATTTTGTTTTTAATATTTCTTTGGTTTGGACTCCGTAAGAATTTGTCGATATTTCTGATGAAATCTTTTTTTCTTGTTCCTAGAGGTTCTATAGGAAGAAATTGCTATTCCCTTCCTCCACGCAGAG